>JAFREQ010000143.1:0-671305 GCA_025331565.1 Holacanthus passer
GGTTCTGCCCGAGGTTTCTGCCTGTTAAAAGGAAGTTTTTCCTCGCCACTGTCGCCAAGTGCTTGCCGTAGGTGGGATTTTTTGGGTCTCTATAAATAATATTTACATTTTTTTATTTTAATAAAATAGACAAAATAAAATAGAAAATAATCTTCTCTGTCTCTTTTGCAAAAAGTAATGGTCAAATGAGGTGGTCTGAAAACAACAATGGTCAAAATGGTCAAATGAGGTGGTCTGAAAACAACAATGGTCAAATGAGGTGGTCTGAAAACAACAATGGTCAAAATGGTCAAATGAGGTGGTCTGAAAACAACGGTCAAATGAGGTGGTCTGAAAACAGCAATGGGTCAAATAGGGGTCTCTAAATTAGATTATATTATTATATTATAAATAATATTTCATTGTTTTTGTTGTGATTTGATCCTATATGTTCACAAAATTGAATTTTAATAAAATAAAATGGAAAATAATCTTCTCTTTGTCTTTTTTGCAAAAAGAATTGGTCAAATGAAGTGGTCTGCAAATAGCAATGGTCAAATGAGTTGGTCTCAAAATAACAATGGTCAAATTGGTCAAATGAGGTGGTCTGAAAACAGCAATGGTCAAATGAGGTGGTCTGAAAACAGCAATGGTCAAATGGGGGTCTCTCTCTCTCTCTCTCTCTCTCTCTCTCTCTCTCTCTCTCAACCCAAACGGCATTCGGCAGATGGCTGCCCACCGAAAGCCTGGTTCTGCCCGAGGTTTCTGCCTGTTAAAAGGAAGTTTTTCCTCGCCACTGTCGCCAAGTGCTTGCCGTAGGTGGGATTTTTTGGGTCTCTATAAATTATATTTTAAGATTATTTTTGTTGTGATTTGGTCCAAAATGTTGACAAAATTGAATTGAAAATATTCTCTTCTCTCTGTCTCTCTTGTAAAAAGTAATGGTCAAATGAGGTGGTCTGCAAACAGCATTGGGTCAGATAGGGTGCTGTCTCTGTCTCTCTCTCACACTCTCTTTCAGTCTCCCTCTTTCAGTCTTTTTTCCTCCCTCTCTCAGTCTCTGTCTTTGTCTCTCTCTCTCTGTGTATCTCTTTTTCACACTGTCTTTCAGTCTCTTTCTCTTTCAGTCTCTCTTTCCCTCCCTCTCTCTCTGTCTCTCCCTCTCTGTCTCTGTCTCTCAGTCTCACTGTCTCTCTCTCGCTCTTTCAGTGTCTCTCTCGCTCTTTCAGTGTCTCTCTCGCTCTCTGTTCCGTCAGTGTCTCACTTTCAGTCTCACTCTCATTCTGTCAGTCTCTATCCCTCCCTCTCTGTCTCTCTTTCCCTCTCTCTCCGTGTATCTCTTTCTCACTCTCTCTTTCAGTCTCTCTCTCCTTCAGTCTCTTTCTCACTCTGTCAGTCTCTCTCTCTCTCTCGCTTTCTCTCTGTCTCTGTGAATTTTGCCACTGTGGGACGAATAAAGGTTTATCTTATCTTATGTCTCTCTTTCCCTCCCTCTCTCAACCTCTCTCGCTCTGTCAGTCTCTCTTACTCTCTGTCTCTCTCTGTATCTATCTATCTCTCTCACTCCCAACGGCAATGGGGGATTTGGGGCAATGGGGAGTGGTCTGCAAACAGGGCGTGGTCTGCAAACGGCAGTGGGGGATTTGGGGCAATGGGGAGTGGTCTGCAAACGGGGCGTGGTCTGCAAACGGCAGTTTGGGATTTGGGGCAATGGGGAGTGGTCTGCAAACGGCAGTGAGGAGTGGTATGCAAATGAGTAGTGGTCTGCAAATGCCAGTGGGTCAATGAGGAGTGGTCAGCAAACGGGGAGTGATCTGCAAACGGCAATGGGAGATTTGAGGCAATGGGGAGTGGTATGCAAATGGAGAGTGGCATGCAATTGAGGAGTGGTCTGAAAATGGCAATGGGTCAATGGGCAGTGGTCTGCAAACAGCAGTGGGGAGTGGTTTGCAAATGGAGTGTTCTGCAAATGGCAATGGGTAAATTGGGAGTCGTATGCAAACGGGGAGTGGTCTGCAAACAGAAATGGGTCAATGGGGAGTGGTCTGCAAATGGGGAGTGATCTGCAAACGGCAATGGGTCAATGGGGAGTGGAATGCAAACAACAGTGGGGAGTTGTTTGCAAATGAGGAGTGGTCTGCAAATGGAAATGGGTCAATGAGGAGTGGTCTGCAAATGGATGGGTCAATGAGGAGTGGTCTGCTAACGACAATGGGTCAATGGAGAGTCGTATGCGAAAGGGGAATTGTCTGCAAACAGCAATGGGGAGTGGTCTGCAAATGGAAATGGGTCAATGGGGAGTGGTATGCAAACAGCAATGGGTCAATAAGGAGTGGTCTGCAAACGGGGAGTGATATGCAAATGGTAATATGTCAATGGGGAATGGTCTGCAAATGGCAATTGGTCAGTGGGGAGTGGTCTGCAAACGAGGAGTGGTCTGCAAACGGCAATGGGGCAATGAGGAGTGGTCTGATAATGGGGAGTGGCCTGCAAACGGTAATGGGTGAATGGGGAGTGGTCTGCAAACAGCAGTGGGGAGTGGTATGCAAACAGCAATGGGTCAATAAGGAGTGGTCTGCAAACGGGGAGTGGTATGCAAATAGAAATATGTCAATGGGGAATGGTCTGCAAATGGGGAGTGGTCTGCAAACGGTAATGGGTCAATGGGGAGCAAGGTTATTATCGTAAACAAAACGAAGAAATAACAAAAACTAAATTATTTCAAATTATTCCATTAAGATTTAATTTAAGATATAATCATCTGATGAGGGACTTCTTAGACAATGCATATTATCTTAAAATTTCTGAAGCAAATTTCAGTTGTTCAACTGGCAGAGTTTATCTTATTACAAGCAAAAATAAACTGATATAATGAAATTTTAATCATTTTTGTTATTTAAAAAAAGTAAGCAACATCATTTTCTAGTGTAATATTTCATCTAACATGGCTAGCTTTTGTTGCTGTTTTTTTTCATCCTTGGTCCATCCACTACAGAGCACTTTCTTGCACTGCCATCCTCTGTGCCCACTGCCCCCTCCGTGTCTGCAACCCCCACTGATCTACCCGGTAAGTTAACAGCAAAACATCCTTTATAATTGCTCATTGTAATGTAGAACATTCAGAGATTAATAATTCAGTCCAGGACTGTAATTTAATGGCTTTATAGGTCCTTCTTTTTTAAGTCATTGTTTTTCTTTTGTCATTTCCTCAGCAACTTCCATCACAACATCGTCTACACAGTATGGATCATCACCAGCTCTGCCAGTGGACCCAGCTGAGTGGCCCTCTGTACTGTACTCAATTCTGTCTGTTGTCTGTATTGTTTTTTTATATTTATTTTTTGTTGTTGCACTTTATTGTTGTTCAACTAAAAATTATTCTTGCACATTGCTGTTGCAGTTTTTCTTTTATGAAACAAAAAATCATAAACCAGATGACACTTCTACAGTAAATAAATTGCTTTATCACTTGGAATGTTGTGTAAATAAACCCCAGTCACCCTTGACATCATTCATCATTCATTCATTGGTATTATTTGTATTATTTTGCTAATTAAAGCCACCCCCTTAAATGTGTAAAGATGTTAGGCTGATAAATGACTTTATAAAGTGTTTGAATGATCAATTTATTATTGCAGAAATAGAGGGCCCCAAAAGAAAGAATGGAGGCTTGGGCCGGCTCTGGTCATGTTGATGACTGATGTTTTTGCTAATAAAGCTTGAGCTGATAAATGACTTTATGAAGTGTTTGGTCTTTTTTCTGAGGAGGAGTAGAAAGAAATGTAATGGTTTAATAACTTAAAAGCTTATAACAGTGGAAAGGGTAAAGAATAGAGGTTTTTATCATGATAAATAATTTGGATAACAACTTGATCTTGCAAGAACTCATGACTGAAATATGTGTTGAGGCAACATTTGTCTCTTTGACTGAGAGTAAATGTGACCAGAACATGATGTGGCGTAACGAGACTCTTAAGAATCTTTTTAATGAATGTATGAGTGTAGATGTGTGTTTTGTGCTTGGTGAGGTTACTGTCAGCTCTGTGTTCAGTGGTCTGTATCAGACTCTCTTCCTCTTCAGCAGCTGCAGTCGCTTCCTGCTGTAACAGCTCAGTGTCTCTGCAGTCGGACTGAGGGAGGTTTTTGTACGACCAGAAATCACTGTGAGAACAGCCGACCACTGTTTATTTCGTGGTAACTTTTACAGTAATAAACTGCAGCATCTTCAGTCTGAACGCCACTGATGGTCAAAGTGAAGTCAGAGCTGCTTCCACTGCCACTAAACCGAGCTGGTGTTCCTGATACACGTGTGCTTACATAGTTTATTAGGAGCTTTGGAGACTGTCCAGATTTCTGTTGATACCAGTGCATCTCCTCTTTGCCATTAGACCATCTCTGAACAGCCTGGCTTGTTTTACAGGTGAGAGTGACAGTGGATCCTGGAGTGGATGTCACTGCTGGAGGCTGAGTCACAGTCACCTGTCCGCTGCATCCTGCACACAAAAACAAATCATTCATTGATCAGCACAAATCAAGGAGACAAAAGGCAGCACATCATGTTTGAAATGTGGCCGAGTGAACGAACCTGTGAAACAGCAGCAGGCCAGCGTCCACATGAGGATGGTGATGAGAGTCATGCTGCTTGTGCTTTCTGCTGTGTTGACTGACACATGTGAGTCCTGCAGTGTTGAAGTCACAGGACTATAAACCTTGTCAGTTCACTGGACGATCAGCTGACCATGCAAAGCCTCCTCTCTATGGAAATCATGTCTGTGCTCTCAACACACTGAAGGCAACGTGGGACATATATAATAATGATAAGAATAGGTTTATAATGAGTCATTGTCTTTGCATTTCTTTTATTATATGTTCATCATGAAAAATACTGTCTTGATGATCTCAGTCTCAGAACTGATATTATGCTGATAGTAGAGGAGATGCTTGTATTTTAATTATTTTGTGACATTTTAGAAAAAAAGTACTACATTTCCAGTATGAAATCATTTGGATTTTTAAAATGTTGAGTGATAAATTATGAATTTATGTTGGACTGTTGTGATGTTAGATTCTTTAGTGCAGCTATTGGCAGAGATACTGTAAACATTTTTTTGATTTCAGTGGCTTCATTTCAACTTAAATGTACTTTTCCAGTTTACTCATATAGAGATGGAATTGACTGATAAGTAATTAAGTTTAAACCTATAGAAAAGTATATGTGAGTTTGTTTCAGTTCTATTTAGGTTCATGTTGGTTCTGCTTGATGACTCTTGTGTGACTCTTGTGCAGCAGGCTGTTTTCACTTCAGTCAAACTGAGGGAGGTTTTTGTACGGCTCTAAATCACTGTGTGAACGTGTCATCATTATGGTAGCCCAGACAGTAGTAATCTCCAGCATCTTCAGCCTGAACACCACTGATGGTCAGAGTGTAGTCAGAATCAGAACTACTGCCACTGAATCGAGACGGAGTTCCTGAGTTTAGAGTTGATACATAGTATATAAGAAGCTTGGGAGCCTGTCCAGGTTTCTGAAGGTACCAACTGAGATCATCATCAATATCTGAACTCCCTGTGGCGCTGATGGTCACAGTCCCTCCAAGACTAACAGACTTGGATTTGTCAGTCTGAGTCAGAAAATTGTTGGCAGAAGACTCTGAAAGGAGAAAAGACACATTTTGAGAAATATGTTTCAAGTCATATGAAAAGAAGACAACAATAAAGATATTTCAACAAAAGCAAAATGGAGAGAACCAACTGGATTTGCAGAAAACATTTTCAAAGTGTCTCACCCCGACTCAGAAAACCCAACATGACAATCAGCGTTATTGGCAACATCATCCTGATGCACTTTTCAGTGTGAGAGCATGGAAACACTTCAGACTCTCTGCGACATAAGAACTTAAACTCTGAGGAGCAGTGATGCAGAAAAGTCATGCAAAATATGTTCAGGAAGGCAAACACACACCTGTTGATGTGAAACAGAAAAAGCAGAGGTTTTCATTATTCGTGGAGGCCTGACATGTTGATCATTCACAAATAAACTGGGTATTTTGAGTTTGGGGGCTTCTGTGAATAAAGCACCATAGATTGATCTGGGCATTGTTTTGAAAATCACTCTAAAGCTTAAACAGTTTATGTCTGAGCATGACTGGGTGCATGTGTGAACATCTGGAGGCGTAACGGGGAACAAAACCTGTGAGGGACATGAAAATCTGAGTTTCACTTCCCCTTTGACTGGGGATGAACTTCCAGAAATTTCTGTAAGTTGCTTTGGGTGACTGTGCTGTGTTCAGGTGAGCAGTGCTGCGTGTCAAAATCTATACTCGATATCACTGTGTGCCCACATACGCTCCCATACAGTAGTAAACACCACCAGTGATAAAGAAAAATGTGAAATGTGTCTAACTCAGTTATAGAAAGCTTGGTTAGTATATTTGCTCAAATCAATCAATGCAGTGTCTCACCCTGAATGTGGGCTTCCAGTACCAGCAGGAAAACCAGTAACATTTTCAATATGGGTGTGTGTGAGAATAAACTTGCATATTACTTGGCACAAGACTTGGCACAAGATGAAAATGTGCTCGAGAGTTGAGTCTGTCTGTTGCTGCCACATGAAGGTGAATGCTGCCATCTTGTGTTAAAATAGGAGAATGTCAATTTCACATCATGGATTCTTTTTCGAGGAAAGACTCAGACTCTTTGCTGCTGTATCTCTTCACATTGTTTTGCAACTCTTTGAAATTATTTTGTGTCTCTTTTGCTAATTTTGTGTCTCTGTACTTGTTTTGCATCTCAGTGCCATTTTGTGTCTCTTTGTAATGACTTTTTAGAGCCTTTGCGGTTAATTTGCTTCTCTGTTTGCATCTCTTCCTGCTTGACTTTCCAACAATTACCGGTCACTTCAAACAGAAGCTCTCACCCGTCGGGCCCATTCAGTGATCCAGACACAAGCCTCTTTAGGTCCACCTTTAATAATAATTTACATACTGTATGGATTTTGCTCCATGTCAGAAGTTGTTGGACGAACAACAACACGTGCATTTTACACTCTGCAATCATTCGTATTACACGTATAACTGGAATGTGTGTTCTGGTCAAAATCCACATAACAGTGTATTCCAGCCTGTTAATAGTATTTGTCATTACTCAGTATTTGTGTCAACCTGTTGAGTACCATACGAGTGGGTTTGACTGCATCATACATTTGTTAAAGGCACATTAAATAAATGATTTTAACTACTTTCCAGTGATTGTCTAAACTTGCAGTTGTTTTTTTCCATTTGGTACTCCAGGCAGATTGAAACAAACAATCATTTCCAAATACTGCTTGCATACATTTTACGGTTCGAGTCCATAAATGCACAGCTCAGGGGATGAACAGAGGATGAACTGGTACACAAAAACAAGTTGAAAAAAACAAACAAATTTGTCTTCTGTTGTGTTAGTTACAAATATAAAACAATGATGTACATACTTTTTAAAAGCCATTAAAAATACAGGACATCACAAATACATAATATACAAAAAAAAGTCTTCCTCCAGTTTAGCACTTTCAGACAATTTCATACAGTATTTGTGTTGTACTCGCACCAACACACCGACAGTAAGGTGTCGATTGCAAAAGGCACAGCTAGAGACAAACAGAACATCAGGAGGAAACATGAAGGTGATAGAAATGTGGCTTTTAGGTGCAGAAAGCTCAAGGAGGCACATTTTGATACAGTGAACACCAAAGTGTTCAGATGTGATTGCATAGTTTGCAGAAGAGCCTGCACAGAGAGATTGATGGCAGAGGTCTGAGTGAGGTTAATGATTGGTGCCTGGTAAACTGCCACTAGAGGACTGAAACCATTATGAGAAAAAAATCTTTGATCTACTCTTATAAAATAACTGAACGTTTCATGTACGAAAAACAGACTTAAAATGCCATTCCTTTAATAACTGGAGTGGTTCGATTTTCAGTGAGAGATAGGGTAAAACAAGGACACTGGTATGGCTTTTTCCACTGCACAAAGAGGGCACTGTCCAACGCTGGGCCACAGTACAGCACAGTATTGGTCCACTCTATTCTTCCATGCTGGTTTCAAAACACTTGTGTTACCATAGTAAAACAGCTGCAAAGGTTCAAGTCTCTCCAAACACCAAAACCCTACAATCATGTTCAGAGATGAAGATGAAGTTCCCTCATTTCATTCATCTTTTATCTGATACACAAAACTATTTCCTTATTCAACAAACATCTTAAACCTGAAAGTAGGAGGAGAAAATTAGAGCCGTTTCTGTCCACACTTTTGTCTAACAGTAATTCACAGAGCGACTCCTAAGCAACAACCTGCTGCAAGTAATGCACCATAAAGTATGATAATGAACTCATAAAGGCATTTTTAGTTGGCTGGTTCGTTTCTAAAGTTCCAACCAGCTCACCAACAAATCAAAACGAGCCAGTAACACCAGAGATGCTATCTTTGCTGTAGTCCTCAATGTTTTATTTCACTGACACAGACGAGTCACCTGTCGACCAATCACTGTAGAGATAGTAAGTTCATTCATTAAACATGATGTCATCCATGGCATCAGGGTCAAGCTTCTCTTCGTTTAGGAGTTTCTCATTTCTTCAGTAAAAGTTACTCTTAGCAGCTTCAGATTCTTTAGCTAGGAATGTTTAGCGACTTTTAGACTCATAGTAATAAGATAAGATCCTTTTGTGAATATGGCCCCTAGTGTGCAAAGAGTCTTGAACCTTTGCAACAGCGATTTCACATTCCTGGTATGCATATTGTAGTAACCACAGTGAATATCAGCAACACATGTGCTATGGCTGGAAGGAAAAGAAAACACATCATGGCTGTGTGTGGCTTTCGAACAAGGCACAAAGGTAAAATACATTTGGCATCGGTACAGAAACACCGGGGAGAGTAGAGAGGCATTTTGTGACCCTTTGAAAAAAATACAAACACTTGCACGTTGCTGATGGTCATCATACGGAGAACAGTAGAAGATGGCTAGTTTGGCGTTTATAGTCTTTCGAGACTGCGATTTAGCGGTTGCTCCTCATGGCCTCCTTGGCTGCCAGGATGAGCGGGGTGAGGCTGGACAGAGGCTTGGCCAGCTTCAGGAATGGATGCTGCAGACAGACAGAGGAGCACAAACATGAAATATAATAAGATGAGGAAGGAAATCCATTTTTCAGGATTAACTCCAATGAATATGTTCAGTTATCAACATACAGTACAGGAAAAATAGGCCAAACACTTTCCATTTCCAGTTTCTTATTTGTGGAAATTTGCTGCTGTTCCTTAATATCTTCAAGTTTTGGACTGCTGGTCGGACACAACGCACAATTGAAATACATCACCTTAGGCTCCATGTAATCATAAAGGGCATTTTTTACTATTTCCTGACATGGCAGTATGAGTGTGTAGGTCATCTACCTGCAGCAGTTCTCTGCCTGATCCTCGTTTCTCCACATCCATCTCCAGACAGCGTGACAGGAAGGATCTGAAGACAGGAGACAGCTTCTCCGGACTCTGCAGCTCAGGAGTCCCATTGGTGGCGATTAAATACAACGCCTAAGACGAGCACAACAGTATGTAAGAAAATATAATCTTGAAGCACTCCAAATTCCTTCACAGTGCAGGTATTTAAAGTAGACTCCTGCTACCATCTGACAGATAACAAACTAACATCATGCATTTCAAATTAAACAATATTGGTTTGTTTTTTGACTGAAAAAACAAGCCGTTTGAAGACACCCCTTTGAGCTCCAGGAAACAGTGATAGACATTTTATCTGACATTTTATGAACTAAAAAAAATAAATACTGAGATATTCAAAAGATTTATGATCTTGAAAATAATTATTTCCACTTACAAACACCAAAATGCTTTCTCCCAGCACACACTCACCCTGAGAGGGTTCTCATTGAGATATGGAGGCTCTCCCTCCACCATCTCTATGGCCATGATCCCCAGAGACCAAATGTCCACTTTAGGGCCGTAGGCTTTCCTGGTCACCACCTCTGGAGCCATCCAGTACGGGGTCCCCACCATGGTGCTGCGTTTGCTCTGCTCCGGGGTGATCTGGGCACAGAAGCCGAAGTCAGCTGCAAAGAGAGGAAGAAATATTTGATGAAATCAATTTAATCACGGTCCTTTTTAAAATCACACATGCAAATAAATAGAAATTGCGTGTTATTCAGTCAGATATGTGCAAAATGTGTCTGTGGATGTGTGCATGTTCGTGTGTGCTCTCCCTCACTGAGTTTTACTGATCCGTCCATCCCCAGCAACACGTTGTCACTCTTGATGTCTCTGTGGATGACTTGGTTGGCATGAAGAAACTCCAGAGCCTGGAGGACCTGGACGCAGAGAGGGAAGAATGTTAGGATATGTTTTGGTAAATACAAAGAGGTGAGACATGTGGCACTTGGATTGTGTGACACAGGTGCATTCGGAGTTTATAAAGTTTTGTTAACCACGTCTGTAAGCTCAGCTGTCTGAAAGGAGTCCTACCTCTCTGCAGACGGCAGCGATCTGAGCCTCATCCATGCACGTCTCCGTCACTACATCAGTCAGGGAGCCACCAGCCAGGTACTCCATCACCACAAAAAGCTCATCTCCTACGAGGAAACTGAAAATGCACACACACACGGTCACATCCACAAAGGAGTGGAGTCACATTGATGTGCATGTATACTGCAGTGTGGTCAGTGTTACCTGTCTACAAAGTTGACAATGTTGGGGTTCTTCAGTTCCTTCATGACCAGGATCTCATTGATAATTAGCTCTTTCTTTGGCTGCTTCTGCAAGTTGATCTGTTTGATGGCCACCTGGAGAACACAACATCCTGTCAATGTAACACCAGCGATACACACAATCTATCTGGGTAATTGCATTGTAATGTACCTTGCAATGCTACTTGTCTATACTCTTAGTATACTTAGACACATATACTTATACTAGACACAAGACAAGTAACCTTACCTCTTGTCCTGTGGCAACATCTATGGCTGTGTAAACTGTGCCAGATGCCCTGAAAGTGGAGAATGAATACGAGTTAAAACAAAAGGCTTCTCCTTATTTTATCCTACTATTGCAACTAATGTTTCATGGTCCACCGAACACACTTCAGGGTCGGTTAGCCTTCCCCTTTTGGTTTGTGACTCACCCCTGGCCGATCTTCTCATAGCGAGTGTATTTCTTCTTAGGATCTCCAATACTGACAATAGTTCCTAAGAATCACAAAGAATAGTTAAGTCAACTCCACTGGAGCCAAAAATAACTGTGGCTTTGCTTGTGATGTGTCATTTCCAGTGTGTGTTTTACATACTGAGTTTCTCCATGATCTCCTCATCAGTCATCTTGCCTCCCTTCTTCTTCTGCCTGTCAGCTGCCTTAGAGGCGGCGTCTCCCTCTGGAGCCGGGATCGGGTCTATCACCGACCTCGTGTACACCTGACACAACACAGGAAAGAAACGTTTCAGGAATACGGACCTTTGGTGAACTTGACCTTATTTTTAACTGCTTGTAATTTTTGGCAGTTGGATTTTCAGCTTATTTTACTGTAATAAAGACTCAAAGTTTAAAAGAGACTAAAAGTAACAACTAAATAAAATCAAATGGATTCCTGTATTTTAAAGCTTTAAAAAAAAACACAAAATTGTTATGTTGACTCACTGATTTTGTGTGTTCTGGCCGTGGTGCCACAACCGGAGGTGGTGTGTCATCGTCATCGTCGTCGTCTCCATCCTTGCCACCTGATGGGGAAGTTGCTGTACCCTGCTTGCCTGGCTGCAACAGCGAACATAGAGAGATTAAACAGAATCCCAGGCAGAAACTACAGAACATATTGAATGTGATGCATGAGACTGGAAAGGATGACTGGAATTACTCACCGACTGCGAGTCTTTATCTGAAAGAGATAAAGCGTAAGGACAGAGGAGTGAGTCTCTGCAGTTACAACAGTGGATTTTTATTCATTTGTTGAGCGAAAGAAAACTGACCCGAGGCAGAAAAACTGAGGTATTTCTGTTTTCCACTGGTGGAGTCGTAGAACTTGAGAATGTCGAGGACGGCCTGAGGATTCTGTTTCTGTTCAGATTTACTGATGTTGGAGGTTTGGAGGAGACGGGCCCACTGCTCCGGCATGCCCTGAACAAACAAGCACACATGCATATACATTGAAAACATATACAAAGATCTACCCATAAAACAAAGAGAACAAAAATAAGCATCCAAATGGCACATGTGAATCTTCTGCAGCCAGGTGTCAACTTCAATCTGATAACCGGTAGCACTCTTATCTGGGAGTCCATCCAATATCCCAGCTGGCCTTGCTTGCATTCGCTATTATAACAACTGCAATAATCTCATGGCTCAACTACGACAAATACTTGGCGCAACCCAAACTCTGGTTTGTATAATGTCACAAATGTGAAAGAGCACACTGCACGGTATTAAGGTTAGATACTCACAGTGAACTCTCCAGTGACAGCATCAAAACCCACATGAATGGTGTGTTCAAAGTCAGAGGGGGAGGAGATCTCAGGCCTGTCCTTGTCCCGGTCCTTCTTCCTGCCTCCTGCAGTAAAGGTCAAGGGTCAATGTGTTGGTCATCCACTGTATGTGCATTCATGTGTATCTGTCAGTTTTTCATATATCTCACCTTTCTCAGAGGCAAACATAGAGATGATCTTGTTTCTGGACCTCTTCTCCTCTGGTACAGACGGCAGCGGCCGAGAGCTGTGATTGGCTGACTGCGAGTCCTTGGTTCCTCCTCCTTGGCTGCTCATCCTGACAGGGGGGGCGGGGGGCTTGTCCTCACACACTCCGCTGTCACACATCTACACACAAGTACACCTGCACAGACGAGATGAGACACATAAATGGCAATGTATACAAGAAACACAGTACGCCTGTTACACGCTCAATCACTGGTTCCTTCTTCCTGTTTTTTATATTTCACAACACCAGCCAAAGCTTTGCATGTTAGCCCAAAGTGCTACAGAGAAACAGCTGCAAATCAAGACTACATTAGGCAGACAAAGAACCAATTCAACAACAAATTAAGAAAACTCACACAGACCTAAATAATCCATCCATCCCACAATCTGTGGATCAGCACTGAGTTTTGGAGCGAAGGGAACAGAGAGTGTGAACAGGAAGCAACGCTAAAAGGGCAAAGTGACGTGTTGAGTCTCGTTCAGTGTTACAGATGAATGAGGAAGGAAAGGAGGCAGAGAGAGAGAGAGAGAGAGAGAGAGAGAGAGAGAGAGAGAGAGAGGTATGGCAACTGGAGTTAAAGGGAGAGGAGTGAAGAACAGCTCAGTAACGAGGAGCTGGGCAGTGAAAAATCACGAGACATGATGTCAAATACTGTAATTAAGTCCAACTCTGAAGTACTTGTACTTGACTTAAGTATTTCCAATTCATGCCACCTCATACATCTACATACATCTGCTACATTTCAGATGGAAATAATCTAATTTTTTACTCCACTACATGTATTTGAAAGCTACAGTTGCTAGCATGTGACCTCTTGCAAAAATTCAATTCAATTCAAAAAAGCTTTATTTATCCCCAGTGGGCTATTCAAGGCAGTGTCTATGATCTCCTTTCCATATTTCAGATGTCTTTTGGGTTGTTAGAGCTCCTAAAAGATATGTCAGCTCTAAACATCTCAAATGATGGTTGAAAAGCAACCTAATAATGTCACACTGATTATAATATCAATTACAGAATAATACTTTAGTGCTTCTTCTGAGTTTGAATGAATGTACTTCTTCCACTGCTGGTAGAGACTCGTTATCCATTATCCTAATATGGTGATAACTGAGATTGTAGACACACACACACACACACGCACACCTGCAGACACACATGCACTCACGAACACAAAACCCTCAACCACAGAAGCACCTCTTCCAGACTTGCAGAGCAAGCAGTTCGATCCACTCTGAGCTGCAGCCTGCATCCTTGGTGACATCACAGACAGGAAACAGGAAGCAAACAAAGGCTCCACTTCCTGCGTCTGACCGCCGATGACACAGCGCGTATGAGACCCGGATAACAGACGTGGCTCAGGTAGGCATGCCCGTGACCTCTTTTTCACACATAAACCTTGCTCATGCAACAGCTCTGCTGACCCGACTTGTCTCTGATACAAAACACCACAAAACAGATGAAATCAGGCTCCATCTGAGAAGATATCTTGGTGCAGACCCCTTTCCTCAACACATTAACCAACACACACAGCATTAGACATTTGAGGTTATCATAAGAGCCTTTTCACACAAGCTGATTGTGTAATAAACAAGTCCTCAGGCCACAAACTGAAGACACTAACTAGATTAAAGGATATATTTTCACCTCTCTGCATTATTTCTGAAACATTCATTGTATGGTGTGTCTGACACTTCATGATGGAAGCTATCCCAGCGATCACTGCTGCTGACTCTACTGTGCAAGCATTTAAACAGTTTTTCCAATGTGGCAAGAGTCACATCACTATGAAAACACAATCGGATGAGTTAGCCCACCTACAGAGTATGACACACTCCACTAAATCTCTTTACGCCCCCACACGTCTTCTCAATGCCTTCTCCTCTGTCATACAAGCTGCTCAGTACTCACCTGTTTGTTGCCTCTTCTGCGTCTTACAGAAGACCAGGTAAACAATGACAACTGTTGTATCCCCAGCTAGTGTACGCAGCTCTTTCTCCAGTGCTCATCTGTCTACTTAGCTCTCACTCTGTCCTTACCCGTCTTTCTCTCCTTCCAGCCTTCTCGGGGCAAGTCTTAGCAGGCTGCCTCATTCCTCAGCGATCTTGGATGGGACAAGTGTATTCTTGCCCTGACAGGATAAAATTAGACCCAGTCCAGCCTTAATGTGCATTTTCAAAGTCTGTGTGTGTGTGTGTGTGTGTTGGACTCAGTGTTGGGTGCAGGCTGGCCAGGCAGAGACAAGTTGTCTCTCAGTAGGAATTCCATAGCCACAGGGCTGCAGGGGTTGGGCGTGTTCTCCCATTCATCACACACTCACACATACACACAACTAAATGCCTAATCCTAACCTTAACCCTAAGCTTAACCTAATTCTAACCTAAGCCTTAAAACCAAGTCTTAACCTTCAAAACAGCACTTCCTCATTATATGGCAAGTACATGTACACACACACATATGTTTGTAACACTATCCCTGTGGGGACACTGCATTGACCTGGAACTTAACCATCACAATTGAATGCTCAACCCGTAAAAATCCTCAAAAAACAAGTCATTGGGGACCTCAGTTTTGTCCCCATGGGTTGATGTGCAGTCGGGTTAAAGTTCCTGTTGGGATATAAAAACAAGGCTCCTCACACACACACACATTCCCTGCACTAAAACACACACTCCTCTTGCCAACAGGGGCTTCATTGTGAGCCCTTGAACATCTTTTATGTGGCTTCCAGCTAAGCTCACTGAGCGCAGCAGGGAAAACTCTGAGGAGCAGGCAGGTGAACACATCAACACTGCAGGCGACAAGCTTGAGTGTTAGTTTAAGTGCTCACTCCCTGTTACTGCTGAAATGATTTATCCGTACGAGCAGGCGATTTTAATTACTTAAGTAATTTACTGTGAACAAACAAAGATTTGCTGGTTACAGAAATGTGAACAGCATCATGTTATGATACTATAAAAACGTTCACCAAATCGACTTTATAAGGTAATAACTGTTCAACACTCTAAAAATTATTCAAATGAAGTAATCTGACGGAGGCAATTGTGGTTGAATTTTTCTTAACATTGTACATGTGACAAGGGGTCAAACATAGACATTACTTTGTTTTAAGAGGACAAGATATTTTGAGGTTTTTTACAGACTAAGCGCAATTATAAGGCATTGAGTTTTGCTAACTTGTATGTTTTCAGAGCCCGACTTCATGTCTTCAAATCACTTCTTTTATCCAACCAACAGACCAAAAGCCAAAATAGGAAATTTCACTCATAAAAAACAAACAAAAGTAGTCAAATCATGCTCTAATAACAAATCACAGCTCTCATGTGGATGCTCTCATGTCTCATGTGGATGTGCTCAGTTTGCAGTTGCAGGCTGCACTTTTTCTTCACATTCCTCTGTCTCTATGCTTTTCACTTTTTCTGATTTATTCGCTCCAACTCTGCATGCTTGGTTACCACACACACTATTTTACATCCAGAGACGGCGTCCAACTGCATTTCTCATCTGTTCTCAATCCACAGAAGCTCTCTTTTCATCCTCGCTGCGCCTCAGAGCCTGTCACATTCCTCTGCCCTTTATAATTTCTATTCCTCATTCTCCTCTCTCTCGCTGCATCAGAGCACTTTCTATTCCCTGTGGCTGACCGCCATCAAGGGAAGCCCACTTCCTCATCCTGGAACTCCCCGAGCCCCAGAGGGTCACAGGGCCTGGCCGGCCAACCAGAGCGCAGCAAACACAGCCGCCGAGCTGTTTACAGGAAGTGGACAGCAAGCCTTTTGTATTCGGCTTCTATAAAAGGAAATTCTGCTGAGGACTTCCTGGAAGGAGTGATGAAGCCGACACACAAACACACACACACATGCACTCTACCTCCTTTCATTCACTGACATACAGACACAAAAACACACACTTATGTACTATATACATCAACACACTCCACTCCTTCCACAATCACCTCACTGATTATAGGTCTGGCAGTGAATGAAGCGTAAACACACTTCCCAGCTGCACTCCCACACTGAACACCTTATCCTGTTATTCAAACAGCTGCCTCACCCCTGTGTCAACATTCTGACAAATCAAATCACCAACCTGGCAACCCCAAGTCCCAAAACTTGACTCTACAACTTGAGACCAGGTACAGAACTCGGCTCTGGACTCACAGTCGAAGTCTGTTAGTTTCAGGGGCTGGTGCATGAATGAGAGGTTCAGTGTACCTGCAGGATCACAAGTCCTGGCTGTCACAGATTTATACAACGATGGATTTGCAGGCAAGGAATCCAGAGGTCATGAGTTCAAACTCCCCCACATTACTATCTCCTACATGAACGTCTACATGCTGTTTAAAGGCTTCTGCAATGCCAGAAACACAAATCTGCAGCTCAGGCTCTGTTTGCAGGTATTAAACTTTTAGTAGGCAATTCAATTAAAGGCTCCAAGCCAGATTACTGCTTAGTCAAAAAATACTGTGAAATAAGATCCATGTGAACCAAACCCTGAGATGAAAAACATCTATTAAACCAAAGTGTGTACTATAGCTACACACATGATCCTGTATTCATGTGCAGACACATTATAGCTTCAATTACATTTAAGTAAACTTTGAGCTGCCTGTCAGATATTTAAAGGCTCATTTAAGTAAAGACTCCATTGGCTGTTGTTGCAGATGTTTTGTATTAACATCACATGTCATTACATTACTACAGTGTCCCAGTAGACTAGTCATTACTGTGGTTTAAATTAAAAAGAAGAACAATCCACAAAGCCCACTAACACCAGGATCTCTGCTTTATTTTTGTCCTCTGAAGAGACACAAGAGTCTCTACAACAATTATGGAGGAAGATGCCACCCAGTCTGATACTTCCTGTGCCAAAATAAAAGCTTAGAGTAGTAGACAAATTATTATCAATTTACAAGTGAGATTAATTGTGTTGAATGAGCAAATCTAAACTCACCGGTTGTTGTTGTCAACCGCAAAAAAAGTCAACCGGCCAAACTCCCGAAACTCCGCCCCGTTTCCGCGGACTTCCTGCGGGTTTAAAGCCCAGATTTGAGCCTGAGATTTAACAAAGTTTCCGTAGATGTGAAAAACACTGTCGCCTTCTATCACACACGCTTTAATCCCGTCTCTTGTCCCCCCCGAGTCCTCTCAGTCTGGCTCTTGGCTCGGCCCCGGGAGGAGCCTGGCGGACAGGAAGCGGATCGTCGTAGAGAGAGAGGGGAGTCGGAACCTCGCGGCTTCCGTAGCGCTCAGAGGACAAAACGCGAATGGCGCTCAAACGCAGCAGGGTGTGTTTCCTGCACTGAGCTGTAAAGATAAAGAGACACGACACCGGAAACACAGTGACTATATTTTCAGTATAAAATCTATCTTATCTGTGGTCCTCACCTCAAAGAATTGGAAAAAGGCGCCCCCTTTAGTTTACTTATTTATTTGACACAATTCTTGGATGAATACAGGATCGTGTTTATGTTATTTAATCCCATAGACACTTAATGAGAGTACTATAACTGAATTTATATTTATATAGTCAGTTTTTGTTTATATAGCCCAGTACATTTTCATTTCACACATATATATTTCAATTTCAGTTTGCCTTACATATATGAAGCTGTAAAATTATGGAAGCAATAATACTATATATGTGAGTATGAGTGTGTATTTAAACTATGTACATGTGTAGATAAACAATTTGTAGCAGCATTATTAAAATATAATTCAAAAATAAGTTTATTTTGGAGGTGACTACCGGAAGTGTTATAGTAACGGAAGTTAATTGACATTTTCTGATTCAAAACGTCAGAAAGCGACACAAACATCAGCATCAACAACAACACATCGAGGAGTGCAAATAATCCTCTGTGAAAAGTCGACAACAGCCGAACAAAGAAGAAGCAAGTAGGAAATTGTTCATTACAGATAAATCACACACTTCGTCTGTTATTATCTATACAGGCACATTGCGAGCAGCTAACAGCTTCATAACTCAAACCAGCCGTTAGGATGAAAGTCAAACATGTAGCTTTAGCTTTAGCAGCGTTAACAGTAATGTCAGTAGTTTTCTTTAACTAACAAGCTAACAATAATATGTCTAAAAATGAAGCTGTAATTAGATACAATTAGCTCATAAGCCTGTAGGGAGACATGGGTTTGGCTAGCTTGCTATTCAGCCACATTTAGCTCCAGTGTGGGAATAAATGTATGCTAGTTTCCTGCATTTAAACCTATATTTCTAATGCTAGATAAGATGTTTGTACCTGGTTCAGCTTTTCCTGTGGTTACAACTTTCATCTCCATCTTATGGCTTGTTAACTTCTTTCCCTCTGTTCTGCCTGTTTGTGGGTGTGTTTCTGTGTGTTAGAGGTGGGCGGATCGATCCAAATATCGATAGTATCGATACCAAGTCGGTATCGCTATCGGATCGATACTAGCGTTGCGAGATCGATACTCAGTCAGCCAGTCAGTTTGTATGCGCTGGTGCGGTTTCGTCGCTTCACTCACTCGCACCCACCCCCCCGGACTCGCCGCTTCTTCTTCGATCTCACCCCCGGTCAGTGATAATACATCGACCTTTAATATTACAAAGTATCGGTATCAGCGATACTGGCCCAGTATTTACTTGGTATCGGATCGATACCAAATCTTGCAGTATCGCACACCTCTACTGTGTGTCTCTGTTTGTGTGTGTGCTCCAGGTGCTATGTTTTCCAGCAGGTGGAGGTTTGGTTGGGACAGGTACAGAGAGGTGAACCTCTTCTCAGATCTTAATGAGACCAATGCAGAGACTCTCTCCCAGGCCATCAGAGCTGCAGCATCTGAGGAGCCAGATGCAGATGGCAGTGTGCTGTTTGGTCATCTGCAGGGCACTGTGGTCGGCCTCAGATATTACACAGGAGTGGTGAGGATCAGTCACCGTTATCCTCTAGTACACCCCACAAACAAAATAAAACTGTCACGACTTGGAACATTGTGCAGATATTGCTTGACAAAACCTTAATATCGCCTGTGTGTTTCTCTCTCTGTAGGTGAATCAAGGGGAAATGGTCGGATTAGTGCGACAGCCCCAGAATCCTTACGACTCCAATGCGGTGATGGTCGCCAACATTTATGGCAACCAAGTGGGTCACATCAAGCGGGAGCTGGCAGCAGCTTTGGCCTCCATCATGGACCGCAAATTGGCTAAAGTAGAGGGGTGAGTAGATTGTTATTGACCTCTCCGTGTCATTCCCTGCTGGTATGGTGAATGTCAGAAAGGCAGAAATGGTTTCAATTGAAAGTTCCTCCCCATAAATTCATAATTATTTTTATTGCATATTTTCTCTACTAATTCACTCACTTTTTATATTTATAATGTTCTTTGGTTTTAAGAGGATCTATAAGCTCATATCCACTGTGATTACAGTGAGATGAAAACAGTGTGTGATTTTGTGCTTGAGTATGTCATTGTCTTGTTCCTGTGTCAGGGTGGTACACTCAGGAACAAAAAACACGTTCACCATGCCAGTGATGCTGTCCTTCTGGGGGAAAGAAGAGAACAAAACCACTGTGATTGAATTAATATCACGACGTGGATATAAACTGAACACAGGTGGAAGCAGACCAACAGGTACAAACACACTGAACTGTCAAATCTCACTTGCCCACTGACCAAAAACCTCTATTTGTCCATGTAGACCACATTGTTGCATTAGAATATCAGTTTCAACCATAGTCATTAACATCACTGTTTATTGTGTATGTGTTTGTATTTGTATGCTGTTTAATTTCAGGTTCAAGTCAGAAACCATATAATAGTCAAGGTGCTGGTGCGTTGGCCTCTAAGAAAGGTTTGACCATCCCACTAACTACAGAGGAGGTAACCTACTTAAATTTATTTTATTTAAAACTTCAATATTTGGTGGTAATTTTAGCAAATATGTAATGTACATATGTATTGGTCTGCCAAAGAAGGATCATGTTCCTTTCCTGTCAGTAGTTGACAGTAGATTCTAACTATTAACTATCATATGAAAACAAAATAAATTGAATTGAATGTCGTCTGCAGCTGGCAATTATTGTAAGTCAGGGATTAGTGCTATCCTGTTTTTAGAAATACTCAAAGTATCTCTTAACTGATCACAATGTGTGGATGAAGCTAAATGTACGAAAAAAACGTAGCATTTTTCCCTAAATGAGGGTTTAAAGTTTCATTTGGAATTTTAGTGCTTAGATTACTTGTATTTATGCTAAAAAAAAGTTATTTTGAATGACTGTACATTTCCAGTCATGTTCTAAACATTGTGAAACAGACTTAAATTAGACTTAAGACGGCAGTTGAAATTAATTCTTTTTTCTTTCAGCTGAAGAACGCATTTGACAACCTTTTTGAAGGCTTGATGGAGAGTAAAGATGGAGAGAAAGAAGCAGCCAAGGTACGTATTTGATCTGTTTGTCCATCTGCATTGTCTGTCTGTTTTATTTCTTAGGACTCTCATACAACATGCCGATAACTAATGATTGTATGTTGTTTGTTATTCTTTTTAACCTCAGATTTATAGTAATAGTAAAGTAAAATAGTAGTTGCTGTATTATTAAGTTATGAAGTGTAGCTTTAATGTGAACATGCAGCCCTTTTTCTCTGCAGGCTGTTGGTACTCCTCTCCTGCCTCACCAGAAGCAGGCACTGTCCTGGATGTGTGCTCGGGAAAACAAATCCGGGTTGCCACCCTTCTGGGAGAAGAGAGGCGAGCTGTACTATAACAGCCTCACTTGTTTCTCTGCCAAAGAAATACCAGAGAGAGTCCGTGGGGGAATCCTGGCAGATGACATGGGACTGGTGAGTAACACACATACACACACACACCTACATATATTTCACACATGTCTGAGTGTACTGACTGTTATGTGATGTGATAACATTACAGAAAAAAATGGGGGGGTTTTTCCACCTTATTTGACACTGGTGTAATCTAAGGAGACATGAATCATGAACACCCCTGTTTGTGTTTTCCAGGGAAAGACTCTAACAACCATCGCTCTGATCCTCACCAATTTTCACAAAGGAAAGCCTCTGCCTGTGGAGAAGTGTGTAAGTGTAGCTGTGCATGATTGTATGTAGTCTGAATGACTTGTGTTCAGGCATTTTTAAGTGTTGGTCTGCATGTGTGCAGGAGCAGCAGTCTTCACCTGTCAAAGCCAAAACTAAACTGCAGAAACTGGAAGGTACTCTCAACTTTTCATAAAATAGCAGCCAAAGATTTTCATTTTCTGTCTCATGCCTCAATCTTTGTTGATCTCTCTTTGCGAGCGTGTGTGTGGGGAAATGTGCACATGCAAGAAAATTAATGGGAGAGGTGAAATTGCATCTTTGTTACAGGTAGCAGCAGTGCAGGAGAGGGAGCAGCTGGTTCTTTACACTCAGACCTGTAAGTGTGACTTAATTGAATTTGGCATACTAAGATTGTATTGTCACTGATGTCTTTTTTTATTATGACTGCATTATTTAATGCAAATTACTGCATCTGGCCATATTTCCATACATATTCGTGTCAGTCTGTTTGTCACATGTCCACCTGTTCTGTAGAATGTCATAATGTTTGGGGTCATCAGTGGTATTATTGATTTAGCAGAATTTTATTCCAATGAATTAAGTTTCTTCTTAAATAACCTGATCTTCTCCTGTGTGGGTCAGCCCTCAGGCGGAGGTGATTTCTGTTGATTCTCCAGATGTAGTGGAGATAGTGGACAAGTCAGATAAAAGTAAGAATTCATTGTTATCTCCATATACACTATATATCACCTTTTAACTTCTCAATGTCTGTTCACACTGTTTGCATGTGTTTGTTGTCTTCCATGCGTTTTGTGGCTGACATAAGTTTTTACCTGACTTGCCCATTTACAGGTACAAGCAAAGGAAAGATGAAAGCCACCAAGAGAAAGCCCAGTAAAGGTACAAGCCCCGTAAACTCTGTGTATTTGTGCACTATGCATGTTGAAGGCACTGTGTGACATAGCTTGACAGGGAACCTTCTAGAAAAGACCAGTGGATTGATGCTTTTAATTTTGTTGGGGTAGCACAACTCTTGTGCTCAAAGCTCTCGTTATTTGACGTCTATATATTAAATAAACTGAATCATTAATCTTATTGTGCAGAGGAGCCAGTGTTGCTTGAGGATCTGGACTTTGCTGCAGCACTAGCTGGCTCAGCATCAGGTACAGGCTCAAAGAAGAAGAAAACTGCCAAGGCCACAACCGCAGTTGGTGAGTTTGAACAGTATATTTTTATCTGCTGTTTTCACATACTGTATTAATTTATGTTGCAGGGGTGTTTGAGATGTCTGTACCTTTTTGTGTGTGCAGGTGTGGAATCCTCCATCGCTGAAAGTGCAGATGATTTATCAGCTAGAACGACTCTGATCATCACCCCGCTCTCTGTGCTCAGCAACTGGCTGGTAGGAATTTACATTTTTACATACTGTGGGAGAACAAGCTATGTTGGTCATTTTTTTAAACATAGAAGGAGATGCCATATTCAATGCTACCCAATGCTATGTGTCATTTATTCCCCCTCTGTCCTTTTTGTGTGTGTGTGTGTGTGTGTGTGTGTGTGTGTGTGTGTGCAGGACCAGTTTGAGGAGCATGTGCGTGAAAACGTGAAGCTAAATGTGTATCTGTATTACGGCTCAGATCGCAACAGGAGCAAGACGTTTCTGTCCTCTCAGGACGTGGTGATCACCACCTACAACGTCCTCTCTGCCGACTTTGGGGTGAGTTTAGACAGGTCACATGCTCATCCGTAGCTGTAAGGTGAGCCACCAAATATAATGCGTCTGGTTCCCTATCAGAATAAGAGCCCCCTCCATGGGATCAACTGGCTGAGGGTTGTGCTGGATGAAGGACACATGATAAGAAACCCCAATGCACAGATGAGTAAGGCTGTGCTCGACCTAAAAGCTCAGCGGCGCTGGATTTTGTCAGGTATTACTGCACCCTAACACACACAAATAGTCAAACATACGAATACACACATACATACTTGGGTATAGTGATAATAGTCCAGCACAACTACTCAATTGACTATCTATCTACCGTCCATCCAGGTACTCCGATCCAGAACAGTGTGAAGGACCTGTGGATGCTGCTGGCCTTCCTGCGTCTGAAGCCCTTTGATGTGAGAGAGTGGTGGAACAGAGTGATCCAGAGACCTGTTACTCAAGGAGACAGAGCCGGCCTGCAGTGAGTGCCCACAGATACATTATGTGACACTACTGCAATGTAGTAATAATACACCAGAGGGTGCTGTTTGTTGTAAGTTATTAGTGATGACACCAATATAGTCAGTCTATCTATCAAGCTACGAGTCCACAGTGTAGCAACCTGAGTGAGTATTTAATGAGAGTTTGTAATTGTGATAATATGCAAGCATTTGTCATACTGCTGATGATCAGATATTTGAAAACTCAGGTAATTGATGCTGTGTGCAGAAACCTTCAGACCCTGGTGAAGTGCATTACCCTGCGGCGGACCAAGAGCAGCGAGGTGAATGGACGCCCCATGGTGTCTCTGCCTGAGAAGACAGTGTGTGTGGAGCAGGTGGAGCTGAGCCAGTCAGAGAGAGAGGAGTACGAGCTGGCACGCAATGAGGGAAGAAACACCATCGGCAGGTATGTGTCAGTGTGTGGAAGTACATGATTAGCAACGAATAAAAAGTCAGTTGAGGCAATTTTGAAGA
This sequence comes from Holacanthus passer, assembly GCA_025331565.1. Classification (NCBI taxonomy): domain Eukaryota; kingdom Metazoa; phylum Chordata; class Actinopteri; family Pomacanthidae; genus Holacanthus; species Holacanthus passer. The sequence continues at coordinate 24,407 of JAFREQ010000143.1, forward strand.
ACACACAGCTGTTGATAGATGTTTGTTAGATGTTACAGTGATTTTTTTTTTTACTGTAAACTGTTGCATATTGCTGCATATTCTTGTCTTAAATGTGTTTGTGTGTGTAGATATGTGGCTGAAGGGACAGTCTTGAGGAATTACGCTGATGTGTTGGCCATCCTGATGAGGCTTCGACAGCTCTGCTGCCACCCAGATCTGCTGGCAAAAACATCCTCAGACCTAGGTATAGTATAGCTTCTGATCATATAGTATAGCTGTTCATACTATATGGACAGTTTGCTGTGTTTCCAATGTCTAGCACGCCACATGGGTTTTATTTAGCTTTTCTTTCAGATTAATGCTGGCTGTGTCTATGCTGTAATTTTCTGGGATCATAGTTTGTTGTAAAGAACGTGACCTGCTGCCTTGGATGTGTAAATCATTCTACCATAAGCTATCGTGAGACTCGAGGAGACAGTTTACTAATTGCATGTTTTCTCTTCATTCCCACTCAGCCCTTTGGGGCCTAATCAGCCAAAATAATTGAAAACACCTGTGTGGGTGCACCATTGGTGTGCAGGGTTTTATATTTGTAACTTCTTGGATGGTGTGATCACTTGTTTTCTAGACTTTTTACACAGTAGACAGTTTGACTTGTCATAGCATGAAAACCACAGGTGTAATTAATAACATTAACGATGGCTGGACCACAAAGCCTCAGAGCACCTGGAGAGGCTTATTTTGTAGGCATTTATAGATGAGTTTAAGGTTAGTAAAGTAAAGTTAGGGGTTGTCACGGCTGCTTGAATGATCCTCAGATTGTGGAAAAGTACATCCTCTCCAGATCCTAAAAGAATGGACGGAATCTGTGTTACAAATAGTTTCATATGAACACATTAATTTTAAGAGTTTGTGGGACTGCTTTTTTGCTCATAGCATTGGTGGGACGCTGTTGTGGTCTGGTTGTATTTTTAGGTTTTGGTTTCACCATTTCCAACCTCTCTGCCTTTCCTCTCTGCTGGTCTAATTATATTTACATACAACCCAATCATTTTTATCCAAAATCACTTGTTTCATGTTGGTCTGTTCTTAATGACTGTGGTACTTATTTACTTCTTGCAACTGGTAAAATGGGGGAAAAGTTTATGTTGAGGCAACCCATTGCAAGCCCTGTATTATTGGAATGTAGACTGTGAGATGATTATGTAATCTAAGAACGTAATCTCCTTTTTATGTGATCATAAACCTCCAAATTTCCCAAAATGAAAGGACATGACATCACTGTAGCTACACTCTTTCCTCTGGCATCACTTTCACATGTAACTTTGTCTGTAGGTGATGCTGCAACGCCCGCAGAGCTCCGGGAGCGTCTCATAGAGAAACTGCGGTTGGTGTTGGCCAGCGGCTCTGATGAGGAGTGCTCTGTGTGTCTGGACTCGGTCCGTCTGCCCGTCATTACACACTGCGCCCACGTTTACTGCCGGCCCTGCATCGCCCAGGTTATCAGCACTGAGCAGGTACATGTGATTCCCTCCCCTCGAGGGTTTGTCATTTTATTTTAATTAGACAGTTAACTTAAAAGGAATGTTTTTATCACTATGTAATCAGTTATTTAGCTGTTACTCATTAACAGATTCATCTTTTCCTTGTGCTCTGTGTGTGTGTGTGTGTGTGTGTCTGCGGATAGGAAGTGGCGCGCTGTCCTCTTTGTCGAAGTCAGATCAAGACCAATGAACTGGTGGAGTTTCCACAGGAGGAAATGGAGGATGGGAACAGTACAAACTCTGAGAAGTGGAGGACAAGCTCAAAGGTGCTCTACACATACTGAGGCTGCAGAAATAACTGGGGGATAAAAATAGTCAAAACACTCTGTAGACCTCTTAAATGCAGAACACTGTTTTTTTAAACCTTAAAAGGAAATGTGCTTGAGTCGGACTTTTACAAGATACTCTGGCACTGTGCAAAATCTTTTATTCTGAATTCCCTACAAATTGTTTTAGTCTTCTCTTATGCTTCATACTTTTTTAACATTCTTTTTTTAACTTTTCAATGGAAAATGAAATGCTCAAATTTCCTAAATTCCTTCATTTCATCCTTCTCTGGATTTGCTTGTGGGCCAAGTATGAGATATATTGGATGACTCTCAGTTTGTTACCCATTTAATAGCTCTTCTGATTCTGGTATATCCTGTAACTCTTCCACTAATTTTCACTCATACAATGCTCAGCAGCGTGACAGTGATGGAAAATGGACCTGTATGCTACCATGTGGGAGTTATGTTGTTCCTCCTTTGAAGTCTGTTTTTGCCTCTGCAGGTGCAGGCGCTGATGGGAAACCTGCTCAGGCTGCGATGTAAAGACAGCAGCATTAAGTGTTTGGTTGTCTCTCAGTTTACACGTTTCCTCACCATACTGGAAACTCCACTCAGGTAATACACACACTCACAGTAGAGATTAAGAATTTTTAGAGCTCTCAGTGAAACTTTAGAATTTTTAGATTTATTTCATTTAAATGTCCGGTGTGTTATTTTATGACTTGCCTCTTGATATCATTATCCTCCCTCCTCGTCACCAGAGAGCATGGTTTCACTTTTGTGCGTTTGGACGGCACCATGAGCCAAAAGAGGAGGACTCAGGTCATCCAGGAGTTTCAGAGCTGTGCACCAGACAGTCCTGCCATCATGCTTCTGTCACTCAAAGCTGGAGGGGTGGGGCTTAACTTGACCGCAGCCTCTCATGTTTTCCTCATGGACCCTGTGAGTACTGATTTTAGCCAGGAACCAGACACATTCACTTGTGTTAAACAACCACAGCATGAGTCGTGGCCTAAAGGTAAACTGGTTGGCCCAGGACATGCACATTTTTGGTTTGACATTTTGGTGACAAAGTTTAATTCTAAACAAAGACCACCTTCATCTACTAACTGATCTTGATCACCAGAAACCCTGCAGATAAGATCAAAAAGAAATAAAAACAGAGATAGATGTTAAATGGTAAACTGTGTTCAGGAAAGAGTCTTAATTGTGTGTGTTTCAGGCTTGGAATCCCGCTACAGAGGAGCAGTGTATCGACCGCTGCCATCGTCTAGGACAGAAGAGGAAAGTCGTCGTCACCAAGGTTAGAAAACTAAAAACGTCCATATGTGTAGCAGTAGTGTATGTTTACTGTGACGTGCTGCCGTGAAAGCTTAGTCTGTGGCGAAGCATCACATTTTCCTTTTCAGTTTCTGAAAAATGTTTGCACTGTATGCTGTCACTGAGACAAATCCCTGTTCAGGTTTTTTGTGATTGAAGTGATTTCTTTATATTTAAAATAATTTATTATGTAATATATTGCTTTCTTAGGCTATAAGATATTTGGCTAATATATAGTTTCATGCTAGAGAGGTGCATGAGAAAGATCAGTGACTGGAATGTTTGCTATAATTTCTTGTCTATATTTTTTGTGTGTGTTTTCGCTGCTGTAGTTCATTGTGAAAGATTCAGTGGAGGAGAGCATGGTGAAGATCCAGAGACAGAAGCAGGACCTGGTGGAGAAGGCTTTTGGCTCCACGAACACTGACAGGAAAACATCTCGCATTGATGACATTAAAGCTCTGATGGAGATGTAGATGTCTGACAGTGGATCTGAACTGATTTATTGGAAACAACACAAACACGGAGTTGTCGTTTAACTGTACCAACAGTTGGCTGTGTTCTTTTTGGGGGTTTCACAGTTGACATCTGAAGCAGGATTCACACTTGGAAAGCTCTGATTTTTGTTCAGTTGTGTCGCGTAGGACCTGTTTGTCTCGATTTATAATTTGATCATGAACCTATAAAAGCTGTGCTGATGCATGGAGGTGGATGAGTTTGTTGAAAGTTCATACATATCCCTGGAATGAAGACTAGGTAGAAGCACACACCTGTTATAGCAGATAAGTCTCAACTCTTGTTGTCAGCCATGAAGATTAAGAAGTTCTGTATAATTTTTGTGTGCTATTTTTGCATTAAAGGCCGACTACTGATAATAAATTTGTAGCTACTGTACATAGAGTAGCTTTTATAACTTCAGAGTTTTTCTAACAAAAACATGAAGTCACAGGATAAATGTGTCTGTTAACTACATAAGAGTGTGCATCTGATTAGAGATTTTGTTTGTTGTTTTTCTCTGTTTTATATCACGGGTCAGACAAAAGAAGACATTCATAGACGTCACTCATAACTTGTGACAGTCATTTTTCACTAATTTGTGACATTTCAAAGATTACATGATTAATTACCGCCCTATATCCAATCAATATTAGATAAGAGTATAAAGAAAAGAAACTCATGACAGAAGGGATGGATAAAAGGTGATTTTTCACCAGATCTTTATTAGCGCTTCAACAGGGATTTACAGTTAACAGCTGGGGAACAGAACAGACCAGCATTAACCGACGTCACTACAATTATGTTCCACTTCCACACTCATGCATATTCTGGATTTAGCAGGCTGACAAGATTAGAAAAACCGCACATGAAGTTATCTCTCATCCTTGCCAGCCTCTTGTAGGAGTGTGTAGCAGAGTTATTATTTTGGAGCTATAGATTATAGTTTAGTTTAAGGGCACACAGCTGGAGTGAAGTAAAGGAGGGATTTAGCAAAGGTCAAGTTGTGCTAGTAGCAGCAGTTACAGTAAGTGAGGTTTTGTAAACAGTGCATGGCAATAAGGCAGCTGGTAACACTACAGACAGGAAGTGATGAAACGGGTCATGGCACAATGATGCACTGATGTGGGCCTGACAGGAACGTAACATGCAGGACACACTTATAGATGACATGTTTGGGGAGCACGCAAATACAAAATCGACGTCACTTGAGGATTGAAGTACTTCAGAACTGACCCACGTTTGGACTCTGTGCCATGCAAATACAACACAACAGGCCCTGACTAATACAATACCAGACGATACAAAGCAAAGTCACAGGGAGCTGGTGAGTGTCAGAGGCACAGGTAGGGATGTTTATCGGTGTACTCAGGTGAGGTGAACACTGTCCGATTAAAGCAATACTTTCATAACTGGCTGAAAAGAGGAGCGGGGACCGCGAGAGGGAAGTGAGCCAGTCGCTGCATATTGGTTTCAAAGTGGTTTAGATGGAGAGACTTATTGCAGGAAAGGAGTTGTGGTAAAATCCAGAAACAACATTTTACTGATTTCCCTTCAGCCAGAGGTTTTGCCAACAGCTGTTTTCCTCAGTTTCTGAAAGTTTCCACACGTTCGGAAGACCAAATCCATCTCCATCAAATACACAAGAACACTTAAAGGAATAGTCTGACATTTTGGGATGTGACATTACGCTTATGCACTTTCTTCCAGAGAGTTGGATGAGAACTGAACCACTCGTGTCTGGTGAATCTACAGCCGAGCACAAAGACTGGAAAGGCCTGGTTCTGTCCAAACATATCAGAATCCACCTATTAGCAGCTCTATGGCTCACTAATAAATGCGTTTTATCTCATTTGTAAAAAAAGTGTCAAATTCACTGTTTCACATGCGTCGTATGCTGGACTATCTCTAGGTGGCTGCGACAAATCGCTCAGACAGACCACCAAGGAATAAACATTTTTACAGTTTGGTTTTGGATGGATTTATCAGACGAGATACAACATAGGAATTAGTGAGCTTTGAAGTTGGTGGTAGGTGGATCTGGTTACATTTGGACAGAGTTAACTCTATCCTAGCCACATATGTAACCTTAGCACTCCATACATTACTTCATGATTCGGTCACACGGCAGATAAAGGTTGCACAGAAAATCAAATCTGTATTTTTTTTTTTTTCAGCAACAAATTCAATCCGCAAATGTATTTCTCACAAATGTTTACTCTCTGCAACATTTACATCCAACATTTATGCAATTTCCAGTCTTTATGTGACCAGTAAAATTTTTTTCATCCAACTCTCAGCAAGAGAGCAAACAAGCGTATTTTCCCTAAATGTCAAACTTCTCTTTTGAGGGGGAAAAAAAGAATGGTTAGAGTGCATGGGAACTGTGTTATACTCTCTGCCATTCAAACACACACTGACAGGAAGCAGAGAGCGAGGCTGAACATTGCACAGAGGCATCCATCCAGTCACCTGCTAATCAAGCCCCTGTGATTGGCCGAGCAGTGCTTAGATCTCCACCCACACAGAGCTACGACTGGTGCTCTCTCTGTCCGTCACGCGCCCTCACCTGCCCGCTACTTTAAGAAGGCGTCAAGCTTTCGCTCAATGTTGGCGAAGGAGTCGTCACCCAAGTAGTCGATCTGGCCCGCTTCCCAGCGCTGCTTCCTCTCCTCCGATGAAACCTTCTGGGGAGGAGGAGGGAAGGATGCCGGCTGCTCACTCACATCCTCATGAAGCTCACCCTGCGTGACAGACAGACAGAGAGAGAATGAATGAATCATTACATGGGACAGGAGCAATACTTTATAAGGACTGGTTTCCCCAAGTTCAGCCTTGCTCGGATGAACACTCTTCTCTACCCTTAAGACACAATCAGTTCAAGCGTTTCATCAGATGAGCCAAAGTACAAACAAGACATTTTGCAACACACTTGCAGCAGATAAGAGTTGAGTGTGTTTCTAACATGGAGAAAAAGAAAGGCTTCCTTTAGGAGACGTACACCTAGTAAGTCAATACCAATCAAAACATAATGGCTCTAGTCTAGTGCAAGATGAATTGGAATAAAAAAAAACCATTTAAGATCCCTGCTATTCCTTTTTTCTACTCCTCTTCCTCCACTGAAAAACCCAGAATCCATAAATATGCAAATCTAAGATGTCTCATGCTTTACTGAGAAGTCATTTCTCAGTGTATGTGCACTAGAGACCAAGTCAAGCAGCATTAAGGTAAACTTCTTTTTGAGTGGAGAGGGACTTGTGCCTTGATTATGCCATGATCCTGTAATTGCCACTCTTGGCCATTGTGGCCGCTATTCAGCAAAAAGCATCACTTTAAACAACAAATAAAGTCCTACATTTCAAGGTTCACTGAGCATACAGATTGAAAAAGCTTCAGCCTGAGCCAGTGAAAGACTTTAAAAGTGTCTCAACAAAACCAGGGTGCTCGTCTGTATAAACTTGTCGGTGTGACACAAGATGGCACAGCCTCAGGCAATTGGGCAAAGCTGCAGGTTTTGGCAGCCGTCCTTTTTTTTGACTATTTCACTGCTGCCTGGTTACAACAGACAGCGTGGCAACTTCCTGCTCCTCTGTGAAGTGTTGTTGTGTGAGGCCTGGCACACTGAGGTTTCACTGACAACAGCAGGCTACTCAAACAGCCATGACACGACTGAGAGGACTGGAAATACCAGCAGCCACGAACACAACTTTTGGCAACATTGGTGTTGAGGAATGTGGAACCAATGGACTTTTCCTTGTTGCTTTGACGACTGAAACTAGCCAGCATTTTTATCTGGAGTCAAAAAAAAACTTCAATTTGTGGCACTTTCACCATTTGGTAATTATTATAGATTTTAAACACACCCAGGGAAAAAAAAATCACCTTGTAATTAGAGGTTTCGACACAGTCAGGACAACGATTACGCAACAGGCTAAACACACAATCGCAGTCACCCTCGTTTATGTTTCGACACATCTACGAGTGCTAACATACGTCCTTGTTCGCCTCGATGAAGCCGCTGCTGAAAGGAGTGTCCCCGTAGGCCCGCTGCAGTAAAGGCAGCACAGACTTGGTGTACAGCTGCCACCACATGAGCAGGTAGTCAGGGTGCAGCTGGCCCGGGTCAGGGGACGAGGGATGACCTCTGACCTCGCCCCTCTGAGCGTCGTAGGAGTGGTTCCACGGCTTCACCTTGCCCAGGAAGTGCACCACCTTGGCGCCATGGCCGTACCTGTGAAAGCAGGCAAAGAGGATGTAAGATGGCAGGAAGGAGTGTGAGAGATAGACAGAGGCTAAAACATGCAAACCCACTCCTGTGGTCCTCAAGAAGCTTAACCCAAAATTAACTTCCAACTTGCTGATTGTTTTTGTCTCATCAGTTTTCCATCTGTCAATAACACTATAACCACAAAGCACTTGCTGAAATCACCAAATGTGCAACATGCAAACTGCAATTTGCAATGTGAGATAATTGTCTGTAACAATCTCTCAATGCACAGAAAACAGCGTGCACACAATTACAGGAAGTATGATAAACCTGAACCAGGCAATCGTTCCGTAAACTGTCATCGATGTTTACGACCAGCAGTTTGGATGTTAATTTTATCGTCCACCTCTTCTTTTCTCATCCAAATATATTACAGCTAATCTGAGGACTTGTTTAAAACAGTCTGCCAACTTGGGTTTCTTTCCCCATCTGACTTCTTTTCAGTGATGTCGTCATGCTGAAATTTTCCTCTCATACTTAGTGAAACAACAGATTATACATACAGATGTAAATAAAACAGAGAGTATACAAGTGTAGCTCCTGTGTTCTTGAAGCAGAATGTGTGTTGTGCTTCTCCCAAGTTTCAGCAGCTTCTTGTAATTCAACACCAAACCACACACAGATACACAACCTTTGAACTGACCTTGGATAAGCTTTATGCCTCCTAACACAAACACCCTGAAGTTTCACAAGGAAAGCTACAGAATCAGGGCAATAAGTCGGCTACACAAGAACGCATGGAGAAACCCTGGATGCTTTTATTGTGTGTGTGTGTGTGTGTGTGTGCACTGACTGTTTGAAAGCGGGCAGGTAGGAGTAAATGGCGATACTGCTGAGGTTGTAGATGAAGGGAAGGTGTTTGGAAATATCTGCCGTCGCCCAGGTGTTAAAGAAACTGTTGAGAACCCCCTGATCTCCACCTGCAGACATGGAAACACACAAATACATTCAGAACCATATTTTAGATGCATTTTTTTTCCCAGCTAAAGTGAGGGATAACTGGGAGCTCTCATTCAGGACAGAAACAATCACGTGAGAATGATTCTGCGTTTTTGCTGTGAGGGAAGACGAGGGAGTCATGAAACAAGCTGATGAATGTAATGAAAGTTATTTTAGTGAACTTCCAAAAGAATTGATAGTCTTTTGATCCATTGACCATATTTAGCCTCTGTTCTCCGGCTGCTGAAATCCAGACAGACACTGAATGGTCAACACTATACACACACATACCGTACATTCCCACAGACTGTGTCCTTTCTGACAAGTATAAATAGAAGCTGAAAACGTGTTGACAACGTCGTGAGAAGATGCTGCACACAGTGAATGACAGCATGCGGTGAAATAATCCACACACTCACAAACAGATGGCGGATGTATGTGTGACACAGGGTGAGCTGGAAGGACAAGGTCAGGCCAAGTCAGGGTTAAGATTCAGACATGCTGGATGGATGGATGAGAGTGTGAGTTCAGAGCGAGGCGTTGCAAGAACTTCTGGAGATTATTATTATTTAGCTTTGAACACTGGACCCACAGAGAAAATCTTTGGTGCCGTCTTGTACTTGATTCTTGTTCACAGTGTCCAATGACAACCAGGGCTCATAAACAAATAGTTGAAAATAGTCATATACTCAAGAATTTGTTCATTTAGACAAACTCTGTCCAACCTCTCGTGCTGCATAGTTCAAGAGAGGGAAGCATCAACCCAAGTCTCTGTAACTTTAGTGAACTTTTTTTTTATCTTTTATCTCTTCTGGTGTTTTCAGGACAGAGCACTGATGCACTGGTACCAAGGGTTCTGACTAATGACCTCTAAATGCTGGCTTCAAAAACTGTCCACCTTTTCATGCAAAACACAAAAATATTTTCTCACCATGAAACCTGATATACATGCATGTGCCCCTCAGGATGAATTATGACAGTATCCCCTGACTAATTTGCATAATAATTTTGTTGTTTAGCAAATACCTTAAATCATCAGCCTCATCTATACTTTGTGTTTAGTTCATCTAAATAGCAAACACAAGAATGCCAACACACTAAATATTCATGGTGTACAGATCAGCACAGTAAGAACCCACTGTCTTCAGTTTTCTATGCTTCGTTTTCTAAATAACTGTTAGATGTCAGATATCAGCATCCGTCTCCCTTTACTTTTTTGGCACTATTACCTGTCGTCTCTTTAGATTATGTTCAGTTGAGCCTTTGAGGGACAGAAAATGAGATAAAAACACTCACCGTCGAAGCTGCCATTTTCGCCGCAGAACGCAAGCAGCTTCTCGTGCGTCTCATTGGACGGTCTGAAGACAAACACCCCGGAGTTGAAACAGTCTGGCCAACCAGGATCTGGCGCCGCAGAGAGTTCCTCTCTCTCAAAGAGTTCATCTATATTTGAGAGCACCTGAATGCATTAAAAAGAAATGTTACTTACTTACTCTGACATGTTCTGTTTCATCGACCGTGTTTCCACAATAGTAATTTGCTGAAAAAAAAGGCAAAAAATGTAGCAGAAACAATGCTATTTGTCATGTAGCAGAAATATTCATTAAAAAAATTCATAAAACAGAGACTTACAGTTACATACTGTTATCAAAGGACAGTGAGTTGGAAGTGCAAAAAAAAAAAGTTCATTTCCACCATCTATTCTTTCTGCTGTTATCAGGTTGGTTTCTCACCAGTGTGTCTGCGTCCAGGAACACACACTTGCTGTATTGTGTGAGACTCCAGCAGTGCAGTTTGGTGAACGTCACTCCCAGGTCCGGACGCTTCATCAGGGACAGATGAGCCACGTCGCCCGAGTCCATAACGTCCACCACACACACCTCATCAAAAATGGAGCGTAGTGCTTCTCTGCAACACAGACAGTAAGACTAGTGTCAGTGTGTGTGTTGGAATAAAGACTGATCAGTTGGCATTTTTTCATCCAGCATCACTGACGTGTGTTACCTGCAAGGTTCTGTAACATGAGGTCCTATGAGCGCCACCAGTTTCCTGGTTGTGTTGTGGTTTCGTAACGACTGGCCGAGAACCATGGCTCCCTTGGCGTAGCTGTCGTTTGTGGCCAACGTCACAAAAGCTTGGTCTGTTTGGAGAAACACACACACACACACACACTCATCAGCCACATGACTGGCATGTTATAAAAAATGACCTGCCATTTATCTCCCTTTAAAGTCTCTTAATAGCTTAATAATGGATGTAATGTAAACCCTAATTATTAGAAAATTAATATTTGATGTGAATATCTGCTAGTAACATATAATGGATTGTTTCTATGAAGAATTTAGCTTGTCAAGAAAATGTTTGTTACAAAAATCAGTTTTATTAGATTTTTGAAGGCAAACATGATAATTAACTGTTAACTAATAAAAAGTGTGACAACATGCTTTTACTCAGGTTTCGCTTTCAGTGCTGCAGACCTTTCATAGAAGCCAAAGACAACAACTACAATGTAGGTAGTTTAAAAAAGCATCATAACCAATGAATTACTCCATGAACAGCCATGACAATGAGATATAGCCAAACTTTGCTTATCAAACCAAGCATGAACATTCATTTTGCTCACAAAGACCAGGGTTATTGATATGTTGATTGACAGCAAGATACACCAGTCGGACGGGGTTAATGAAAACCTCCTGGTGCTTCCCCTACTCTCTCACACACACATTGCTTTTGTTGTTAGGCTTCTATTCTGTGATAATTTTAAAGTAATGGATGACCTATTAATCATGTTGGTGATTAAGACAAACAAAATGACATCAGTTATGTAAATATACATTTCTGTTTTTATTACCTCAAAAGATACTGTCCAGCATAATATTTCAATTTCAACTTTATTGGCACTCTACAAATAAAATTGAAATTGAAATGAATTTTATTTACTATTAAAGTGAGTAAACCTCCTCAAATATAAAACAGTAACAAAAGCAACATTTTGTGTACTTTCCAGCACAAGCTTGACATTTAAACCATCGCAGCCTGTGTCTCTTAATTTGACAGTAAACAGCATTAAATCAATGCACTTGTTCCCATTTTGCAGGTCAAAAAACCCTCACACGGCTAAAACTGAAACAACACAGACAAAAACATAAAAACAAAAACACGATAAATAAAATTTGCAAGACTACAAATCTCAGCGATAAAATGTTAAAAATCAATGAGACACAAGTTTCAGTGTCTGATGAGTCACCCCCCCCCTCAATGCGTGTATTAAAAGCAGCAGGGGGCACAGCGTGTTGCTGCTCGAGCGAAAGTCGGCCCAGAGCCAGCAGATCGCATTCATCAAACCCAGAGTGTGTCGCAAGGGACTTCTGGGAAACCTGATCAGAGAGGCAGCGTTGTATGATCTGTCTGCTAAGATCTGCTTCAAGGAACTATGAAGTGACTATCAAAAGAGTGTAAGGCCTGTCTCACTGTGGGCTTATAAAGATCTACTTTTTTATGTGAAGCATTTATATCTATCTTATTTGTTTCATGTTTTCTGGTTTACTGTAAAGCACTTTGAGTTTACTCGTGTATGAAATGTGTTTTACAAATATGTCTGGACTTGACCAACAAGGCCATACAGGAAGCAGGTGTGGTGTTCCCACGCAGCGATCTGTGGTGACATATAACTATATGACCAACACACCTGAGTCTGACAGCTTTCAAAATTATGAATAACACGTTCAGGTAAATCGGTTTAGAATGTTAGTCAATATATTGGAGGAAATTCATGAATAATCTTGGGAAATATACATTTATTCGTATTCTAATTTTAAATGTATTGTTGTAGGCAAATAAATGTCTAGAGATGCATTTTCTGCCGCTATGGGTCTCTCAAACAAAACATTGAAAGCAAAAGACATAGTTTGATGATGTTGTGAAGTAGCGTGGGATCATGGGAGTTCCTGTCTTCATTGTTAAACCAGATCTATCCGTGATGACCATAGACCGTATAAAACAGGTCATGGCTCAGGTAGAAATGTTAACAGACGAGGTCATGTGCTCAAGTTTTATTCACCTTTTGTTTAGTCATGTCCGCAAACTTCCTGACTCTGACATATCATCTTCCTGTGTCACCGCTGACAGGCGACCAAATGAAACGTTACCTTGATTAAAATGATGGATTTCTCAGTTTGAACATTGGTGGAAATGTTTGGGATAATTTAAGTACACAGCTCAACATAATACATAACATAGGTCAAGTCATTATTTGATATTTGAATGTGGAAACGTTGCCTATTGTGCCTTTAAGAACAGATAACCATTGTGTTCTGTTTGCAATTTCCTGTTAATATGATGCTCTTTTTCACATAGCTGCTTTTACGTCATCTGTTTATTATAGAGAAATCTTTCTGTTTTTTTCTAGGGTCCACATTAATAGTAAAACACTATATATGGTGTGGCACTATGGGCCTTTTATAGTATTAGGGGGAAAAAAAGGCCTCACACTGAAGAGCACGTACACACTCAAGTCAAGTTAATCAGAGACCTCATATTAACCCAGGAAGTTAATAGCGTCTTCTTTCAAAAATAAAAGCACGCATCAGCTATGGAATAAAGTAGAATTAAAAGCACTGGGACAGGATGGAGATATTTGGAGCACCCTCAACATCTGACTGAACCTTTTTCAACAGGTGTGCACAAAATTAGTTAAAGTGAAACAAGACAGTTTGGTGATATGTGTCTGGGCCTGATGAACGTTTGGCTCCATTGATCTCACTGTTTCTCCCACTGTGTGTGTGTTGATAATTAGCTCGCAACTATCAATTGCATTATCAATTTATCCACTGATTGTTTTGTCAATTAATCATTTGGTTTAGAAAATATTGATCATATTCCAGTCCAAGTCCGAGGCCAAGAAACCAGCAAGTATTGACATAGGAGAGGTTAGAACCAGTTAATGTTTGGCATTTTTTCTGGCAACAGATTCAATTAATCGGTTTCAACACTAATATGTAATTTAATTAAGAATTAATATGTTTGGAAATTTGCACCATCTAAAGGCAATATTAAATGAAACATAGTTCTTGAGGCTAGATGTTAATTCAGGGCTCCTCTTCAAGAACAAGTATCAATATTGTGTAATAATGCAGGTATCACCTTAAAGGAACAGTTCAAAATTTTGGAAACGACATTAATTTGCTTTTTTGCTAAAAGTCAGACAAGAAAATCAAAATCACTACCATGTCTGTACTGTAAATATGAAGCTGCAGCTTGTTTTCAGTCTTTGTGCGAAGATGCCAGCTACAATTTACTGTACATGGAGAAATCACCAATGTTGGTAAAGCAGTGTAAGTAATTTCCACTTGCCCACTTTGTGACACCGGGATGTGAAATGTCACAATCTAAACTTCCACTTTGACTTCGCTGTGGATGTGTACATACAAATCAGACTTCAACATTACAGCTAGACCAATATTATCTTATTAGATTATATCTTATTGGATGTATTGAATTATATGAAAATGATGATATATTTACCTCTGTCAATTTTGGCGAGATTGAGATAGAGAAAAATTCTTGATATGAAGAATTGATTATTGACTGTAAAATAATATCTTTGCCATAATTTTGTTAATTCATATTTGAGGTATGATTATCAAAAATGTTTATGTTCACTATCAAATTTTTTTTTAACTCTCAAATATCGATTTCAGCCTCATAAATCTAGTATCATAGTAGTGCAAAGATAAAATGAGGAAAATCTAAATCCTTTTTATCATGTGTTCCTCAACACTAGTTGCACCGAAAACACGTTTAACTTTGAAATAAATAACCGGATGTTGTCTCACTTTTTGTTGATCCGCAGCTTTATTTTGCTCAAACCGCTGCAGAAACTCATCGAATCAAACATTTCACATCCTGTCAGTGACAAACGCACCGATATTAAACCTCAGTCTCTGTTGGAGCAGCTGTGACTTTGACAGCTGCTGTTTTCTGCAGCCTGTCACAAATGGTCGGTGTTCGGGCAGCAGGTGGCGCAGCCCCGGTCCGGTCCGGAGCGGCCGGACTCCGGTGTCAGTGAGGCGGCTTCGGGCGGCGGCGGAGCCCCGGGGGGGGGGGGGTCTTACCTGACATGGCGGTGTGAGGAGGGTCCGGCCCGGGCCTGAGGGTCCTGATGGGGCAGACGGAGAGTTTGAACTGCGAAGGGCAGAGCTTCAGCAGCTGGGAACAGTCCAGCACAGGAATGAAGCCCCACATTTTCCGGGTCATGTGACCAGTGACAGCTGACACGCCCCCCTGTGTTTGTTTTTTTTTTTTTGGTTTATTTATTTATTTATTTATTTATTTTGTCATTTCTGGTTTAACTTTATTATTTTCTTATTTTGTGAAAAATTATACTGCAAACACAAAAATTTAAGAGTGTAGAAATACTCTTACAAGTGAAAGTAATGCATTTAAAATTCTTATACATAAGTATGAGCATCAAAATATTCTTAATTTACCAAAAATAAAAGTACTGCAAAAATAATACATATAATATTACTGGATTATAATTATTGATGCACTGATGTATAAGCATCACTTTGCAAAGGTGGGGTTAATATTTACTACATTACATACTGCTGCTTAATCTCCACAAACCATCATTTATGTGTTATGTTTTCTATTAATGATCTAAATCTAAAAAGTAACTATTTTTTTAAATCTATATTGAGCATAATTTGATATGATGATTATTGTTATACAATAAATGCATCCAAACCGCTCAGCAGTATAAAATAGTTGAAATCATTTCTACCTCAACCAAACATAAACCTTCCTTAAGCATTAATAATCACTGATATAAATCAAGTATTCAATGTATAAACTACAACATTGACACAGGCTGTTCTAGCCATATAATGAGTACATTTGCTCTCCATACTGTACATTGTTCCTACTGTACATTTTGATGAAAATTCATACGTTTTAAGACAATAAGAATTTTGAATGCAGGACTTTTACTCACTCACTGTGCTGTTATTACTATACAAGTAAAGGATTTACAGACTTCCACCACTAGATAGACGGCAGTGGACGTGTCCCTGTTTTGAATGAGAAATAAGTTAATGTCTAATTACAATCTGAATTTTTTTTGAAAAAGGACTAAAGTTCAAGTTGTCAGAAATTAGAGTTAATATATATAACGTGTGTCCAGTTTACTTCAGTTTAAGAAGTGTATGGCAACATGTTGTCTGCACAAACTCAGCAGCAGGATGACCTTCACTTCACTGGTCTACTCTTCTAAGAAAACAGGAAGATCCTCTTTAGGCCATCAGCTCCATTCAGCACTGCCTCCTGGTGGCCAAGACTTCACATTACATCTACATGAAGTATCAAACATGGACATGCAGATGTAGAGATGGAAACTGTTCCATCTCTCACACAGCTATTACTACATGAAATATTTATAAGGAAAGATGAAAGACAAAGTGTGTAATCCATGTCACAGTCTTTTTACTGCAAAGCAGCGTTTCCTTGCTGAGCTGCAGTGCAAACTCATCCTCTTCACCAGAAGTTTGAGTTGAGTCATAGAGGCTAAATGTGAGATCAGGACTTCAAGATCAAAGCAATCATTTCTTCCTGTTGTTATCATTATGCATAACATCTATCACTGTGCAATCTGTTAACTGCTACTGACACTGCTGCACTGTATCTATTTTTAGGTTTTATTTTTTTTACTGCTTTAAAACAGACTTCCTGACAATACTGAACTCTTTACAGGCAGCATTAACATGAGGGTTGATTATAGCACCCAATAACTCTTTCACTGTACATATGGACAAGTGAATCTAGTTTTAAGACTGATTCAAATGGATTCAGAAGAGGTATGCAAAAAACAAGGGCTCCTAAAAAGGGTGTGTCTGAGGACTTCTTCCCCATACATTTCTTCCAGTATTCTTCACATTGAGACATTGAACAGCTGGATTTCATAGTTTTGGTCCTTGGAAATCGTTTTAACTCAACTGAAAACCTGTGCAACAAGTATAATGACCCTTTAAATCAAAGGACAAGTCTATTAACTAAGACTATTTAGGCTCTTTTATAGTCTGCTTGTGTGTGTCCTATATGTCTGTGTTCCTTCCTGCGCACGAGCTCTAAGGTGCTAATGAATAATGCAGGAGGCTTATGAGAAAGTCTTTGGCTGGCTGTTACACTTTTACACAAACAACTGATCCTCGCTCAGGGACCACAACCTGGTGCACCGACAGCCGAAGGTTCAGCGCTTACCTGAGACCGGCGAATAGGAGGAGAGGGTAACCGGAGAGCACCTCAGAGACACAGAGTGAAACTGGGCTGATCAGGTGTCTGAGGAAGAAAGACCTGAAGGGGACATAGAGAGATGGAGCTGGAGCTGTGTGGAGTCAGGTGCAAAATTTAGATTCTCTGTGACTTTGTAGTGAACAGATATAAAAATGTCTTCAGTATGTTTGTCTGAGCCAAGAGGGAGACATTTTGCACAGTCTTGTGTCTTGCTTTCAGCTTGATTATGGGACTTTGTGAGCAGCTGTAGAGGTGAAAGGAGAGGTGGTGAAGGAAAGAAGGAGGTAAGGAGAGAGTGAAAGGGGTTAATAGAAAAGGAGATAAGTGAACAGGAGGGGCTGCAAGGAGAACAAGGAAGAAAAAGGCCCCAAACTGATTCTGGGTCTGCAGCAAGCTGATTTTCTACTTTGGATAGGCCCTGCTTTGGACTGTAAACCCTGGGACTGAATGTAAGCTCCTTACTTCTGTTGTTTCCTCACAAGTTTGACCGTTCTCAAACACAGGTGACCTTTGCTGCGCAATGTAAAGTTTGCAAACTCAACTATACTGTAGCCTGTATTGGCCTAAACATACAGGTCAAACTGATTGAGGAAAGTAAGGAAAGTACAATCTGCTATGGTTTTGAAGTATTGCTTTGTGTTGGCGTGAGTGCTGCAGAAAAGTGGCTGTGTTGCTGAGAAGTGGGGCAGTTTAATCTAAGTGATGCAGTTGGCTCAGTGCCTCGGGTTACAAGGCATTGTGTGGCAAACCATGCAGACAAACACAGGCCTCATGTTTTAAACATGCAAAACGTGAGCATGCGACAAAGTACAGCATGATACTAGAAACACTCCTTCATCCATTGCATTGATGCATATGCATGTATTGCATAGTGTGTTTTTGCCAAACATATTATTTAATTGACCTTGCTGGAGTATTTTTTTAAGTCTTTTTTATTTATTTACTTCCTTGATTATTGCTTCTATCTTCCTTTCCTACCTTCCTTTCTTATTCACCCATTTTAGAGTCAACGTGTTACGCTCTCTCCTTTGTAGGTGTCTTTAACTGCCACCCTCTGTCTACAGACAATAAGATGATGACACAGCTGAGGTGTTAAATGTTAACTGTCAGACGACGCCTGTCCCAGGGTCCAGGCAGGCCAAAGGTCCACTCTGTGCCTTTCCTGGCTGACTCCTCCTCGAAGAGATAACCAGCTCTCCAGACTCTCCAGGATCCAGCTTCCGCTCTGCCCCAGTCTGAAGCCTTGCAGAGCTCTGGAAGACTCGACTCCTGCAGCCACGGAATCCACACAGAGAGGCTTATAACTCAAGACAGGGCGAACAGGAAACACACAGACTCTTATGAAGGTATTTGTCTCTGTCATGTTGACTTTCCTTTATCGTCTCCTTAAGCAAAGAACCAAAGGGGTGCTTCTATTGTAAAATGCTAACTCCTCGGGGGGTTTATGGGAAAGCTCAGGTGTGTGAATGTGTCTGTATGTGTGTGAATAGTCTGTGCAGAGTGAAGAAATATCAGTGCTCTGCAGGCAGTGTGAAGTCACGAGGCTACTTTGGGCAAATTCCAGTTTATAATCTGACGCTTCCTAATTGTTCTTCAATCACTCCCATCTCTCTTGTCAAACTTTTGTTTCTGAGGTTGAATGATTTGAAATCTCTACATCTAAGCAAATGTGTTTGCAGCATTAAAAAAAACCCTTCAGGTACTTTATCAGAGTAAAAGTATGAAAATACACTGTTGCAAGAAAAAGCCTTGCATTCATAATCCTACCTAAGTGAAAGTACAGACATATTAGGTGTAAAGTATTTAAAGTATCAAAGTACTCCTTCTACCCTGTGACTGATAAAGTGTTATATATCCCCATTGTGGGACTAACAAAGGAATATCTTATTTCATCTTATCTTAACTTACATTGCATTCCATTAACACAGCATTAATTTACAGTTGTCGCTGCTCGAGATAAATCTGCCAGGTTGTGAGATCATTAATGGGAAAGGAAAGAAGACAAACATCTTAAGTTCCTGTGTGTGCAGGTTTATCTTGTGTTTTCCTTATGTAAAATCTTATTCTGAAAAGCAATTAGTAACTGCAGCTGTCAGACAAATGTAGTGGAGTAAAATGTAAAATATTTGCCTCAGTGATGTAGAATAGAAATATAAAGTGGCATAAAATGGAAATAATCAAGTACAAATACACAGTACTTGCACACCAACGCTGCTTCCTCGTTGAGTCAACATATTGCTCAATCTTGTATGATCAACTTCTACTTTGTGTCTTGTATGATCCAAAATTGTGTGTGTGTGTGTTTCAGATATACAAAGCATAAGA
This sequence comes from Holacanthus passer, assembly GCA_025331565.1. Lineage (NCBI taxonomy): Eukaryota > Metazoa > Chordata > Actinopteri > Pomacanthidae > Holacanthus > Holacanthus passer. The sequence continues at coordinate 43,837 of JAFREQ010000143.1, forward strand.
GACTATGGAGCATCGTGTCACACAGATTTCTCGAGAAGACCTGGAAGATCTCAGAGAGGCCTTTGATAAAATTGGTCAGTTTTATACACACACGTACACACGCACACACGTAACATGACTCTGCAATTGTGTTGACAGGATATTCTGAGCAAAGTAAGAATTTTACAGCCGACCATAAAGTATGACTCTTATGTAAGGGATTTTAATGGCTGGGGTTGTTGAGTGTACGTCCTTCATGTGGGAGGTATTTTCATATGTAATAACGAGACGCTGCCAGGTTTGATCGGTTTATCATGATGAGTGTGTAATTACAAATCACGTGTAACATTTTATTTTATTGGTCCCAGCTAATGTAATTTCATGCAAAACAACTGACTAATTAGCCAGTAGTATTTTGTAAGTATTTGTAGCGTTTGATCTGTAGCGGTTGTGGTTAAATAAATAAAATAAATGACCAGAGGGTGATGTCAGAATGCAATCATGATGTTGTGAGCATCAGTCCTTTCAGTATGACATCATTTAATGTCAGAAAGGATGGTTTAAGGTCAACTTGTTAACTCATGACATTTTATGATCATATCTGGTATTTGGTGAGCAAAGATGTAAAAAAATGAGATAGAGAAATGCATTGATGTTTTGAAGCTTTGAACTAATGGTAATTTCTGTTGAGTTCAAACGTCATGAGTGTTTTCATCAATGTCGACCACAGGATCACCAAAGTACACAGAGACCATGAATCGCAAACTGGTAATACATCCGATACTTGGGACTTACCTAATTCTTGTGAAATACAGGACAGTTTGACCTTCTGGCCTGTGAACACACAACTCATGTTCACACTAAGTCAGTAACAAATGAAGAGGGATCACAGGTAGATGTTGCTTTGTAATCAAGGATCACAAGAAATTGGTCTGTAGGCTAAGGCTGTAAGTTTACAATTATAAATGAACAGCAAATGAATATTTGCTTGAGTTTAAATGGAGCAGTTCTTCTGCTATAACTGATTATAAAACCAACACAGCCAATTAAACTCGAATATCAGTTTTCATTCTTCCTGTAATCAGAACCAAATTACAGGAAATTATTCTGAAATTACCAAACTTTTATTTGTCCTTGCTTTTATCATCTCTGTGCAATATTTACCAATAAATACTGAGCTCACCAGTTTCAGATTGATATCTCTGTATCTGCGTTTGTCTGTGTGTTCAGATATTGATAACAGCGGCTATGTGAGCGACTGGGAGCTGCAGGAGCTGTTCAGAGAGGCCAGTTTCTCCCTGCCGGGGTACAAGGTGCGAGAGATAGTCGAGACCTTCATCTCCGGAGACACGAACAAGGACGACAAGATCAGCTTTGAGGAATTTGTTTCTGTGAGTTCTGCTGCAAGATTGTGTGTGCTCATATGAATTTAATCACCCAACTGTGCAGGCGGTAACAAAGCTGCTCCATGTTCAGATCTATCAAGAGCTGAAGAGCAAGGAGTTCAGTGAGACCTTCAGGAAAACCATCACAAGGAGAGATGGGATCCGCTCCTTCGGAGGAACGTCGGAGAACTCCTGTGTGGGAACGCAGCACTCCTACTCTGGTGAGAGAGAGTATGCAATACTTATGTGCATGATTAGTTTGAACCTTTCATGCATTAACATCACACTCAAGGCACAGAATTAAGGCCTATCTATTTTTTTGAAAAATAAATGTCCAGTAATCTTGAAAAAAAAAAAGTATCCTCTAACTATCTGGAAAAAATATTCTGTCTGTTGCACATTTGCCGTGTCTCTTTTCTTAATCCAAACAAAGGTAACACAGGTGTTACATCATGTTCTGTGACTCATCGCCCCTGTGACCTGATCAAGATTTTCAGCTTTATTGCCACTGCAAACATTTTTATCATTCTTTATTGCACGCTTTATTTTGATTGCTGTTACCAAACATGGTATCATCCAAGTTTTGATAGCTGTGATCTTGGCGAAGTGAAATTTGTGACTCTGGAAATGCAGAGGACAGATGGAGAGATGTTTTGCAGCACCTTAAGAACAGTGCAATTAAAAGACCATATGGGTTTTTCAAACATTGCCAGGTATTTATTTTCAGGAAATTGGACGCTTGCTCTGTGACTCAAATGTAACTGTAGCCAAAAGGTTGGGCAAATTCCTCAGATGAATAATACCATATGAAGCAATTTCACTTTGCACATATAGCAAAACTAATGAATAATCACTGTACTTTAAGCCCTCCTATTATAATTCATAAGCAGTTAGCATTTAATTAATGGTTTATAGCTCACTTTAATGTAGTTGTAAGCAGCTAAAGGTTCAACAGTTATGAATCCTCCTGTGGTTTCCAATTTAATATTATATAAAACAACAAAAAGCAGCAAATCCTGGAAGCTGGAAGCTGGAATCAGCAAGTGTTTGGCATTTTTGCTTTAAAAATTACAAGTAATCGTTAATGAAAATTGTTTATTCATTTCCATCCACTGCTCTACTGAGCAGCTAATCCTTTGAGTTCTGACCCATCCTAATGTGTGCGTTTGTGTGTGTTTAGATGAGGAGAAGGTGGCATTCGTCAACTGGATCAACAAAGCTTTGGCCGACGACCAAGACTGCCAACATCTGCTGCCCATGAACCCCGACGATGAAAGCCTGTTCACCTCTGTCCGTGATGGCATCCTGCTATGGTGACACACACACACACATACACACACAGACAGACATGCACATACCCAAGATTCATTGCAATCACATCCATACACAATGTACAATAATACAACATATGAAAATTTCCCCATTGTGGGACTAATAAAGGAATATCTTATCTTATACTGTGTTTCATAACTTTGAACACCAGGTTAACAAGTAAGTTCTATCTGGTGGTATCTGACAACAAACCCTCACATCATTGTTACCTCAAATATATGCTTTCTCTTCTATTTTATTGATTCCCATAATTCCCAAATAAAGATAGAAAACTCCTTAAATGTGAATGATAAATGGTTTGATTCAAACCTACAGTCCCTGTAAATGTGACAATTATAGCAAAGATATTACTTTATAGTAATTTCTAGAGTGGTTCACTGAGGTTGATTTTTCACCCGCTCATTGTTCTCTTTCAGCAAAATGATCAACCTGTCTCAGCCTGACACGATTGACGAAAGAGTCATCAACACCAAGAAACTCGCCACCTTCAAAATGACAGTGAGTAGTAGTCTTACAGGCTTCATATAATCAGATGTGCAAGGGAACATTCAGGGAAATATGCCTACAACAATCGCTGTGGCTATGTGTAATAAATTCTAGTGCTGTATATATGGATGTCACCTAAGACAATAACAGTTTTAAGTGTAGATCTGTAAGAGAAAATATGTGGACTGTGCAAAAACGTCTTGTAATATATTAACTTTTTACTGCATGCTTCCTCTTTTTTCTGGTTTATATCGCTTGTCATTCTGCAGTTGCCTCCTCTGTAGAGAAGAAGAAACTCATTGTCTCAAATATGTGGCCTTTTATTTCTTACATATTCATGCATCCAGCCATCCATCTTCAAAAAGAAGCAAGATGAGGGTGCTTTCTAATAAGATAGTTATCATTTGCTATTTAGCTATAGAATTGCTGACTTTTGAGCAAAACATTTTGATGCAAAAAATCATTTGCATTTGTAGGAGAATCTGATCCTGGCTCTGAACTCGGCCTCGGCGATCGGCTGTACAGTGGTGAACATTGATGCCCATGATCTGATGGCTGGGAAACCCCATCTGGTCCTGGGACTGCTCTGGCAGATTATCAAGGTCGGCCTGTTTGCTGATATAGAAATCAGCAAGAACGAAGGTCAGAGCACACACACACTAACCTCACAGTTAAACGATTACGACTACGAATACTTGGAATAAGACTCATGTTATAAATGTGATAAAGTTTGAATAAACACTTTTTTTTATTTTCACTTTTTAATCGACAATCAAAGACACTCACAGATTGTGTTGCTTGAATTCTAGCGATCGTTTTCTCCCCTTTCTTCACTTGCACAACTTTCAGGTGCAAGGATTAAAAATGAGAAACCCTTGCCCACTTGAGACATAGTGCCATCCTATGTTAGGAAGGACTTCAGGGGTAGAAAGGTCAGATCAGGGCCTACAGTAGGATGAGTGGAATAATGTGTGAGGGGTTTATAGAATAGTCATGTCATGCCTTACTTTAGAGATGCCCATCCAACCTTTTCATACAAGATGCATTGATAGGCATTTGTGAAAAGCTGATAGTGATAGGTGGTTGATCTTCCCTTCCTATGCATGCAGTATGAATGCTTGAATTTCAAATATCTGGACAGATTCAATAAACAATGTCGCTGAACATTTGATCATAACATTCTGATGTATGTCTTCAGGTCTGATCGGCCTTCTGACGGACGGGGAGCATCTGGACCGTCTGTTGGCTCTCTCCCCTGAGGAGATGCTGCTCCGCTGGGTCAACCATCATCTCGAGAACGCAGGAACAAAGACCATCAGGAACTTCAGTGAAGATATTAAGGTCCTCTTCAGAAAACATACACACACACACTCACATAATTACATAAACATGAGTGTGACCCCTTCTTGTACTTTACCACTGTAGGACTCGCGAGCCTATTTCTACCTGTTGGACCAGATTGCACTCCACGGAGAGAAAGACTACAGAACGAGCGTCAAAATTGACATGAGTGGCCTCAATGTGAGTAATTTTATTTCTGTTTAGATTTTATATCACACTGGGAAACTGATATGTGGAAAATGTGACAGTGGAAGTTGCGAACCAGAAACATCATTTGATCTAAGATGTAATATTATTCATACTAAACGTGATGACTTTCCTATTGTGAAGGAGCGTAATTTGGAGCAAAGGGCTGAGCTGATGCTGCAACAGGCGGCCAAACTGGACTGCAGACAGTTTGTTTCTCCGTATGACGTCGTGTCTGGAAACAGCAAACTCAACTTGGCCTTTGTAGCCAACCTGTTCAACATGCATCCTGCCCTGCAGAGAGTTCATATCAACGGCATCGACAGTGCACACATAGAGGGTGAGACACAGGTTCAGCTGCTTCATCGCATGGCCGAGGCCGCTCATTGCTTTTCTATCAGTCCACACACACACACACACACACACACACACACACACACACACACCAGTAAAATAATGTGAATGTACAGGGAACTGATCTAACTATAGACACACGGGTTGTAGATCACTAAAAAATCCAAGACAATAAATGTTTCAGGGTGTTAGTTATGGCAACCATGAATCTATATTTACTTTATGTGAGCTATAGCTGAACCTAAAGTATTCCTATCAGCTGACAGCATGGGAACGGCTGGTAGAGAAGCTAGTGTTTATCATGTCTTCATGTCTTTCCAGCTGAGACCAATGAGGAGAAAACATTTCGAAACTGGATGAACTCTCTGGGCGTCTCTCCATATGTCAACCACCTGTACAGGTATGTTAAAATTGATTTAATGTAATCTAGCTCTGTAGAGCTCCTGAGATTGTGTATTGATTCACCTCACTTTCTCTGTGTTTCATCCTCTACAGTGACCTGTGTGACGGGTTGATAATCCTGCAGCTTTTTGAAAAGACTGATGTATCTGTGGACTGGAAGAAAGTCAACAGCCCACCTTATCCTGTCCTGGGGGCCAATATGAAGAAGGTGTGTGCACTGTGAACATGTTAAAGAAATTTTTAAAAAGCTGGTGAGCACAAAAAGGTATTTTGATGGTTAAAGGGATCTAACATTGTTTTTCTTCACATAGCTTGAGAACTGTAACTACGCTGTGCATCTGGGCAGGCACTCCGCTCACTTCTCTCTGGTCGGCATCGGGGGAGAAAACTTGAGTGAGGGGAGTCAGATGCACACCCTGGCGTTGGTCTGGCAGCTGATGAGGAGGTACATGCACCCTTCAAGTCTTTGGGATGTGTCACTTGATGTAGTATATTTTTTGGGAAAAACAGACCCATTTCTATCTATTTCTATTCCTGCTTGTCAGGCATTCAGTGCGGGTTTTGTCTGATCTGGGCGATGGAGACAAGGTTGGAGATCAGGTCATCCTCAACTGGGTCAACACTACCTTAAGTGAGAAACGCAAGGACACACAGATCAGCAGCTTCAAGGTGTGTGTAAAGTGCATGGCCTATTTGAGTAAACACAAAGCTGCATTTGTATTTGACGCTGTTTCCCTCTTTTCTGCAGGACACACTGATCAGCACCAGTCTGCCAGTGATTGATCTGATTGATGTGATCGCTCCTGGTACCGTCAAGTGGGACATGGTGAAGAAAGTAGAGAGAGGAGTGATGAAGGAGGCTGATAAAGTCAACAACTCCAAGTAAAAGACAATATCTCAACAGTTATTTTCCACCTTCGCACATCTTTGTATTTGTCACTAAATCATCATCTCCTAATTTCTTTCTCTTCCTCTTCCTTTCCCAGGTACGCCATCTCATTGGCTCGTAAGATCGGCGCTCGTGTCTACACGCTGCCAGACGACCTGGTGGAAGTGAATCCCAAGATGGTGCTGACGCTGTTCGCCTCCCTCATGGGCTACGCTTTGAAAAAGGCCGACCACTGAAACAGACATGAACAAACCACCTGGAAACCAACCACCAATGTGCATTTTGTTTCTATGCACTTTTCATCTTTTTTGTCCATTTTTTTTCTCATTGTTATAATTTCTTTGACCTTGCTGTGATCACCAGAGAGAAAAACACAATCTGTCCTTCTGTGTTATTCTTTTCATGAAAAGAAATGTTGGAAATCATTTCTCATCAGCAAAGCCGTTGCATTTGTTTGTGATTTGATAGAACAATTGTTCTCTGCTCTATTATATTTAATAGGACATTATATCTATTTACTTCTTCTGCTATATGACCAGGAAATGATATACAACAGAAGGAAAAGTAGAATCATACACACACCCATCCCTTATGTCTGTAAATGTTGTGCATTGAATATTGCTATTTAATTATTAAAGAGATAATCTATTGAATGTATTGAACTGTCTTGCATGTGTGTGCTATCTCTGGATACATCCTTTTTTTATTTTTATAAACCAGGTAAATTATAACATATGTTAATACAGAAAAATATAAACTGAAGTCATGTGTCATTGATGTCGTGACTGAAGAGTAATAATCGGCCCTTCCTCAGTGTCTATAAAATAGACTATGTTAAGGACATTTATACAAATATATGTATATTTTGATTAGTATTTTATTTTCATTTTGATTTTTTTTTTACATAAGTTAGATTTAGAATAGTTTACTTTTACTTGTAATATAGTATTTTGACATTTTGTTATAGCTACTTTTACCCAAGTAACTAGTACTTATGATAAGTAATAAACAAATGTTTCGCCAGGGGTCGCTGTGCGCAGTTCGAGATTAATTACAGGTGTAATGACCCTCTGAGGCTGCCGTACCAAAACAACAACGTCATTTTGGAGCGAAAGTTTTCGAAAGACTTGACAGGATGGACGGGACATGTTGAAGTGTGCTGCTTAAAATTACCCGACAAACGTTATTGAATTATGTTTTTGAAGAAGTTGTTCAACTAGCGAAACACAAGCGGCTGTAAAAATGGAAGGACTCGAGATGTCGGCGATGATACCGGCTCTTCAGGAGCTAGCTCTGTGAGTTGGCTAAGCTAACCTGTTAGCCAGACTCTGAAAGTGCTTCAGGTTGAACTGAGCCGTCTGTCTTTATGTATCAGCCGCTAAGTTAAGTTAATGAAAACCTTCACTGTGCGATGTTTCCATGAATAAACCCTGTTGTTTTTGCAGTGCCAGCGCGGCTGAGTACGACCAGTCGGTGCAGAAACCTCGACAGATCCTCTGTCAGTTCATTGACAGGATACTGACGGATGTGGATGTCGGTAAGTCAGGAATCTCAAGCACATACAGGAAGTGGACACAGTAACAGAAATACCTGACAGTACAGTTGTAAATAACAGCTTGGTAAAGCTATAGAAGCTTTAGTGTTCAGGAGGCAGATGTGTCTATTAAAGGTTATGACTTATTTTGACAACGTTTCCCCATTTGCTAATGTATTTTTTTTATGTATATCCTAATGAATCTGAAGTTTTTTTGTCTCTCTGTATTGATTGACCTGATAATGGCTCTATGCAGATGAAGAGGTTAATTGTGGAAGTTTGAGTTCTGATGAGGTAACAAGGTTGCATATGTGTATGACTTTGAGCAGTTCAATTAAAGAATGATTTTTTTTTTTTTTTTTGCTTCACAGATTTATTTGAATGATTAAAGCAAGGAAATATGTGTTTCTTTCTTTTTGAATCATTTTATCACTTCATCTAACCTCTTGTCTATGTGTCTTCCAGTTGCTCTCGGGCTGAATAAGAAGTCCAGTTCAGAGCCGGCCTGTGTGATGCTGCTGGACTTTGTGCAACATATAATCAAGTCCTCGTCTCTGATGTTCGCCAACCCTGCCTGCCAGCCTGCCGAGTACCCGGACACCACACAGAGCTGTGCTGGTATGAGATGCTTTTAAATAATCAAATTAAAATGTCAAATTAATCATTATTATTTTGTGCTTCGTCTAATGTCTCCTCATTCCTCCCTTATTTCAGACTTTAGTAAGTGGGTAGCGGTGCGTTTGCTTCGTGTGGCAGCGGCTCCAGACTGTGACGTCATCCACGGGCGGGTCTCTGCTGTGTTGTGCTCTTTACTTCACACTCTAAGAGCCAGGGCGCCATTCATCTGCAGCCGCCTCACTCAGGACCTCATTTCTTTGGCCCAGGACCTCAGCAACATCCTTTACACTCATATTACCACCCTGGCAGGAAAGAGACACACTTTGGGCATTCCCACACAGAGCCGCTGGCCCATAACACTCGACTGCTTCAGCATCACCCCTGTTTGTGACTCCTCATACCTCACCCCCTCACCCCTTGTCCTGTCCTCACCTGCTGCCCTGGAGTCGCTGACTGCCGTGACCATTGGTGTCATAACCAACGCCCTGTGGGGAGTTGTCTCCTGTCGAGACGTCAGTGTTGCCTGGGAGACAGCTTGCTCCTTCCTGGCCAATGGCAACACCAGGCTGCGGAAGATCTCCATGAGGATGCTGAGGCGACTGGTGGAGCTGGGAGGATTTCCTGAGACGCAGGGCCACGAGTTCTTCACAGCCTACCTTCATTTGCTGGAAACACACTCCTACACACACCCAACAAACACAAACTTGGATGAGGGACATCTCTATGAAGGGGAGCTACTACAATTAACTCGCTGTGTGTTTCAGTCTGGCGTCTCTCACTCACATTTTGAGCCCATCTATCTCTCACAGATGTTCGAGTGTGTTTGTACTCTTGGTGGGGCGGGTGTCAAATTGGGGACAGAGGTTACTAAATCACTCTGCTTGCTGTTCAGCTTCTTGCTATCTGTTGCCATAGTTTATGAAAGTGCTGCATTGTTAAGAAGGCAGCGAGTCACAGAGGTCTGCAGGATGCTGGCACGCACCGTAGGAACAGAAAATCAAGCTGAAGTATGATTCTCTTCTTTGTGTTTCTTTGTAATATATCTCTCTCTTAATGTTACACATCTTTACTCTCTTGCCATCTTTATAATAACTGTGGTGCCTGTGTTTTGCAGTGCGCGGAGGGGTTTCTCAGAGCTGCACTGAAGGCAGAGACTGCTGCGGTGATTCAGAAGTCAGGAGATGGAGAGACTCCTACCAAGAAACCCTGTAAATCTGCCACTAGTTCAGTCAACAAAACAACAAAAACATCATCAGCGTGAGTTCACAAACAGTCACAACTATATTCTATCATAGAAGTAGTCCAGTGGTCCTGTGGTCACATGGTTTGTAGCAATTTCTAGTAAAGCTGTAACATAAATCAATAAAACAAATTTCTTGTATTTAAATGATCATATGTCTCTATGTCTTAAGCGAGGTGGACATGCGTGTTCGCAGTGAAGTTTGGGCTGTGGTGAACAGTCGGCTGGAGGAACTACTGAGGTTTTTGAACTCTGACAAACCTGAAACCAGACAGACTCTCTCTGCTCTGGAGGGTCTGGCCCTCATCCTCCACCTGGCAGCCCTCTGTTCCTCTCCCACCAGGTGATACACAAGCATTCACAAATGCTGTCACTCTAGCTCTCTGTTACTCTTTCCCTTTCTTACACACAGAAATAATTACTTTCGTCAATATATATTTTTTTGTCTATCAAGAATTACCTACTTTGCTGACTCCAGATTTGTGACGTTCTTTCACTGAACTTTCTCTTTGTTGACAGTCCCTCTCCTCTTCTCTGGGTGCCCACTGAGACTCTGGGCAGGGCCCTGAAGAGCTGTCAGTCAGTGTTAGAAGGAGGTTCTCAACCCACCTCAAACCAGAACTTCTTTCAGTCTGCTGTCCAGACTACTGTTGCAATCCTGGACTCTATTATCTACCTGACAAGTAAGGATAAATATACACTCACAAAAACACACATACACACACACACACACACACGCTTTACCTATGTTTTTTGTTTGCTTGCTGTGTAAAAACAAGCTTTACTCTGAAATATAAAGCTAAAATTAAACCCCAGCACATCCTTTTGAATGCAGCATATTGATCACCATCTGTCTTTGTGTATATGTCCAGTGAACAACCACGGTGATGCCGGGCTCCAGCAGCGAGTGTGTGCTCTGCTGTCTCTTCCCTGGGTGTGTGAGAACAAGTCTGTCTCAGCCTATCAGAAGTCAGGATTCCCCTCCTGGCTGCCTGCCTTTGCTGATAGACTTAGCTTCTGTTACTGTGAGTATGTGGTCACCTGCAGCTGATACCTGCACCTTTTATGAAGTCAGGGCCCAAATTTTTTAAAAACGTTTTACAATTGCTATAAAATACATTTGGATTGACGCAGAGCTGTGTGTATTTTTCCAGCATCTGAGATCCAGGCAGGCTGTGTGTCACTGCTGGCCCTCCTGCGTCGTGGTGTGTGTGAGACATGGCGCATGTGTGTGTTTTCCAAGACGTTGCAGAGCCCAGATGAGGTGGTGAGAGCAGCGGCAGTCAGGGCCTTCCCCCTTCTTCTTCATCACCTGGGAAATGCACACCACAACCTCATCGGCACTACTCTGCTGTATGTACATGTATAAACTGTATATGCACAATCACAGACTTTCATTCCATTTCATGTTCATTCCTTACATTTTACAATTCGCAGTTCCAGGCTGGAGGACAGTTCGGAGCAGGTGAAGAAGGAGCTCGCCAGGATCATTGGTCAGCTAAGCTGTATCCAATCAGAACTCTCCCAGCTCTGTGTCACCCCCACAGAGTCCAGCCTTCCTGAGATCCTCTGCCACCAACTCAGCCTTGCAACAGAGCATGCTGGGAACACTTTTCCATCCCTCACGGCGACTGTTGTCAAACCCTTTCTACCATTACTCAGACCACAAGCTCCTAGTAGAGTAAAACAAGGTATTATGATTTTTTGTTTGATGTTTTTTTTTCAATAATGAGCTTTTGCAACATGCAGAGAGCTTAAAAGATACCAAATTTACTTCAATATACAGTACATTGCTCTGATCCCTATTGATTATTTTCAAATGCCCCAGAATTTATTATTTTCCTTTCTTAGCTTTCCTCGAAGCTCTGCCTCACCTCTGCCAGCATGTGAACCTGGTTGGTGGAGACAGCGACTCCCAGGCAGTTCTCTGTGCTCTGATTGGCCTCATGGAGGACTCGGATCCAGTGGTCAGAATACGCTTTAGCCAGTCAGTGCGTTTCCTGCTAACAGAGACTGGCAGAAACTCAGAGCAGGGCTGTCTGAGTGAGGTGAGCAATTCTAGTGGTTAGACTCAATATTGTAACATTTATAATAATATTATTATAAATGTATTATTGTAAGACACATTTTGTTTAGGTAATTACTGAGCAAAAAATGCACATCTCAATTTTATGTGCCATCCCAGCTCCTGGTTGCCCGTCTTAAAGAGGCATTTAACAACGCTAAAGTCAACAGAGATGACGACCTGCGCAACACTCTCATCCTCACCACTGGAGAGATTGGCAGGTACAGACAACCTTTTGTCTATACAGCGCACAGAACAGCACCTCTAGCTGTGTTGTGATCACTCAGAAACACCTTCATTTGCTCAACATTGTGGATCAAAGAAGTACATTTAGTAAGGAGAGCAAAATTACTATCATAATTTAAATACAAGTTCTTCTACAGCATGTTTCCTGTCTTGTACATTACATTTTTCATTCTCACAGTGATATACACACGTGTTGTATCATTTGTTCTAACTGAAATTTTTGTTAGTTACATTTGCTCATCTCTCTCCTCTTCTTTCAGAGCATCTCAGGGTAGTTTAGTGTCATTCTCTCTCCTGCGGCTGCTACACTGTTTGCTGTCCAAGTCGTCCCCGGTGTCTGTAGCTGCCTACACTCAGATCAGAGCCCTGGCCACTGCAAAAGGTCTTAAACTTCAGACCCTCTTCAGTCAGTACAAGAACCCTATTTGCCAGGTATAAAATCTTTATTTCTGCTTTAATAAACTTGGGCTATAAGCGTGTGTTTTAATATTTTAGTTTTACAGAAAATAATGTGAACGTTATGATAATGTTTCCATGTGATTGTGTATATTTGTAGGTGGACAATAATGTAAAGAATATATCTTTTTGTTTTGGTTTTCACCAGGTCTTGCTCATAGTTGCACTGAATTCCTTTGAGATTAATTCATTTTTATGATTCAGAGATGTAAAAACTAGTGCTTTCTTCTGTGTGTTTAGTTCCTGGTGGAGTCACTGCATTCACGTCATGCGTCGGCCTTGCGGAGCACACCAGATCAGGGCAGCGAATCAGCCAATCAGAGGGAGTTGGCCCTGGACATTCTGGCTCAGATTGCACATGCTTTTGATTTCCCAGACCTCCACCGCTTCCTCACTGTATGTCATACTTGAATGTTGATGAATGCTATTTTAAATTCATTATTTTTTTAATTTTCTTAGCCAGGAAACTCTTGAAAAAGAATTTTTTAATCTGCTGCCTGTTTGTGTATATACAGAGGACCCTCCAGGTGCTACTGCCCTACCTGGCGGCCAAGGCGAGCTCTACCGGCTCTGCCCTCATCCGTACCCTGGCCAATGAGCTGAAGGCAAATAGAAGAGAGATCTTAATCAACAACTTCAAGTACATATTCAGCCATCTGGTCTGTTCCTGCACCAAGGAAGAGCTAGAGAGAGCTTTCCACTACCTACAGGTATTAATCTGTAATTGTCTTCACTCTAAACAATAAATAATAGAAACAAGTCCGATTTCATCATTAAAGGTCACTCTTACCCCAATTCATTTAATAACTGGAAGAAATTAATATTAAGGTTGGTCAAAAGTCAAGAGAATTATTCATGTATATCAGCACTTTGGCAGTGTGAGTCTCAACCCTGTGACAAGACTGATGAATTAAGCAAATGGCTAAAATGACTGTTCTCCATTGCAAATAATGAGATTAGCAGACGGATTCATGTTTGTTTTCCTAATGTTCTCCCAGACTGAGACAGAGATTGAACTGGGCTCTCTGCTAAGGCAAGATTTCCAGGGTCTTCACAACGAGCTGCTGCTGCGCCTCGGAGAACACTACCAACAGGTCCTCACACATACACAGGCTCTCCTACAAATTCACTCTTTTTCAGGATGTATTTTTGTTGTACATACGTCAGTAATGGATTTTCCCTCTTAGTGACTATGTGTGTTTTACATTTCTTTGTAGGTGTTCAATGGTCTGGCAATCCTGGCTTCCTTTGCATCCAATGATGATCCGTACCAGGGTCCCAGGGACATCACCACCCCAGAGCGCATGGTATGTGTCTGAGTTAAATATGGTGCTGTAGCTAAGTAGATAGTATAATAATAATATATATAATAATATAACTTTTTTTTTTTTTAATTTTATAGTTTGTGCTACCACATCTATAATGCTTTATATCACTGTCAGTACTTTTTGACAGTTCAAACAAAAAATTACTTTTTAGGGATCTTTTTGGACTCAAGTAACCTGCATGCATTTTACATTTTGTAAAACAAAAAAAAAAATCTGTATTTTTCCTCGTGTGACAGGCGGACTACCTGCAGCCGAAGTTGCTGGGCATTCTCGCCTTCTTCAACATGCAGCTGCTCAGTTCCAGTGCAGGAGAGAAGGACCGCAAGAAGCTGGTGTGTGATCCACTACTGGGAAACTAACTTAATGACTGATATTTAAGAATGTATTGTTTCACTGAGAGAGTTCACAGAGCTTCTGTTTGAGGTTAACAAGAAAACCCCAAATGCTTCCACATAGTTTAGGTAAATGTTTTTGTGCAATTCTGCTTGGCTTGTATAATGTAAAAGTGCCTGTTTTGTGTGCAGGCATTGACAAGTGTGATGGCTCTAATGCGACTCATGGGTTCCAAACACATCAGCTCTGTCAGAGTAAAGATGATGACAACGCTCCGCACGGGCCTCCGATACAGAGAGGACTTCCCTCTGCTCTGCTGCCAGTCAGTACACACACTCACACTTTAACAAGAAAACATCAGTGATCAGTGATATCTTGATGCTGTAAATATCAAACTGACATGTAACTTTTTTTATCTGAATTTGTTCCTTGTTTCTTCTTCCCCTGCATCTTTCCTTCTTACCTTCTTCCTGTGTGGACAGGACATGGGAGTGTTTTGTGAGGAGTGTGGAGCCAGCACACTTGGGCCCTCTACTGAGTCATGTTATTGTTGCACTCCTCCCCCTGATCCCACAACAGCCCAAGGAAACTGCTGCTATTATCCGCTTCCTGATCCTGGACAACAGGTAACACAAAGACAAATGTAACAATTCAACCAGTCCTTTTCCTTTAAGTGAAATGTTAATTTTTGATGGTCAAATAAATGGCAAAAAAGAAATTAGCACAGATTTCTGATAGCATTGATCTAATTCAGTTTTTATCCCACAGGGAAGAAGTCAATGACTACCTCCATGAGATTTACTTTCTGCCAGATTACCCTGAGCTGAAAGAAATCCACAATGTTCTGCAGGACTACAAGAAGGTCAGTATGGACAAGAGGACAATCACAGTGATTATGTAAGTGAAGGATGTAGATGGTGACAACAGTTATTGGTTGACATCAGTTGTGTTAAAGAAAAAAATCTGCACTTGATTGGTAAAATACAAAGTCTGATTCCTCCCCTAGCTGACAGCCAGCAGCAGTGACCTGGCCGCAGCGCTGCAGCTGTCCATGAGGGCCGTTCAACATGAAAACGTTGACGTCAGGATTCATGCACTGAACAGCCTCAGGGACATGATGCACAGCAAGCAGGTACACACGCACACACATTATGAGAGAACTACCTCTGAAAGGACCAGAGCTCAGGCTTCATGTTTGCAAGTTCAAGTAGAATTTCTTTTACTGCTGCAGTTAACTGACATGTCTTAAACTTATAGCCACTTCTTCTGTCTTGTGGACTGTAGGAGTGGCTGCTGCGGCAGGTGTGTGCGAGTGAAGCGGTGGAGCCGGTCATCTCCAACCTGGTGTCAGTGCTGCTGAAGGGCTGCCAGGACTCGTCCCCAGAGGCCAGGCTCCTCTGTGGGGAGTGTCTGGGGGAGCTGGGGGCCGTGGACCCCGGACGTCTGGACCTGTCACACACACACACCCATGGAGACCGCAACACCTTTGTGGTAATCTCAACAAGACAAAAGATGTGAAGCACAGAAGCACTAAAAAAAGATTCCCCCAAAACATCTCTATATGTAATCAAATGTAAAATATATATTTCTGTGAACAGAGTGGTGTTGATGATCCCAACTTCGCATACGACCTGCTGACTGAACTGACCAGAACATTTCTGGCTTATGCTGATGATGTGAGAGCGCAGGACTCTGCTGCTTATGCAATTCAGGTACACACACACGCTTACACTTGTTCACTTTTTACATCCGACAGTTTTAAGTTGTTGCTTTTCTCTTTTTTTCATGTCATATAAAAAATGAGTGTTTGTGTTGGGGCACTGCAGGAGCTGCTGTCCATCTTTGAGTGTCGTGAGGCTCGAACTGACTCACCAGGGCGCCGTCTGTGGAGGAGGTTTCCAGAGCAGATTCAAGAAATACTGGAGCCGCACCTCAACAGCAGGTACCCAAAGTTAACACACACATACTGTATACTTACAACACATGTACACTCTGATCCTATTGCACATAATTCAAGAGATTAAATATTAATTTATTTTTCTTCTTTGCTCTCTCTTTCTTCTCTTCTCTCCTCGCTCTTTGTCTTCAGGTATAAGAGCAGTCAGAAAGCGGTTAACTGGTCCAAACTGAAGAAGCCAGTGTACTTGAGTAAGAGAGGCAGCAAATTCTCTGACTGGTCAGCCACCTGGGCCGGATACCTCATCAGCAAGGTCAGCAGATTTATCTTTCACTTTTGCAAAGCCAAACAGATACAAATCAGTCATGTCACATATTAATATTTGAAATATCAAAATGGAGGTCAAGTCAGAGGTGTAAGGATCTGGTTTTCTGTGTTTTAGGTGAGACATGAGCTGGCCAGCAGGGTGTTCACCTGCTGTAGTTTCATCATCAAACACGACTATAAGGTTACAATCTACCTGCTGCCTCATATTCTACTTTATATGCTGTTGGGCTGCACACCTGCAGAGCAACAGGAGGTGAGGACACATCTGTATCACTTACATAAGAGGTTCAGGGGATTGTGTTTTTTTTGTAATACTAACACACCTGGTTCCAGGTAACGGAGGAGATGCTGGCCGTGCTGACAGAGGGGGATGGACGAGGAGGGGGACATTGCCAGGAGACGGCCTCCAGCCTGTCACAGCTCAGCATTCAGACTGTGTTCAGCATGTTGTCCCACCTCACACAGTGGAGCCGTCACATCCTCTACTCCAAACCCAAACACAATGGTTAGTGAGAGAAATAACAATGTACTTTTTAAACTTTTGCTTCACGTCTTGAATAATAATTTTTAAAGACAGTGTAGAAAATTTGAAAGGTTTCATTAGCAGTCTATAGGTTGAGTCAGCCAAGCAGCAGTCAAGAGTTTCAGTTAAGTGATTGTAAATGTACGCATCCTTATTGTTCACAATATATAATATCTGCACATACAAGAAATGCTTGAAGTAAAAAAACTAAAATGTTTCATTGCAGAGAGTGGGGAGTACCAGCGTGTGGTGGCCTTCCTGAAGGGTATTCCACAGGACGTCCTGGCCAAGGCCTCTCTGCGATCCAAAGCGTACACTCGTGCCCTCATGCACTTTGAAGCGTACATCTTAGAAAACAAAGAGAACATCCAGGATCATCTCACCTTCCTTCAGGTCAGACAACAAGTTGACGATCATTTAAATGTATTTCTTTAATAAAGTGTGCCCTAATTTCCTTTGATGTTAAAGTAGATTAAAAAAGAAGGTTCTTGGTTCTGGTTGCTTTGTAGCATGTTACCAATATATGTTGATGCCATATAGAATATACAGCTATGAGGGAGTTTTGATTGGACAGCATCTCTCTTCCCTGATTGGCTGTTCCAGACATTGTATGCTGCGATGCACGAGCCTGACGGTGTGAGGGGGGTCAACGCCCTGAGGAGGGAGGAGCCATCGCTGCGGGAACAGATACTGGAGCATGAGAGCATCGGCCTGCTCCGAGACGCAACTGCCTGCTACGACCGGGCCATACAGCTGGAGTCAGACCAGGTACACACACACACACAGAAAATGTCACATCAAAAGAGACCATTAACCATAGTGTACAATTGCTTGTATTAAGATGGAAGATAACTGTTGTATCTTTCTCTAATTCATTCCCTGTTTCATCATCGTCATTGTCCCTTTGTGTATAGATTGGTCACTATCATGGGGTGATGACCTCTATGCTCGGCCTGGGACAGCTGTCAACAGTCATCACTCAGGTCAATGGAGTCCTGGCCAACAAGTGAGACACACACACACTCATTCTCATTCTCACTAAAGGTGCTTTTTAATTTAACTGCAGGCATTGTTTTATGTCCATGTTAATCTTGTGACCTGAGCTCTTAATCGTTTATAAACTAATAATTGAATATTGTATATTATACTTAAATAACATGTAAGTCTGTTGTAGTCCACTGAATTCAGCCCTGTATCTACACATTTAGGCCCCAGTGGAAGTCGGAGCTGAACACCTACAGAGTGGAGGCAGCCTGGAAGCTCGGACAGTGGGACCTGCTGGAAGATTATTTGAGCTCAGGTAATAACAAAACATGAATGATCCTTGAAGGCTACAACATTTTGGTAGCAATAGATATCCACTTACAAAAAACGTAATGACTTAGTTTTGCAATACCGTTGTGTCTCCAGATCGTCAGTCCAGTACCTGGGGTGTGCGACTGGGTCAGTTACTGCTGTCTGCCAAGAAACAGGATGGAGAGACTTTCTACGAGAAGCTGAAGATGGTGAGGAAGGAACAGGTCGTCCCTCTGTCTGCAGCCAGTTATGAGTGTGGAACCTACCAGAGAGGATATGAGTACATCGTCAGGTGTGTGTGTGTCAGCCTATTCTTGGAATCAGTTATTTTAATTTGCTGTTTGTTTGTTTGTAGTTGATTCCTGGCTGTCAGTAGCAATAACTTGTGAATCCAAAAACTCTGTGTCTGTGTGTCTGGTTAGGCTCCACATGCTCAGTGAGTTGGAGCACACCTTCACTGAGTTGCAGGAACAGATCGAATGCTCCACCCCCAGCCTCAGCCAGCTGCCTCCTCATTGGTCAGATCGACTGGAGATGACCCAGAAATCCTTCAGAGCCAAGGAGCCAATCCTGGCCCTCCGTCGTGCCCTGTTCAGCCTGGGACCACAGTAAGGATTTGTTGACCATTGAATAAAAGCCACTTGAGCTCCTCATTAAGATGTAAATCTGAACAAAATCAGTTTCAGTTATCCAAGTCCACAAGGCCACATCACAAACCCGGCCATGTTTGCTCTGCAGGCCTACGAGCAAGGAGCTGGTCGGGGAGTGCTGGCTGCAAAGTGCCCGTGTGGCCAGAAAGGCAGGACACCATCAGACTGCCTTCAATGCACTACTGAACGCTGAGAACACACACCTGGCTGAGCTGGTCACAGAGAAGGCAAAGTGGCTTTGGTCCAAGGTAAAACCAACCTGAAAATTCAAATATACAATTAGAAGCAGATTGAAAATTTACATATAATATATTCATGCTGTCTGTTGTTTTGCCTGCTGTGATTAGTAGAACTTATTGCCTCTTCATATTTTGGATCTCTGAACTATAATAATAAACTTTAGCATCTCCTTGTCTAAACTTCACATTACTACTAGGGCTCTTACTAAAATTCATGCTGATGCAGGTTATTAACCAACCTCTACCATGTGTGCTTTCCTATTTACAATTCAGTTATTTATTACATACACATAAAACAACTTTAATAAAACCTCCTGTGTTGGTCCATCATCAGGGCGATGTGCACCAGGCCCTGATCGTCCTGCAGAAGGGTGTGGCCCAGTGTTTCCCTGATGATGAGCTTCTGATGGACCCTCGCAGCCTGCACACCAAAGGCAAGGCCATGCTGCTGGTGGGTCGTTTCATGGAGGAGACGGCCAATTTTGAATCCAACGCCATCATGAAGGCATACAAGGTAACAGCTTTGGTTTTTAAACAAGGAATAAACCAATCAGTTAACATATAAGTCGATCAACAGAAAATTAGATTGATTAATTGTTAGTCATTTTTTAAGTAAAAGTAACAAAAAATTTCCTATTCCAGGTTTTCAGTTGTGAGGATTTGCTGCTTTTATTTGTCTTATGTGATCATAAACTGAATGTTTTTCTGGCATATATACGAGATTGTGATGGGAATTTCTCACAGTTTTCTTACATTTTACAGACCAAGTGATTAATTGAATAGTCAAAGAGAATAACTGTCAGATTCACCCTTAATATGTTGCAGTTGTTGCCTCACTGTTAAAGTTCCTGTTGTGTTTTTAGGATGTGACCAACCTTCTGCCTGAGTGGGAAGATGGAAACTTTTACCTGGCCAAGTACTACGACAAAGTGATGCCAATGGTGACCGATAACAAGCTGGAGAAACAGGGGAACCTCATCCGGTACATTGTCACATACTTTGGAAAGTAGGTATTGCTGCTCATATCCAGCCTTTCAGTCTATGATCAGAGCTGAGATAACAGACTCATTAGTTTCATCTCAAACCATTTAATTTGGGTTGTTTCCCTCCCAGAGCTTTGCAGTTTGGAAACCAGTACATCTACCAGGCCATGCCTCGCATGCTGTCTCTCTGGCTGGATTTTGGAGCCAAAGTGTGTGAGTGTGAGAAAGGTGGGTGACCAGTAGTGTCTGTGTGTGTACAATAAAGATACACACACAGGACAATGGCATACTCCCTGTGTTTGGCTCACTAGGAAACAGAAAAACAGGTACAACACAGTCAAACACTATCCATGTATCCATCCACCACAGCTGGGCGAGCAGACAGACAGATGCGACAGGAGCTGGGGAAAATCAACACGGCGGTGAGCGAGCACTGTGCCAACTTGGCACCGTACCAGTTCCTGACCGCCTTCTCCCAGCTCATCTCCAGAGTGTGTCACTCCAGCGACGAGGTCTTCACCGTCCTCATGACCATCGTGGCCAAAGTCTTCCTGGCTTACCCCCAACAGGCTATGTGGCTAATGACAGCTGTCTCAAAGGTAGGTGTGTGTGTTTGATAACAACCACGGCCTTGTGCAATTAATCTTTGCACTAATTTGTCAAGAACCCTCTATATCTAATCTATTATAAAAGCGTGTACACTGAGTGTTGGCCACTTTGTGCAAACTCTTTTGCTCAGTACAAATATTAGAAATCCTTTCTACCATATTTTGTGTGATTGACCAGATGTTTTAGCAACTGCATAAGCTCACAGGATGACTAAATCGCATTTATAAAAAAATATTACCTCACATGCACTCCTGTGTGTTTTTTTTTTTTTTTTGTTCAGTCTTCCTACCCCATGCGTATGAATCGCTGTAATCAGATCCTTAAGAAAGCCATCAGTCTCAAACCATCTCTGGAGAAATTCATCGGAGACGCCAACAGGCTGACGGACAAGCTGCTGGAGCTCTGCAACAAGCCGGTATACACACACACACACAGATTATATATTACATGAAATTAAAATAGAAAGTTCCAGACTCTAGTAATAAAGCTGCAATAAAATGTTTTTTATATTGCACAACACATGCTCTATTTGAAAGTCCTATTCTTTTGATGAATGCATTTTATTTCCTCATCAGTTTCAATGGAGTGTGAAGCCGCAACATAAAAATATAGTTGTTCACGTAATTCAGAAGCTCAATATAAAATCTTCCTCAGTGAATAAGGACTGACACATTTTATAGGTAGACAAGATTAGATTAGATAAAATAAATCTTTATTGATCCCCTTTCGGGAACAGGAGTGCTGGCAGTAGGACACATATTAAAAAAAAAAAAGCACCAGATTCATGTTTGTGTGTCTTTCAGGTGGATGGTAACAGCACCACCCTCAGTATGAGCGTCCACTTCAAGCAGCTGAAACGCCTGGTGGAGGAGTCGACCTTCAGCCAGATCCTAATCCCGCTGCAGTCGGTCCTCATCCCTACTCTGCCCTCTACTGGCGGGGCAAACACTCAGCATGACGCCTTCCCCGGACACTGGGCATACCTGGATGGCTTTGAAGACACTGTAAGACAAAGTGTTGATTCTTGTCTTCAGTCTGTTTGGCAGGAGAATATTTTATGATTTTAGAAGATTTTATTATCACAAAAATCATTTTGAAGTGGTTTATGCCTCGTATACCTCACCTGTGTGTCCCTGTAGGTGGAGATCTTGGCCTCCTTACAGAAGCCTAAGAAGATAAGTCTGAAGGGTTCAGATGGACGGAGCTACACCATGATGTGTAAACCTAAAGATGATCTGAGGAAGGACTGCAGACTCATGGAGTTCAACTGCCTCATCAACAAGGTGTGTGATATTTGTAGTATACTACATATACTTGTACAGTCTTTTTTCCAACCATTTTTCGAACTCCAACTCTTTCAGGCTTTTCAAAAAAATTATTACATTTGTGGAGCGATGATTTTTTTTTGCTTTATTGCAGCCTCAAAAAATATCATCAATCAATATCAGATAAATCTACCCCTCTCGTACACAACAAGAGCAAAAAATGAACATTTTAAAATTCCAAAATAGATTTATCACAGGGCTGCTGTATGGATTATATTAGATTAAGCAGTTGTAGGTAATCAATCATATCTTTGTGTTAATTCTTCTGCAGTGCCTACGTAAAGATGCTGAGTCAAGGCGGAGGGAGCTACATATCCGAACCTACGCTGTCATTCCCCTCAATGAGGAGTGTGGGATCATCGAATGGGTCAACAACACCGCCGGACTTCGACACATTCTCACCAAGCTGTATAAGGAGAGAGGTATTGTCCCACATAAAGCCTTTAAATAGAGGAAGAGACAAACAAACTGTCTGCTTAATTAATGTGGTAAAAAAATGTAATTTGTATTTGTATGTGTGGTCAAGGTATCTACCTGTCAGGTAAGGAGCTCAGGAAGCTAATTCTGCCAAAGACAGCGCCCTTTGAGGAGAAGCTACGGATCCACAAGGAGGTGCTGTGTGCTCGACACATTCCTGTATTCCACGAGTGGTTCCTCCGGACCTTCCCTGACCCCACATCATGGTACAACCCTACCTACAACTCTCCTATAGTTACATTGATGAGGGCCACTGTTTCACAAGCAGTAATCTAATTTTTGTTGTGTGTTTTAAAGTTTAGTTTTAAAGTTACATTTAGCATCAGGTTAAAGTCACAGATGACATTTTCACTGTGTGTTTCCAGGTACAGCAGTCGCTCTGCATACTGCCGCTCCACCGCTGTGATGTCCATGGTGGGCTACATCCTGGGCCTGGGAGATCGCCATGGAGAGAACATCCTCTTTGACTCTTTCACTGGGGAATGTGTTCATGTCGACTTCAACTGCCTCTTCAACAAGGTTTGTGTCAGTTGTCTTAAAACAGAAACTAATTAGGAGTAATTTATGTATGCATGTTTATTTATGTACCACATTTTCTACTCTCTCCCTTTCCACTAGGGGGAGACATTTGATGTGCCTGAGGTGGTTCCCTTCCGTCTGACCCAGAATATGGTCCACGCCATGGGGCCCATGGGCACTGAGGGTCTCTTCAGACAGGCCTGTGAGGTCACCCTGAGACTAATGAGAGACCAGAGAGAGCCACTCATGAGGTACACACATGGATAGTTCATGATTATTGAATGATCCTGTAAAACCTGTTTTCAGAGTAAAGCAATAAGCACAGATTACATTTAAGTTCACGTCCATATTGAAATTTATGGATTTCTAATAGTCTTGACTCTTGACTATGCTCACAGGAAAATTGTGTATTTTCTCTGTCTCAAACTTATAAAGTCCAGCTGTTTTCAAATTCAAAATTTCTGTTTTTAATTTTGCCTCTAAGTGTGCTGAAGACTTTCCTTCATGACCCACTGGTGGAGTGGAGCAAACAAGCCAAAGGACTTTCTAAAACTCAGGCCAACGAGACAGGAGAGATAGTTAATGAGAAGGTGAGAACATTTCTTGGATGTTGCCTCTGGCAGTATGTTTACATCCCATTAGAGCAGCGTGCATGTCTAATTATAAATGTCACATTTTTGTTATTACTGTATTCTCTTTCCCTCTCCTCCTCTGCCAGGCTAAAACCCACGTGTGTGACATCGAGCAGCGTCTGCAGGGAGTAATAAAGAGCAGGAATAAAGTCCTGGGTCTGCCTCTGTCTATAGAGGGACACGTCCACTACCTCATACAGGAAGCCACAGACGACAAGCTGCTCTGTCAGATGTATCTGGGCTGGGGGCCCTACCTGTAAAACACAGGTTTGAAAAAAGAGAGGAAAGCATTTTGAAATCAACTCATAAGTGCCCTTGTTGAAAAGCTCTTTGTAATGTCATTTTTTGTTCTAGCACTTCCATCATTGTTTAGTTTCCTGTTATCTGGAAACAAAGGAATATTTGTGTTGCTGCACATTCTCTTGTAATAAAGGACGTGTTTTGTAGATTTTTGTAGGTAAATGTGTCTGTGAGAAGTGTGTCTTCTAATCTCTTAACCCTCCTTAGATTCTCTTCAGCAGTCAGATTGTTTTAATCCCTTCTGTGTGTGCGTTTCTCTTCTCTTGCACAAACCCACTGATCCAATCCGCTCACCTTTTTCACAGGAGCACCAATTAGAGCGAAGTTCTTATGAAAGCCTTAAGAGGCTGACGAAGACTGAGTGAGGATGCTAATGTGAAGTAAATGAAGTGGAATTCCTTTAAAGGAGCAAGATTTTTTTGTAGTGCAGTCATGAGTTCAGACACTCAAAGGGTCACAGTATTTTTTATCATTACTTTTCTCATTTTTGTCAACGCGTGGCTGTTCTTCCAACTTGCTTTAGGATAGAAGTCTTTAATATGTGTTTCAAATCAAGAGGAGCTGCTCTGGATACACACCCTTTTTTTTCAGGATCTCAATGAGTGACTTGTGTTTTTACATTATGCAGCATGGCAAGATAATGTTTGCTGGAGTTTGCTGGAGCTTCTCTGGGAAAACAAACTATAATGACCTACAAATTTGTGCGATGCTGCCTTTAATATCAAAATGTCTGTTATTGGTTAACAAATGAACGGCAAGAACATTTATTATCATTGCAGAAAAGTACTGAAAGCTTGGTTGCATTTTTGCAGCTTAATGCCTTGTTTTTCTCTCTTTCGTCATTGAGCGGTGTTGGTGTGTAGAGATTATGCTTTTATTCTGAATGTCCACGCCGGAAGTGCATGGCGCTCTTCTTTTATTATCATTAAAATAATTTCAGTTTTTAGCTAATATTTTCATCTACTGTAAGACACATATCAAAGTCAATATGTTTGCTGTCTAACCTGTCGATAGTTGAGATAAATCAGATGTTACTCGGTGCAGTGATGCGTTTGAGGCACCAAAATAAAAGCACGATAAGAAGACGGAAATGGGAGATGGTCGGCGTTAACGGAGCCTAATCCGGCTGACAGAGAGCTGGTTCAGGCGATGCTTGGGTGGGCTGGATGTAGTTGTTGTTGCTGCTCTCTGGGTTTCTTATAGCCACCCCCGGCTCCGTCCTGCAGGGCCGGCTCCGTCCTGCAGGGTGGCCGAGGACAGAGCGCGACCTTGGGGCTGAGTCATGGATCTGACTCGGTTGGCTGTGGACGCCGGTCAGTTCATCAACCGGGCTGTTCAGGTAAAAAAAAAAAACATGCAAATAATCCAGGATGATGTTAAAATTTGCAGCGTTGACTAGTAAACAAAGGTTTTAAGGTGGTGGTGTTGTGCTCCAGTTCACCGGGGAGAGTCTCGGCCAGGCGGACAGGACTGAGCTGGACCCCGGGCTGGAGGCGCTCCTGGCCCGGGCAGAGGCGACCAAGACCTGGACGGACCGGATCATCTCCCAGACGGAGGTTTTACTGCAGCCAAACCCTGGTGAGACACTGCACATGGTTCATTTATGCATGAAGTTGTCTGCAGCTCCTCAATGTCTTTATATGTCTTCAATTAATTGAATCTTCATTCATTATCATTTAAAAATGATCACATGTTATTTCTGTTTCTGTCTGAATTAAATGTCTTTATAATTAACAAATGAACTGCACTGACTTATAAGAAATATAATATACCTACTTTGCATCCCTGATATATTGTATTGCAGATAAACCAATCCTTATTTACCTGTCTTAATTATGGAGAGAAAATCCAGCAGTATTAATGCAAAATCAGTAATTAAAGGTATTGCTATTAAGATAAGATATTCCTTTATTAGTCCCACAACGGGGAAATTTGTAGTATTACAGCAGCAAAGATAGACAGATAAATAGTGGGTCAATTTACAAGAAGTATAAAAAAGTGTTAGCAATTCAACTCAGGTAAAAAAAAAAAAGTATCAGTTTTAACACTTAACTATAATAAAAGTAATGACAATTTAACTAGAATTTAACTAGAAATATACAAGTATACAACATTAACAGTGCAAAAATCAGGCTAGATGGTTATTATTAATAATAATAATAATAATAATAAACAAAGTTTTTCCCACATACAGTATAATACTTTTACATTCAGTGTTGTACTCGTAGATAAGTATTTTGTCCTGATAAATGCATCATCCTCATTTTTGCCTTGAACCACAACCAGTTTTAAATATCATCATCAAGTGGCCAACTCGTCATCACGGTCTACTTAAACCCCTGAATGATGACTGTGGATTTTTCCCCTGTGGGACCCAGTGTTTCAGCTCTCCCACACTGTGAGCGCCTCTGTTTGCTTTGACTGTAATTGGCCTCTGGATGGTCTTTCTTTTGCCTGTTTTAATGTAATTACCTCAGCTAATGGAATTATGAGTGGATGTGGTCTGTAATCTATCAAATAAGGGGACCATTCAGCTGCCAGAAGTAATAATTTCATACGTTTGTGTATTTGCAGATCATGTCTTGTTTATCGACTCAGGGCTTTTAGTCTCTCTGAAGAATCATCATATTTTTCTTCGGTGTACTTTATGGGCTGTTTTGTTTAACATTATTTTATAAAATGTCACTTTCCATTGCTACAGTATTAGAATACATGCAGGAGGTTAAGTAGTCTGTTTAGTGATGTATTAATAGCATGCTTAAATATTAAATGCATATTAAAATCTACAGGAGTCTGACACCTGTTTTTGAAACTCATCCCAAGGTGTTTTGTGAGTCAGTGGCTTTTTATAAACCTACATACCTGAACTGAGCTCTCTGATCCCTGATGAACAGGAGCACGGTTAGAGGACCGGCTTTATGAGCATCTGGATTGGAGCGTTCCACCACGGCCTCGCGCACATGAGGTGCTGGGAGACCAGATGACCCAGGCTGGGCTGGAGATGGGCTCCAACACACCCTATGGTGAGTGTATGTTAATGTGGATAACATCAGTAAATACTTAGCAGATGCTGGGTAATAACTATCCACATTTTTTTAAAGTCAAAATATATGCACACTTCTATCTCATTAGTTTTTTTTCTGATATTTTGTGTTCAGGAATGGCTCTGGTCAGGTGTGGAGAGGTTCAGAAGCAGCTTGGCGAGGCCGAGAAGAAGTTTGTCCAAAGCACCAACATCCACTTTCTCACCCCTCTGAGGAGTTTCACTGACGGTGAATACAGAGCCATACAGGTAACACACTCACACACACCCATCACCCATCATGATTGTGACACTTCATTGTATGTTTTGGATGTCGTGCTCTCAGTAACTGTTTCTCTAATCTCTTTCTGTCTTTTTTCATGTGTGTGTTCACAGGATGAGCGCAAGATGTTAGTGAATAAGCGTTTGGACTTGGACATAGCTAATACCAGACTGAGGAAAGCCCACGAGGCCGACCATGAGGCCAGAGTGAGATGCAATGTCTTGACCTTCAGTTATTCATACAGTACATAAAGTATCTTCTAATTCCACCTTCCTGCTTTTTATTTTCTCTGTGTCAGAACCTGAATGCAAACCCGTTGGACGACAACTACTTGTCTCATGTCTCCTACATGTTCAGCTTCCTGCGTGTTAAATGGCTAAAGGTCAGTGATGCTAAAGGGATATGAACATTGACAGCTACCTCAGCTTTCTGTTTGGTCATTGAATAAGTTGTTTGTCTTCCTCTGTTTGTCTCATCCAATCAGATGTGGGCTCAGGAAATCGCTCAGGTGAGTCCATGTTTGTCTTTGCATGCACATGGGATCTGCTGTAAAGGAGGGAAAATATTTTGACACGGCCAGCAGTTATAGAATTGAGTCTCATCCTGTTAGTTGTAATAATAGTTTTCTTTCTGTTGTTTAGTTCATTTAGGCTTAAGCCCTTCGAGGATTTGGTTTTTGCTAATGGGAAATATTCAGAAAAAAGCTGGGCATAATTAGGAAGAATGAAAAGGATTATTTAGGGTGTGTGTGTGTGTGTAGGCAGAGATGGAGCTGAGGATCTGTCAGAGTCTCTTCGATCGTCAGACACAAATTACAAGACAAGTTGTGGAAGGAATCAACAACACTCATGTATGTATATAAATGTATACAATAAAAAAAAACCATGAACACATAGATAAGCAACAAAATACCCAGTGACCAGCAAAACTCCATTTTATTTATTTTTCTGTTTTAAAAAATGAAAATGTAATGTTTGCCAAACAATATCTTCTCAAATGGAGAGAATCCAATCAGTAAAAATGAATCAATAAAGGATGCAAATTACTTTCATTTATTTTTTACATTTTTAAAAATGCAAAATCTTTATGTTGTTCCATCTTGTGTTTTACATGTCTTGTGTTGTTGCTGTTTTCCAGACCAACCACATGCGGAGCCTGACTGACTTTGTGGAGGCTCAGGCCTGTTACTTCGACCAGTGCAACCAACACGCTCAGGAGCTTCAGAAACAGCTGGCCAGGTCTGCACGTCTGGCTTACATCCAACTAACTAATGCATGAAACACGTGGTTTATTTTTTTTATGCCTTCAATTTTTTATCTGAATTGAGAATGAGATTTTTCACAGTTCTTTCACACAGCACAAGCTACATTTGGCAGCTTTCCAGTGAAAACCATGTACCTCCTATTATGTCGATTTTGATCAGCCGTTCCTTTACGGGTTGAGAAAATTCAATTTAAAATCCCATCAGATTCTTCGAAAAGCTGAAGACACTGCTCTTTTCCTGAGCTCATAAAGGTTAATATTTTATAGATATGGGATTTTCAGAGGACACTGACAAAATTAACTTTGAATGGTCTGAGGACACAGGCTTTTTTATTTGTTGGCTCAGGAAAGAAAGAAAAAACTATTTTCAACAGAGACAGTAAATTCACTAAATTCTCTTATAACCCAGTTGGCAAAGATGATGCCCAACTTTATTAAAATATGTATTTGTAGAAGCCAGGACATCTGGTCTCACAAAGAACACAAGACTACTGAGAATAATTTTTTTAAAGCAAATTCATTTTGTTTGGTTTCTCCTTGCAGCATTCCAGCCGTCCTCTGCTCCAACAACTGGCAGTCACCAGTTACTAATGCAGTTAATAAGCCATCCACGAGCAACCATGTAGCCACTGAGCCCGTCGGGTTAAATCAAGTCACTCCAATTCCCGTAGCCGTCCACCAGCTTCCAGAATTCGACCAGGACTCATGGACCGTAAATCCACCGCCTGGAACGAAAAAGACAACAGATTCCTCTGTAACCACACAGCCTCCTCATCAGACAAATAACAACAATAACAACAACAACACCATCTTCACTGATGGTCGGGCCACCAGCCGCTTTTCTGCAGCCAACCGAGCATTCGATCACGTCTGGACGTCAAGTTCAGAGAATCATCCATCAGATCAGATCTCGACACTCGCTGACGGAGCGACGGCTGCAATAACCAGTGGTGCAGGTAGTCAGACAACAGCTTCCCTGCCTTCTGAACTCACTGGAACCTCAAACGAGTCTCCAACAGCAGATGCAGTAACTACTGAGACCGTAACAACCGATGACATGGATATTGAGACCTCGACCACCAATGGCGTGTCTGTTGAGCCTCAAACAACCAATGACGGCGCGAGTGAGCTGCCGACCGTTAATGGAGACGATGTCCAGGAGCCATCAGCAGACAGTCAGGCTGTGGTTTAGTAGAGACTAATGTCCGATGGGGGATTTGACACCAGGCCAAAGACATGTCAGCTGGGATGGACTGGTCGGAGGTACAGCTGATTTAGAGCACTGGAATTAGCATTGTAGATCTGAAAATACAGACTGTGTTCAAAAGCAGATTCGCATTCTAACGTGGTACAGTAGAAACATATGTTAATTAATCCCATAGGGAAGATAATGTGAAGTGGTTGTAAAAGTGCTTTTTTTTTTTTTTTTATAGTGCCACAATAATTTTAGCTTTTAGCCATATTCATATTATTCATGTTATATGAAAATGATGACTGTTAAGTATCAGTCTCCTTATGTGGCAATGGATGTAATGGTTGTCTGTAATATTTCCCAGCCTCTGGCAGGGAGACAAGGCCTGACTGACTGTTATATTTGCAATGTGCAATTGTGAAAAGTCGTTTTCAGTCTGTGAAACCGAATCTTTATTTTTACATTCGGCTAAGTGAGAGAACTAATGAAGCTTCGTGCCAAGTGTATGTGTGTATATTTGTTGGTGTGAAAACATCACTTCACATGTTGAGTGTGCGTGTTTGTGTCCAAGTCTGTCAGTGACCCGTGTGCACTCACCTGTTTACAGCAAACCTGCGACACCTTTAAAGAGAGGTGTGTGTATATGTATGTGACTCTGCCACCTCTTGACTCTTCAAGTTGAGGTCATTTTCCATATGAACCCTGTCGCTTATGTGTGTTTGAAAGTCCAGCGAGGTGACAAAACGGCAAACTGAAAAGGATCTTTATGCTGTGGTATAAAATATGTTTCCTCATACACACACTGGGTGTTTCCTCCACCACACAGTCAAATCACATATTCGCTTTTACCCTTTCACCCCCTTAAAGCCCCCACTAGGTGAAATGGAAGTTTCCATGTCCAGATGTTGTTCATTTTCTTCATGAGGGCAGCCCGGCTCTGCTGTGGTGTGGGTCCACTCTGGGGACCCTGGATGGAAACACACATATTAATGTAGCTCTGGCTCTACTGATGTAATCAGCTCTATGCTTTTGTCCCAATACGTAAAGATGTGTGTGTATGGATAGCCGCAGATTCACAGTCCTAGTTACTGCCAGTTCTAAATTACGTGTAAATGCAGTCACGTGTTGTACATTGAGCTGATGTCAGTGTGAGGTTGGAGTTTGATTCATGTCAAGATGTGGAAATAAATGTGGAAAAAGCTGATGTCACGTCAATTCAAATCAAGTGTGGATTCTGTCTTTGTTCTCCAGTCGAGGTGTTTCTGTTATTTCCCCATTCAGATGTGCTGCACGATGTTTGCTCATGTATTTTGTCCTCCCAACCTAGATTCTCACACACACACACACACAACCATTTCCAGGTTGAGGTCTTGATCAAGCTTCCTAGCCCAAGTCATGTCATATTTAAAACCATGCTGACACACTGCTTCACTTATTTCATTATTATTATATTAACAGCATAATGAGGTCTTGTGGTTTGTGACATTTACCACAACCTCATCACATGCACACACAGAAACACACTGATGAAAATGAGTATGTGCTTCTCCTGTATTGTGCTCCCTCTTCCTCACCTCTCCCTGTCTGTGGCTATACAAACAGATTAGATCGATTAAGCGCAGGTTATGTGATATTGATCTGAGTACAGTCGGGAGACCCAGGGTTCAATAACACCATACAGACTTATTTCACACCACTATATCAGCTCTGCATTTTAAAGGGGCCTTACAGGAAGGACAGTCTGTGTTAAGGACAGATGAAATGGTGATTCGTTCCTGTAGCTTTCTTATGACTCAGCAAAACAAGAATAGATTCTCCTCAATCTGTTCCATGAGTGCGTTTCCACACACTGATACAGCAAGTCCCTGCTATGTTTGCAGCCTATTTTTATAATTTCCGGTATGTGCTGTGTTGGTCAGCAGAGACGGCAGCTCTCTATGGTCTTCATGTGATTTTTTTGCTCATGTGCAATACAGGAAGGTAACAGGAGCTGGGATGAGGTCCTGCAGGTCTGGTAGACATGAGTGAGTTATGAAAGCAGATAAAGAAAATTGGGATGTTTGTAATTACATTTGGCTTGGTCCTCTACCCGAGGGCCACAGACAGATAATGTTTCTATGGATGGGTGCAGAATATTATTTCATTTTATTTGGCTGGAGCAGGAAACATGAAGGCTTTGATGTGTAAATGGTTCTGATTTGGTTCAATGCACTACGATGTCCAGAGTCCCACATGCAGAGACACTATGCTGATGCATTCATATACAACAAATAACCATAATTAAGAACCAATAAAAAGGTGGTGGCTACCTGCATCCTTTTAGCTTTAGAAACAGGATTCGTGTCTGCAAATTAAATACATTCATCAAGCTAAATACCTTTATAGGTGTTACAGGTAACTCCTATTGTCTATTGTTATTTCTATAGGCAAATCGACTCGGCATCGACTTAGATTTATCAGCCTTCAGCACAAGTTTGAGATGATTAATCTAAGACGGCAAAAAGGCAAATCGCAGTTTATGAAGTACATCTGTGCAAGCAGATCCACAGATCTTAAAAAAAACCAACTATCATCTGCATAATAATGAATATTAGTTCCGTGTGTATTAACACCTAAATTATTTATGAGAAAGAGAAAATCGAAGCGGGCCAGGCACAGTGCCTTGAGATACACCATTTAGTACATTAAGCCACTTTGAACTTTGACAATTGACTTTGACACACTGAGTCCTACGTGGGAGATAATTACTAATCCATCGTACTGCCAGATGAGATAAATCTTTATGAATCAACTTCTGCTTCAACAGGGCATGTTCCACTATCAAATGCTTTTCTTAGCTCATCAATTATTTTTTGAATCCTAACTGTGTGTGTCACTGCACTGTTTTAGAAAAGCATTACCCTTGACCATAATCATCAACTAATGCACTCATTTTAACATCATCATACATTATTATGAGTCAGCTTTATTCTTACAATGGCTCTACTGTTTTACACCATACTTTATTTCAATCATATCGACAGTTTCCTCTCCTTCCTACATATTGGGGATAAAGAAGGGATACACCCAGTTCTCATAAAACTGGCCTTGGTGTTGGCTGACTTTGCTGTGTTAGTGTTAGTATGCGGTTTGTTCATCAGTAAAGTCCTGTTGCTGTTTTAAACCATCTGTTTTTAGCCAATGTTTGTTCTGCTGACAACACCCATTGTCCCATTTTCCCTTGTTTCATCAGGACAGAACAGATGACAGGATCTGTTTTGCCTCTAAATCTCTCTGGTCTATAATAAAACTGGTGCATATATGATCCAAAATCCAACTTTCATCATCTACCCCTCTGCCTTTTCCTTTTCCGTCCTCCTCTCTCTGCTTTTGGTTTCATCAATCCTTCATCTCTTCATCACTCCTCCCCCTCACTGCCAGCTGGGAGTGTTTTGTGTGACAGCTAAACTGTAGGTGTGGTGTGCAGGTGGGGGTGGTAAACAGCGTCTGGTGGCTGATGATAAATGTAGCTCCTCATTTATGGAGTCACATCATGACCTAAATAGAAAGATGACCTATAGAGGGAAATAAAAGGTTGAAATGCCTCACGTGGGCACCAACACCAGCTGATGCTGACATGCATACACAGTGAATTTTATATCACATCTGCAAGTTCTAATATATACATTTATTGCTTTAATGAAGGGATCCTAATTACTTGCATTTTATGGAAGTGGGCCAGAGAAATGCACACACTCATGTTCACAGTGAGGTATTTTTGCTGCAACAAGGAAAGGAAAAATCAAATTTCCTCTGTCCTTCTGCACCTTTCATCACCAAATAGCCACTCTCTTTCTGTCCATCTCTCCCTCTGCAGGTTCTCTCCTTTCCTGAGATAAACCTGCCAGCTCCCATCCCCAGTTAGTCCCTCTGCTACAATTACAACCTGCCAGACAGGGAAAATCATACACAGTCTGTGGCAGACATGCTGACATCTGCAGAGGGAGCTCAGTCTGGAGGTCTGCAGAGAGTAGAGAGGTCAGGGCTTTTCCTTTGACCTTGACATGTCCTACTTCTGCTGCTTAACCCCAACACCTGTTGGCCAGAGCCCTCTGTGTATAAAAATAAGGTCATTTGGCCACGCTGAGAGTCCAAGAACTCCTGATTCTTCCTCGAATTGATAAGGCAGGTTGAATCAAACTAACTAGAAGCTTAAAATATAATCTCTCATCCTGCAATTCTGCATCCTTGCAACTTTTTTAGGTGAAGGGATTTGGAGTTGATTGCACAGAGCAGGGTGTGACTCTGAATCATCTCTGAATCAGGCCAAGAGAGAGTGTGTGGATTGAAACGTCCCGTGGAGACGATGTAAATATGGCTGCAGAGGATGTGTTTGCCTCATGCACAAAAAATGACCTATTTTTAGGGATCATTAGATTTTAGTCATGTTTGGCATCTTTTTTTTCCCTCTGGCAATTTTTAAAATGAGAAAATCAATTCACATTGGACATATTGTGTTTTTCTAACTAGGCTGCAACTGTATATAATTCCTGTGTAAAGATAGTATTTTTCTCCTTCTGTATCTATTTTAATACAAATATTTACTCTGATTTGATTTCTTCGTGTTATTTATGCAATTTATGTTTGTGGAGCTCGGAGGAGGCTGGATTTCACTGTGCAATCCTCTAATGAGGTTGAACCTTGACTGATTTTGAAGCTCAAATGTTTAATGATATAGAGAGAGATATTTAGGGAAAGACAGAATCTGAGAGGAGATTTTATGTGATATAATTTTGACCTCACACTGGCAGCTTGGCTTTCTTACAGGTAGAAGAAAGGTAGAAAGACTGTACCATGTGTAAATATTTGTGACAGTGTGTGATGGTTTTGGCATATGAATATACATCTATCTTTAGCCATGTAAGGAAAATCATTTGAAGCAACTGAAACACATCTTTGAATTGGTTTCTTCTGTCTGGAGGGTCTTCCTTTCTCCCTGTTTCTCCCTCTCTTCTGTTGCTCTCATTCCTACATCATTTTCCTTTCACCCCAGCTTTCCCTTTACCTCCATTACTCCCCCTCTTATTCCCCATAATGCCCCTATTTCCCACTCGGTTTGACTTCTGACATATTACCTCCACTGAAGCATTACTCACCCAACCTCCACAGCACCCCCACCTCTGTCCCACCCTCCTGAACTTCCCTCCTTCTTCCCTCGTTAAAAAACTCAGCACCCGCAACAGTTGGCTCAGTGTGCAGAGTTTTGGTGTCGGGGGTGAAGAAAAGAGGCGAGAGCAGCTGGGAAACTGGGTGACACACACACCTGATGTTAATAG
Source organism: Holacanthus passer (assembly GCA_025331565.1). NCBI lineage: Eukaryota > Metazoa > Chordata > Actinopteri > Pomacanthidae > Holacanthus > Holacanthus passer. Next base: position 78,863 of record JAFREQ010000143.1, read on the forward strand.
ATACTTTGGTGATATTTTTAAAAGCAACACATTCAGAGCTTCATCATGCATGTGTTCAGGATCTGGGGTGTGCTGTGTGCGCTTGGCTTCGTGGGTGCATCCTTGTATGTGAATGAGGTTGAGTATGAAGGGAACTACGCAGATAACTATGACAACAAGATCTCTGAGGACCAGCAGGAGGGTGAGTTTTGTTTATTTATCCTTTTGTGTCTTTTATTCCCTGCTTGTTTGAACAGATGGCTCATTTGTCCCGCTGCCATGCCTGATTCACTAAGCCAATAAAATCATTCTTATGTGTTTTGATAAAAAAACACATACACACTGATTTATTTGTTTTGGAAGGTTAGTAAAGGTGTCCCGCAAGGGTATATTCTTGCTCCACTTCTATTCATGATATACTTTTAACAAAAACATCTCTGCCAGTCACATTATAATGTACATTTTTATGCAGATGATACCATCGAAAACTGGTTTTAAGTTCTATGCTTTAAAACATTATATCCAAGTATATTGAATGATACATGTAATTATTTTCTTTAACATGGAATTACTGTATTGTGTATTTAAATATCAGGGTACTGTGAATTTTGTGTATTTGTATTTGACTGCTTGTTGTTATTGCCTACAGGGGAAACTCCAACCACACCATGCCAGGCTGCAGATCTCTCCCGCTGGGACAAACTTTTCATTGCTCTGGAGGACTCCCACATGAGGCAGAACATGCTGCTGGAGTCTCTGGAGCAATGCTGTGGAGGAGTGGTCTCTCTCAGGACCCAGGTGGACAAGCTGGCTAAGGGGACATGCCACCAGTGTCTGCCCAGCCTGCAGTCAGCATGCAGGGCGCCGGCGGAGGAGATGAGAGTCAGGCTGCAACAAGGCTTGATGGAGCTACGTGAGGAGGAAGCAGAGAGGGAGAGAAAGTTGAATGTTACATTGCAGCAGCTCCTGCACAGCAGCCATGATGGGAATGCCCGACTGAAGCGGCTGGAGGAAAGTAGAAGGGCAGCAGACAGCAGGATGGGACACCAACCAACGCAGCGACCTGGAGGTTTAGGGGCATCGTTTAGCTTAGGGATGAAGCCATTCCCATCTGTCCTGAAGGAGCAGGAAGTGACTTCACCGCCGGACTTAGCCACAATGGAAAGGGCTCTGGTGGCCATAGCCTCAGAGCTGCAGAAGGTTCACCTGCAGCTGAGCAGAGTGATGGAGCAGGCGGGACCACCAAGCCAGGCCAGAGGAGACACATGAATTACCCAGAGGGCGAAAAAAGATTTTACTGGGGACACCCCAGCGATAATGATTTTGCACATACTTGTTTTTTAATGTTACTTTTAAAAAGCCATTTTTTAAATATGTGGGCTTTGTTTATGTCTTTGACAATAAATTTAGATGTACCGTAAATGTTGTGGGCTTACTTTAATGAATAAAAACATATTAAACAACCTAATTAGCCTCATGGAAAGGTTTCCTCCCTCCTCCCACACGGTAGTCAGCTCGTTTTCAGAGCCGTATACTTCATGTGTTCATGCACATGCCTACACTTTCATTTGTCTGAGTCAGTGCATGTGCTCTATCCTCTCCTTACACCGCCACCTTATAGTGTTTGTGTACTTGTGGTGATGTCTGCAAATAGTGACAACCGCAAGAAAGTGTGTGGAAGGTTTTGGATTGTGTCTTATTCTGAGGCAGACCTCACCCTCTCATTAGCCGCTTTCAGAGCCTCTAGACTTACGATGCTCTGACTGTTTATGATTTATGAAATCCCGCCAGAGCTATAACACTGCCGCCCGTCCCTCCTGCAGCCGCACACACACGTTCATTATAATAAACCACATCGTGGCTGGTGTTGACTGAGCTGAGGGTACTTTCCATGTATTTTACAATATCTGTGTCTTTTGTGCCAGATCACCTCTTTATTTATTTTCAAACTACTCATACTTTTGTTTTGGGGAGTTTTATTAGACCTAGAGAAGAAATTGTGCAAACATGAAAGCAAAAAAATCAGTGATGGAAGAAGTATTCAGATCCTTAACTTGAATAAAAGTAGGAATACCACAATATAGAAGTACTGCATTACAAGTATTACTTAGTACCTAATATGTCACTAACACTAAAGTAGTGCAGCAGACAGAACCTAGTTAGTGATATATCATTATATACTATTATATGTTATTAGAATTATTATTAATGCATTTATCTGCAAGCACTATTTTCTTGTGGTAGCTTGTCAAGAAGGCACTAATTTGGAATAATTTCTATAGTTTAAGCTATAGAAAACATCAAACTTTTTTGTTTGTAAAATTCTAACCTGCAGAATAAGAGTAACTATAGTTGTCAATTACATACAGTGGAGTAAAAGTACAATATTTTGCTCTAAAATGTAGTAGAGTAGCATAAAATGGAAGTACTCCCATAAGGTACAAGTACCTTTAAGTTGTGCTTGGCTGAATGTACATAGTCACATTCCACCACTGGGCAAAATATAGCAACAAAGTACATTTGAACCGTATGTGAGTTTAATTAGGCCAGCACACTGACTACATTTTTAATGAAAGCTTTATAGCCATGGCATGAAGGCATACTTGTGTGTGTATGTGTGTGTGTACCTTTCCTTATAAATCTGCAGCTGGGTGGAGCATTATAGGCAAGATGTGAAGTTTTTTTTTTCTGGCCTACTTCTTAAATGTCACAACTAACAAGATGCAGAGGAGCGTCGCGATGGAGTAACAAGGATAGTAGTTATATCTCATGTCCAGACTGCTTGCCTGTTTCAACATGCACAAGCACATGCACACACACACACACACTGGGCTGTTCAACAAGGGGGCCACTTGCTTTCAAAAGTCTCCATCTGTGCCGTGTGTGTGTGTGGGGGGATTTTAATGAATGGAAAATTTGTCGTATCATTTCATTTTGGTGCTTTGTTCATTTTCAAAACAGAGAAAAAGAGAAAAAGGAATAAAGGAAAGCAGGATGCTAATGATGAGGAAATAGAGGAGGAGAGACCCAGAAAGGAAGAGCAATGGCGCTGTAGCTGACAGGTAGTTATTAGACATAATGACTGTTCCCCACACATAGAACGGTGTTTTTACCAGCCAGCTGGCCAGACACAGCACAATATCAGACCGCCATCAGCCTCGCTTTTTACCCTGGCTTCCTTCTCTTTCATCTTCGTTTCGTCATCTGCCATCACTCTCCTTTCTCTCCCGCTTCTTATCTGTATGCCAATCCCATCATCTTCTCTCTCTCTACCCCCATTTATCTTCCTCTGATTGTGTGTCTCGCCCTTCCCATCTCCTTCCATTCCTCCCATCTCCTGTTTTTCTCTCTCTCTCGCCAGCATCCAGCAGCCAAATAGATGGCATCAATCCTTGGCTAACCCTCAGCTGGCTGGTAAAAGTGACTGACATTACGCTCTGGCGAAATGCAGCCAATGTACGCACACGCGCAGACTTACTCATAAGGAGGCAAAATACTGATTACAAGAGGCCTCGGGAATGTGTTGTGTTCATCAGAGATTTTAATGTCACATCACATGGTCACTATAACAGACGACACAATATTGGCACTTTCCCAAAAGCAAAGAGGACAATACAAAATAGATAAAGCTCCAATAAACATTTAACAGTCTCTTATGTACACTGGGTTGAATCTCATGGAGGAGGGAGTGAGGGGAGGAGACGGAAAAAGGAGAGGTGTCTATTTAATGGGCGAATCCAGAATCTCCTCATACTCCTCCCTCTGGCGGCGCCCTCCCCCGCGAGAGGGCAGCAGCTTCATCGCCACGAGCCAACCCACGCTCAGTATGACCATCACGTTCCCGACGACCTCCGGCGCAGTGGGAGCCAACGGCAGCACGGCCAGATGCAGCAGCATGGCGACAGGTATCTCCAGGCTCTGAGAGGCGGAGACCAGAGCCGGGTGGAGTCGGGTGAGGGCGTGCGTCATCCCCAGGAAGGCTGCTACCGAGCAGGCGACCAGGCCCAGGACCAGGCCCCAGGCTGGAGCGCTCATAGGCCAGGACCAGCCCTCCTGGAGCAGAGCCAAAGAGGCCGGGGCGAGCAGGCAGCCCGTCCAGCTTACTGTGAACAAAGCTGTGCCCACTCCCACCCTCTCCTTCAGGGAGCGATACCCGACCAACGCCAGAGCCATCCACAGCCCCGCAAGAGCCGAAAGAGACCAGCCGAACGCACCCCTCCAGAACACAACCGGGTCGGTCGGTGCATCTGTATTGCTCTCGTCTGCTGTGGGAAGCAACACCAGCCCCAAACCGCACAGTCCTGCAGCTACGGTGATCCCATCAGCCAAGCCCAGCCTCTCCTCCAGGAGCAGGAAGGCCAGGGTGGCTGACAGCGCCGTGGTCGCCAGGCGCCAGGTCGTCGTGCCATTTCCAGGAGAGACGAAGGTTAACGAGGAGTAGGCGCAGCAGAGGGAGAGAGAGTAGGCGATGCCATAACAGAGCAGGCGTAGGCGGTAGCCCTCTGGTCCGAAAGGGTTCTCCCCCCTGTGCAGTGGTACAGCCACAGAGAGCAGCTGGACGATGGACCGAACCATTAGCAGAAACAGGGGGCCCAGGCTGAAGCGTTCAGAGGCCAGGCGGGTCAGAACGATCAAACAGCCGTGAGCCAGCGCCGCACCGACCAGCCCCACCCAGGTGAGCCGAGACGCAGACACAGACGCCTCCCCGAAACTGGCCAGCTGCTCCCCTACCCCTCTCCCAGACCCCTTTGCTGCTCTGGCTGCCCCCTCGCTCCCGTCTCCTCCCCCGGCAGCCTGAGGTTTGCTGGTTGTGTCCTTGTCTTTGGAGCCAAACAGAGTCAAAGGCCATCTCTTGCCCTCCGTCAGCTGTTTCCTGTCCGACGTCTCCTCCAGGAAGGAGCCGAAGTCCTCGAAAGACGGAGCGTCGTCGTAGCCTTCGTCCCCGGGCTGAGGGAAGTGTGTGTGCACCCCAGGTTGGGGGGAGTAGGGGGTGTGCATGGCATATTTGGCTGTGACGGTGTGAGGGTGGATCTTTACTCTCTTCTTAGAGCTGCTCAGGAGGTGAGTAGACTCCATTTTAAAACTTCAATGAAGACAGACACCTGCGAGGGAAGAGAAAGGACACTGTCAGAGCCCCATACAATATGTATTTTACACAAACACTCTCTCTTCTTTCTCCCTCAGGCAGCCTCTCTCTGGGATGCTGCTTGATATCTCATATATCTTTAATATCCCAGATAATAATAGCAGTGACTCACATCTTCCCGTGTGCCCCCTTGTTTGGCAGGAACTGTACGTAAGCTCTGCCCGTCTGAGCTATCAGCAGCTTAATTGTTTTTTTCTGTGATTAGAGTTCACATTAAGTTCATATTAGCAGAATCATGCAGAACCATAATGGCAGATTAGCAACACTATTATTGCTCGTTTTAGTCTTATTTTGGACAACACGACCTTCAAGGGGGGGTTAGAGATCGTTGGCAATGACAGTTACATAAGTGCTTCCTGCCTCATTTGTCTCTTATCTCTCTCTGTCTCTAACTATTTTTTTCTCCCGCTCTCTCTTTCCCTCCCCCTCCCTCACTCGACACATTCAAGCAAGGAAAATGAGAAATATAAAACTCTTGTTCACATCAGTTCTGATGTTTCTCAGTCTGTCAAAACATTAGATATGTAAACATAAAAAACAGGTGTATGAATCATGCATCCTATGTCTCATCTAATCTCTATAACAACCTCTCTCCCCTCCTCCTTCCTTTTCTCCATCTCTTTAACTTTTCCCTTCAAGGTCCCTCTCCATGGATGACTAACTTATAACCGAAGGAATAATAGCTCTCTGCAGCAGAACAATATGGTCATGCAGGTGCTATACGGCGCAAACCCACTGCTGCATTTCAGCTTGTAAAACACTCAGCAGTTTGGTCTCTCTGGGAATGGTTCATGATTTCAGACGGTGTAATGTTTATTCATGCAAAGACATATGGAGTATTACACAGTAATTTGGCTTCCCTTCTTGTCTGGTATACAAAATAATTCCATATATATTTGTACAAGCAGGTACACGATGTACACTGACAGTACTTTTTCTTACAATATTTACTATGAATGAAGAATTTGTGTAATTCAGTAACACGACTAAGAGTCTCCTGACATGTCAGCGGCTCTGTCAGGCTTTACTGAGGCACAGAGGTGAGTTGTGCTAAATGCTCAAGTCATCATGTTAACATGCTGATGTTGATGTTCACCATCTTATTAACACTGGCTAATTAGCACTGAGGTCAAAGTGCAGCTTAGGCTGATGGGCATGTCATTAGTTTTGCAGGTATTTGTTTAAAAACCAAAGTATTGGAACAAACTGAACTTCTGAACCGATGATGGCACGAAATGTAAAGTTACAGGATCAGCACAGTGATTACAACTCATCCCGAGGGGGACATGAACGTCTGCACCAAATATTATGACAATTCGTCCAATAGTTGAGACATTTCACTCAAAACCACAAATGTCAACCTCTTGGTAGTGCTAGAGGAAAATGTCAGGGGATCATGAACGTCACAAGGATAGATTGTTAGGCAACCATGAATGGACGACAGTATGACAGTGAATTCTTAAAAGAATACATGACAAATACTAGTAGTGGAGGCATCATGGGAAAAAAATCAAATTTTATATGTAGAACAATATATAACATGATGAGACATTTTCCAGAAAACAGCAAAGTCTGTTTGTGGTTAACCTAGTAAATTAAACACCTGACAAACCAGGAAACCTTTATCGCCAGAGATATTAAGGGATGCTACCATATAACCTGTATGACAGAAAAATGTGTATCATCTCTTCATATCACCCAACAATTACCATACATGCATGACAAAGCTGCACCATACTATCAGACTATTAAAGCAGGATTTCAGTGTCATTACATTTCCCTGAGTTTAAAGGTCTGGATGAATGATCTGACTGCAGCAGGCAGAGTAAAAGCCAGCAGCTCTGGCATCTCGCTGCTGTTTCTCGCCCCCTTGGTGGTGCAGTCCTTTTGATTTGGTATTAACAGGGGGAGTCAGTGAATTTGTGGCTGGCTATGAGACCTTTACTCTCCTGGGGGATGTAGTATTCCCACGAATCTGCCTGAACTGCCCTGTTACAAATTACATCATCTAGGAGGGTCATGGTGTGAGTGCTGTTTTCATCTGTGTGCTTCTCTCTTGGCAAAGCGCTCATTCATTATTAAATTTAAAATAGGATGTAAATACCTTTCTTTGCAAACATGGGTTTTGAGGATAATTTAAGGACTTGCAAGTGAACTATTCTGTAAACTGTTCGGCCTCAATCTCAAATCACCACAACTTGAAAAATCTGAAAATGACGAGGAAGAATCTGGATTGAATGAAACTGTGGCTCGGTTTCACAACTTCACATCTCCACTGAATGAAGTAAAAAATAACCTCAGGCATGAGTTTGCACTGATGACATTTGAGCAGATCTACTCGTTTACTCTCACTGGAGGGTGGACAGAAAGATGGAAACCTGATCTCCTGCTCTGCGAAACCACAAAGAGCAAAAAGAGATCGGCGTGTTCCTGTCTGACTCTTCTCCTCTCAGTGGGTAATATTTACTGTTCTGAATGATGCAGCCTGCCTCTGCAGTGCTGCTGCTGCTGCTCCTCTCCAAAGCTTGTTTCACACCTTACACAACAAAGTGAGCCGCTACGAGTCAAACCTGCACAAAGTGGCAACACTTGAACTGCTGAATCTGACAGAAAAAAAAATTGAACTATTCACTGTCCTCTTGGTGGATTTATATGAATTTTCTCCTATATTTTATTTGAAACATCCTCTAAAGACTTACATGCGTTTAAAAGCAATAATGATATGAACTATTAATAAGCCAATCAATTTATGTATGGCACTCCAAAGCTGTTAATAATTGAACAGCCTGAAAGCATCATGCTGCTCTGTCTTATTTATTCAAAGCAAGATTGATTAGAGCTAATATTGATTATGCAAAGACTAATATATTACTTTGGAGGTAAATATAGCATATGCATAAAAACATATGTGTGTGTTCATTGCTTAAGGGTTATTGCATGTTATTATGTAAAATCATGTGCATGTGTTTTTAAGTGTGTGTGTGTGTGTGTCTCAACCCTCTGGCGTCACAGGGGCGCATCACCGACGAACCTGGATAACCTTGAGAATAACATCTCTATTCACCACACACACACACACACACACATGCAGGCGAACAGCAGGGTTGTGTTGTCGCACTCAGATTCAATTAAACAGTCGTTTTACATCATAACCATCTCTGCTCGTCTGTGCGCCGGCAAGGACGCTGGTTCGATCCCCGCCCCTGGCTCACTGTGAGGCTGTTTTTCAGCATCCACCAGACAGCGTGTGTGTGTGTGTATGTGTGTGTGTATCATGTTGTAACTTGCAATGACAACCGGACTCATGACCCATGATGCATTAGTGAATGGAGGGAAGCGCGCGCTCACTCACACGGTGCGTGCGCCCGCAGGATTTTGGCACGAGGCGTCTCCATCAATAAGCCCCGGCTGAGTCTTTAGATCATCTCTCAATTAGTGACCTGCTGCGGTTTGGTGTTAATGCATGATGTGGTGTGATCAATAAACCAGCAGGTGGGGTGTTCACAGCCTGCACCTATTGTTATAAAACGCCTCGACTCACCTGCTTTCCTGCAGAAGCTTCACTCTGGAGCAGCCTCAGTCATGCACCGAGCATCTCCATCACCTCTCTTTGGCCATTTGCTCTCCTCCTCTTCCTCCTCTTCCTCCTCTCTGTCCTGCGGCAAGTCTCCTCAAGGGCACCTCGGTGCGCCTCAGCCCGGCCGGACCTCCTCACCTGCGCCCACCTCAGTGCGCTCTGCGGGGGGGACACGCGTGTTTTATGGCGACCTGCTGCTCGTCCATCCCTCTGAGCTGTGATACAGATGCTCCTCCTCAGCCCGGCCGGAGAGAGAGAGAGAGAGAGAGAGAGAGAGAAGGGGGACTAATCATAACGTCTGAGCATGCGTGACAGCCACTGAACACCAGCACTATATCCCCCCTGATCATTGTAGCCTATGTCACCTCATAGTGTGTGTGTGTGTGTGTGTGTGTGTGTGTGAGAGAGAGAGAGATGAGTGGAAATAATTAAAGACAATCCTGACTTTTCCATTTTTGCATGTGTTGCAGCTGGTGTGTTTGTCTTCTTTTTTTGTTTCCGGTTTTCCTCTGTGCTCTTATTTTAGTGTGTATGGTTTATGGGAAATTGATTAACTGCAATTTGTTTGGGATCATGCACCATCACTTTACAGTATCAGGGCCTTTGCACCAGGTCCTGCATTACAGATTTATAGCAGGGCCCGTGCCAAACACTATTTTTAATACCTTCATTATATAAGATTGCACTGAGCTCATGTGGATATAAGCAGATAGCAGATTTCTTTACTGTATGTAAATCTGTTAAATGTGTTCACTTGAAGGTGACAGGATATTTGCTGTGATCTTTTCCAAAAAAATCAAGAATTTTAAATCTTAAATCACATTTGTTATAGAAATAAAGGGATATTTGATGTGCACATTACTGTAAAAAAAACAACAGACTGGAAAAAATGAATTTCCTCTGGAAGGATTAATAAACTATGTCTCCTGGATCTTCTTCAGAAAAGGCTGTTGACTGGCCTGCACAAAGTCCTGACCTCAACCCCGTCCAACACCTTCAGGATAAACTGGAGTGACTCTGACCGACCTCATTAATTCTCTTGTGGCTGAATGTGAGAAAATCGCTGGTGCCGGGTTCCAAAATCTTGTGGAAAGCCACACACCATGTAATGTAGGTTAAAACTGGATATAATGGTGATAGCACGGGTGAAAGAGATTTAATAAAAAGGAGGCAGATTTTGAAGGAGCTCGCTGCAGTTTCTTTCTCCTGTTTGACGCAGAATCTCAGACTCTTTCATCTTTTTGCAAGCTGACAGTAATTGCTTTGACATTTCGCTGCCACAACACCTGTGCGCTCTGCTCCATTTCTTGCTGTATTAACCTTTACCAAATACAGCTGGGTTTGCTGTTGTTAGGTTGGACCATCACACTGTTTAATAAGAAGCTACTGCTACGCCGTTAGCTGACCAACTTCTCCACTGGGACCGCAGGGAGATGCACAGCGGTCAATACTGAGATCAAACACAGTATGGACCCGTGAGCATGTGAAGGGAGCACTGATTGAACCAGATATTTGGATTATGGGAATAATACAGCCAGTAAATATCAGTAACGGTTGAGGAAACAAAGGTGTCCAGTCTCTGTTTTACATGTTTTGCTTTTTCTATATCTGTGGTGTCCAAATGAAAGCCATGAAGAGTGGGAAGGTGTCATTAATGACAGTGTCATTTGATACCTTCAAACAATGAATGCATAATCTGTGCTGCAGACTCTTAACTATTGCTGTTATTTAGCAGTAGGCAAACGGTTGTCAAATGACATATTAAGCAGACACAGATCGATATTAGCTTGGAGTCATGTCGATGGCAAATCAACAAATGTACAAACAGTAAATCCTCTTTTAGCTCTGGTTTGGTCATTACTAATTCCTTAAAGAAATTTTCTGGCTTTGTGCCACATGATTTTACTACACCTGCCTGTTGCAGCTGAAAATGAGGTTGACAAGCAGCTGCGTTTCTTCTTTTTTTTTGCAAACAAGCTCCATTTTAATGCTTTCTTAATGCACTTTATTTACATTCAAAGTATGTGTCTTAACCATTAAAAGAATTTAAACGTGTTGCAGAGGAGACCTGCAGACTCCTGCGATCATTCTCCGTGGGTTTGTCACTACAATCGACCCCATTCCACATTGCACACGGTCATTTGAGCCCGTATTGATTTAAAAATATTGATAAGTGCAGCTTTAAGTAGCTTAAGCACTTTAGAATGCCATTTTAAAATCACTTTTCCATCTGATTGAGAAATGTAAGTCTCTTTGTACTGCAGCTTTCAAAGTTGGATTTTCTCCTCAAAGGATGAGCTGCAACTCTACAGATTTCATTTCTAATGACATGAAGCCTCCTATTTAAAGCCCATTATTGCAGAGTAATGCTTTGCCATGCGACGGTGCTTTAAAAATCTGGTGTCTACTTGGAATGTGTTGGAGGATTATGGAGGTTCATATTAAGTCACTTTTAAGATAAAGCTCAAAAACCGCCCTGCATCATCTCATTCAGAAAACGGAATTTGATCTCACACGGGAGCCCTGTTCTCCTTAAAAAGAAAACAGCATTATATAAATCAGGGATGTCAGACTCTAAACTTGTGCTGTTTATTTATTTAGCACATATGGAGTAATGGTTTACGCACAATTGCCCTGAAAATGCCACCCAGGTTATATGGACAAATGGAGCAGTGGTAGAAAAAGTCAATTTCCTCATGTGCTGCCCCTGGGGCTATTTTTATAGTAGCAACGCTCCTCAGAGAGATGCATGATGGTCCAGACTTAAACTGATCTTTCTTTCTTTCTTTCTTGCATTTGCTTTTGGCTATTTCCCTGAGGATGAGGAGGAATATCTACTGTTTCTATGGTTACAGCGAACAAGAGGCGCATCGGACCCGGCTATTTAGGGCACTGTTTTAATCCCATCAACGACCAGGTTCATCATATCCAGACTCGGAGGTGCAGCCTTCAGGGAGGAGTTGGTGACTTGCTGCGATAAGAATATGCTAAGTGAAGCAGAGATGAGCTGACAGCAGGGAGGAAGTGGCGAAGGAGGGAAGAAGGAGGGAGGGGATGAGAGCGGTTTAGTGGGGGAGAAGAGGGAGACGATGGAGAGCGTGAGAGAACCAGGAGCTCTCTGTGCTGTCCGCCTCTCTTCCACCATGTCTGGTCAGGATGAAATGAATTATAGAGTATGGTGGCAGCTGGAAGGGGAAAGTCGACTTTGAGTGCACTAAATATGGGTTTTTCATTTACTTTTTCCATTTCACTATCTGCTGCAATCTCATCTGTGTTTTCCTGCACGAATCTTTCTTCCGAACATACATTTTTTGGGTCTGTTTCTCACTTCTACTCACACGTTAGCAAATGTGGGTTTGGATGTTTCTCAGCCAATTTCACACTTGTGGGATGTATCATTATTCCCAGTCTGTCAGTCATGAATGGACATTTAATTTACATCTGTTGACAGTTTAATCAACAGCTTTCTATTCTAGATAAACAGGAGGTTTTCACAGATATATAGATTTGGATTCGGCATTGATCAGTGCTCCTGACTGTACGGCCTTTCGATCTGTCTCAGGGGATTAAATGGATCAGTTTTTGTGGCGTTTGATGCTTATGAACTATAAACAGGGCGTCATTATTCAAAGCTTGGGTCCTTGGATGTCTCAACGCTTGTTCTCATTACAGCAGGAGCTGATGAGAGCAGAAATAAGCGAACCGCAACCGCAGACAGGACACATTCATCAGCGGGCCTCCGTGGTGGAGGGGAGGAACGAGGGAGACAAGTGGACAAAACACCCCTGCTGAGATTAAGATGGGAATAAGAAGAGGACAGTCTATAGTGGTGTATGACACACACACACTGCAGTGAAAAAAAAAACCTTGGCTCTGTCCACTACCATCTGTGTGTGTGTTCCAGCGAGGGTGGTGGATGTGACTGCCTGGTTCACAAGTGCGGTTTGTGATAGACTGTAATGGTTTTTCCCAGCTAATATAGCACTCTACCTCTCATACATTTTGCATTACCACAGTGGTGGAAAGGAAGAGAGAGAGGGGAGGTTGGAGGGAGGGCAAGAGCAGGAAGAGACAGGGGTGGAGGCAAGAGAGACATGTGGAGAGAGTCAGGGGCGTCAGAGAGGTGACGGGCGAAGAAATCAAAGCCTCGGGAGTGAAAACGCTGCGAGCAAGGTCAGAGGAAATTAAAAATAGAACATAGGACGTAGAGTAGACACGTAGAGCTTCTGCGTTAGTCAACAGCCCCGGAGAGGAGATAGAGAGGAGAATAAAACAGACCTTCATTGCATAACTCTCAATACGTCAAATGAGTGTGTTTCAGCATAAATAAAGCAAGTAGGTGCCGAAAGGAGCCCATGAAGCCGTCATCAGAGTCGGCGCTCTTGACTATTGGAGTGATGACCTGCGATTACCTTGACAGTCTAAAAGGCTTGACGCCGCGCCAGACATCCTCTGTTGCCATGGTTACAGCCCTGGGATAAGTTTCTAGATTATGGAGGATGCTGTGACTGAGCGCGTTATGTGTGCGCATCCGAGTATGTTTGCCACAGTTTGTCAAAATCTGCATCAGCACTCAAAACTGGGGCAACAGGAGCACCAACACCGATCTCGACTTTTTGATGCAGACTACATGGAAGTGTGCAGGTTATGTAACTCAACACTGCACCATGCATGCTTGAAAAAAAGTGAGGTGTAGCCTGAGTGAAACGCCTACATGAGCTTAAAAACGCTGGGTAGATCTGAATCAGATTAGCCTGGGCAAATGTCTGCAGAATGAGTTTCAGAGTGTGACACTGTTAATGTTGAGGATTTTTGCCCAAAGGAGAGAAGAAAAGTTTAAAAAACAGAGCAAAACACTGCAATATACTGCAACACTATGCACAGAGTTTGCCTGAATGTGAACTGAGAAAAAAGGCAAGACAAGAAGATAATCAGCCAGACAGTATCTCATAAGTGGTGTATGTAGTGTTTGTGTGCTTGTTGAATGTTTTGAGGCTTGATTGTGTAACAGCACAGATCAAAATGATGAGAATGCAGCATTTCTCAGAACAATGTCAGAGGATAAATATGCAAATATAAATGCATATATACACTGCTAAATTATTTATCCGACCATGAAAGTGTCTTTATTTATACTACACATGCTTCAGTGTCAATATGTGTAAGTGTATTACGACATTTAGAGCTGCAACTAACAATCATTTTTGCAGTTACTTGATTAATCATTTAGTCTATAATCACAATTTATTTGAAGTTCAACCCAAATTGTTGCTTTTGTCCAACCATCAGTCCAAAACCTTGATTTACTATCATAAATGACAAAAAGCAAATCCTTACATTTAAGAAGCTGGAACCAGCAAAGGTTTGACAGTTTTGCTTGCAAAATGAGTGGAATAATTAAGCCATTATAAAAATTGCTGATTAATTTTCTTTCAATTGACTTAATTGATTAACCAACTGATTGTTGCAGCTCTAATACAGTGGAGTGATCACAACAGCCAGAGGGTATAATAATGGTACTGCTGTGATATATTGTCATAGAGGCACAAGTTTTTAGATACAGTATAATGAAGAGAGAGAGACAATACAATACATACAGTTTCTCCAGGTGAAATGTTGTAAATAAAAAAAGATTGCTGCAGAACACAGATCGTACAAAGATATTTTACAATCCTATCAGTGATACTCTGACATGCAGCAGATCCTCCTCCTGCCTTGCAATCATCCATTTCATTTTCATGTTTTTATAGACAAAGACACCTTGGTAACCTCTGCTGCCTGCATGCTGTTCTGACCCAGTTCTTACATCTTTGTCTCATGCTGGTAACAACTGAGCATACTGCACCTTTGCTATTACACACAATGTAGTTTGTTCTGGAGAAGGATTCTCAACAGGAGCATCTACCTTAAGACTTTGAGTATGAGAGAAGAAACTTTTTCACTATTTTCCAGTTTTAATAAATCATGTAAAAGGCAGCAATATGGCTCAGACTACTGATAAGCTAATCACCCACCATGTCAGTGAGCCTCAGACCTGCTGAATTGATCTCCTGATTGATTTCCTGATTATTCCAGTGTTGCTTGTCCACAGCTGACCTCTGACCTCTCTGTAAAATGAGAGGAACAATGATAAAGATGTCACTATCTTTATGGGAATGGACAAAAAAACCTCAAGACGACAGGCATGTGAATTATTCCACCGGTTTGGAGCAACTGGAGATGTTGGCAGCAAATCACTGAAACGTTCCCTGAAGTGGCCTTCAGCGAGGCACTTCACCAAAACGCCCCAGACGGGTTCTCGTGAGTGAATAAATGTGTGCAGATGTAGAAGTGAATATGCGCACTTAGCAGAAAAAGAACAGGTGGAATTACCCCATAATAATGATGATTATTATATTCACATGTTATTCACATACTCACAATCTTTTTTCCATTTCGTTTGTCAAGTCAATTTTATTTGTACAGCATATTTCCTACACATAAAAAAAATATGCTTCACAGTAAAACATAGAAAACAAATGAGATAGAAAACATATATAAATACTCCGCATTTAATAAAATTACCTTTCATCCACCCATACAATTTAGACACACTTACATAAAATACAGTTTTACAGACAGAAAGAAAACATGAAAAGGGCAGCTTCATTATTGCTTTTAATTTTTTTTCGACAGCACCTGTGGAATGTCTCATTATGCCAAACATTAGACAATAATAACGTCTGAGCATTTATGTGTGTGTGTGTGTGTGTTTGTGAAATAACCCTGAGGGGAGGATCTGGCTGCAGCTTTTATGGGGAAGACGTGCTGTTACTATGGCAAACAACAATGCGTCCGTCAGATGAAACACCACCCGGTACATTTGTGTGTGTGCATGGGCGTGTGTGGGCGTGTGCGTCACTGCCTTATCTATTACAAGGATTTTAATTTTTTTTTTTATTATTCCTTTTTATTTATGCACACACACTCACACATATACGTAATGCAGGTGTTTGATATCCACTTAATGACTCTCAAGTGGGACTAATATAATTAACTGCAGCCTCCTTGTATCTGTCTCTCTCTTTCTGACAGTATCGGGCCAAAGTGAGCAGCAGTGAGTAATGTGCACACATTCAGGCTCTGTAATTGGGTTTATGCACATCCAACTCCAGCCCAAGGACCTCATGGAGACAAATGGCACAGGAGTTTGGCCATTGGCACATGCTCACTCTTTTCTTTAATCTAAGGTAGAGATGGAAACAAAGGGAGGGAGAGGTAGAGAAAGCACTAGTATAACCCCAGGTCAAAGGTCATGTGCTTTGCAAGCTGGGTGACTTTGCATTGTTTCGCTCAGCCACATCTTGTCACTGTGGGAAATATTCCTCTAAAGAAAAATCCTTCATATCTCTATGGAGACATGTGCTCTGCAGTGAATTTATTAGAGCTGCAATGATTAGTCGATTGAAAATGAAAAATTAATCTCCAACTTTTTTTGATAAATAATTAATCTCTTCACATCTTTTTCCAAGCAAAAATACATTACATTCCCAGCTCCGGCTTCTCCACTGTGAGGCTTTGCTGCTTTTCTTTGTCATATAGGATAACAAATAAAATTTATTGGGGTTTTGAACTGTTGGTCAGACAAACTGAAGACCTCACTTCTGGGAAAATCAATACACTGAATTATGAGCAGAGAAAATAACCTACAGATTAATCAATACTGGAAATGATCACAAGTTGCGGTCCTATAGTTTAGAGACATAGACTTTATCATATCATATCAACGTATGTTTTAATCTGATATTACTTGAGGATTTTGTGATGTATTCATATTCACAGTAGTTGTATCATATTTGAATTTTGTGGGGGGTATTGGACTGTTGGTCAGACAAAATAAGATATCTGAAGACCTAAATTTGGGTTCTAGGAAAATGTGATATGGATGTTTTTCACTAATTTTTGGTGTTTAAGAAACGAGGAATGGAGAAAATAACCTTTAGATTAATCAATATTGAAAATGATCATAAGTGGCAGCCCTACAGTTTAGACACATGGACTCTATCATACCATGTATTTTGATCTGAGTGGTTTTGGACTGTTAGTGAGACACATATGATATCACCCATGTGATCTGAGTGTTTTCGCTTCAACAATGAATGGAGAAAATAATCAATAGATTCATCAATATTGAAAATGATCATAAGCAGCAGCCCTGTAGTTAATACATATAAGTTCTATGATATCAATGTAAGGAGTTTGGCTCCTATTTATATTCATAGTGGTTGTATCATATTTGAAATTTTTTGGGGGGTCGGACTGTTGGTCAGACGAAATAAGATATTTGTCTGATATTTGATATTGATATTGTCTCACTTGTTTTAACCTACAGATTAATCAATATCGAAAATTATCAGCCCTATATTTTAGACATATAGGATCTTTCACATCATATCTGTTAATCTGATATTACTTGAGGATTTTGTGATGTATTTGTATTCATAGTGGTTGTATCTTATTTGAAATTCTTTGGGGGTTTCAGACAAAATAAGATATCTGAAGACCTCAAATGTGATCTGGGGGTTTTCACTTCTTCGTGGCATTTCATACACTGAATGATGAACAGACAAAATAGTCTATAGATTAATCAATATTGAAAATTATCATGAGTGGCAGGACCCATAGTTTAGACATAGACATAGTTTAGATTTTTTTTTATAGATTTTATAGTTTATAGATTTTGTGATGTATTTATATCATATCTAATATTTTTGGGGGGTTGTTGGACTATTGTTCAGACAAAATAAGATATCTGAAGACCTCACTCTGGACTCTGAGAAAATGTGATATTGGCTTTTAATATACTAAATGATGAACAGAGAAAATAACCTATAGATTAATCAATATTGAAAATTAGTGGCAGCCCTATAGTTTAGACACATAGGCTCTATCATGTTAATGTATCTTTTAATCTGGTGTTACTTTAGGATTTTGTAATATATTTATATTAAAAGTGGTTCAAATTTTTGGAGAGTTTTGTTGGTCTGGAAAAAACAATCTGAACGCCTCACTTTTTTAAAGCTATAGATTAATCATTAATGAGTTGAGCACTATAATTTAGACATATAGACTCTATCATATCACATCTTTTAATCTGACATTACTTATTTTTTTGTTGTATATTCATAGTGTGATATTTGAATGTCTTGAATGTATAAAAGATAATCATCACACATCTTCTGTTTTTAAGAATCCACCCTTTAGAGTTTTTTTTATTATTATAATTAGTCTTCTCAAATTAATAATTGAACTGAGAGAGAAAGGGGGAGGTCTCTGTTCCTGTGCGCGTCCCCGTGAGTGTTGTGCTCACAACCCCCCTTCCCTCCTCCCCCTCCCCCTCCTCCTCCTCCCTCCCCCCTCTGGAGGCGCGTGTCCGCCGCGGCCCGGTGTGTCCGCCAGGGGGCAGCTGTGTCTCGGTCTGAGGCTGCGCCGCTCCCGCTGCATCACAGCGAGGAAAATACCACCAGATGGCGGTTTAGGATTGCTGCTCTTCTCTGAAGGCGCGGTTCCGCTCGCACGGCCAATTTTCAATATTAAAATACGCACGATATTAACACGAAAATCGATTTATTAATTCGGCAGGCGATAAGCGAGTCGGGGATGGTCGATAAAGGTGAGTGTGTTGTGTTTTTGTCGTGTTTTGGGCGGTGGGGAGGGAGACGGAGCTCAGATTAAAGATGGTGGACGCAGACAGGGAAGGCTGGTCGGATGGGGGATGGGCGTTAGCGGCTAACGGAGCTCAATGTGCTTTCTCTCTCTTCCTCACTTACATTATAGCCTAGCGGAGCCGTTAGCTTGCGAGCTAAGCCCCCCAAATTTTCGGCAACACAACTTGCTGGAGGGGGCAAGTGTCTGCCGCAGCGCCGGCCTGGTTTTTGCCCCCAGTCTCAATCCGGCGCTGGAGTTTTGGCTTGTCAACAAATAAAGAGCCATGCGGTCTGACGTGTTTTCTTGCTCTTTGCAGGGTTCAGAGCATCACCTTCCCTTCATCTGCACAGCCCTGTTGTGATTGTAGGTTACTGTCTCCTGCTCCTCTGGTTTTGTTTTGAACGCAGACGCCACGTTGTCTTTATTTGTCATCCACATCTGGTAGTTTTGCTCTTTGCAGATGTGCAAAATGTGACATGAATCCCTTGTTGCTACTTTTTCTGGTGTCAGCATCCCAGCTTCACTTTTAAGTTTCCAGAGTGCTGGTGACTTTCCTCGTGTTTTTTCTTTTAATGAATGACAGCATCTGATTGCTTTTGAGTGTAATGTTTACAGGATGCATGTTTGACAATATTATTATGGCGCTTCTTCTTCTTCACCCTTCCCGCCCCCTTCTGTGCGGGAAGCAGGCAACACTGAGCGGGGAAACATGAGTCACATCAGGGGGGATGGGCTCCACCAGCCGTCCCCCACAGGTCTAAATGGGCTCCACTTGTGGTCCTCCCTCCCCTGCCACAGTGACCTGTGTGCAGGGATAGTTCACAGTGGGTCAGAGAGCCTGCTGGCAGTGCGCATGAATCTCAGATTGTTACACAACTGCTTTGTTTACAGTCAGCCATGTGATTTCTCATCCAGCCTGTCTTGGATTGCTATCTGCAGCCTGCTTGCCTGCCAACTTGTCTCCCATTATCACTCAGTGTTTCCACCCCAAACTGCACAAGCCATATTTCATTTATCCCACAGAACAAGTTAAGCAACACGTTCAACATTGTGAGAAATTGCACTTGCAGGATTTGATTGAATTTGGTGATGGCCCTTCTTTACAGTTTTGCTCTCTAGAAATAGTTTTCCTGCTGATGTTGACCTATTTCTTTTAAATGAATGGTTGTCAAGTTGAAATCCTTGGTTGCAAACATGAGAACAAGTGAAATATAGCTTTTCTATAATTGCAGTTGCTTTGCAGAGCTGCATATATTTAAAAATCCTCTGTCATGAGATATGTAGTTTCATACCAAAGGATCGATATGTAGCGTGATATCGATATTATTTTGCATCACTTGAGAAATTAAATGGCTGTTTTTAGCAAATCCAGAAATTATATACCTGATAAATTATTATTACTTCATAATCAATCCTGATTTGCAGCATTGCCCAAATTGGTCCCAGATGTGTTGAAGAGAAAGTGCCCACTACCATGGAATAAACAGTATGGTCAAATCTTTCATACTTGACAAATTTATATTGTCTTTCATTTTAAATCATATTTGTCGCCTGTAACGATATATTGATTTTAGTTTATGGAGTGCCTGTTTTTTTTTTAATACTTTTATTACACACAGAACATGCTTATGGGAACAGTTTGATTGAAGTTAACGAATGGCTTCAGTCCAGTTAGAAACTGGAAGTGAATTTTTTTTTCCTTTTTTTGCTACAGTCAGTCAAGTGCAACAACTGCTGTTTGGCATAATTATTACAACAAGTCCTGTTTTCTTGCCATTTGGTTTGTTGTACCATATTGCCAATTGTGATAGTTCTCATACATATGTTTTTGCGTGGCCTTCCCAAAGAAATCTGTCCCTCCCTAAAAAGTGTATTTTTTTCTTTATCATGCCTCTTTCAAAATTTTGCATGCATTGACTCTCTGCTGGAATGGTGTAGTCATGTATTTGTGCATACACTGTAAAAGATTAGATCTGAATGTAGTTCTGTTTGCAAATGTTATCACAGACTGAGTACGTGGTGAGTACATAGTACATTAACTGCAACATCAGGATCCTTTGGTGTGGTATGCATAATGTCATTTTAGATTCTCACCTCCCACACACACATGTACACGCACACCCTCCTCCATGTACAGCAGGCCTCATGTTTCGATGCCAGAGCACATGGTAGTCAGATTACATTGCAGAGGTTGTTTACATTTTCAGCAAGGAACATGCATATGGGCGATTGGGCTCTGCTGCTGTCATACTTGGACTCACTAAAACACACAATTACAGTAGTATCACAAGCTTTATTTGGCTTCTAAATTATTGTTTTTGTCTCTGTTATGGCTTGTATTTAAATTATCCATGTGGTTTTCATTTCTATTTGTGCTACACAGTTTTAGATATTCAGTCATACACCAGCCTGTCACTGGCTTGAGTTAGGGAATGAAATACTTTGAAGCTGACATTCAGTGACGTTTCTTGTGTAACTCTCTGAAGGTGGCTGATGTGAGGAGCATGTCATTGTATAAACCTTAAGATAACATTGAGGGTTAACAGAAATGGTGACTAATCCCTCCTCCTTTCTCTATCTCTTGAATTGCCTGGCTCTTTGCCCTGGCTCTTCCCATAGTAAGCCTATAAAAGACTGAGAATCCCTTAATGGCTCTTATTAGTAGTATATACACACACTGGTTGTTGTTATTTTAATGGTAATAATGGGTAGTAGTTAATATGTAATGGGTATTTGTTTGGAGGAGAATTGGTTCGGGCAGCTGCTATTAAGAAAAGCAAATGGCTTGTCCATATGCTGCAAAGAAAATTGACTTTATAAATGGGCCCTAATGAAAGCAAGATACTGTTAATTGTTTTAAACATAAAGGTATTAACGAGTATTGTTTAAGACTATGAATCAAATTGGAAAGAGCTGGCCTGGATTCTGTTTAATGAATTGTGCTATATAGTAGCTACTAAGCCAGAGGCTCCCACCACTCAACTGCAGTGTGCTTTTTGTTAGAGCCATATGCTTATAATGACACAGTTGAGGAGATTATGTAATGGCTTTGACATTTGTCAGAGCCTATTACACGGTGACCTTGATTCAAGATGTTGGCTATAGAAAGAACAAGATTTCCTGTTCCTATTATTGTCCAGCCTTTGGTGGTTTTCAGCACAGCCGAAGGAATGTCAAAGAAAAATATCGCTGCCGTCTAATTAGTTTAAATCTCTGTCTATTAATATATATTACACATCTTACCTTTAAGCAATGAAACTAACTGAAAAGAAGCACAGTGATTTGAGATAATTCCAGTCAGTATGAGATCAGCTCAATGCAGTTTTATTCAGAATTATGTTTAAAATAATTATAAAATAATAAGGAAAATATGCACTCACTGGCCGCTATATTAGGTATACCTGTTCAATGCAATCCAGTACAACAGCTTTGCCTTGAATCCTACTTTTACAAAGCTTATACATTTTCAGTTTCTGTTGTAATCTACCCTATCTTTATTATTGTGGTCATAGTGGGTGTGGTGGTGTTGCGCTTGAGTGCATTAAATTGAAAAGCGAGCAAAAATATTAGAAACACCTCTCAGTATAATGCAGTCCAGTTCAACATCACTGCACATACAACCTCAATAGTAGACATGAAGTTAAATTAATACCTCTGACAGACAATGAATGTGAATAGGTTAATTTTAAATGCATTTGACACACCTATAATTCAATGGTATGATGGTGCTGTAGAATAACATGTATATTGTATGCAAAAATTACACATGCATATGCATTTTACACCTTATTTTCTAGGTGAATTGGTGCTAGAGGAGTGTGATTATTATTAGCCCTGAATTCTGCTCCTGACAATGTACAAAAGACCTGCTTTCTAAAATAGTTTTGTCACCCCTGGCTCGTTTAAGGCTTCCCTTGTGATGTGGTTTCCTGTTGTGTAATTAGCTGCGTTACTGTTGTCTGTCACGTTTTTGCACAGGGAACTCGGGTCAAGTCAGGCATTAAGACTGCTGTAAAGCCAAGATGGATTTGTTTACTGTAGGCTGCTGAAATGAGATCTGGAGCATTTTCTCCCTTTTTATTCATCCAGAGTTGTAGAGAAGCAGCGTCATAGACAAAATGAAAACACATTGAAATTATGTTTAACACATTATACACAAAAGATAATGAAAATACTTTGAACAGAAAGCTGCACAGTTCTTATTTGCACATTGAATAGTCACCATAGTTTCTGTAATACACAGTTTTTGTATGTTTTCATAGTGTTACTGCTTCAACACAGTACGTAGAATAATCGACCACGTGTACGCGACATTATTTCATTGCAGCCTCATTACACAGACATTAGAGTGATGTCACCTATTTGTTCTGACCTTTTTAAAGCCATTACACTTGCACAGAAAACTCAGGCTCCATTAAGTTAAATATTGATTGTTTGGAAATGTTGTACACAGCAGAGTGTGATCAACTATGAAGAGATGCCAAAGTCTGTGGAGTTGCTGGCCAAGAAATACATTTCATTAACTATGAGAGGTGCATGTTTGCTCGTATGATTACAGGGAAGCATTGTTGTTTTTTATGCAATGCCATTAATTTTTCATACATAAGTTATTTACTATTAACTCAATCAGTCTTTTAGTGCTCAAGTACAGAGTTGTAACATATACAGCAAACTTTATATATTTGATAATCATGTGCATTCGAATACAATCTGAAAAGAATAAGAAGGTTACAGAATGAGCTGGTGACCACAGCATGTGTATTGGCTGCAAAGTTTTCCCCTGTAGATGTTTATACACACATCAAAACAGATTACATGGGTGTCTGGCTTGTGTTCAAAGTGATAATGCTTGCTAGCTGTGCTTTACAGATGGCGGGGGCTCATCCTTTATCACACTACCAGTGGTGTAATAATACAAAATATTACTAAGCCGAGTATGTCGGAAGCTGCCAGGCTGATTGGGAAGGAAAATTGCATGTTGTCAGATAGCATAGTAATGCAGTGTTGACATAATGATGGGTCAGATAACAGGATGGCAACCACAAGAGAAGTGGAATCTGCCTTCAGAGGGTGTTTGTTGAAGTAATGCTACTCAGCTGTCAGGTTGGGCTGTAATGAGATGAGGTGTGTGTGAGTGTGTGATTTCTGAGGTGTGACTAGAGCTTAGGTTGGGGTTAAGGATTATTTGGTTTTGCTTATGGCAAGGGTTTGGGTTTGCATCAGGTTGTCCACAATGAATGAAAGTCAGTGAATGTCCTACCAAGGATAGCTGCACAAACATGTGTGTATGTTTTAGAGGGTTGTGTGTGTGTTTTAGAGGTGTGTATGTGTGTTTTAGAGGTTTGTGATGTCTCCCTGGTATTCCTACATGGCTCAGTGGTTGCTAGGCTCAGCAAGCTGCTTTTACCTGCAGCTAACACTCCAGTGTGTTTGCTAATGCAGCCAAGCTACCGGCTGGCAGTGGCTATTACTAGTTTTATGTAGAGTGAAGGATGAGAGAACAATAGCAAAGATTTACTTTTCCATTACACATATTTTTCAGCCCATATTAAGAAACTCTAAACTCATCCTTGAACTGAAATACTTGCAATCTCAGCATCAATACTGGTGCCTTGGTTCCTTGTACAGCTATACTAATGTATGATATTGCAAACTTAAATACTGGCTGAGACTGTGTGAAGTTGTTTTTTTTAACAAAGCCTCCTGC
The DNA here is from genome assembly GCA_025331565.1 of Holacanthus passer. Lineage (NCBI taxonomy): Eukaryota > Metazoa > Chordata > Actinopteri > Pomacanthidae > Holacanthus > Holacanthus passer. Next base: position 102,959 of record JAFREQ010000143.1, read on the forward strand.
TTTGGCTGATTCAACTCCTCTGACTCCCCTGGCCTTGAAAATCTCTTGTTTGCTAGCTTTACACTGATCTCACTGAACAGATGGAAAGATGGAAATTGGAAAGTCCAACTGAAATTACATTTTTGTCTGCTACAGAACACGTATCTGCTTTGTAAATCACTTGTCATCTGTTCTCCTTTGAGAAATAATCAGAAGCCAAAAGGAAGAAAATTATACTTGATATTTCTTAATTTTTGCGATACCGCATTCCAATATCCATGTACGTCGATGGAGACCTTCTGTCGATGTGGCCAATCAGATGTTTCATAACGCAGTAATTTCACGGCTTGTATCATAGGCTGAACAGGCCGTCACACTGAACCAGACAGCAGCTACAGACTCTAAACAACGACCAACATTAGCTTTCCTGTCTTCTTCTTACCTAACTCACAAACATGAACACAAATCATGTCCTGCATCTTTGCTTGTTGAACGAGCCACCAAACAAACACTCACTGAGGAAAAAGTGCCCTTCCAGCCAGTTGAGATGAGAAGGAGCCCAAAGACCTATTTATTCCGTTTTAATACAACAAAACTATTGACAATCCATTAAAATAACACATTGATATTACATTTGACCTACAAAACCTGATGACTAAATGTGATTTCAGTTGGATGTTAAGGTGCTGGCACTTGGCTATTTACTCTTGTTTGGTAATTTAATTTACCAATTAAAAGTTGTAGTTACGAGTTAAACGGGCAAAAGAGGGTTTTTTTTCATGCAAAACATACATGATGTATTGTTGGAGGTTAAACTAACAGTATGCCTTGGCTCTTAAGTACAGTTTGCAGATACGACTTGTTTGTCCCCCTCCACTTAAAAGAGTTTTTTGTTCCTTCACTTGGATCTTTGACGTTCACTGTGCAGAGTTTGAGTTTTGCTACTTGTATTTAAGGAAAGGTATTTTCTCCACTGTAGTCTGTGCACTCATAGAAGCCTCTAATGAATCATAAACCTCAACCTCAATGTCTCGATGGGATGTAAATCCATGGGAACAAAACATAAAAATAAACAAGGTAATTACTGAAAATGTGATTTGTGATAATGGTTAAATTTGCTGTCTTCTCATCTTGTTCGAGCCGACTGCAGCCACAAACTTTCCTCTCTCTGGCAGCATAATAGGTGAAACATTACTATGTTGTCATTTCCATCACTTGAAAAATGTCCAATTAAAATGCCAAAGCAGTGATGTTTTTATATAAAGGAATAAAATCACTGCTGTTGTTAGCCCACATGCATCAGAAATGTGATGTTATATCTGGTAGAGTTTTTCAATGTGAAAACAGGTAGTGCAGATGTGTTGAACAGCTGGTATTTGATGAAAATGATGCACAAAATAAGTCACATTAGATGGTGAAATGATTGACAGTGGTGTATTTTAGGAAGAAAGCCTACTTTCACACTTTATTACAGGATGTTAGGATGGATGTTTTGGTTTGTCTCATCTGCCTTCTGCTGTCAGGACAGCGAGGAAGTGTTGCTCCCGCCTGTGTTTGGATTGCCTGCTCTGTTGAGACTGACAGCAGTTCATTTTTACATCAGCGCTGTAAAGTGGAGCTTTGTAGACTGGAACACCTTATTAAAGACTGAGCCTCAGACAGACGGCTTAAAGAAAAGGCTGCCACCAGTGCTTCACTCACATTAAACGCGGGGGACAGTTTAAGGTGGTATGAACAGTGAGCCTTTGTGTGAAGAAGCAGATGCAGGTCTCTGTACATTTACATTTAATACAATAAGACATACTCTGGAAAGATTTCTGTCAATACTTTCACACCCTGCCTTCTGTTTAGCATTCATGGGATGATGGTTTATAAGACATTTTTGTTGTCTTTGTTGACATTTTTATCTCCTCCTGTAAGGCATTCATACGTGGATGCCCGTGAACAAACAAATAATGAATGACACAGTTGTAATGATATGAAATATGCTTTTATAGGGGTTATAATTGCGGGGCAAATACTGTACATAAACACATGTCCTTATGTCTGCACAGAACTGAATTATGTGTTTTTATTATTATTTATTATATATTCACATCTCAAGTTGCATATTCAGTCATTCAGACTGTATTTCTATATCACCTTTCATACAGGTTTGTGCTGTTCAGAGTGTTTTCCAGATGACTGACAAGCTGATAATAAGACTACAAATGTAAACTAATGATAGTAAAATACATAAAAGACAATAACACATAAGATAGATAACAGGGAATAAATGCATAAATGCAATAAAAATGGTAATAGCTATCGATAATTTAAATGAGAAGTCAGGCTAAAGAGCTGCTTTCAGATCATCTGGCCGGCTGTTCCAGCATGAACATTACAAGCTAACTCACCAAATACTGTTCATTTGTCAGTTTCCTAATTCCTGGGTGGAAAGAATTTCTTTTGCAGCATTGGCCAGCAGTATGGTAGTGAAGTGAAAGTCCTGAATTTGCATAAACATTGATTGAGATGTGTGAGTTGTGTCTGTCTCCTCAAGGAGTGCAATCCATTGTTGATGTGTTATGAAGGGAAAAGAGAGGTTATGATACGTTATTGATCTCTTTGTGGGGCATTAAATAGTGCCTCCAGTTTCAAAGGCAGAGATTGACTCGTAGAGGCTCCAAGGGTGGATGTTTTGGGGGGGTAAGTAAATTCTCGCCTTGGCTTCCGAGGGTTTTTACTCGTTATTTCGATTTACGTTCGTCAGAGCAGCCAGATCTAAATTTGGAGCCTGACCAAACCCGCAAATCCTCGAGGTGTCATTTATACAGGAGAGGTTAACAACCAGCTTCAAGCACCAGCAAATACCACCTCCTCAGCATCGGCTGTGGCAGCGTGTGTCTCAGCGGTCAGTGTTATTTGTACACACTCTTATTTAATATTGATTCGCTGGCCTGTGCCAAGTCAGTTCTGTGGTTGTACAGAGTGGAAATGAAGTGGTCGCAAAAAGAAGGGAAATTTCAGCAAAGTGAGTTACAAGGCAGGGCTTCCTCGCAGGTCTGGAAACTGTAAATGTACAGAATATTTATTGATATTGGACACAGACATTATGAGCAACTTTTTAGCATGTAGAAAAACTAATTCATAGTCTCGCAAAAGAGTCTCTGCAAAGAAACTGAGGTCTGGAAAAGTATTTTAGAGCAGAGTAAGGACTCAGGACCAGAAAGTTGGTTTGATGCTGGGACTGTGGCAAGAAAACCATGTTATCTAGTCTACACCTTTTCCATGCATTTCAGATCAATTCCTTTGAGGTTTCCTACAAGTGGAGATGTGACGGGCTGGATTTCCTCACAGCCTTGCCCTGAGACATCATTAGTTTGTATCACTCAGACCCCATCTGCTCTTTCGGCCTGTGTACAGAGGATTAAGGGGTTTCCCTGCCCGCGCTGGCTGACTCTGACAGATTATTTACCCGTAAACCTCCTTCTTTATTCCCCACTGACTGCGTATTATCCTGCCAGCGTTATCCACATGTAAACCAAACAGTCTGACACAGTATCAGACAAACCAGCTGCAAACAGCCTCCTACTGTTTACAGCCGTTGTCCAAGTTAGACTAGCCTTGTCTGAACATCTACAGTGGCTGATGGACTTTAACAGTTGCCAGACATAATTACCATGTGACTGACATGACGCTGTCTAAATAGTTTTGTGAGACAGGAAATAATGTGTAGTAAACTGAGTTAATGAAATAACAGTATATCACTAACTCCTGTTTCTTAAACATTATTTTGTATAGAAGACATTGTAATGTATCATACCTAAATGAATCCATGTTCATTATGATTCTACTATTATTGTAGATTTGGGCTACAACTCATGATTATTGTTAATTAAAAATGTCCATAATGAATTCTGAGGAGACATGGTGACATCTTGAGATGCCTTGTTTTGTCTGACCAACAGTCCAAAATTCAATGTTATTCAATATAAAGCACAGAAAAGCAGCAAATCTTCACATTCAGAGGCTGGAACCTGACAATATTTGCCATTTTTGCTTGATTAAACAATATTGGTTTATCAGTTATTATAATCATTGCAGGATTTCTGTTCATTGACAGATCTATCAATCAACTCGTTATTGAAGCTTTATCGTGGACAACGTGTTTTGATAGCATCTTGTGATGATTGATGATTACCCAGTGTTTCACATCCCTAATCTACAGTCATGATTTACCTGCAGTAAAAGCTGATTTTCCAATTGAGTTTTTTTTTTAATTGGATTGAGTGAGTGGTGTCTCCTACTTGGCTCTGTGCTCTTTGTCCAGCCAGGCCTGGCAACTACTGCAAACTGCCAAAGATTCAATGGGACAAGCTGTTTTACAATAAGAAATGATACCAAAACTTTGGAGAATGATTATTTTTGTTACTGTTTCAGACTGTTAATATCCTGATTATTTCCATTATTACCAAACCCAAACATATTAAATCTAAAAGTGACTAAAAATTAATCAATATTCAAAATGTGCCTGTTGATTTTGTGCAGCTTGACTAATTAATTAATTTCTTTATCTTTTTCTAGCTCTTATTTCTAATATTTTATCTAATTATTCAATGTCAGAAGTAATGATAAAGTCCAATTTAATGTCATGTTATTCTGTGCAAGCAACAGCTAAAGGAACAAGTTTTCTGTTTACAGTGATATGAATACAGAAAACACTTCAGCTTCTTGTTTTTTATTAGCTATACTTTATAAACGACAAGTGATGGAAACAATTCTCAAAATGCCATCAGCTACGTTTTCTGAAATTTGACTAATTGCTTCATTTGTCTTGGCACCACTCGGAGGTAATGATTTCTTTGTTGTGTGTTGTCTAAAATGCTCAAACATCCCCCAGCAGACCAAACTGTTGTGCGCCCCATCAGCGGGAGACGTTCATCTGAAAACATTATTGATGTCTAAACAGCATGTTGCCGTTTTCTCCTTAAATCATCCTCCTTCTCTTTGTCTTGCCATTTGTATTAGACACCTGGCTGGGATTTGCAAACACTTCCTCCTTGAAGCATTGTTTTAAATCAGCCATCTGCTTCATTCAAAGCTCACTATCCTCATCTTCTGATTCCCTCACCCTCAGTCTATATCTGGGCAGTCATTATTCCCCTCAGCTGCCTCTACATTACGGCTACATAACAGTATTTTTTATTTTTTTTTGCTTTGACATCTGCCTGCTCAGATTAGCAGGCTTCTCCTGCTCCTGTGAAATCTTCGACGTGCCACTAGATCATTAGGAAATAATAATGGGTGTGAGAACTAATGGCCTCCACAAGGGCTGTGTGTGAGTCTGTGTGTGTGTGTGTGTGTGTGTGTGTGTGTGTCTCGCCCCGTCCTCCCTCTTTCTCCCCCTCTATTAGAAGTGAATATGAGGCAGACTGAAAATAGGGGCCAAGGTGAGAGAGGGAGCCCAGACAGAAGAGAGAAGAACAAATGAGTCTCTTTTTCTTTTTCTACTCTGCGCTCTCTCCTGCTGCTCCTGCTGTCACACTTTCTCCCTCTATTTCCCCACCTTACCCCTCCTCCCATTTGCCCCCTTCATTCCCTATAAACCCCCCCTCTCCCCCCCTCCCTCCTTGCTCTCGCGGCTCCATTTTGCGTCAGCTGCAGCCAAGCAGGCAGCCATTGCACAGAGAGGGGGAGAAACATCCGTTGCCTCTTCTGTCTCTTTTATGCCGTTCCGTAGCCTTGCCCTTTTTTTCCTCTTATGATCTATTTATCCTTTATTCACAGAGGTAGTTCTCAGGAGATTGGGGGGAAAAAATCTATTTTTCTACAGAGATCCTATCAGTTTGTGCAGTTCACACAGCATCCTTCCCCTCCCCTCCTCTTTGCTAAGATCAGGCTTTGTGTGCTGCAGAGAACAAGCGTACAGTAGTTTGTGGCAATAACAGATGGCTGTGGATGCATGTGTTTGTGTGTGTGTGTGTGTGTGTGTGTGTGTGTGTGTAGGAACATGACTATTTGTTTGACTCTGTGACTCTCTGTGACGGATGGGTAATCTCCTGTGTGACATAATCATAATCTGGTTAAACCAGACGGCCACAGTTGGCCTCAAGGCTGTTCCACATTATAAGGCCAAGGCTCTTTGGTCTCAGTATGTATGGAGGCTGGCAGCATGATAAAGTGCAATTATTGTCTTGGTGGTTCGGCTCATAGCCGTGGCCCAGAGGGACCGATTGTGGTTCAAACTCACAAGTCAGGCTCTGGTTGGCCTTTATTGGGGAGAGGCTTTAAAAGCATGTGAGCTTGTTGAGCTTGTTGTCGAGTTTGACGACAGGCTGATTTGTTTATTGACTTCGACTATAAGCCGGGACTTGAGATTCCAGGTGGGAAACATTGTCTCACAGCTTAGTTCATCACATGTGTTCAAATTAACTTCGTGCTCACCAGGGCTGCAAATGATTATTGTAGTTATCCGTTAATCTGCTGATTCCTTTCTCAATTAATTGTCTCTCATCTCAATTCCACACGAGAGACCACTGACATATTTAAAGTGCTATAATCTACTCTCATGGCCACATTTTACCCGAAATTTCCCTCAGGAGTTGGTGGAGACCAAAACAGAATTAAAAGAAGAGTAAAAATTGGGCTTCTATTCACCAGGTGACCAAAATAACTTCAAATAATGCAAATGCTGCCCTGAATGCTGGATGTGTGACTTTTTGCTCACAGGTTAGCCATATCAGCTTTATATGATGATAGTATATCAATTTTGTGTCCACATTTAGTTTCTCCTGCCCACCATAAAATCTGTTATTGCAAATTGGAAAAACTTGCTTTGGCCCAAAATCCATATATATATATATATATACACACACAATTATTCACATTTGAGGAGTTGTATTTTTGCTGCCCTCGATGATACGACTTTGTCTCTGCACAGTTGTCAGGTGTTTGTAAGTGCTCAAACATGTACATCCTTATTTTTCCCTCTTGAAAGTCGAACACCTCAGGATCACTAATGGCACACTCCCCACTTCGGGCTTCACACGTCTGCCCATAAGCGCATTCAGTGTTACATATTTTCCAGGAATGAGGAGAGAGCACAATGCATTTATGGCAGCAGGATGATTTCAGTGGAAGAAAATACTGTCTTTAATGTGGCGTTTACTTGAGGCACCATTATGCTAAACACTGTAGAAATGTGATTCAGTAAAGGCATCAGTACAGTGCACACAATATGTTTTATAAGCAATATGGATGATTAACCCATGGCTGACATAATTACCAATCCTTATGTCTGCCTTGTATCAGTTTTAACTACATGTTTTTGAATTGTGCAGAAGTGAAAGGCATGTATTTTAATTATTATTTGCCCTGGGTTGTAAAGGCATTAACATCACTTTATTGCCATTTTAATTTGAGCTGGCAGGTGCTAGATTGAATGCATCATCAGACGAAAATGGAGCTCTCTCGGCTCTGCCTTTCTGCAGTTGACATGACTTAATTCTGCAACCACAGAGAACCCTGGTGAGAAAGTATGCGAGGCGTCATGCAGTTCAGGTTCACAAGTGCATATGAATTAAAGCTATTGCAAGAATGTAACATATGCCTTTGGTCTGCTGAGGCACAAGAACGCCCAACTTCCTGTTTGTAGTTTATTATTGGTGCAGCATGTACGGATCATGCAGGTTACTGCCTGATGTTATCATCTTCTCTTTCTGTTCCTTTTTTCACAAACAGATTAGTTGTCTGATGTTCCAGTGTATCTGTACCTGACTGATATGACTGCTACACTGTCTTTGTCTGGAATGCTTTGTCCTGACTAGCAGACGTTTCATCTAAGGTGATTTACCACTTGTAGTTCAGATATTTACATTGGAACAGGGGTCACACTAGAATTTGAGTTCACCCCTTTACATTAATCTGATGGTAGTTTAACATCTTAGTCTCATGTCTGAATAAGCAGGTCACTTTAATGTCAAAGTCAAGTTAACATTCTTAGTGAGCTTTCAACTTGGCACAAGTCTGAATTAAATGCCGTCATGTTAATGTAAGGTCTGCAGCAGCACAAGATGATACACCCATAGAGAGAGAGAGATTAAATGCCAGTCTTGTACAGCCCTTTAAAATCACTGTAATACATGTATTATCTCAATCTATGTCTCTTATGCACAAAAGCATTTTAATAAACTAGGAAACACCGTGAAAGGTCCACCTTTAAGCCACTGAGGAGACTGATCTTCTCATATCAGAACAGTCTGTACAAACTATGTTCCCCTTAAAAACCCTATTACAGTAATAATCAGACCAACAGTCTCTCCATGTATTTCAGTATTCATTCATGCCAACTGTGTGGATGATTAAATGAATATGCGGCAAACGGTTTCACATACAGCATTTGAGCAAATAGGAAAAAATGTTCTGCCATTCAATGCTTATGTACTGCCGACTGCTGTAAAACAGGCAGCAGAATTCACTATTACATAATATTAAATGATGAAACTAATGTGAGACTGTGTCAGTAGTTTCACTGTTAGGAGCGGTGGCAAGCATCCCTCATGCTAATGATGGCATTAATTAAATAATTACTGCTTCAACTGCAAAATAAGTTTTAAAATCCATTAGTGATGCAGCCTCTGAGAGAAGAGAAAAGCTGTATGTCTGAATGAATGAATCACTTTAACCAACAGATAAGCGAGTGCGAACTGCAGCGTGTGAAAAGGGCTAAAGGCATAGCATTACACATTATGAGATGCAGTTGGTTTGCAGATGCATAAGCTTGTTTAATAATCACATATGTCCTGGCTTTCTTTGCCTTGACACCTCACCTCACGCACGATGTGGCATTTCTGTATTTGATACCTGTTTGAAACCAGGGAGTTTTGTTATGAAAATGGCAAGAGAGTGAGACAGAAAACTGAAACTTTTTTTTTTATAGTCCTTTTTGATTGTCTTTACCTAGTAATTTAAAAACAGTGGAAAATGAATTTCAGACCAGCCCTCAGCTGCAGTACTCGTGACACATACTCTGTAATTTTCACTGGTCAGAGTGAAACATTTAACAAAGCATTGCAGGTTTCAGGCAGGAATTTAGAGCGGCAACAATTAGTCACTCAAAAGAAAATTCATCAACTATTTTGATAATCAGTTAGTAGTTTCAATAATTTTTCAAGCAAAAATGTCAAAGCATTTGCTGGTTGCAGCTACTTTGATTTGCTGCTTTTTTTGTCATCTATGATACTGAATTAAGGTTTTGGACTGTTGGTTGGACATAAGAACCAGTTTGAAGACATTACTTGGGGCTTTGGGAAATTATGATGAGCACTAAACAATTAATCGTGACTTTAATCAGCAGATTAGTCGATAATAAAAATAATCATTAGCTGCAAAACGACTTGAATTTGGTCTTAAACCTGACTTAAACCAGTCCTTTCTGTGAATGAACAACTGCCCATAGTCAGTTTGCTTAATTCATGATTTAATTAAGACACAACCCTGGCTATAAACAGCGATGCTTCATTAACACATCTAGTTTTTTTTTATACTTTGTCATTTATTTTTTGCAAAGTCTAGTTTGAATTTTCACACGCTCCACAAAGGTCACTCCTGCCTTTTCCGAACACTCCATCTAACAGAGCTTGTGTGAAGCACTGTGTACATTCATCACCATGAGAAATAGACTCTCAGTTTCCTTTTCTTACTTTGTAGTATGAATGAGACGTTTCCTGCACACGGCCACTCCTTTCACACATTCACCCAATTTGCGAACAAATCCTGTAATGTCAGACTCTAGGAAAAATCAGGGTGCTGTGAACCACAAAGACTTTAATCGCCGTTTGGTCTGTTTGTGGTTATTCATTATAGCTGGGTGCACGTCAAGATACTGGCTAACATTTTAAAAGAGCGAATAGCAGTATCACTGACCTCCGAGTCATGAAAAGTGGTTAAATATATTGCCTTTGTCTCATTCATTTTCTCTCTCTGCAAGTATTATAGTCTCTTTCTGCACTTTATAAGATGCTCACACACACACACACATCAGTATTTGTCCCACTGCAGGATTTTTTTTCCCTTTGATGTATTTTGCAGATCTGAACTGTGAAACTGCCGGTCTGTTGCAATCAGACACCAGCATGTAGAATAAGCACTACCCTATCAGATGCAGCAGGACTCCTGGCTCAAGCATTTTGAGTAAAAAACATCGCCGGTGCTCAGGATGACTAGCAGAAAGGTCTGGGATGACTGAAATATTTAAAGATGGCATGTTTTACTAATCATACTGTTGCATTGGCCTTGTTGGCCCTGCAGCCCCAGAATGTTAAAACTGAGCAGCTTATTCAGAATTGAACTGCTGACTGGATGTTGGCCTCTCGCCAGAGTGTCTTGTAGAACAGAAAAGTCCTCAGATTTTCCTCCAGTGGTTTGTGATGACAGGCACTATACTATGATATTTAATTATAGAATAACAGCATATGTCAGTTACAACCATCGGTTGCAGTTCACTGTGCTGCTAAGCCATTCCTGTGAGTGCTTCAGCCTTAATTATATTTTTGTAGCAGCTTACAGCTTCTCTTACAGGCATAATGCATACGACCTTGGCCAGTTTATTTAATAAAATCCGTAATATACAACTTGAGTGTAGCTGTTAGGGGCCGTCAGAAAAATAGTTTTTTCACGTTGTGATTTCTCTTTCTGTTTTTGGTGGGGACATACCAGCTTTTATGTGCACATGAACCTGATGAATTAAAATTCTGTCAATGGCACAGGCTCATCTTTGATTATTTAGGCTGCTTGATATAATTAATGTTCAGCCGACACAATTATTCAGTCCATGACTAGAGTTGGTATTGAACATCAGTCTTTAACTGAATGCTTGATTAGATTCTTTGTCTTTCCTGAAATATGCATTAAATAAAACATTAAGGTTTATTGGCAAGATATGTCAGAATTTTGAAGGATCGATAAGACATAACATTGCCCTAACTTGTTTCATCATAATAATGAATCCTTTTTTGTGTTCCCTTTTAAAGATCTGAGTTCACATGGTGTTTTTCTGATCAGAGTAAGCAGTGATAGCTGTGAGGAAACGGGCTCGTCCTGAATTGTTGTGCAGCTCAGAACTACACATGCAGCTGTCAGACTTGATTGCAGGCTATTTGTCTCACTTTCAGCTGCTGTGATGTATTTTACAACACGTACTGAAGATGTCTGGATGGCTGTATGACAACTAACCAGGTGGTTCTTCTGGCATTTGGAGCAAACAGCCCATTCAACTCTGACAGGCATCATCTATCTGTTTAAGGATTTTTTTCCCCTTAAACAGATTGATGACGTCCTCCTTTTTCCTCTCTTCCTTTTTTTATCAGTTTTCCTTATAAGTCAAAAACACTTCCCCAAACATGATACATGCATACAGTCAGAGGGGTCAAAGTACAGCATTTGCATTAGCTAAGTTCGCCGTGCTTTCAGGACACTGTCACTAAACTTGCCGTCTGGAGGATTGACCCTCTCATTTTCCAGTCATGGGATGATCCCTCAGGCCACCAGGTCAGCCAAGATCAAGTTAATTGAATCCATTTAAATCCGTCTGGGTTAAACTAGTCTGCTGAACTCGAGTACCCAGCGTTCACCCCTCACACTGCTGCAGTGCTCTTCAGGGACAAAACACAAATGAGGAGAGACACCTCACTCTGCCTCTTCCTCCTTACAGCATCTTAACGCTGTGACAAAGTGTGGTGGTTAAAGTACATCGAGGAGACCACAGTGTGCCCGGGAAGGGAGTAGATAACGCACCATGGTTTACAGTTACAGATAACAGTTGAGGCTGAATTGGGTCAAATTTTCCACAAGCCTAAAGTTTCAAGATAAATCATTTTTGAGAAAATTATGGAAGTGTTAAATGGCTGTTGAGCAGAAAATAACTTGAGGTCTGTCCTGGATATGTTGCTACAGAAACCAATCTTGTAAAGACGAGTGTTTTGCGAAGGGTTAACATTCATTGATCGTTTTTTCATAACTGAGCCAAATTCTTGTACAAACCACTTTTGGATGTATCCACACAGAAAGAGGGAAAAGGGGCGTAAAAAGTTAATCCACTTCAGGCTGAGCTGGATGTAACATCAGCTCAGGAAGTCTGCAGCTACTGTATAGTGAGTATACTGGAGAGACAAAGTTAAGCAGCTTTAGCTTGTGCCAGTCAGTTAGAGCTCTACAGAGCAGCACATTTGCTGAGCCCATGGCTGTGATATAAAGAGAAAATAAAATAGTTTCTTCTACTCATTTTCTTCAGTCCGACCCATCAGCGGTTCATTAAGTAATATAATGGGTAGTTTTCTCTTTAGTGGCCTTTACTCTTTTTTGCTTAAAGGACAGTCATTTGGCTTTAACACTGAATATCTGGAGTCACGGCTTAAAATCTCCCTAAATATCTTCATTATGGCACATTAAGTTTACCCTTTTGCTCGTCTGTTTGAAGAGCTGAGGAGATAGTGAGGGAACACACTCCCTGTGGCATGCAGTCGCGTTGTTATCTGTGTGACTGCACTCTTCACATTAAGAGGCTCTTAAGACTAGAATTATTTTGCAGACATGTTGAGCAATGGAAGTAATGATGCATGGTATTGTAGTGAATGCAGAAAGGGGAAGTGCTTCTTAGCTGTACAGATTATTTTTTTCCATTGCCCGAGTATCTGGGCGAGTCTGGGGTTTAAGATTGTCAGCACTTTGTGTACGGGAACTAGATTGAGTAAGTGTAGTGTACAGTATATCTGGTAATAACAGCTAATAACACTCTCGTCATGTCGAAACCCATCAAGAACGTACCTGGTTTCTAGTATCCTGTAAGACTCTTGCACATGCTGCCAAGGAAATGTTATAGGACTAAAATGTGCAACCACAGGTAACCATTTTCATATAATTATTAGCTACCCTGTTGACTCTTGAATCTATCAAATCCAGTCCCGCAGAAATCCTGACAGTTCAGAGTACTCGCATCTCACCCTGTTACTCTGCAGCTGGTTCACCAGTCTGAGCATGGACTTTGTCTTCCTGCCTAATCCTAATTTACAAATGACACTTTTGCCTCTTTAAAGTCCCTTAGTAGAATTTATATTTCATTATTTTCTGCTGAAATATCCTGCGTGTCTCTGCTGAAATTGTTTCTCCTGCATTTGTAACGAACTTGTTGGGGAGACCTGTTGACACTGTCCTCTTGTGGAGCTTGAATTTCTGGCCCTGTTTACACCTGACGTTAACATGCATCTTTGGTGAACCGATCACAAGTGGACTGCTCTTACTTCAGTTCACACCTGGGATCACTGTATATGCAAATAAACACATATGTCATTTCTATTTGCAAAGACTAAACTACTGAATGTATTGTTTTTTTTAAACTGGCAACCCAGTATTAGCAAATATGCTGGGACAAACTGACACAATGTTTTTTACACAAAGAAAGAAATAACTTAATTTATAACATTTACTGAATTTACAAGAAGGCACAATGTTTATAAAGATTTTTTTAAGGGAGTCTGGGGACTTTCTCCATGGCCAACACAATTTACACACACAATTTGAATTTCAAATGTATTGCATTTAATGCTGAATTTACAAGAAGGCATGAATGATTAAGGAAACGCTGTAGCAGGTTTGCGAAGGTTAAGCTTCTCTTCACTCAACTCAAGAGTTTGCAGTTACTAGTTCAATGCTGGAATCAGTTGAAACAGACAGTGTGTTCACAAACATGTGCTGTTTATCTTGGCGGGTAAGAGAGCCTAGACACATAATTTTCAAAGTGGCCATATGCTGTCCAGACTGATCTCAACTTATCCTCAATGCGTTTTGGATGCTCTACTTAGAGCTGTCCACTTGCGATTGGACCACTGAAGACGCATGTTAATACCCGGTGTAAACAGGGCCTCTTTATGCTTTCACTGGCAGCACACTTTGATGTTTTGCTTTGTGCCAGCTATCTACCTGAGGCCACACAAACACTGTAAAAACAGGATAATTATGTATTGTAGCTTAATTAACATGACATTAAAGGCATTCACTTACAAACAGCTGCTAACTGTTTCAGAAAACAAACTGAAGCCAGCTTTTCTTTTTGGCCTTCACACACTAACACAGTGAATCAAATGAATATTACTTAGTGGACTAGGTAAACATATAACAAATAAATGACCAATATATTATACAAAGATTACAATATTTCTGGGTTATTCTCCAAAGTAATTGTTTCAGTTCATCTTCATTTATTGTGTTTTTCTACTTTGTTCTGTTCTAATCCCTTTTCATAAATTTACATATTCTTCTCATAGGTGGCCCCAGTGGGAAGTGTTAATACCCAGCTTTACTCACCCATGCAGGATCACTGTCTCACATCCTGAAATATCGACTGTACTACAGAAATAGCGTGCGAGTCTCGATTGGCTTTATTGATGGCAACACATACAGAAGGACATTTACTGTATCTGGGCAACCATCCTTTTTTTTAAGTCCTGTGCTTTTCCCATCCAGATGTTATTAGTAGTGAATCCAGTCTTGAGTTTTTCTGTCTCAAACACTGCACAATTGTAGCCCACAGTATTGGAAACGGGGGCTCACTACAATCCATCTCCAGAGATAACGGCCAATTATAGCAGATGCAGTGCAGGTTATAGTTGTCAGAAGAATCGGCCAGCAGGGACCACGACAGCAGGAGTGTGTGTGTGTGTGTGTGTGTGTGTGTGTGTGTGTGTGTTTGTTTGTTTGGATCTTGAAACAAGAGCAGTATTTTAAGTGTGAGAAACGATAAAGCCAGATTATTCAACACTATTTTTGGCCCAGAAAAAAACCCTCTTTCGCAGTTGAAGGGCGTGAATTGACCATGAAAGACATTAGCTTTAGTGAGATGTACTTTGTAAAACCAGATTTATGCTTTTCTGTCAAGGTGTGTTGGCTGTCTCGCTGTACAAGCCTCTGGCACTGGAATTGATTTATTACTCTGAATAGGATTTCACCCTTTGATTGTCTTAGCACCAGCGAATCGCTATCTGGATGCGTCATACATAATAAGGTTGTGTCATGCATTTATTATACCCGTAACATAGTTCTGTTTATCATTAGCTTAATGATAAAGCCTGATGGCCAAGGGTTTTTTTCTGGTAATTGTTTTTTTGCCTGCTAGAACACAAATTGTCTTGCTATTACAAAGGATTCTATTCCCATGCAGTCATTTTAAAGCCAAAGTGATCTTGCTTCTTTACTTAACTTCGTAATAGTGACATTAGTGGTGAGGAGAGTCTGCACTGGAAATGGCTTTGCAAGATCACAAAATACTAATTTGTGCAGCATCACTAAAGTAAGCCTATAACTGAGCCTATTCCAACTTGCTCATGCTGTCTGCACTATCAATAACTTTTTCTCCTTCTCCTGGTACCTTTGGCAGAGCTATTTAGGCTGTTCACTGAAAACACTCTGATGTAGAAGTTGTTCAGAAAACAGTATTGCGTTGAAAAAATACAAAGGGCTGCATTAATGGTGGCTGTTCCGGTGAGACAATGATATACACTCCAGGAAGGCCAGTCTGAGTAATAAATCATTTCAAGGCCTTTTAAAGGATTTTTTGCCAAAACCTTGCACAACAGTTTACAATACTATTAGAATGGATTTTACATTTACTCTAGGTTACAGTGAGGCAAAGTTACAACAGACTAGTATTTATGAGTTTGAAGGCTTATCACAAACCAAAACACTGCACAGTGGTTCATAATAGACACTGTTACTCTACAAAGTAATCTAGCATGAATGTTCGCTTGCACATCTTTGATGACGATGGTCATTTTGCATTCAAGCACACGTTGGGCAAGGTTAATCTATATTGCAGAATATTTTTTGCATTTTTTTCCTGAAGCCTCCTGTTTTTGGCACAGTTACTTTTATATATTACTCATAAATCTCCTCCGTGGATGACATTACTTCGGCGTTTTGAGGTCAGGATTTCTTGCCAAGTTCAGACAGTATCATGAATGGGATTGAATGGTGTCCATTAGGAAGTAAACATCAACTTAACTCTAGTTAGTCATGTGATGAATGTGTGTGAACGTCAGCCCAGTTGAAGCAGAGAGAAACTAATCTGACTTTAAATAACTTTCTGCAGCACTAGAGGAGTCCTGTAAGAGTGTATAAGTCAGATTTCATGGAGCACTGATTGGATCTGTAACTGGTCCCGTTCGGTCCTCCCCCCCCCCTCCTCTCACTGTGGTCCCTCCTGTCTCCACTCAGCCAATCAAATATGCCGTCACCGCCGGGCTTATGACCCACGCCAGTTGCTATAGCAACGCCGGCCTGCCTCCTGGAGAACATGTCATGCATGTTAAGTGGTTCTCAGATGCTCGCTCGTTGTCTCTGTCTTGCACTCTCTCTTAAGTAGAGACACACACACAGAGAATGGATGAAGTGACTCTGCAGACCAGAGATAGCTAACACGAGGGTTTGTTTTAGTGCTTCTGAAGCAGCACTTAGAACTGCACCGCCTGACTCACGGTGTGTCTGTTTAAGCCTGAGTGCTGAATATCTTATCACTAAATACATTTCTTACCACTTCTAAAATTGACAACGTGCTGTAAAAGTTTTGTGTACAAAATCAAACTAAAACTCAGCTGCTTTGATGAGTGTGCATGTGAAGCATTGCAGCAGACAGAGATGAGCAAGTCTCACAAAAGTATAAAAATTTTTAATGTTCTTTAACATCCCAGCAAAAAATACGCTGCTTGTGTTGTTCACTGTTTTCCAGTCAAACTGAAACCTATAAAGGGAATTTGTTCAGTTTTTGGATCATATTTTACAGATTTTCATTCACCTCTGAGTCTAAGCAAAACAACCTGCACACATTATTTGTTCCAAACAGAGAAGTCTGTGTTGCATTTTATAAGTATATTAGCTCCTAATGTTCCCTATAAAATGGACAAAACTTCTGCTGGCCTGGTCTTTGTGTTTGAAGCGGCTACATGAAGTTTTATTGAACTAACTAGGCTGTAATTCACTTTATTTATTTAGGGATTTATAGTAGGTTCAGCCCAGGTGACGTTTCTGGACAGTTTTATTAGGGATCACGCTCCTCTGATCCTGTCTGACACCCCTTGAGATGAAATGTACAGACACAAACATAGTCTGTCACACCACCTGGAATGTCAGAGCAAATGTTTTGAAATGCATGAAAGGAGAGAAGCTGCCCTCCAACCAGCTACCAGCCGTACAACCGTCTGCACACTGTTGCCAGAATTAAAATCCTCTACTGGCAGCGTTGTAACTGACTGTGTGTATATATCTTACTTAGTGAAAACGATAGCCCTGTCTTGTACTATTAAATGTAAATGGTTAACTTTTCTTACTTTTCTTGGTTCTTTAATGCTGGATTTTAAGTCATTTTGGATATATGTGTTGTGCAGTACATTGAGTGGTTTCAATGTGGCAGGATGCCTTGGTTAAATATGTGGCTTTCCTAGAGGTTTGTAGTGTCATGACAACTGCTTTTGTTTGACAATATATTATCCCAGAAATATATGTGATGAATGATATTGTCATTTTAAGACAATTTTATTTCATTAATATCATGATAACATAGTGGCATAATAATGAAAGTAGACCCTTTCAAAGAGAAATGAACTTTTAATTCTTAAGAATATTCAAACATTGGAATAAGGAAGAATGTGGATATTAAAACATCCTGAATAAATAAGATATAAATAAAGTAAAACCACACAACTGAAACAATAAATAAAATGGACTCTTGGCTCCATTAACAAAATTAACAAAAATAAATTAATTAAATGAATATTATCGGCTCGTTCACACACTCATTTCCAATTTGACTCAAACTCAAAATGTTCTCACACCTGAGATTTAGAGTGCCTCCTTTTGGATTTATTCTTCCAAACTTTCTGGATGGAATTATGCAGGAAAACACATGTTGGCCTCGAGTAATGTTATCTTCACTTCACCTGGTTCACTGTTGCTCTGTGTGTGTGTGTGTGTGTGTGTGTGTGTGTGTGTGTGTGTGTGTGTGTGTGTGTGTGTGTGTGTGTGTGTGTGTGTGTGTGTGTGTGTGTGTGTGTGTGTGAGCAGACAACAGAACGTGTCTTGTGCTGAGGCTGCTTATTCTGACATCATGCAGGCTTCAATGTCGGTGACATACTTATGTAACACAACGGGTGATATTGATGTCAGCAGAAATGATTGAGGTCATGACCATATATGATAAGTCGGTAACATAATTATAGTGACAGGCCTTTTCTCCCTTACAGTTCTACTGTTCTACTTCGTAAAAGAAAGTAGATCCATAGTGAATCAGAATACGTGAGGTAACGACTTTGGAATTAAAGTGAACTTTTTGGACTGTTAGTCAGACAAAACAAGACATCTAAACTAACAGTTTGTCTCTAAACTTGCATGACCACACATGTTAATCAGTGAACAGGGACAACTCAGCTCAGTTTAGGACAGTGCAGCCAAAAATGTACTAAACTGAGTGAACGAGAAAGTGGCTTTACATGTATAAATCATTGTTCTGCTTTGGCAGTAATTGTCCTTTTAAAATTGAGGCTTATTTATTGCGAGAGTTTGTTTGCAGTCATACAATTAGAATAAATGGTGCTGAAGTGAGAAAAGGATGAGAGAGGTGCAAAGTGAATGCGATTGGCAGCCTCTATTTATGCTGTCCTGTAAAATTGAGGAACAGTTTCAGGAGACTCACTGCAAATTATTCATAGCCTCCTGTTGAAGCTGCTACAGTGTGTGTGTGTGTGTGTGTGTGTGTGTGTGTGTGTGTGTGTGTGTGTGTGTGTGTGTGTGTGTGTGTGTGTGTGTGTGTGTGTGTGTGAGAAAGCCAGAGAGTACCAGTGTGTTGAGAAAATGAGGAAAGCCGATGTGCATTGAGGATTATTTAGTTGTTGGTCGATAATGGATCAGGCAGGCTCCCAGCTCACTCTCACACCCACCTACACCCACACACACACACACACTCACACTCACACACCCTTTTCCTGTTCCTTTAATTCTGTGTAGTTCAAGACTGAGAAAATAACAGGACACAAGGATTGATTCAAATGAAGTTGGCTTCTGTCCCTTCAGAGAAAGATAATCTGATGATGAAAGGGACTCAGAGGCATGTTGGTGTAAAAAAAAAAATAAAAATAAGAGCAAGCAGCTGAGATGTAACCGTCTGTGAAGTACAGCGGGATGAAGGTGGAGGTGTGGGGGTGGGGGTGGCATCTCCGGCCGTGGCGGGCAGAGTTAGCAGGTGGGACAGTGGTGAAATTACATAATAAGAGCAGTCGTGCCTCCGCTGTGTTGTGCTCTGAAGCTGCACGACCAAGGCTTTAATCCAGTTGCTTGGAATAATGGCTCATTATTAATTAGTTATAAAGTAGTGCTGATTGCCACTCTCAAGTGTCAGTGATTGAAGGAGAAATATCATTTCTCTGTACGTATGGTGTCTCGTGTCTACATCTCGATTATTTCCAGCTACAGCTGGCTCTCTAAATGTGTGAAGTGTTTGAGTGGGATTCATCTGCAAATTAAAATCACTCAAGCTGATTAGACAAGATTAAATGAGGTGATAATTCATTAACGCCAGCTTTGGCCGTTGTCCTGTCAATTACAGCCCGATTCTCTTCCCACTTCTCCACAACAGGGATAGTTTAGAGTTTAATGTTTTTTGTTTAGTCGTAGTTTGTTTTTGACAGGAATCTGTGCAGACCCTCAGGTGTTTCGTAGGTGTCCCCGTCTCCACGTTGTTTACCTCCACTGGGGATTCTGTTTGTTTGTTTGTTGAGATCATATCCGCATGTCCCAAATCAAATTTGTCAGTTTGTTTGTACTGTTTTAGTGCCTCTGGCCTCAGTGGGTAGATTGTGTACAGTGCAAAACAGCCAGGATGAGGGAGATGAGTCTCTCTTAGACTCCCTGTCCATATCTACTGTAGATATTGTTAAACCGCTCTCTCCATTACTGTTGTTATACATTTTTAGTGGGTATGTGATTTTTGTTTTCTCATGTGTGCAGCTGGAATATGTGTCATCTAAATAACTAAATATCATATTTTAATTGAGAAATGAAAGCATATATTGTATACAGTATTTTTATTAATGGTTAATGGTTGTTTTACTTTCTTTCTTACTGTCATTTTAAAAAGTATTACAAAGCTTTAAATCTAAAAAGGAGAGAAAAAGCATCACAGCACTGTAGCTTTTAAAAAAAATCTTATTATATATATAATGATGAAACTAAGCACCCTGGAAATGACGTCCCAAATTTAAGTAACTGATCACGTGATTTACAGCTTGGTTCGGGTTATGTTAGCCTTTTTTTTAAAATTCAGTTTGTTTTATTACATATCAGTCTGCTATTATACAAAACATCCTTCTAATGCTGACACAGACACTTATGTGTGCAGAAAAAACATTTCCAGGTAACACATGAAGATTTTAAAAAGCAAGTAGATTTGTCATCTTTATTGTGCCTTTTTATGCAAGTTAACATTTTCTGCCTTGTGCGTCCAAGTTTTCGCAAGCTGTGCCACAGACGGCCGGGATTATTTCCCTCGCCATTCATATGTGCAGCCATGTCAGCAGAATCGAGCCTCTCTATCCTTTTCTGGGTTTAATAACTGTGCAGCAGGAATATCAAGCGCCAGAATCGATGGGAAGCTTACGTGCATGCAAGCAGGTCAAATCCCAGCCTGTGGGCTCTGCTGATTGAAGTTTGAAAAAGGCCAACTTCTGATTTTATTATTTATCATTACAACCAGCCAGACACCACGCGGGATTACTGACTTTAAAAATAGGCTGTGTGGTTTTAATGATTGAAATCCTGTCTTCACCTTGAGTCTCTTTCTCACAGTGTTGCTATTTGTGCAGATGACAGCCTGACAGTGTGAGAGTAAGAATGAGTGTGTGTGTGTTGTGTGTGTGTGCACTTGTACATCCATCTTTGTGAGAACCAATTTGAGTTTTACACCTTTGTAGTGAGGATGTTTTGTTGTGATGGTTAAGGTTATGGTAAGGGGCTGGGGGAATCCGTTATATCAGTGAGGGTCCTTCCAAGTATAATGTGTGTGTGTGTGTGCACTTCAGTGTGGTGAAACAGGGCTTTCCTGCCCATGCTATTCCTCAGTACAAACACTGTGTGGAAGCCTGTATTTAAATACACACTCTCTTAGCCTGCCCCCTACTGTTGCCCAGACCTACTTTCAAACACACATGTATACACTCACACACACTCTGGGGAAAATACGCCCTTAAAACAGTTTGTAGGTGAACAGAACCAGACTGAAACTGAGCTGTGAGTTAAATGAGTGTTAAATGATTTTTCTAAGCCCACTTCCCCCAGTTAAAACTCAATTAACCAGTTTGGAGATAGACTTTGGGCAGAGGACTTTGTGGATCATACTGCCTCTTGTGGTGAAGAGTGGCATTGCTCCTCTCTCCTCCTCTTTACTCTCATTAGCATATGAACAGGTCAATAACTAATATTATAATTAACTTAGCTGCCAGTCTCCTGAATGAGAATTTGCGCTCACTTTTAGCTGTGGTTGCAAGGCATTTTGGGATTGTTTCATTGTGTTTGCATTATTTCTGGCACCAGGGAATTTTCACAATTCAGGATAGGATTTCTAGAAATCATATTTATCTCCAGCTTTTGTCTAACAATGAATATATTTTACTTTTTTTTTTACCAGAGGGCAAGGCTTCAATGCTACTTTTACAAAGTTTAAAATAGTATAATGTCATACTTTACACTTATCTTGTCATTAATTTAATAAAGCAATCCTTCTTACTTTATGCACTATGATCAATTTCTAACAGATTTCAGGGTTATTTCTGAGATTGTTTGACAACAACACTCCTGTGTACAAATCCTCACTACACCTCCCACAATATTTTGCTGTTGTAGTTCTCAAAGCAGCCAGTTGGTGTCCTCCTCTCCCCATTTCCATCCCCACAGTCTGATTGACCAGAGTGAAAGATTGAACTGTCTCTCTCTGTTTTCAGTCAAATTTTACAATTGTGACACCTTGGACACTGAGCCTTCACACATCAAATAAACTTTCAGCTGTTAGCTAATATTATGTTGTCAATAAATCAATGACTTCATTACCTGATTAAAACATGACCTCTGTAATATCTAAGTCAGGTTTCTGTTTAACTGTATCGGCAACAGAGCACCTGTATCATTTCTGATGGTTAATGGTTCGATTTGTTTTGGATGTTTTAATAATCATTGTCTCTTTCTCTGTGTTTTTTTTCCCCAGGCGCTGAAGAGAGTTAAGTGCCACCAAGTTGAGTGCAGTCAGTCCTGGATCCTCTCCTCCCTGCCCTCTCCTCAACTGTCCCCCAACCGAGCTGCTGTCCTGTTCCTCCATCCTTGGACCTGAAATACACTCAGTCCTGAGGACACACATAAGACAGAGTTACACGCCTCACTGCCACCCCACTAATCAGCATGATCACCTCGGAGCTCCCCGTCCTACAGTGAGTGAAACACACAATTTTCATAAAGAGAAAATTACATGCATTTACAGTACTGAAGAAAAAACAACTTATTGCTTTGGATCCCTCATTGCATTGCATTGGTCTTCTTTGTACTTTCGATGAAACCTTCACCTAAACAATTGTTTTAAACTCGTGACTGACTCGCATTAGTGTCTGCATAAGCATCTGACCTTTGCACAGTATGTGGAAATATTTATACTTCACAAAAACAAGTAGTTCGGTTTGCTTTTCATCCCTCTAGTTTCACCTTTGTGAAGAGTCACAACCTGTCATTTTGCAACTAAACATTTCATCTGTTCTGTTGGTGAATAAAAGCTTTTGAATGAATGTGACTCACATTTGTTTTGTTCTCTTAGGGACTCATCCAATGAGTCTGGGGCAACAGACGCAGTGGGCTTAAGTATGAGCATGAGTGAGATGGAAGATCCAGAGGTGAAGGGCAAGAAGAAGAGAGGGAGGCCAGGAAAACAACCGCCGGTATGAGTTTGTGTCAGAGTTTGTGTAAAGCCTGGTTAACAATCAGACTTTTTGTGTCTCTGTGTGAAAGCATGTGTATACTGCAAGAGATGAGGAAACAAATTCTTATAACCCCAAGTGTGTGTATATCTCTTCATGTGTATGCCTGAATGTGTATATTTCTCTTTAAGTGAATATGACTGTTTTGGTTCTTTGTCTCCCTCGTGTCTTATTGACATCTCCATCCACACAGGTTTCTAATAAGAAGCCTCGGAAGTCACCTACGGACAAGGCCGTGGGTGTAGCCAGAGGGCGAGGGAAAGCCAATGGCGTGGCTCAACATAATGGAGACGGTGGCGACCCTGTCACTCTGTTTGAGGTGGTCAAACTGGGGAAGAGTGCCATGCAGGTGGGTGAATGATTGATTTTTTTTTTTTTTTTTTAATGATTTTTAAAGTGTCCATGATGAAAATATGAAGTTATAAAATACATGTCA
Source organism: Holacanthus passer (assembly GCA_025331565.1). Lineage (NCBI taxonomy): Eukaryota > Metazoa > Chordata > Actinopteri > Pomacanthidae > Holacanthus > Holacanthus passer. The sequence goes on from JAFREQ010000143.1 coordinate 126,404, forward strand.
ATCAAATATGTTCAATTGTTTGTGCTTACATCTCACAAGCTGTTTGTTATTAAAAAACCTGTATTGTTTGTATATTGCTGTGAGTGTAGCACTCATCCACTTTGTTCTAACATTTAAAAAGCTCACTGTTGTGACTGTGTGTGGTTCTTTCTCTGTGTATTTGTACAGTCGGTGGTGGATGAGTGGATCGAGTCATATAAACAGGACAGAGATTTGGCACTGCTGGACCTCATCAATTTTTTCATCCAGTGCTCAGGGTGCAAAGGTAAGAATCATGAACCTTCTGTAGCTCAATGAGTTGTTCTGTGCACATGTGTGAAAGAAGAATAAATCCTGTCCTCATTGCTGTGTAACCAGGCACCGTGAGGATTGAGATGTTCAGGAACATGCAGAATGCAGAGATCATCCGCAAGATGACGGAAGAGTTCGATGAGGTAACTGCCTTTCTGGAGAAGCTGTGTGTGCAGGAATAATCTTCCACAGGATAATGAAGGCTACAAATAAATTTGATTCTTTCATGTCTGTACCTTGCCTTTTTGTTTTTTTTTAACCAGTGTCTCACCACATAACATAGTTCAGCTCTCTCTCTCTTCATTGGTAACAATTGTGTTCTGATCCTCAAGTCCCTTAGTTTACATTGTGGAGCTGCTATGACAGCTATTTATTTGACAGCAACAAATAATCCAACTGCCTGAAGACGCAAATCTGATATGTTCACTTTTACATTGTAACTCGAACCCTGTTATGAAGAGTTGATAATAAGGGTCATAGAGTTTGGCTGTTGTCCAACCAGAAGAGAGCCAAATCTTCTTTATCTCTGACACTGAAATGAGTGATGGCACAGTCTGTTACTTTCAGTACCTGCAGAGAAATTTTTCCGTCTTGTTTAAAAACCCTTCAGACCACAGGGGCTTGAACCAGATGATTCTGATAAACAATAATAAAGCCTCTGTATGTGTTTGTGAACAGGACAGCGGGGATTATCCTCTCACCATGCCAGGACCCATGTGGAAGAAGTTTCGCTACAATTTCTGCGAGTTTATCAGCGTTTTGATCCGCCAGTGTCAGTACAGCATCATCTACGACGAGTACATGATGGACACAGTGATCTCCCTCCTCACTGGGCTGTCTGATTCTCAAGTGCGAGCCTTCAGACACACCTCCACATTAGCAGGTAATGACAGCTGCTTTATGAGTGCTGCAAACAGTTCTTATTGTTACAATAAGACATTTTTTTGTGGAGCATGTTGCTGGACAGTGATTAAGTGATTGTACCCACCTCCACATTAGCCGGGAGTGAATAATGAGAGCAGTGATCTTGTTTTGGTAGCGCTCCATCTTACAGGTGGCAGATATGTGGCAGACATGTTGTCATATGTTAGACAACAGCTTCACTGTTATACCTTCATGCTTTTGACATACCTGTCTGCATCTGACTATTTTGTTTGCCTCAGTAAATATCGAAGATTTTCTGTTATTCCTCTGTGGTAAAATAGATATTGTACAATTTTAATCTAGGCTGGTGTCCAGGGGTTTTACAAGAGATGTCACATCAAAAATGTATTTCCCGCTAGGAAAATTTCAGTGAGTCTCATTATATGCCTGTGTGTCTGTGCATAGCAATGAAGCTGATGACAGCGCTGGTGAATGTGGCACTGAACCTGAGCATTCACCAGGACAACACCCAGAGACAGTACGAGGCTGAGAGGAACAAGATAGCCGGCAAACGAGCCAACGAGAAGCTGGAGCTGCTGCTACAAAAGAGAAAGGAGGTCAGTCAGCTCTCATATAGAAAAACATCTCTAAACATAGTACAGAGTCTAAAGCTTCATATGCAGAATGTCATGCATAGAGCTGAAATTATTGCTCAGCTTATTATATTAGGCTATGTTATATTTGTAATATCAAATAATAATCATTTCACATTGGTTCATCAGCAATTCTTAGAAGGTCTTGTGTAGTCAAAAATGATCATGATGTCAGCTGAAGATGCCAAAATTCCCAAACAAGAAGATTTATTTTTTAAATCATTATTGTCGATGATATCAGCTGTTATTACTGTTTAAGCTGTTGGGATTCTGCGCTGTAGATCAAAACCAAAAATGTCCTCAGACTGTCTTGTCTGTAACTTGGTGTTTTTCCTCTTTGCAGCTTCAGGAAAACCAAGATGAAATCGAGAATATGATGAACTCCATTTTCAAGGGAATCTTTGTGCATCGCTACAGGTACACTTTGTGCTGGTTGATACTGATCATTGTTATTTGCAATTTGTTCAGAAGGTACAACCCTGATTCCAAAAAGTTGAGATGCTGTGTAAACTGTAAATAAAAACATTTCAGAGCCTTGTTTGTCATCATCATCATCATTATTATTATGATGTTGGTGATTGTCCTTTTTACTTTGCAGGGATGCAATTGCTGAAATCCGAGCTATCTGTATCGAGGAAATCGGAGTATGGATGAAGATGTACAGCGATGCTTTTCTTAATGACAGTTACCTGAAATATGTTGGTTGGACACTACATGACAGGGTAAGCACACAGTCACACTCATTTCTTCAAGACTTGATACTGGGTCTGCTGATATTTACACAAAGACAGAATTGTAAACGTTTAGCCCACCAGGATCTGCTTTCCTTTGAAAGGTTGTTAACTGTCTTTTTCAGCAAGGAGAGGTGCGTCTGAAGTGCCTGAAAGCTCTGCAGAACCTGTACACAAACCGAGAACTTTTCCCTAAGTTAGAACTTTTCACCAACCGCTTCAAGGTAACAGCCACAAGAATGAAAATAAGAAACTTTGCTGCTTTTAAGACTCAGCCGCTGGACTGAGTGATGCTTAGATTTTTTGTTTTCTAATGTCTGTTGCCCTTTTACTTATTTATCCCAGTTCTCTCCCTGTTCAATTGAATCTGTTTTGACAGGACCGCATAGTATCAATGACACTGGATAAGGAGTATGATGTGGCTGTGGAGGCCATCAGACTGGTCACACTCATCCTGCAGTGAGTAGCTTTAATGGTTTTTGCTTAACCCCTTTTATATGTTTAATACATTTAGTTTCATCTAACTCTTCACACTATATTATTTTTGTTTCTCATACTCCTTTGTTTTTACTGAGGACACACAAATTTTTATATCTCTGAGTTGAGTGTGACTCTTGAATGATCCTCTGCAGGGGCAGCGAAGATGCCTTGTCCAATGAGGACTGCGAAAACGTGTACCACCTGGTTTACTCTGCCCATCGACCAGTGGCAGTAGCTGCTGGAGAGTTCCTGCACAGGAAGTGAGTCCATCCTCAGATCTTTCCTAATTTGTCTTATAGTAATCTTGACTTTAAGTAATATTGAGCTTTACTTTAAGTCTTTTATTTGTCATTAAATATTAGGTTTATTCATCTTCTCACGCTGTCTTTCTTCTTTTCCATTTGTCCCTCTGTCTGTCAGGTTGTTCAGTCGTCATGACCCACAGGCAGAAGAAGCACTGGCCAAGCGCAGAGGGAGGAGCAGTCCCAACGGAAATCTCATCCGCATGCTCGTGCTCTTCTTTCTGGAGAGCGAGGTAACGCTCACACTCAATAAGGTTTCACACAGTGCCTGCAAAGCCTGATCATGCACTCAGTTTCTGTCTATGTGTGTAGCTCCACGAGCATGCAGCTTACCTGGTGGACTCATTGTGGGAAAGCTCTCAGGAGCTGCTGAAAGACTGGGAGTGCATGACTGAACTTCTGCTGGAGGAGCCTGTGCAGGGAGAGGAGGGTGAGACACAAATACGAACAAACACTGTTCTTCTTCTCTCTTGAAACCTATCAAGTGGCATTAGGCTACTTCATGTCAAGCACAACATCACAGAAAACCAGCTAGAAAGAGATGATGCAATAAAATCTTGTACCATGAAACTCTCTTTGTTTCTGACCTTCAATGACAATCTGATTGTCCCTGTTGTCTCCACATTTATTTCTCTTTCTCTCTGTTCTTTGTATCTGTCTCTCCTTTACTCTGATTCCTTCTGTCTGTCTCTGCAGTGTTGTCAGACAGACAGGAGAGTGCTCTCATAGAGCTGATGGTGTGCACCATCCGACAGGCAGCAGAGGCACACCCGCCTGTCGGTCGAGGCACAGGCAAACGGGTAGGTCAAGTATACACGTTACACCGTTACCACTATTTTAGCATTCACCTTTAATTGTAAACAAGTTGAGTGCAAGGTGAGACTTCAATCAATCAATACTTAAAAAAATCACAATTCCTAAAACTGTTTCCCAGGAAGTCAAAAGTGCTCTTGCCTGTGATTTAAAAGACTGAGGTGTGTAATGTATCTAAATGTGACACCCTGAGTTCAAATCCTGGCCTTGACTCTTTTTGCATGTCTTCTCCTCTCCTCTTTACCTATCTGTTTTGTCTATGTAGAGTGTATTAATAAATCAAAACAACAACAGCAGCCAAAAAGATTCAGGTTCACTTCAGAATCAAGGATATGGATCCTCAGAGTTGGGCTGATGAACTCTGTGAAAACTCTCACTGGAATAACTAAAGACTTTCTTTGCTATTTGCCTGATATACAAAATGTTGATGTAGTTGTACATATCTGCTCATTTCAATTAGTTTGTCATGGTTTTAATGACGACAGAAACCGATCAGTAAAATGATATATGATTAATCCAAGCGCTGTTAAATTTGAAAGAAATTAATCAAGACTAAGAATATCAAAGAGTTAACCACTCTTTCTGGTCACATTGAGAGGACAGAATATTCCATCCAACACAAAATGACTGTTTTATCACCCTTTTCCTGCCTATTTTTACACTGACTTCTACATTTTTACCTCAAGTGTTGTGTCTGTGTGCCCAGGTGCTGACAGCGAAGGAGAGGAAGACCCAGATAGACGATAAGAACAAACTGACAGAGCACTTCATCATGGCTCTGCCCATGCTTCTGTCCAAGGTAAGACCAGGGTTCCCATAGTCATGAAAGTCCTGCTTAAAATATGTTCATAAAAACCCCAAAACATGCCTAAAGTTATGTTGAAGTGAGTGTACTTCTCCATATTAGGAGTTGTTGTCAGAGAGGTATCAAGGTCCTCTAATGATGTTTGACGAAAGCCTAAACAAAAGTGCGGTTGATCACGTCCGGATTTGGGATGGGAGGAAGGTGAAAACCTGAAAATTGTGTAACAAACCCTGTAAGACCTTCTTGAAATCCAGCCTGCACAAGGCCAGCAACAGACAGGCCAGTGACCCTGATGAATGAGTGGGCTGGGTGACTGATCTGTTTGTCAGTATAATTGATCAAAGTGTTACTTATGTAGTCACGAGAAGTGTTTTTCAATGTACGCCGCTCTGGACAAGTGTGCTGGCTGACTTAAAATGTAATCAACCATTTTACTGACTGGCAAACAGAATCAGGTTTTGATTGATGGGTCTTTCTGTTTTCTGCCTCTGTCCACTTGTAACTCTTTATCTAATTGCCACATTTCCATCTCCTCCCTCCACAGTACCAGGCAGACTCAGAGAAGGTAGCCAACCTGCTGCAGATCCCTCAGTACTTTGACCTTGATGTATACAGCGCCGGGCGCATGGAGAAGCACCTGGACGCCTTGCTGAAACAGATCCGACTGGTGGTGGAGAAGCACATCGAGATAGACGTGCTCGAGGCCTGCAGCAAGACCTACAGCATCCTCTGCTCTGAGGAGTACACCATCATGAACCGCGTGGACATCGCCCGCTCGCAGCTCATCGACGAGATGACGGACCGCTTCGCGCACTCTGTGGAAGAGCTGCTGCAGGAGGTATGAGGACTAATGACAATTTGTGAAACAGGTTACATGTCAGTGCTTTGTCTAGGGTTAGTGTTATGTGTCTTTGAGTAGCAGAAATATTAGTAGGTTAGATTAACAGGTGTTTGTTATTCTGCAGGCTGAGGAGGCCGATGATGACGACATCTACAATGTTTTATCTACTCTGAAGAGACTCACAGCCTTCCACAAGTAAGAATCTCTTTTTACTTCTTATGTCCGACTGTGTGGGCTGCAACTAATAAATTTTCATTGTTGATGGTTTTGATTGTTTTCTCAATTATTTGTCAGTCTTCAGTCTGGAAATATCAGAAAATAGTAACAAATATCCATTGCAATTTCCTAAAGCCCAGTGTGATGTCATGAAATAGCTTTTATATAATAGCTCTCTCTGAATAACCCTAAAATATTCATACATACCAAAACATGCCCTTTGAAGTTCCTCTAAGACTGACTGAAAGCACTGGATAAAACCTTCCACTACATAAACTTGTTGACTTAACTTACCGTATGAAGTCTAATATGTTTTCCTCTTGTTTCCTGCCTCAGCGCCCATGACTTGACGCGGTGGGACTTGTTTGGGAACTGCTACCGGCTGCTAAAGGCGGGCATCGAGCAGGGCTCCATGCCGGAGCAGATAGCTGTGCAGGCCCTGCAGTGCTCCCACTACTCCATCCTCTGGCAGCTGGTCAAGATCACAGAGGGGGCTCCTAGCAAGGTGCTGACCTCACCTCAGTGACAGAGCTTTAACGCCGCACACTCACGGATCCAAGTTTATCCTCAGTCAGGGGCTCAGAGTGAAGACGGCTATATCAGAGCTGTGGTGGCACAGAGGGACAGGAGCTTATCTTTATCTCTGCAGAGAATCCTTCCGATTCAGGGGCTTACCCCCAATCTGTCTCATTTTGCACTTAAACACTGGATGGAGGCATCAGATCCCAAGGCTCTTACTTTGTGGTGGCCTGAAGCCCAAACCTCCAAGAATGTTTAACCTCTTATCTACTGCTGGGAAATTTCCTTCTGTGCAGCATTTTAAGTTGAAGTCTTTAAGTCTATAATCACAAGGCAAAGCATGTTTATTTGTGTGGCACAAATCAAAATGCTTTACATAAGACATGATACACAAAATGGCATAAAATAGAGATGCTATTATAATTTCCTAATTTAAGTTGGCATACTCAACAAACAGAACAGACCCATAGAGGCCCAAGAAGAGTTACTAATATTCACATTAGAGTTGGAACCTGTGAAATTTTGGCTTGATTGATGGATTTGACAAAATTGTTGCCAATTAATTCTTATTAATTATTATCTACTCATCTACTTTAAAAAAGAAAAACTTGACCTTATAGTCTCACAGAGTGTGTGAGTGAGTCTTTGCTGGATACAAGCAGCCAATATCTTTATAACATGCACTTGACATCTGTAGTTATAACATCCTGTCTTATAAATTCAATGTAGAATGCATTATAAAGGCATCACATATTTGAATTATGCAGACTACTTTGATGTGCAGTGGCCTGCGTTGACAATATGTCGGGAATTATAAAGGGAAACAAAACCTGATCATCATTGGTTCATTGGTCTGTCTCGCTGTGGTCTCGCTGACAGACTCCACCAGCATCAACATATCATGTATTGATTCTTCTGCCTCAGTGGAGCTAGTTGATGATTTATTGAATCATTAAAATTCGATTACTTCATTGGTGCAGTTAGCCAGGGCAAGACATTTAGCCTGACTGATGCTGCTGTTTAATATTGATTTCTGTTAAAGTGTGGCTAATGACTGTGTGTGTTTGTGTGCAGGATGACCTGGTGGCTCTCAGGAGAGTGGTGAAGTCATTCCTGGCTGTGTGCCAGCAGTGCCTGTCCAACGTCAACACACCAGTCAAAGAACAGGTACCAACACACGCCTGATATGACCTGCTCATCATTAAACTGTGCACATTATTGTCCGAGAAGAGTTTGAAGAGTGGATGACAGAACCAGTTAAAACTAGAAACAGTGCCACAGTGTGTGATGTGTTATGACAGCTTGAGTGATGGAACAATTTATAGGGTTGATGTTTAGTCCTGGAGATTATAGAAAAATGAATTATAGTACCAAAAAATCAAATTGAACATTTTGTTGAAAAATGGGAAACGTGAACAATCAAATCATAACTCCTGATTTGTTCCTCCTTGTTCAGGCGTTCATGCTTCTCTGCGACCTGCTGATGATCTTCAGTCACCAGCTGACTTCTGGCGGCAGGGAGGGCCTCCAGCCGCTGGTCTTTAACCCAGACAGCACTCTGCAGAACGAGCTGCTCAACTTCGTCCTGGACCATGTCTTCATCGACCAGGACGATGAGAGTCAGAGCATGGGTGAGAGAGAGGGGAATTTATTACGGGGCACTCTGTTTTGGGTCCACACATGTTGTTTTAGGACTTAGATAAAAATTAGATAAGCTTGAAGATTGTTTAAAAAATCAACAAAATGCCTCCACATTCATCTGATATTTCTCCTCTGCTTGTAGAGGGAGATGAGGAGGACGAGGCCAACAAGATCGAGGCTCTCCACAAAAGGAGAAACCTGCTTGCAGCTTTCTGCAAACTCATCATCTACGACATCGTGGACATGCCTGCTGCTGCTGACATCTTCAAACACTACATGAAGGTGGCTGTTCATCTGTACTTGACATACAATAAGCATGAAATAATGAGGCAGTATGAAAAAGATAAAAATTGGAAGTTAGTAGGTAGTTTGGTCAAACTAAGATGATGAGAAAACTGATATGTGATATAATTGGAATTGAGACACCATTAAATTTAACATTTAATGTTTAAAAAGGTGATTTAAAGATTTGCTAACTTGAGGTGGGTTGTATGTTTGTATGCTTGTATGTTTTAACTGTTTTGTTTCTCTTCAGTATTATAATGATTATGGCGACATCATCAAGGAGACTCTGAGTAAAACCAGACAGACGGACAAGATTCTTTGTGCCAAGACTCTCATTCTCAGTCTGCAGCAGGTGAGACACTGATGATGACAACATTACAGGCTGCATACACACACACCCTGCTTTCAAATAGGGCTTTATGTAAGTTATGAGTGCTCTTATGTGCACTAACACTTTGTCATTGTGTGTGTTGCAGTTGTTCAATGAGCTGCTGCAGGACCAGGGACCCAACCTGGACCGAACATCGTCTCACGTCAGCGGCATCAAGGAGTTTGCCCGCCGCTTTGCCCTCACCTTCGGCCTGGATCAGATCAAGACCAGAGAGGCTGTTGCCACGCTGCACAAGTAAGACTATGAGTGCTCTGTTCTCTATGGGGGCGCTATTCTGGGCTCACAGGTGTAATCAGACATAGTGGAAGTTAAGAACATTTAATGATTTTGAAAGTCTGCAGATGACTGTGCTGCATTATAGTGATGCTGATTTAGATCTAGACACAGGATGCTGGATGTGGAATTGTTTCTATGCTGAGGAAAAATGCAAAACAAAAGCACTGGTGAAAGTGGACATTTTTATATAAGAGTCTTTAATGTATGCTAATATTAGCAACTATCAAGTTCAAGAAGTTGCTAGTTTTTCCATTTATGTGACTTTTGGTCTCTTTTTTCATTGTCTTTCCTTGTTTTTCCTCAACCTAACTCACTCAGTCTCTCACTGCCTCTTGTTTTCCTTTCAGGGATGGAATAGAGTTTGCATTTAAGTACCAGAATCCTCGAGGACCGGAGTTTCCTCCCATCAACCTGGCCTTCCTGGAGGTTCTGAGCGAATTCTCCTCCAAACTAATCCGCCAAGACAAAAAGACAGTGTAAGTTCTCGCTTCCGTCTTTTTTCTCACTCTTAAAACTTAATAAAAGCTTTCATAATGTAATGTCAATGTCGCATGTCTCCTCAGCCACTCGTACCTGGAGAAGTTCATGTCAGAGTCGATGTCTGAGCGTCGGGAGGACGTGTGGCTGCCGCTGATCTCCTACAGGAACAGCCTGCTAACGGGAGGAGATGAGGACCACATGTCTGTCACATCGGGTTCCAGCAGCAAGGCCGGCTCAGTCCGCAGCAAGAAGGGACGACCGCCACTACACAAGAAACGCATTGAGGGTGAGGAGACGGGTACACACAGAGAGATGAACATTGACTCTGTTCTGGGAAACAGGTTCACGGTCATTGTGTTACTGATACTGTCAACTTTCTGTGTGTGTTCATTTTCAGAGGAGAGTAGTGTTGAGGGCTCGTGGATGATGCGTAATGACACTCTTCAGACACCGGGAGCGCTGCAGACTCCTCAGCTCACGTCGACAGTCCTCAGAGAGAACAGACCAGCAGAACACATGCCAGACCCGGACTCAGAACCCGGATCAGAGAACGACTTTGTACACAAGTGAGTGTATACACATGAATTCGATTTGGAAATGATAAGTCAAAACTAATTCATGAATTACCTTTTGCTATATTGACCCTTTGTTTGTCCTCAGTCCTCAGATGCAGATGTCATGGCTCGGCCAGCAGAAGATGGAGGAGGTGAACAGGAAGGACCGGACGGGCATGAATTACATCAAGTCACGCAGCAATCAGGGCGTCCGGCAGACTGTGTAAGTGTGTTCAGTTTTTAAACCCACAGCAAGAACTATACCTCCACCAGGTGTCATGTCAGTCAAGTAAAATTAGAGAGTTGTTTTGATCAATGATCAACAGACTGATATGCTGCTTCTTTTCTAACTGTGTTTTTGTCTTACTTTGACATTTCCCATCAGTCGTGGGTTGATGGAGGATGATGCAGAGCCCATCTTCGAGGATGTGATGATGTCATCGCGGGGCCAGCTGGAGGACATGAATGAAGAGTTTGAAGACACTATGGTGATCGACTTGGTCAGTAATGTCACTTTCTCTCATCGCATGTGATTTGTGAAATTCAACAGAAGATATAAAGATGAAAAAATAAAGATTATTTTCCCTCATTTAAATGTCTTAATTATGGCTTTTGTCCTTCCCAGCCGCCATCGAGGAACAGACGTGAAAGAGCGGAATTAAGACCAGACTTCTTTGACTCTGCAGCCATGATTGAGGATGAGTCGGTAAGTAAAACTTAGACAGTTTGAGTCAAGAAAGTATATAGAGCTGAAAACGATTAGTCAGTTAATTGATTAGTCAAAATTAACCTGCAATTGTCTTGAAAATCAATCAAGACATTTTTTAAGCAAACGTATATATTTAAAGCAACAGAGGCCACTTTTACTTCAGTCTCTCTCCAAATCAATGCAGACTTAACATTGTCACCGTCGCATGTTTTTCTAAGACAAAACAATAAATACTGTTCAGAGAATCGTGTCAGAAAAGGGGCGAAAAATAGCGTGTCCACCTAATTGTCATGTTTCCATCACTTCTAATCGGAGCTGAAGCTGATAAATATCTGTGACGACTACAAAGTCATGTGAACTGAGGACAAAATCAGATGTTGCTGGGTGTTAGTGGGTTTTTGTATATGAACGTCTGACAGCCGCTCTCCTCTTCGTTGTTCCAGGGTTTCAGCATGCCCATGTTCTGATCTGGGAAGAAGCGAAGATCCTGAGATCAGGATCCACATCCACACGCGGAGGGGGGGAGGGGTGGTTGGGACATCTAACCCACATAGCCTGCCAATCAGACTCTTAAGAAGAAGAAAAAAACATTGTTGAAGTACTTTTCTCTTTCTGTAAGACACGATGGAAGTGTTTGTCAAGTGGATCTACTGATGGATCCCACATCGGCTGGCTCTCACCTGGAAGTGTGAAGTGAAGATCGGCTCTGTTCTTTCAGGCGGACCGGAGGATCCAGAATCTTGTCTGGTTTATTCAAGAGCTTTGTCTTGCTCCTAATCTTCCTCCTCCTCCTCCTCCTGTCCAGCCTGTTGGTTTAGCTCTTGTTAGCAGTAGCTCTGATGGCTGCTGGCCGATGAGTACTCGCAGTTTTTCCAGTCCCCCCCCGTTACACAGATGTACAGTTGTTTGGTTCGGCTCTCGATCAGCAGCACAGAGCAGCGTAACACTCTGTACAGCCCCCCCTCCTTCTTTTGGTGTCGCACTTCGATCCGTCTGGTTAAATCAAACATAGAGAGGATCTCAATACTAAATGTTCTATATCTTTGCTCTTATTACCACCGACCCCTCTCCTCTCTCTCTGTTCGCCATCTGAGTCCTTGTATGTGGTGGTGCTGGTGTGTGTAAAGTGTTGGTGGTGATGATGATGATGGTTGAGTAAGTCGCACATGCACACTGAGGTCAACAGCTGTAGACCGACCAGGAGGAAGTGATGTAACTGTCTTGTGTGTGATGTCAAAGCAAAGCGAGTGTTGTCATTTGACAGTGAAGCCCCTCCCCCCCAGCCGACCCCGGACAGAAGCCCCCACCCTCTCAGATCTCGGACATGTTCTGCACACACCCTCGAATAATGGCTTTTTGAAGTTTTAAAAAAAAGACAATAAACATATTTTGAATTCTGTAGCTTTAGTACTAAAGTTTTAAATCAAGTGTGTTTTTGTTTTTGTCTGATGTTTGTACAGGTTTTTCTTGAATATGTATCTTGTTTGTTGCCAAATTGTGGCCTACATACTTACAGTATATTCCAGCCCCTTCCCCTGCACCTGAAACTCATATCTAATGGTTACCAAGCTCAGATTGTTGTTGTGGGATACCAGCTTTTAAGCGCTGTATGGTCTGATTGTAATCGTTTCACAGTTCAGTATTACAGACGGTTTATCTATTAGGTTTGTTCATTTTACAGGTCAAATCAAGTTTTTACCAACAGTGTTCCAGGACGTTGAAGATTTGTTATCATGGTCATATCCAGTGCAGTGATGGATCTCTATGTCTGGCAGATTTGTTTGAATGTGTTTTGAATGTTTCCAGCCATATCATCGTTCACCCACCGTTTGTTTATCGATCATTTACCTTTTTTCCCTCGGCTGGCTTGGCAGTCCTCCTGTAAATATCAGAGACAATTGGATCTTTTCTGCAGTGCAGTTGACATCAGTTGCCCTTAAAATGCTCTAAAAGCCTGTTTTTTTTCTGTGAACCTAAATTCTTTTTAATAAAATAAAATCTGTAATCGATTTATGGACCAGTGTTCATGTGTGCCTTTGTTTAACAACTGCATTGTAGTTGTGGTTGTAGCGCGACAAGTCATTTTTGACCGTGGAAACAGCAGTTGACAAAACAATCTCTACTCAATGGTCTTGTGATATCCAGAGCTTTCAGTGGTTTCACGTGATCCTCATCAGTAGTCATGGAATTGAAGATGTTCAAACGTTCTGTGATTTTTATCTCCTCTAATTCTACTCATCCACTCGAAAGTCAAGCTTGACAGTTCAAAAGTTCCCTGCCAGCTCACCTTCCTCTATCTGCTAAAGAGGACCGTGTATTTTGGTCAAACAATCAGTACTGTGCAATATAATACCCTGTAGTTTCAATTGATTTAAGGTATAGGAAATGAAGCAAATGAATTTTAGTACACATGCATCCTCAGTCTATCTCAATGGCAGGTGCTGCTGTCAAACTTCTATTTTCTCATTAGTACCAAGGATTTTACAACGGCAGTTCTTTGTGAATGTCAAAGTTTCACCACAAATGTTTGGTTGTACCCCTGATTCAGACACACACTGGATAAAAGCAGCTACTTAATTCAAATTGGATTTATTCTTAGAACCAATTCTATGGGGATTACATCATATATATTTGTCATATATTTAAAAAACATCAACTTCAAATAGAAATTGTTGCATTGGTAAAAGGAAAGAAAACACACATGTATTGAGTCCATGATTTATTTTACAAATAGCAGAGCAGAGTCTGCTGGAGAGAGAAAAGGCACAGTTCCAGGTGGTAAGGATGACTTTTTCTTGACCTTAACAGAGGACATCGAACACACGGAGTGTGTCTGACAGAGCAAACGACTACACACAACTAAGAGCTTAACTAAATACGGTACATTAACAACTTTGGAAACAGTGACAACAGTATGTTTTAGTGTAAATGCAAATTATGTTGGCAAGTGCATTTTAATCAGCAATGTGTAATCTGCTCTTCCATAATCTTGTTTTCAAAATGTCAAATCATACCAACAATAGTGACCAATATGGCCACTACTGACATGAAGATTAACTTAAATGTGTGTTAGTACTGTAGTATACTGCTCAGGTCCTGTGAAATGTGTTCAGATTTAACATCTTGCATGTCGGTGTTAAAGATACATATGCTGATTTTGTTTACGGAGCACTAATCTTCACAGTTTGAGGCTGATGTTTTAAGTTTATAGTTAAACATAAGCAGAGAGCTGGAAGGAAATTTGGGGCTGCTGTAAAGCACTTACAAAATCAGGGAGTGTATCTTTATGTGCTGCTTTCAGTGGAGTGGTAAATGACACAACAAATATCTGCTGAGCAGGCAAGTTGTCATCACGGGGTACCACCGCAGTTCATCTGAATGTGAAGTCAGCATCCCACAGCGAGTGCCTTTAGATGAGGAAGCAGTCTGGGTGTGTTTCACAGAGGAATGTTGGCGTGTTTCTTCCAGGGGTTGACCTGCTTCTTGCTGGCCAGCACCTCCAGATCTCTGCAGATCTTCTTGCGAGTGGTCGACGGCTCAATGATGTCATCCACAAAACCTGAAACAAACATTTGGCCGGTCAGAAAGAGAAGTGTATAATGCATTGATAAAACTAGAATTTGTGTTAAAGCATATGTAAGGATGAGGGTGGCAGTTGTCTGAAGAGCTCTAAAGAAGTGAGGAAGTTTACCCCTGACGGCAGCTGGGAAGGGGTTGGCGAACTTCTCCACGTATTCAGCTTCTGCCTCAGCCTGGTTCTCCTTTCCTCTGAAGATGATCTGCACAGCACCCTGAGAAAGAAGGAAAAGAAACAGAACATACACACTGTCAAATCAAAGGAAGGAAAAAAGTAGAGAGAGACAAACAGGAAAAAAAATGATTGTTTGTACCTTGGCACCCATGACAGCAACCTCAGCTGAAGGCCAGGCGTAGTTCACGTCTCCTCTCAAGTGTTTGGAGCTCATCACGTCATAGGCTCCTCCGTAAGCCTGGGACACACACATAAACACATTGAGTCCTCTGTCATGCACATAGTGTACAATATTTATTCTGACTTTCTGCCTGATCCAAAACACACTCATTTATATTTTATACTTGACAACATTCATTCCCTGACCCCAAGGTTTCACCGCACACCTGCAGGACACCAAAAGATTTGTTAATTTCACTAAGCCCAGTTGAAAAATAACTCTTACGACAATACACTGCTTTTCATACTGAATAGCAGGCAGCATTTGTCAGAAAGTATGTCAAGTGGAGATTAAAGAATAATGTCTGATATTACAATGCGTCTTTTGATGCAAACTCAACAGTGGGTGCAGCTCCTTCACAGTGAAAGTCTTCCAGTAAAAAGCTCATGCTGAGCCAGAGTAAAACCTCAACTCTAAACTTCTCCGCTAGTTCCATAACTTTACCCCCAGCCTAACCTTCAGTGCAAACCTTCAGCCTACATTCTTTTCTCTTTACGTCTATCTCTACTCATCCTGTTCACACACACCTTTCTGGTGATGATGGTGATTTTCGGGACAGTGGCTTCTGCAAAAGCATACAGCAGTTTGGCTCCGTGTCTGATGATGCCTCCGTACTCCTGAGCGGTACCTGTTGACCACGACAGCAGTTATCCATACTGAAAATTGTTACTGTAGTATGCATTTACGAATCCTGTGAGCTTCTGTTTTCTTTTTCCCTGAGCTGAGCTCTTTTCCTGCTTTTTGTGCAGGTGGATTGTTTCATCTGTGACTCGAAAGGTAGACAAAAAGATTCTGCTAACTGCATTATTCATGGCAGCAGGGAGACTCACTAGAGAATCATCGATCAATATTTTAATCTGAGTAAGATGTAAAGTTTGGCCAGTAGCTGGATTATTCAGAGCATGTAAATGAAACAAGTGTGCATGCACTATGAGATCTTCAAATAGTACCTGGCAGGAAGCCCGGCACATCCACAAAGGTGATGATGGGAATGTTGAAGGCATCACAGAAGCGTACGAAGCGGGCTCCCTTCACTGAGGAGTTGATGTCCAAACAACCTGATAAATAGAGACAGAAAGTAATGACTGAGCAGCAAGACGAAAAACGACACTTCTGAATGCCTCTCTTACTTTTGGCCCTTCAATTATTTTACCTACCAGAAGCCACTTTGGGCTGGTTACCCACAATTCCAACAGTGCGCCCATTCATGCGAGCGAATCCCACCACAATGTTTTTGGCATAGTTGGGCATGATCTCAAAGAAGTCCCTCTCGTCGACTATCTGAACAGATGCATGAAAAAAGGAACATTTTACCACTTAGAAATTAGATGAGATGTCGTTGCAAATATTAAGGTGTGAGTAGATATGTGTCTGTTCATGCACATACTGTTTGAATGATGTCCAACATGTCATAGGCTTTAGTTGACTCAAATGGGACGATGGTGTCCAATGAAGGTACCAGACGATCGCTGAAAAGGGGATGAGAAATCAGTCATAGTTGAAATAAAAACAGATGTTTCCCTTTAAGAACAGGTGATTGGTTGTTCTGTAAAGTGGAGATAAAGGTGATTGGTTACCTGGGATCGTGGCATTCTCTGACGGGGGCAGAATCCTGATTGCTTAGCGGCAGGAAGTTGAAGAACTCGCGCATATTGAGCAAGGCTTCAACATCATTCTCAAACGCATGGTGAGCCACTCCTGAGTAAAGACATGAGACACCTGATTTAGACCCTAAAGACAATATTACAACTTAAGTCTTTTTAAATTGGAGAGTCAATCTCAGATGAGTTATTGCATAATACAGTAAAGAGAGTGAGCTGAACATTTACATGATAACAGCGCCTTGAGGTTGATTTTGGAAGTGGAGGCATTTAAAATAACTCCTGAACAAAGCAAAACAAGAAAATCAGAAGTGAAAGAAAAAAGTAAACTAACCAGACACAGTGGTGTGAGTTTTGGCTCCACCGAGCTCCTCTTGAGTCACGTCTTCGTTGGTGACAGACTTCACAACATCAGGGCCTGTGATGAACAGGTACGATGTGTCCTACACACACAGTTGTCAGGCGAATGTGAGTGACAATACAATCTTAGAACCTGGACTGGAATTGTATATCACCTTGCTGTTTCTGTGCAGCTCCCTACCTTAACCATGAAGGTGAAATCTGTCAGGGCGGGGGAGTAGACAGCTCCTCCTGCACAGGGACCCATGATGAGGGAGATCTGAGGGACGACTCCTGAGGCCATCACATTCCTCTGGAAAAGGAGAAAGTTTTGTTTTTACTTTTTCATTTCCAAAAACCCTGTTCCACTTCAGACGATAAGCAGTGACATGCTCTTTAGGAAATAACCATACCAGGAATATATCTGCATATCCAGCCAGAGACTCCACTCCTTCCTGGATCCGAGCTCCTCCAGAGTCGTTCAACCCGATGACCGGGGCTCCAACTGTCATGGCCTGGTCCATAATCTGAGCACGGAACATTTGAATGTTGTGCATCACTGTTGGGCATTTTTCTACTTTGTCAGTGCATTTTTCAGACACATATGTTGGCTCAGACATGCACACACACAACTCAGTATCTCTTGTTTACCTTGCAGATCTTCTGTGCATGAGCTCCAGACAGACTGCCACCAAACACTGTGAAGTCCTGAGAGAACCAGAAAGGGCGAGATTGAAAGAATATGATACAGGTGAAAACAAGCTTCCATGTATTGTCAGGATTCTTGAAGTATAATTACACATTGTACCTGACTGAATACATAAACCAGCCTTCCATTGATTCTGCCTCGGCCTGTCACCACACTGTCACCCGGGAACTATGACAAAGAGAGATATGACAATAGATATTTCCAACTACAGAGGAAGGAACAGTTTTTCATTTCCAGTTCACAAAGCACAATTTCGCTGAGTCGTGGCCTGTGTGCAACCTGTTACCTTGTTCCTATCCTGCTCCATGCCAAAGTCCGAGCAGCGATGCTCCAGGAACATGTCGGACTCCACGAAGGACTCTGGGTCCAGCAGGAGCTCCACACGCTCCCTGGCTGTCAGCTTACCCTGCCACACATAGCAACAAGTTACTACACATTTACCTGAAAAACACTGCATATATTTGATGGCAAAATACTGTCAGAGATTTTCCCATATCATTTATACTGTGGTCACTATCCCTTTAATACCACTGGGGCCAATGCTGTCATTTTTTGAGTTTTGATTTAATTTGCTGGATTAGACAAAAGCATTTTACTCGCCACTATTTCCCCATATAATTGACTTTATCGCCATATATTTTGATATGACAATATTAAATTTCATTATATATGATGAGTTTTATCAATATCACCTACTTCTATATATGTATACTGACAACATGCAGATTTCATTAAGGAAAAGAGAGTAACATCCGACCACCTTTATAATTATTATATTAACAAATCAGGGCTGATGACAAGCAAAGAACATTATAATTATTATTATTATCATTATTATATTGAAGTATGTCAAGATGGAAAACCACATGACAAGTTGTCCATGTCTTCGTCCATCACATTGAACAATATTTTTGTTTTTCATAAATAACTGGGAATATTTTGGGGATCTGTTATCAACTTTAAACCTGCAGATTAGACCTTGTACCCGAAGTTGACAGGGGATTTGTGCCTTGCTCAAGGGCACTGGGACTCAGAAAGATGGATGTTTACCAACACAGGACACTGCTAAAAGCATCACAGAGTAACAGTGAATCCTAGTAAGGCTGGAAAGTTGGTTTTTAAAGGTCACTTCAAAGTATGCGAGGACAAAAATGAACTGCAGCGACAACCACTGACCTGACTGGAGCCCTTGAGCCAGGCACCACTCCAGCAGTCAGTGTATTTAAAGCTTTTGGTCACATGCTAACATGGATGCAAGTTTGCTTAAAAACAAGACAGTCCACGTTAGCTGACTTTACCTTTTTGTGTTGTGCATCTATTCTCTTCTGACCTCCCCCGAGTAGCGCCGCCTTCCGTTTCTTATCAATCCTCTCCTTCACGGACAGATGGCTGACACTATACCGGCGACATTCCCGGAGCAGGTTCGTCTGCGGCACCGCAGCAACGACTGCGCCATGTTTCACTGGCGCAAAGCTCCTAAAAGATACCCTCAACCCGTTTATCAGCCCACAGCTGCTACGAGCCACACTGAAGGCCGCCATCTTTGCCCTGCGCGTTCTCGGGTGACAGAGGGCGGAAATGAAATGCAGAGATTTGAGCCAATAGCGAATGGGGGGCGAGATCTCACAGCCAATAGGAAAGAAGGAATTTGTAGCTAGCGCAGGATGGGCGGGACCTGGAGGGGATCAGGTTTTCCTGTAATCTGAAAGTCAAGTATTAATGTCTTTTTACCCTGAGTTTGGTTTGTCGGGAAGATCTTCCTCTCAGAATGAGGCTTCTCTTGCTACTTAGAAACTCTCACTTCAAAACATTTGCTCTAACCCTGTACAAGATACGAGTAAATATAACAATTTAATCGGTACAGTTTGTTGGAAACCCGGGGATAAAACATGCCTGACAGGTAGTAAACAGGGAAAATTATTTTATGCTAATACGTTTTCCTATCAGGTATTGAATTACTTTGCCTATTTAATTATAATAATATCAATTAATGTGTTGACCCGTAGAATCCCATGTAGGATGTGTTATTTATGACTTACACAGACATGTTGGTATATAGGAGAGATTTAGAAGCAGGAAAGATTGTAACACATGAGAAAAGCTGTGCAAACTATTCCAAGCTTATTCAATAGTAATAAATTGATAGAACTGACTGGGGGCACAATGAATGCAGGTGGAAGATGAAGGTAGATGAATTTGAAAGAAACAGCAGGAAGGAACCAGAGAGGAATTTTTTTTTATTAGTCTTTTATTTTATTTATTATAGTTTATTAGTCCCACAATGGAGAAATTTCCAAGGCTGAAACATTATAGTGAGAACGAAAAAGAAATCCACTTGGCTAAAATAAAATTGACTTAGGACAGATTTGGAGATTTGGAGACAGACATGAAATCATTGGAGGACAAAGTTGATGTCAAAAGAATTCAACTGAAGAAGGTCTTAAAATAACTGAGATGGTTACCGAGTGTCATGTTTCCCACTCAATTGAAGAGTTTCAGTATCAGTAACCCAGAAAGGCCTTTTGTTCCCAAACCCATTCAGTGCAGACATTGTTGGAAATTTGGACACAGTTCATGTGTGTGCAGACATATTTTGAGGACATGTGGTAAATGTGGAGATGAGATGTGTAATCATGAAGCAAGACAAGCAGACTGCTCAAAGAGAAGGAAAAGTCATGAGAAAGCAGCTCTGAAAGAAAAAAATTAAGATGTAACAACAACAAATCAGGTAGGAAACATGATGAATATTGTTTTTATAAAGACAAGATTAAGTTATTAGCATCTGTGCCCATGTTGATTAACTGTGCTGGTGAGGAAATTTGAGAGAATGAAATTATTTGTTGATGCTGCAAGAAGGTTTTTGGATATTTTGGGATTTACTGGAAATAAAGCTCTTGAGAGATGCTTTCAGAAACTCTCAGAGATTAGATTGATTATGTTAATTTAATTAGAGGATGGGATGAGGGGTGGGAATAAACTTTATTTTTGGACCAGGAAGAGGCAGAAATAAGAATAATGTAACAACAGCTGATGGCGATAATGCTCCACCCGGTTGCAGTTCGCCATTAAGAAGAAGAAGAGGAGGAACGAGGAAGGGGGGAGGAGGAGGAGGAAGAAGAAGAAGAGCACAATGAAGGCGCTGGTGTGTCAAACAGAACGTGAATGCACCGTACACTACGGTAACCAGGGTAACTAGTGGAAGTCTCGCGTGATGATCATGCCTGTCGAGAGGGGCTGATGCGAGGAAAAGTGGAAAATCGAATGATTGATGCATTTGTAAAACGGATAGTTCGCTATGTTCCGGTCGCTACTCGCCAAGAATTATAGCAAAACGCACCAAAATCGCAGGATTTGCAATTTCAATTTGCAGCTTGCATTTCCCTTGTTCGCGTGGGGTATAAGGCGGCCCTAAGGGGGGGTTAGTGATACGGTTGAATTTTTGCTAGCTAATTTAGCTAGCCATGCTAACACTAGCTGGTTAGCTTTGTTTACATCAAGTGCGCGCCTGGGATCCGGTAGCTAGCTGCTAACCAAATGAGTGTGCGCTCTCGGGAGTAGCTCTTCGTTTAATTTGGCATCGACGAGGAGACTGTGTTGGATCGTAAATAGGCTCTATGGCCAACTTCCACCATCGCTCGTGTAAAACGTTTGGCTGATGTCGTATGCTAACGCTAGCTACACCATGCTAACCTTTTGATCATGGATCGTTTGATTTAGTGTGAGCCATCATGCAGCATTCGTGATAATGTGAGCAATTATAATCAAGCGTCTCATTGGTCCGGATTAATCGAAATTCTAATCGTGATCTGAAATATATGGTTGGTGAACAGGGACGACTACGAACCGGTGATGCTAACTTTAGCTAGCCGCCTGCCGAGCTAACGTGCGCGTTTCGTGATAACCGCTTCAGCATGTTCGTCGTCTATTATTGTGTCTATTATTAATTCATATGTCTGCATTGACACACTGGAGTGGCTGATTGTTGCTCCTCCAGGCCGGTTTATATTTCCTCCATCCACCCTGAGACTCGGCTATCTTTAGCTCCGTCGCAGCGAGAGGCTGGATATATATTTTTTCCCGGGCCGTGTTTCCCTGAGGCTGCGGAGGACACAGCTATGAACCCCGTTAATGCAACCGCCCTGTACGTGTCCGCCAGCCGGGCCGTGCTGCAGTGTGACCCGAGGCAGCCCCACACCTTCGCAGACATGTACACACTGCTGCCCTTCTTCCGCCAATCCCTCGCATGCCGCGTCTGTGGTAAGCATCCTCTAAATATTCGTGTATAATAGCAATACATACATGCTCTAATGATCATTTCATTGCAAGATTATCATCGATTATACAGCAAGTTTCATTTCACTAAAATGAACGTGTTTGACAACCTCATATTGACTTTGTGGGCGTGCATGTGCCCACTGGCTGATCCCCACTCATCTGTCCTCTTGTCAAGCCAGATGACTCCTCTGTTGTTGTATCTGCTGCAGAGCCATGTGTTTCCTATTCATGCTTTATTTACTTACTCTGCTTAGCTAGTGGGATATCAACACTGGCACAGCTTGCATTTAGAGATGGGCAATATTGACAGATTGATATATGGCAATATTTCTGACCTCTGCCCATTATGTAATGGTGTTTTTGGCATGATTATTTGTGATTTAATGCAATGTGTAAGCAGACGTAAAGATGGGGGGATGTAAGCAGTAAAAATTAATAATGTGAACATAATGACTGAGCAGGCTGGAGTCTTTGTTTATGTCAATAAACTGGGACAGATAAGCTAAGAAAAAAGTCCAAGAAGCACCAATATTTATGGTGTAGTAACAATTAAAGCCCCAGATCATGATATTGGTATTACATTTATTGATTTCCTTTCTCTGGTTGAAATGCATCCATTGGTGCTGAATCAATTAGTTGATGAATTGATTAGATGAGTGACAGAAAATTATTCAGCATCTGATTCAAAAATCAATTAAGTCAAACCAACCATTTAGACAGTTTGTCAGGCAAAACAAGATATTTGAAGAAGCCACATCAGGTTGTGGAAGATTTGTCATAGGCTTTTTTTTTTTTTCCATTGTCTTATACTGTTTTACAGACCAAATGTTTAATTGACAAAATAATTGGTAGATTAGTCCATTCTAATGTTCATTTTAATTGTTTCTATAGAGGCATGACAGTGACTGGAAATTACTTTGAAGGAGTCTGCCCCAGCATAGTTGAATGTGCTGTAGTAGATGTACAAGTGCAAAGTGAATAACCACGTGGGTTAACAGCTCCCTCTTTCTTTTGTCACAGGTAAACTGCTACAGGATCCCATTTCCCCATCACAGTCAGAGTGTGAGCACTATGTCTGCTTGGGCTGTAAAGGCCAAAAGATGCAGATCAGGCCGTCATGCAGCCGCTGTAAGGACTATTCCTGCTTCCAGGAGAACAAACAGCTCTCTTTACTGGTGAAGTGCTACCGGAAGCTCTGCCTCTATGTAACCCATTCACCGTTGCTGCAGTCGATCAGCAGCCTTGTCGGAGGGTCTCCAGAGGTTATGGCCTTGCTAGAGGAGGTGCTAATGTCACATGAAGAGGAGATAGAGGCAGAGGACCCAAACCTAGCACAGGAAGATGGGAATCCCTCTGCCCCTGAGTCCCTTACCCCCACAGAGGCACCACCTGCTCCAGCAGAGCTCTCAGCTATACCACAGAGTTCTTCCTCTGACCCTCCCTGTTCTAATGGACCACAGGAATGCAATGGAGAAGTGCTTGAGGACCTGGATCCCTCGTCTCCTGAGCTGGAAGTATGCGAGTTGGTAGAGGAGCAGCCACAGGCAGGCCTGTCTGTGTCCAGTACTGGTTGTGGTGGTCTTGAACTGAGTCTGACCACTGGACCCTTAGCCCCAACTCCAGGCACTGTGTGCTCACTCAGGGATGGGGAATCTAGCAGCAGGGAGCTGGAGGAGGGGGAGGTGTTGCTTCTCAGTGTGGAGGAGGTGTTGCAGACTTTGGATCCCCTTCAGCCCGGTCGAGATTCTCCTCACATACAGCCAGAAAGAACACACACTCACGCACACATAACCACGGACAGAGCACACGCTCAAATGTACATACAGCTGGATGCAGCTCACAACTATACACAGATTCGAACAGACAGGACTAACACAATGGCAAGCCATGGTGCTCACGTACACACACCCTCCTTCGATCCTCCTCCAGCCTCCAAGCCTCCGCCGGTCCGCCTTAAACGTAAACGATCTCGTTCAGAGAGCGACAGGGAAAAAGTGAAACCCCTCCCTATCGCCTCCATCCTGCAGGGCTCCTCCTCACACTTACACACTCCAAACCCCTCTCAGACACTGCACACACAACCACCCGCACCCTCCTTAACTGTACCAGCGCACACATACTCGTCCCTTCCTAACGGGGCGCCTCCCAAGCCCAGTCGCCCTGCGCCCAACCACAATAAAGGTGCCAGGAAGCACGTCGATCCGGGCCCTAAGAAACCCCATGCAAAGGCCCGCAGTGGTGCAGGCTCCAAGACAAAGGATGGAAGCAAAGACCAGCGGTTGATGTCAGGCTGCCTTGTGCCTCCAGCGCCTGTCAGGCCTCCATATAAGAAGCCGGTGGAGAAAAAAGGCTGCAAGTGTGGCAGGGCCACCCAGAATCCATCTGTGCTGACCTGCAGGGGGCAACGCTGTCCCTGCTACTCAAACCGCAAGGTGAAGCTATGACTGTTGCATGAATGGGATTTTTGGGATCAAGTTTTCAGTTAAATTTTTCTATTTAATCAGCATTTGTTGTGTCTATTTTTTTTTAGCTATTTAAAAAATTATTTTTTTTTACAAAAACTGATCTGGAAACCAGGCTTAATAATGTCACTATATTCTCTACCAAAAAAAATAATTTTTAAACCACAGTTTTAAAAATAAGATGTATCAATTGCATGTTTATCATTAAATGAATGCACTACCACACCATTCTTATTTAAAGCTACATTCAATCCTACATTCTCAAAGTGATTCTGGGTAAACAATGTGGCTGCTTTTATGCGACATTGGTGTGATGCAAATAGACTAATGTTCTTTGTCTGTTGTTTGTCATCTTTCTCAGGCATGCTTGGATTGTATCTGTCGAGGTTGCCAGAACTCCTACATGGCCAATGGTGAGAAGAAGCTTGAGGCCTTCGCCGTGCCAGAGAAAGCCTTGGAGCAGACGCGGCTCACGCTCGGCATCAACCTCACCAGCATCACGGCAGCCGCGGCGCTCCGCAACCCGGCATCCACCAGCATCCGCGCCAACACCCTCCTCAATGTCGCCACTGCAACGGGAACCCCCGTGACCACGGCCTTCCTGTCGCCCAGCCCCCCGCAAGAGCCCAACTACGAGGACAGCCTGGAGCTGCTGATCGGATGAGAGGCTGGGACTCAGAAAAAAACAATAAACAGACAGCTTGGTGCTGATTGAATGTGATGGCTGATCATTGTGTCTGTCAGACAACCTGTACCTCCCCCCCTCCAGAGGGGAGGCAATCTAAGGCAGCTATGGGTCTGTCCTGTCCTGTAACCTGCTCTTCTTCTGTGTTGGAAAATGCTGAGTAGTAAGACTAGCATGGGTGTGCCAAAGCCTCCTGTATTGTGCCTGTGTGCCGGTGTGTATTGTTGCCTGCCTGTAGTTAAACACTTATACTCGGTTCCAAGGCTGTTCTGTACTTCAGAGGTGCTTTTTGTTCATAGACCACAGACATACTGTACGAGGCAATAGGACCCCATACCAGGTTTTGTGTTCGTCAATGTATGCGCACAATTATAGACTTCAGTGTGTGCGTATGTGTGATTTTTGGTGCATAATGATAACAAAAACAGCATCATTATATCTCAGTCACCTTTCACAACGTTTTTCCATGTTTGAGTATTACTCCATGTATGTTTAAGAAATGCATAATTGGTATTAGGACGGCCCTTACTAACCCTTAACCCTGTATGTGTTCACACCTTTCATTGTGAATGAATCTTGTGACTAATCTATGGAGAAGTTCTGTGTCACACAAAACTGTATGCCTTTTTCTATCTCGTTAACTCACTCGATCCAAGTACTGTCGACTGATAATGAATTTGTCTTAATGAACTTGACTGATGCAGGCATTGTTACAGGCAGCAAGATAATGTCAAAGCACTTGGCTGGCTCCATGGTTTTTGTGTGTGTGAGTGTGTGTGTGTGTGCCTGCTGAGATTTACTATAATGTCAGCGGGGAGGCGGATGGTGGGTTGTAAGCACTTAGACTGATTGATTGGCCAAATTACAACTAAAACCATTCTTGGTTACAATAGCAATAGGAGCACCAACAAGGAGCCTCCCAGCTCTCGTGCACACACGCAGTTGTTTACAATATTGCCATTTATATAGACTATAACTGACTGTCTTCTAAAATATTACACCGTTATGTTTTGATTGTGGGATTGTACATGACTGTGTGTGCGTGTTTAGATAAACTGAAGCCATAGGTTGTCATTAACAAGACAAAATATCCTCTGCGTGTGCATTTCTTCCCCCTGTTGTAGTGTCCCGACTGACTAGAGACCAACTCAGAGACTATTTTTGATACCAAGTGTTTGAGATTTGGTACCACTGTCTTTTTTCGTGTTTTGGTTAAAGCACCTTGAAGCCCTCCTATATCTCAAGAGGCTGTGTATTGTCTGTGTTTGTGTTTACTGTCTCAGCTGTAACTACAACATGTTTGTCAGTCCAGTCATGGTGACCAAAAAGAGACTGAAGGAGAGAGAGAGGGGACTCGGGCAGACCAAACAAACACCTTGGTTCTCCACTCATAGACCAGGAAGTAGCAGGTGGATTACATTAAGATCAGCAAATATGATCTATCTTCCTGCCTGTGTGTATGTTTCAAAATGTATTTCTGTTGGGCATTACTTGAACCCTGATTAGTTTTTGGTATTTGTTTTTTTTATGTAAAAACTCTTGTTTGAGGAGTGACTCTTATTATTGCTGAAACATTCACTGCCATAATATGGAAACATGTAATACAACAAGAATTAAATGATAGTTTTTTACTTTTTCAGTTTGGTGTCTTTTTGTCTGGAGGGGATGTTTGATTCAAGTTTGCTTTAAACCGCCGTTGCAGATGGGAGCAAACTGGGGCTCGACACATTATTAACCACAACTGTGAGCACAGCAGTGGATGGAGTTTTGTGGTTGAGACTAATAAGACTTTTTTTCTCTTGCACAAGCTTGGAAGACTCAGGAAAATGGTGTGTCGAGAAAATGGAGAATTATTGTGAACCGGAATATAATAGAGCATTTTGCCTCACCTTCATTATCACACATTATACTCAGCTCCAATTAAAATCTTCAAATTAGTTCAAAATATTAAGACCTCGAGTAAAACAAGACTTGTCCTCGCTCAGCACAGTGATACTTTGAGCTAAATGCTAACTTCAATGCGCTCACAATAACAAATCTATTGTTTAGCAGATATGTATAATATGAAAGCATGCCAACATTTGCCAATGAGCACCAAATAGAAAATACAGCTGATGGTATTATCATGTAGTGTAGTAGAAGCTAAAATTTTGACCTGATGCTGGAGCCAAATAAAAAGGGTAAAGCATCACCAAAGTTTTTACAATTCATCCTGAGAGCTACATGAATGTCTGTCCCAAATTTTATATAAATGCATTTAAATTTATTCAAGCATGGCCAAAAAGTTTGCTTAATGGTTTGTGCTTTTGTTATTATTTAGACCTGGGAAACATTTTTGCATTCAATCTGTACAGCAAACATTTGTTAATGAATTTATCCAGCACTAAAGAAAGTCTGGATATAAAAGTGTAGTTCAGAGTCCATTCATACTGGATCAGTGCTTCTTTAAGGCCGCAGGACATCGTGATCTGTGTCACGCCACACATGCACTTGCACAAATGCAATGAACAAAGATGAAATTCAACTGTAAACAAAATAAGCTTCATTCATATTATGAACATCTAAAATCTTGTGGCATTTTTGATATTTGAATAAAAGATCAGTTAAGTGTCACGTGTCCAACAGCACTGTCCTTTCCTGAGGCAGAACAGCGCACTCCGTTCTCAATGGAAGTCATTCACACATGAGAGCACAACATTTAATCGCAATCTATTGTGCTGCTCCAAATTTGCACCATGTGATCCACGTCTGACTTACAGTTACCACCCTTAAAACAGAGCTGTAACCTTTGCGAGGTTTGGCTGCTGGAGAGAATACACAGCAAATGACTCCTCTTCCTTGCCATTTTGGGCCACTGAGAGTCTGTGGCTCAGTTTGATCACATCCTTGTAGCTTCATGGTCCAGAAGAAGTCCTTCGCACCCCTCACAGTCTTTGTTCTTCTTCTCCTATCCTGCACCCGCAGACAGCATCAAGCAAACCCCTGACATTTGGGTTAATTCTGTTGATGTCTATATCAAGTCATCCCTTCTATCCGAGGCTCCCTCTATTTAGCCCACGAGGAAGGCCCCAAAGTAACTCGCCCTCCCGTCCATCTCCAAGGCGCTGGCATTGTTGACGGTGATGAAGAGGCGGTCAGCCGGCTGTAGGAAGGCAGTACCGGCCTGATGCAGGGAGAACAGACCAGGCTCCTGACCCCGAGGCCAACAGGCGCTCCTGGATGACTTCATCAGCAGGATGGGCACTGTGTAGGAACTCATCTGTGGGCCGCATCACAGACAAGATCAAAACCTTCATATACAAAGCATTACATTATATTAACATCAAAGCAAGCAGTGATTTATGAGTATCTATCTTTCTAAAACCATCTGAGATGAATAGCTTCATTTCTTACTTTTAGTGCATTCAAGGACACTGACATTTGAGTTTTGAGAGTTGGCTCGTATTCATGAGCTGTGTTCTCAAAAAATCATTACCCAAAATAGACATACTGATTTTCTGTCACTTTGTCCAGCCTGACATTGTGTTTTGTTGACCAGACACCTCAGACTGCAAACAAGATCGGTTTTCACGCTTTGTATTATCAATCTTTAATCCATGGATGTTTTATTTTTCTCAAACTTTCCCAGAGCCTAGAAAAGTGATTTTCATTTACATGGAATCATCCCAGTGTGAAGTCTGTGGGTCTAATGCACACGTGCAGCAAACCTGGAAGCTAGAAAACTTTTTTGGCTTCTGCACCACCACCATTCAAGCAAGTGGGCACCATTTTTGAGTCCAGTATCCAGCTCCTATAATACATCCATGATGTAACTAGCCTGATTCCAAAAAGTTGAGACCCTGAGTAAAACATAAATAAAACAGAATGTGATCATTTGCTTTTTGACATATGCTCAATTGAAAACAGAACAAAGACAATATATTCAATGTTTGACCTCATCAGCTTGTTGGGACAGGAGCAACAAAAGACTGTGAAAGTTGTGGACTGATCCAAAAACACCTGTTTGGATCATTCCACAGGTAAACAGGTTCATTGGTAACAGGTGATAGTATCATGATTGGGTGTGAAAGGTTCATCCTGAAAAGACTCAGTCGTTCACAAGCGAGGATGGAGAGAGGTTCAACACTTTGTGAACACATGATTGTATAAAGGAGATTACTACATGGGCTCAGGTTTGTTTGAAAGTGATTGCATCCTGTTTTTATATATGTTTTACACAGAGTGCCAACTTTATTGGAATCAGGGTTGTGGGTATTTAGCCATGTCGGAAGATGATGTCCTGACATTGTAGACTATATACATTTGGTTGTGTGTTGGTTGTTTGGTTGTCTACTCTAATGCAATGATGACATGACTTGAACTGAATTAAGACAAAATGTTCATTGCGATGGATTATCCACTGTATCTCAAGCATGCTCCAAAATCCAGGTGTTATCCTTTAATAGTTTGTCTAACCTTCTTGTAGATGTACTGGACAAGCTGTGCTCCTTCCTCCTCCTTCATTTCCCCCGCCTCCCCCTCTGTCTCCCCCGTTGAGGGCAGTCTGAAGTAGGTCTGTGCGTAGATGTAGTAGAGGCCTGCTCTGGGCACCAGCAGCTCTCCTGCCTTCAGCTCCATGTTCTGCAGAAAGGACAGACCTCTCTGGCCCTCCCACGCTCTGATTCGCTCCCCCAGGTACCCCCTGCTGCTCCGCAAGCCTGCACAGGAGACACACACAGAAAAGACGACAATTAAGGCCAGTCACTCATTTTAAGGTGCCAGTGTTGACTGAGTATAAACAGTCACTGCAATTCAAATAAGAAACAAATGTTGAAGAGGCTCTCAGTCTATAAATACGCCTTACAGATGGACTGACAGAGCAGGGGCTTCTTCAAGTTCACTGACAACATATGATGGGCATATGATGACGTCCATATATCCTGAGGTATGCAAGAAAGAAGGTTCACCGACCTTCAGGCTTTATGCCACTCAGAAATACTTTCCTTATGGACCAAAAAAAAGGATAAGGCTGCCTTTATTGTATATTTTCTTATTGTCGAGAAATCCCATGAAAATACCAAAAACAACATGTTCGTCGCTCAAAACTTTTTGACTTCCCCATTCAGTGGCTCTCAACTCTCTTGTCTTTATAGATGTAACTCTATAATCACAACTATATACTTCCATTTAAAATAAAGGCTGAATAACTTCCTAAAACATGTTGGGAGGAGGAGTGAATTTATTGGGGACTATTTTCTGCAGTGGATTAATACACACTTTGTACTTTAGTTAATATGTACAGTAGCAGGACTATGTGGAATCAACTCCAAATACAATACAGTGCCCAGGTTTATTAAAAATTAATCGTTGCCTGCTGATGTGTTGATAATAGTATTTCAACAATGGCAGAGAGGAATAAGACACATCAGGCTTTGGATATATGGACTTGTTAATAGATTAGTTCATTACTGGTTTTGGTCATTTCATGAGATTCATTTACAATAAGAAAAATACAGAACATGACCAGACATGTATCTTTTAAAGCCAATAGAATTAAGAACA
This sequence comes from Holacanthus passer, assembly GCA_025331565.1. NCBI lineage: Eukaryota > Metazoa > Chordata > Actinopteri > Pomacanthidae > Holacanthus > Holacanthus passer. The sequence goes on from JAFREQ010000143.1 coordinate 156,838, forward strand.
CTATGACTTTGGCGTCCCCCAGTGGTGGCATCAAAAAATACACTAGCAGACAGAAACATGCTGCTGCTCCTCATCCCCCTCCTTCGACAGGATGAAAGGTCTGAGGGCCACACATACACTGCACTAACTCTATTATTATCATAAACTTTAATTTAACATTTTTCTAGAAAAGGCACAGAACAATTTGAAAAACATAACAGCTTTGAATGGAGTCAAACTAAATGTATTTTGAATTGGCTCAACTAAATTATAATAAAAGCTAAACTCAGCTGCTATAATTGTAAAAAACTAACGATAATGGTTGAACAAGCTTATAATCTTACTGCAATTACAGTAACTTGATGTAATGACTTGAGGTAGGATGCTTTTTCCTCTTTATTATAGATGTGTGTTCCCAGCATTTGGGGATAAACTAAACATCTTCTGAGTAAAAAAAAAAAAAAAAAAAAAAGATCAAAACTCAGGGTGGTCTATCACACATGTGCACGACTCCAGCTAGGAATTTGTGTTGCATGTTATCACCCTGTATCTAATGCCAAGAAAAGAGAAAATGTCAAAAAGCCTATCATAGAAATATGAAAATCAAAACCAGATTTTTGAATACACCACATATGTTTGTTCAATGTGGGGGACAAAGAGTAACTGAGACATGGACCAGTCAAAAAGCTTTGACAATGATAAAGGAGCTACACATCTGCAGGTCCTGACACACACGCAGGTCTGAGAGCAGCCTGAGAAGCCTTGAAGCAAATTCCTCACTTCTGGGTGAAGCAACACAGGAGTCGCAGGCGTGTGAGTGTGTGAGCACGAAAATCACAACTCCTGTGTTCAACATGTCAATCATGCTTTCCAGGAGATCATTCCACATGTAATTGACTGTACTCTGATATTTCAATCCTGTGTTACATTAAAGGCTCCCCACCTTCTGCTGCTGGAGGATCTATGGACGAGCTGACGCCGGTCACATGGGCAGCAACTTTAGGAAGAGGGACCCCTTGGCCCCCCGGGCTCAGGTTGGGCAGAACTCCTGTCAGCTTATCTGAGGAAACACACAGAACATTTTTAGTGGGACAGACATACTTGCTCCTATTAGTAGTAATGGATAATCAATGGAGGCGTTCTTCTCACCTCTCATAGCAGTGGATATCTCCTTCTGGAATCTGTCGGTCATCGTCTGAAAGAAAAACACCCAGAGAGACAGAAAGAGACATTAAGAGACAGAAAGAGTGAAGTTAAAGTATCTTAGTGTCATCTTCAGTTGTTATGCATTTGTGGTATCTTTGTGAAGTCTTATTTTTATGTCTAATTTATGAAAATGCTGCAACATTGTGGGCGAACAGTCCTGTAAAACTTAATAATTAGTGTCTTAATAATGCTAAAAAAGTTAGAAAGTAAAAAAACCTTCTCTATGTGGTAGTGGAGCTGTTGCGTGACTTGCCAGCAGGGGTCGCTCTTCTTCTCCTCGTCGGACTCAGGGCGCAGATTTGCGTTAATGAGACAGGAAACGCTGCTCCGGGAGAAACTCTCCTGCATCTGTCAGCAGAAAAGAAAAAGCGCAAACAGTGTTGTAATTTCTGCAAAATGCATCAGTGGATTAAGAGAATAAATGTTTCAGCTCTGCAACAAACCACAAACAAACAAAGGTAGGAAACAGAAACAGGCTTTAAAATGATTTTTGTAAAATCTTGCAAAATCCTTTCAGCTAATTTTAATCTCTTTCATGTGGCTTTTGGCTTTGACTGTATTCATCATTATAATGCAAACAAAACACATTTTTAATTCACATTTTCAAACTTGATTAACTAACAAATATTGCATGTCAGAGTAAAATATTTTGGTTAAGTATAAAAGTATAAAACAGTGGCACAGGTGATTGCAAATTAATATGCAATTAACTCCCTAATTAGCTCACAGGTGAGTGGGGAGTTCAGCCAATCAGAGCTCAGTATCTGATCACCACCTTTTAAAAAAAAAAAAGCTTTTTCTACTAGCATCAAAATCTCAAACATGTTGCTTTAGGGTGTCACAACCCCGGAGTCCCAACTGGTCTCATTTCCTGCCATTGTGTCCTGTTATCTACTCTGCAGACTTTCTCCTTTCTCATTGTCCAGAGTGAGTAATGGCAGAAATTCTTGCACAACTGTGACTTTTCCCTCCCATCAGCACATAAAACCTGTCTAAAATATGAACCATGCAACATTTAATGCCTGATTAAGAAGATTATGCAAGCTTATAAAAGCTTACCAGAGCTTCATACACTGTTGTACTGGTTGCATATTAATGTCTGGGTACTCACAATGTCTTATATTCATATAAAATTGTGCCTCTAGTATCCCTGTGAAATGAATGGCAATCATTGTTGTAAGCAAAGTGCTTTTGTCATCATTAAAATATGTGTCTAACCTCCCCTTTCCCCAGTCAGATGGCAGTCTGTTTGCTCCTATCATGTGTTCAGATGAAGGCAAAAACAGACCCATATCTTACCGTGCTCAGGACTTTGTTGAAGTACACAAAACTGACGGCAACTGCGATGGTCTGGAGGAGGATCGCTGCGAGGATGATGAGGCCCAGACACTGGAGGGAAACAGAAATGGCCATATCACAGCGTGAGTTTGGCACCCAAAACAAGTTCGGAGGAGCAGGAAAGCACTTCCAGCAGGGAAGACAAGTCAGATCAAGCTGTGCTGCATTTCTGCTCTGGAAGGAGAGAGAGAGAGAGAGAGAGAGAGAGGAAAAAAGAGCAGCAGTTTGTGGGTAGGTGGAGCAGAAAGAGAAAGGAGGTTTGGAGGATTACAACAGCCTCAATATGTCAGTGTTAGTAGACAGAAATGAGCTGCACATGCAACTTCATGAGGCCTTCCAGTGCTGTTGGAAATGTGCAGACTTTGAGTTGAGAGCACAGGTACAATACTGCTCATAAAGGGTGGCCTCTACAGTTTGCAACAAAATGTGATGCATTGACTGTTTTACCATAAATGCATCATGGTTTCCTGCATCCTGGTGCAGCTTTTGCCCTCTTTATTTATTTTTTGCCTCTGGCCTTCAGACTGCCTGAGCCCCCCACTGGACGAGAGAATATTAAAAGGCTGTGTCAATAACATGCTGATGTAGTCTGATATATTTTCTGAAAGAATCCCATTTTTTTTCTGATAAAATGATTCTTTAAATAGTTGAAATATTTGACTCAGGTTCCATTTTTTTTCATACACATACCACTGACAAGAGAGAGCAGTTTTTTTTGCAGCCACAGTACAAAGCATTATTTTCTTCACAAAATAACGTTTACTTCAAGGTCCGTTTCGTAACTGTTCTGGAGCTTTCGATCTTACGGTGGAGTTTTCCCAGTTGTTATGTTAAATATGTTCAAATTTCCATTTTTTCTAAGCACTTCAAATACATTTTGTCCATGTTTCTTAAAGAGCTGGAAAAAGTCAATTCTATTATTATATTAATATTACATAAGCAAGATTTTAGGCAGAATGTGTTACTTTACAGGCCTATAAAAAAGCCTGAAAGTACAAAATGATGTCACGGTATCATAAAGAAATGTAGATCTAATATCCAAAGAAACTAATTGTGAGTGAACGTTTCACTTTTCTTCCTGTCGAGGTTTTAATGTGTAACAGCCTGAGGTTCTGTGAAGCAGATGCTGCAGTCTTCTAGTATTTGCCATTGTTTACTTTACTCCTCTCTGTGGTTCAAGGTAGCTTTGTTCCACTTTGATCCCAGCATCGACTATCATTCGTAACTGGTTTCATTTACCTATTACTTCCTGCCAGAAGAGCTTTAATGCATTACAAATAGTGTTTATGACCTCCAGTCTCCAAATGTGGAGCCGCTGAAGGCGACATCAGGTTGGTTGAATGAGACATTTAGGAAGAGCATGACGGAAACAATCAGTGGTAGAAAGGGGTGTGATTAAGATATTTAGCCTTCTCATGTTGTCATATGACCAAAAGCATTTGGCATGTGCAGTGACTTGTTTGTATGACGCTCAAAATCTGAGGTCAAAAGTTTGCACATGAAGGCAGCATCACTGCATGAAAGTTGAGGTATGGCAGATAATCAGCATCTGAAAGTAAGATGAAAAAAGGCTCTTTTTCCCCTTCTCTTTCCTGCTATTGTGAAGTGATCTGAGAGAATGCTGGCCGATTAGTGGCAAATGACCCGCCATTGTTAGCGCTCCAGTGTAGCCCTAAGTAGTGTTTGTCACAGGGGAGTCATTCAATCTGCAGAATTTAACCTTGACTGATTCCTTTACTTTCATTCCTTCACTTCTAAGCCCCGCTCCATTGTCAGTGCGAGGAAGTGAATTGGATGTGCGTGGCCCTCCCGGTCGGCAGCAATGCACCAGCTTGGACTGAAAATATTGGGAGTGCAAGTGAGAGCTGAACAGCTGAGGAAAGCAAGTATTTAGTTTGTTTCCTTTTCTGATAAGAATCTAAAAATGCGGAAGAGAAAGATAAGAAGTTCCTGTGTTTCCCTTAAGTGAGTCAATTCCCAGGCTTGTCAGAGAGAAGCAGAGGAGAAGGTGAGCGCTGTCTGAAGACTGTCTGGCCTCAGGCGGGGAAGATGACACCCTGAGAGACATGCCAGCCCACAGTCCCACCTGTGTGTGTGTGTGTGAATTTGAATCCAGGCCCGGAATGGCGGACTCCACCACTAACCATAACAAGTAATAAATATACTGAAAGGTACAAAGTGTATTGAATAGCTGAAAAAAATTCCAGCCGCAAAGATCAAAAACAGGGATTGAAAATTGAAAAATCTACATGCATCACATTGAAATCATGACACTGGAACATGACTAACATCAAAATCATCAAAAACGTGTGTCGCTCAGTGAGGAACACCCAGTATGGTGAAACAGTGTGACTCCATTTCCAAAACCCTAAATCTGAAATCACTTACAAGAACAATTGGAAACAGGAGAGCTGCCGCCTCTCTGGAAATTAAAGCAGCTTCCCCCTGAAGCAAAGAGCTTGAATAATACCCAGAAGACATATAATGGATTTGAAGGACGGCTCTTGCTCCTCCACTCCCCTCTTCGCTCCCCCGAGGCTTCTCCTCCCAGCGTTCGTCTCAGTAAAGTCATGGAATCTCCCTAAATTCCCCTCCGAGCACGACAGCTGCTCATTGTCTCATTTATAAAACAAAGACCCGTGCTGGAAAAATGCTACAGCAGCACAATGCACGCAAACTGCTGCCAGTGATTTGGTGTGTCCATGGAAGGGTGTTTCCCTGATAGGAAACTACTGTATGTGCCTGTGGGAGCATTGAAACAGAGCCAAGACACACAGGTTAATATTTAACTCACAATCCTTCATTTCAGTCCTCTGTCATTTTTAACATCGTTCAAACAGGCAAAGGCAACACTGAATACAATCTAAAAGTAATGTTTGATTTTAAATGAAGAAAGTCAGACTGAGGTGGGGATCAGGATTAAATGTAGTCATGCAGTTATGAGATCAAGTTTAATACTAGGATGTGTTCAGTGCCCTCTAAATGTAAATCACAGCAACATGTACTTAAATACTTAAAGTATCAAAAGTAAAAGTATTCAGACAAATGACACACGTGAGTATTTATAACCATGTATTTTTATGATAATAAATATGAATTACTAAATATGTTAGACTACGAGCACAGAAGGTTCATGTTGTTCTCAGTCCACTAGAGGGGGCTGTTTTATTGCTCATTGGTGCTGCTGGGTTTGGTGACACAGAAACACTCTCAAACCAGCAGCTGTGTCATCATCAGCTTAAACCTATCATTACTTTATTAATAGCTGGAAATCATATCCACAGATTAGTTATTTTACATTAAGAGTATTTTTATGTATTAGTACATGAACCTCCAAATTTGGAGCACTTAAAGGCGACGTGATAACTGGGCCGGAAGGTGATGCATTTATAGACCCCCAGAAACAATCAGTGGTTAAAAAAACGTGATTATTGTTTAATTAATATATTTGGCATTTTGACTTTTTTTTTCAGTCAATTTTAACTCGATTCAAATGTTATTGTTTGCACTTATACAAACTTCCAAGTTGTACTAAATGTAAAGACAGAAAAGAGAGTATCAACATGCTATGAATGTTACTCTGAAAATCAACACATGGTTTTATGCTTTTACAAGGCCCATGTTGTGAAATAAAGTAAAAATCACTGCAGTCACATACAACCTACAGGTCCAGTAAAGGTGCAGCATTCACACTTCATCATTAAAAATCAAAACAGAAAATACACCTAGTTACAAAATAACATCAGACACAGCTCATGCATGACAGCGTATCTGGAAGTGGATTTGGATTTGTTCAGGTGCAAACAAACAGCAATTTCTGCTTTATGAGGGTGACTTGTGTTTTTTTATTGATATTCCTTCATAAATCACAACAGTAGGCAGAGCAGAGACACAGGAAATTTGCATCCAAGATGAAATTGTTAAAAGATACGAAAATTAAATGTAGAAGTAAAATGACATTATATGAAGCCCTTGCAGATTCTCAGTTTAAATTCATACATTTTAGAAGCACGTGTCAGATGATCCTGTATGTTACTTTTAAAACATTTTAGGATCCTGATCCTGTAGACGTCTGACAGAAACTTAAATAGCTAACTCCAAAGCCACTGGTGATCAAGCAGAGGCGATAGTAGTGAGAATGACATACTATTCATTTTGACAAGTGAATGCAATTTCATTCATTTTGCATAAGTGACCTTATTCAGGCATTTAAATCACAAAACATTGTTCAGATACACAGAATGTCCTGTACGGAGAACACAATGTGGAAAACAAATTGGATGAAGCACAAGGAGATGTATTTTGTTCTTCATCTGTCAGGGAAGACGTCACCTTCTTGTAATGCAGGAGCACAAAATTGGGTGAGTTGTCAAACACACAAAAAGATCAATACTGTCCACAAGAAATGAAATTTTAAAAAAAGAAGTACTTTAACAAAGCAGTGTACCTTGATTGTGTTTTTCTGTGAAGAGTATTTATTTAAAAGACAAAATATCATTTACAAATGTTATGGCACTGATTATGGATGAAAGACTGAGGGATCACTAAAGTTATTACAAATGATTCTGTAGGGCTCATGAATGTGTGAGTGCCAAATTTCACGACTGTCCATCTGACTGACCACAACCTAGTGCCAGAGGAAAAGTCATGGGATCACAACATCACAGCATGACTGTCTGTAGATGGCAATTAACCCAATAGTTGTTGAGACTTGAGACTTAGAGCGATGGACCAACAAACAGACTGGCATTGCCCTTCTCTTTGAGCGCAACTGAAAACACAGAGACACTGTTGAAATGTCCTGGATTGCATCAATGCTGGTTTTTGTATTCTTTCAACACTGGTAATATAGTGACGTCTGAGGTGTTGGGATACAAAGTAAATTGCTGGGTCACAGAATAAAAAAGGCCACAGTTAACAGGAACTTTTGATTTAGGGATTCTAATTTAAAACAGGCCATCTCTTTTTCTGAAAGTTTAAAAGTATAAATCAACCCTTGTGAAACATACTTCTTATGTGTTTGTGGTGTGGACAAAAATCAGATGTGGTTCCTCCTTGTGAAAAAGTGAAAAGCTTGTGGCTGTGATGTTTTCTTCTTATGCATCTGTTAAGCATTTTTGTTAGCTGGTGATGTTAACGTATTTGCCCATCTCCCAACTCCGGATGTAAACTTCATATGTACCAAGGTGGTGTGTGTGTGTATCTGCAGGTATGAGGGCCCTGAGCTTAGATCTTTTATTCTTATACAAAGAGCAGATGAACAAGCCCTTAGCGAGTCTGCGATTCACAAAGCAAGGACTAGTGCATTTGTATCAATGAAACACTCACATGCGTGCACTCATAAAGACACTCACACACACACATACACACACACACTCTTACAAGTTGTTCTTGAGCCAGTTGAGGTAACTCGTCAATGCCCTCTTCCCTACATCAAATTCAAATGGCCAGGCTATGAAGGTGAAGCATCCGTGGAAGCCGTCCTCATAGTGGTCACTGGTAACGGTGACGCCTGCGTCCTGCAAGCGCCGCGCGTACATCAGGCCGTCATCCCTCAACACGTCATGCTCGCATGTCAAGATGTACGCCCGAGGGCATTTAGCCAGAACCTCTGGTCCTGCTAAGAGCGGAGCTGCCCTCACGTCCAGCAGCCCCGGCGCCTCCTTCGCTGACCCCTGTGAGCTTTTTTCCACGACCAGAGGCTTGTAGCTCTTCTTGTATTTCGGCTGCAGGAGGACGGTCCAGTCAAGCCGCGCCCTCAGCTCCGGGGTGATGTTTGAGTGGTCTAAGGAGCTGTGGTTGTTCGCCAAAAACTGAGATATGAGGGAGAGGTCGATGCCAAGATACTGCATCCAGAAGCGGACCATGAGGGGCCTGTGGAGGATGGGCATATACTGGTTCTGCAAGTAGGAGGGCGTGTTGAAGTCCAGAGCCTGGAGCACTGGGTAGACCAACGCCTGGACACTGAACTTCACACTCATGGTGTCATCTATTGAAATCTGGGAAAAAACACAAGGCCTTTATCTCTTGATTTACATTGACAGAACTCACATTCCTGCGGTAGACGGTTTCTGTATGTACCTCCTGAGCGACCGCAGCAGCCAGGTTTCCTCCGGCGCTGTCGCCTGACACAGCCACACGCTCGGGGTCGATGGCATAACTGGCCAGAACCTCTGGGGACAAGAAGTGCTTGGCAGAAGCGAGGCAGTCTAAGTACGGTACCGGGAAGTGCTCCTCTGGATACATACTGTACCTGCACAGACATTGGTGGCAAATGAGATATTTACTAGTTTTTTTTTTTTACTAGGTTTAGAAAGCTTTGGCACATGTCTCAGTCTCAGACTTAACACACAAATTTTTTTTATTACTATTATTACTTACTTACTTATTTATTACTATTTACTATTATCTACTATCTATTATTATTATCTATTATTTACTATTTACTATCAAAAATCACAAAGAAGAGCAGAAAGTCTTTACATTTAAGAAGCTGGAACCGATGACTGAAATGATTAATCAGTTATCAAAGTAGTTGGCTAATTAATTGATCTAATCATTGATGCTGTAATCAGGAGTTGGTTTCTGTCTTTATGAGCAGAAAAATGTTGAAACAGTAGATTAGTGTTACAGGAAGAGAAGCACTTACTCAACAGAGACCACGACAGCGTTGAGCTCGTCGGACACCGTCCGGCAGAGCCTATCATATGACTTCAATTCTGAGGATGTGAGAGGGAGATGGAGGAAAAGTTAAGTGAGTTAAGTTACTACACAAATCGTCTTGTGGAATCTTGACAAATTATTCACCTTAAAGGCAGAAAATATATCACATTCAATAAAACAAATGAAAATACAGTCTGCAAAATAAACAGAGCTCACAAAACTAACCTTTTTCCAATTGAGTGCAAAAACATATTGATAAATGATAATGATAAAAAAAATTCTGTTTGCTCAAATTTTGATAATTTAAATGATCGTTTTTACTGATTTATTTTTGTCTAATTCTACTTAAGCACAGCAGGCGTGTCTGTACTCACTGGCGCCCCCGAGGGCCCAGCCTCCTCCGTGAAAGTACAGCAACCCCCTTCTCAGATGACCCTCCCCTCCAGCCGGGGGCTCGCAAACACGAACCGGGATGCCGGCGAAAGTGACGTCGCTGACTTTGACTCCGGGCATGACCCCTCCGCCAGACTCAGAGCTGGCCATCTCCTGTATCATGCTGTCGAAGCCACTCATGGAGTGCCTGATCGACCTGATGTAATTGTCGATGCCCAACCACTCCTTCAAACAGGCCTGCGGACAAGAGAAGGGACGGGAGGAGGAAATGAAAGTCCACCTTGATTTGAGTTTCTCAGGACACAAACATGGAGTGAAAAACAGCAGGAAGGAGAATTTGAGAAAAGACAGGATGCATTCATCTCTTGGTGGAGACACAGCTACTTCACCCAGTCACCTCCGTCCTCCTGCATTGTATCTGACTGATGTGTCTTCATACGCCTGCCCTCCTGCCCACAAACATCTCAGACTGTCTCAATAGTCTGGTTCAACCAAGGCCAGCAGACACAGCTGCTTGGCACAGCTGGGGCTCAGAAGTAGCCATGACATGTTTGCCTCAATAAAGTTTCATAATAGTATGAGCTTTATCTTTTCCTTGAGCTGACAGTTCGAATCATGTGGATATATTTGAGTGCTGATCTGATGCCAGTGCTCTCGTTTCCCCAAATTTAAAATCTATATACTCACTGTAATTAAGTCATTGTAATTACTTTTTATGGCAGGTAAGGATGCTGAAAAACTGAGAACTGATAAAGTTTTATAACGATGCTGACAAACAAACTGTAGCTAACATGAATCAGTCACATCGTAACTGATCTGAACTCCACTGGTGGAGAGTACACCTGTTTGTGTGAAAACACTTGTATAAAGCCTTTTGTGGCTGCAGAGGGCACTGATCAGTTGCCTCAAGTGATGTCACTTGAGTCAGCATTGTTTGGGGCTGAAGAAAAGGTTGGAAAAAAAAATGATGGTGTGACATTAGAGAGAAGTGAGACCTCTGTAGCCCGCTACTCATCTCTGCTTGAGCCTACATCAGGTGCTACAAGCATAATGCGCCCGGATCTCAGACTGAAGCGTCAGTGCCCATTTGCATTGTGGGTAATGCAGGCTTCTGACAAGAAAGATATGTCCGGTGCTACTGGGTCAATTTCTTGTTATCTCTTTTAAAAAACTTTCCTTCATGAGTCTGACAATGTGTTGTGTTTTTAACTTTCTTAGGTAAATGCACTCTGAAAAAAGTGGGAGAGAGAAATATTTAATTACAATACACTAAGTGCAATCAGCATTTAAAAAAAATTACACAAATCTTGCTTCACAGTCTTTTATGTTTTATTGATGTTTTTTCTGAACTTTAATCTGAATGTTTATCTGGGTTTCATAATACTTGTTTCAGTGTTTTTTTTGTTTGGTGAGCTGGAAAATTCAACTCTGGTGGACAATAAAGTTGTATTGTCAAAAATATCTTTTACACTAATCAGTTTTTTTAAAACTTCAACTATTTATATCAGTGAGGTATCGAAATATTTGAACACCAGGGACAAACCAGCCTATTAGTAGGACTGGAATTGAATCTTATCTAATGTTTCTGCTCCATTTACAGAAAGGGAAGACACAATAAAACTTTCGGTGACTGGCACAAAGAGATTTGTCTGCTTTGGAGCAAACATGTTAGTAGAACATTAATCTGCAGACTCCCTCAGCCGGTGTGGCAATAACTGATATCATTACTCTTCACCTACAGTGGCAGAAATGTAGAACAGAGGTGAGGGTCCACAGTTGGTTGTCTCTTGAATAAACTCCCTGATGCAACACATAAGCACCATGACCGAGACTGTGACAGTTTCAAAATCAGCATGTTAACATACTGATGAAGCTCTTTCATAAAGTGGTACAGTGAAGCAATGTGGACTAACTGAAATCCATGACGGCGCATGATGTTGTTCAGAAGATGATCATTTTACGAGCATGTCATAACATCTGCTCAGAAAACACACAACTTCAAATAGAGACGCATGCAATAACTATAAATGTGAAGCTGAAGACAGTAAAGTTGTGCATTTGTGTGTTAATAGAATTCAACCCATGGCTGAAGCAGCTTGGGTCAAAGTCTATGTCTGCACAGTCTAGGTGTGTTACTGTGTTGTAGGTTAGGAAGTGTGTCTTCTACCAACCACTATCACAGTTATTCAAACATGCAACACATGCAATTTAACCTTTTTTTATTTGCAAAACAACAAATGAGTAACAATAAACACTTTAATTAAAAAAATTTGCACAGAGATTTGTAAGAGATTTGACACCTGCTGCATCCATCTGATTGATTTTGCTGCATAACACATGCACCAGCATTTACTCCCCCATGACAAACATCTGCTCTCTCACCAGGTGTGTCGTGGTCCTGAATCCAGCATCCAGCATCATTAACTTCCAGGGCTCCTTGATGCCATCGGGCAATGGGGTGTAAACATAATAAGCCAGACCCACAGTGAGTAACACAGTCAGAACAACAGGCAGCGGCTTCATGTTGGACCTGACAGGTTCTGCACACACTCAACCTCTGCTTGTCTCTGGACTCAAACCAGGATCCACAGTCTGGACTGGAAATTCATTTGTGGGTCTGATATGCAGGGAACTAAACACTTCCGTCGAGGATTTTCAAAATAAAACCTTTATTGACCTCACATTTACCCAGAGCCAGTTTTTTTGGGAAAATAAATTGATTGATTGACTAAGTGATTAATTGAAGCTTTCAACATTTTGACTAAATTGATTCAGACTGTTCAGTTTAAAGAAAATATATCAAACAATCAGTAATAAAATTTCAAGTAGTTTAATAACAATTACCAACAATAAATATAGTTGAAATGACATGAAATACTTATGTTTACATACATTTACTCATTTGCAAAGTACTGTTTCATAAATATTAGGTATGACATTGATATTCTATCATGTTATACATTTATTTATTTATTTATCCATTTTTTGTTTTCTCACTGCTATAATTTTTTATCCAAGTATAAACAAAAATATTCCACAGCATTTTGGTGTGTTTCTCATCTTCTTCAGTCCAAAACTCAATAAGACATTTCTTGACAAATCTGACTCACGCTTTTATTTTGAAGGCTCCCTGGCAGCAATAAATGGGCATCCTGGGAAGTGAGGTTTTTTTCTGAGAGCTGCAAGTGGGTTCAAAGTTGTATTACATATATGTGACCACGGGGAGGCGCAAAAGAGCTACAGATTGCAACTCCACATTCAATCTTGCTTTCAGAGTTTTGTCACACGGTGAAAATGTGATAACTGAAAAAAGAAAGTTGGCTTTGAGAACTAATTTGATAAGTGAGAATCTGAAGTTAACTGTCTTGAAAATGCAGATTGATTTTTTTTGTGTTTAAGGAAAACAATAAAAGCTCAATGAGGCAATAAGGCTCAATAAAACCGATTGGATTCAATCAAACTAAGACTTCAGCTCCTTCTTTGTCTACTGACGAATACAGTCAGGTTGTTCTCTCTAAATGCATAATTTCTTTAACTGCAGGATGTGCAGAGTTGATAATACAGGAAACTCAATGTGCAAATATGTCAGTGAGCACAGGGGTCAGGAAACTTTCAAATGTCAAAAACAGAAAATGAAATAACTCTACCTCTTCTGCAACGACTACTTTTAAGGAAGGCAGTTGCTACATCTCTTAATTTGACAATTTCCTGTTAATGCACAAAGGCCACAACAATATGATGTAATAATCCAACTAACGTGCATCTGGCTGCTATATGTTTATTACCTTTTGACTGTATTACTTCTAATTCACGTTAATGACGCAAAGGTCAATTATAACAATTATGACAATGATGCAGAACAAACCTTTGTATAACAATGTTTAATGCATTAAACAATAAGGGGAATAAGAGAAGAAGTCATTGCTCTGCACATCAGGTAAAGTCAGAGTGTTTTTCTCACAGACTATTGATGCCTTTTTGTGTGTGGGCATCAATACTGGACTGAAGTCTTACTGGAATGGATTAATGGTGCAAGTTGTTGGACTCATCATGACTGTTCACAGGCCATTGATCCCTTTGCTGCCTCACTTTTCTATCTTCCCAGTTGTTCTTCAATGAAAGATCTTTTTCTCTTTGGTTTGGTTTGGTGTTCAGCTTAACAAACCATGCAGAGCAAATTTGACGCCACTGAAAGATCTTGGAACATTTACTGTTTGCATGACTTTGAACTTGATTGCAGTGACGATTTGGCATGACATCAACCGGTTGTCTTGTTTTTAAGATTCTTCTTTGGCAATTTTATTAAAGAGAGAAGGCCTGCAGGAGAGAATAAGACAGGAAACATGAGACAGAAAGACTGTTATGCAACAGTCCTGCAGCTATATTCAAACAGAGGATATTGCAATTACATGGTGTGCATCTCAGGCCACGGAAGCCACAGTGACGCCCAATGACTCAATTTCAAAATTAGTCTGAATCCAGGTACCAGCACTGTGCAGTCAATACTGCTGCAGCTGAAAGAGCCTTGGTGACACTCTCTCTCTCTCATGGCTATTTATTGCCCTGTGTCTTCCCACGGTCGAACTCTTAAATGGACACTGTCTGTCCCTGGTGGCCCTGTGTTAGAATGTAAACAAACATCGGAGCAGATGAGGATCTGAGTCCTGCACAGGCCTGGTTTTCCAAAACAGAGCAGTCGGACCAGCAGACCATGTCAGATTAGCCTCTCGGGTTCACAGGAGAAGAAAGGTGGCTGCAAAAGGTCATGAAGATGTCTTTACTGATAAAGACTGGTTTGTCATTTTTAACTTCAAAGATCGGCAAGAATTGTAAATTGGTCATATTGGAAATAGACAAAGTGATAGAATGATTAACTGTGTTGTTAGGTATCCTGCAAAAGTATGGACTGATGACTTGAAGAGATCATCATTTTGGGAATTAGGCTTCTTTCACTTTTACGTTCTCCACAAGAGTTAGATGAAAGAACAATAGCATTCTTATACCCGTCCTTTCAAAATAAGGGTACACCTGCATATTTATCAAACATGGGGAAACATCAACTCACCAATTAACACATATCTTGTTTGTTTAATGCATCTCAAAACTGAAGTATAAAAATGAAATGTAGGACCAGTTGCCAAAGAAATAGTCTTTCCGCATGTCCCCTCACACTTCGATTTTTGTAGGGATTGAACAAAGAATGAAGCAAATAAGTGTATTTCCCAAAATGTCTAACTATTCCTTTAATGTGCTCTCAGTTTGTCTACTCATCAAGCCTTTACGTGTAGATTTTTTCACGCATATTTTGGTGCAACACTGAATTATTTGCACCACACTGAGCACAAGGATGAACAGCAGAAAACAGCTTGCGCTGCAGAAGTGGTTTGAAAAGTTCCTAACGCTCTTCTCATACTTTTTTCTTCTGCCATTTAAACTTGTCATCATTGCAACCAACACACCTAAATCTGACCGCAGCTGCTGTTCCTCATGACGCACGAAACTACAAACTTTTTGCAGTCATCTTGAAACTCTAAATCCTACGGGAGGGAGGAAGGAGGGGGGGGGGTCAGTGTTTCACGCTCAAAAGATCACCTTAAGTCGGACACAGATGCCGTTCTCGCTCTCTTTCCAAAAGTCTGTCTGAAGGAGAGCGTCAGCAGGGAGCTTAAATTGTAAACGTTAATGTGATATATGTGCTTTCGTGTGTGTGTGTGTGTGTGTGTGCGCGTGTGGTGTAAAGCGTATGCATTAAAATTCCCTCTTCCTGCCCCCTCTCCCTCCTGTGTGTTGGTTTGGCGTCTCCCTCCAGTCTGTGGTATGGAGGGCAGAGAGGGGGCCTCTCCTGTGTCGCTGACTGGAATTACACTTATGGTCATTTAACATGATGAAACGCATGAGGCTGAAAAGGAGGTTTTCCATTTCACGCAGTCCTGTCTTGTGGTTCGGCCTCTTTCTCGACGTCACCTTTACATGTGTTTGAGCACGAAATATTGTGTGTGTTAGGAGACTTTGCTAATAAACAGCACATTGAACTAACTGTTCTGCATCTGGTATTCTCATTTTCACATGCACTTAAAATATCACAGAATTTAACCTTGGATGAAAAGATGCAAACGATGTTTAGCAACAACCAGCTGCATCTATAGGTTCATTAACTAGAGACTGAAAGATTTTTGCACAGATAATTTACATTATCTTGATGTGGCTGATGTGCATGTAAAATCAGGAATGTTCTCCCTGAATACATCTGAGAAGGAGAGGAAATTCAAATGGGATGCTGACGGTGGCCGAGACAACGACGTGTGTAGGATTTAGATCTGTATCGCTGTTTGTGTGCGTCATCATCAAGACATAGAAGAAAGATGACATTTCCTCTCTGTGTATCTTCACCATGTATATCTCAGCTGGGTCCAGGTAAAATGTTATATGGAGCTATACTTCAGGTCCTCTTCTTTGATAATGGGCTTTTTTCCACAAACGACATTTTGACATGTCACAATAGGAAAACGAATGTGTACACAATAAATTTAATGATTGCTGAATTATATTTAGCATTCAGTTTTTTCCTGCTGAATCACTGTCTTGGCTTACTGGGACATTTTATAATGAACCGTTTAATGTTGTTAGTCACAGCAGTGTTTTTTTTTTTCCAATGACAAATCAAAATGTCTGTTGTGAAAAGGGCCTATTTGGAGAATCATTATGAAGAGACAATTTCCGAACAGGATCCCTTGAGCTCAGTGCCCTTGAACTAGAATTAGATATGTAGCCACTTTTACAGTTAAGCCAACAGGAGGATAAAGTGATATTTCACATAAAATCTAACATGACTTGAATTCACTTTGACCACAGCTGCTGTTCTTTTGAAAGGAGGAGACGTCTTTCAAGCTGACAGGAAGTGAGACTTTGACACTGAAAAGGGAGGCTGAAGTTTGGTTGGTTTCCTTTTCTCATACTTCTTTGACCACCATAGTTACTAGTTACTTTAAAGTTTAACATTTTACTTATGACTGACACATAATTTTTCTCAATTAAACTACACACCAATTTTTTAAGTGGTTAAAATAAGTTCAACATCACAAGATATTCCTTTATTAAGATAAGAATAAAGGAATATCTTATGATCATCAGCTGCAACATTAAAATGCTCCTCAGATGACAATGCATCAGTAACAATATCATATATGTAATAATATAACACTGGCAGCAGACATTCAACAGCATGATGAGTACTTTTACTTTTGATACTGTAACTACACTTTGCTAAAAATAAATCTGTACATTTACTTGAATTAAATTTTTAATCTAGGTCTTCCACCTTACGTGTAAATATCTTTGCATTAGAAAACAGGAACGTCCAACCTCACATATGGGACACGGATACAAATGCATCACGTGCTTGTGTATGTTGGCACACGACACACACACACACTCGTGCACACACAGAGACAATAATGTATTGTGGTATTCAGGAATGTCATGGACAGCAGGCCGGTTGGTATGTCTCAGCTGCAACACAGTCTCTATTTCTGAAATGACAAACAACGACCTGTTGTTACTCTGCCCTCTACAAAGCAAGGTGTCACTTCTGAATGAACAGGAACAGGAGCAGGAGCAGTTCTGCGCCGGGCGGCAGGTTGTTGTTGTTGTTGTTGGTGCGGTCATCATCATCTTAGTGAGCTGGAGTCTTTTTTTATTTGCTCATCTCTTCGGCAGGTTTTCTTTCAAGGTGTAATTGATCCAAACACTATTGCAACACAAGGTGAGGGTTTGTTCCACCGTCAGCGTCGAAGTGAGGATGTGAAACAGAAGAACTCATAATAATAAAATCAATCATCTCTTAGAGTGAATTCACTTTAATGCGGTTTTCATTTCCTTTATTGAGTGGATAGATAGATAGATAATTGTCATCCGCTGACATGCAGCTGGTGCAGAAAATGAACTAC
This sequence comes from Holacanthus passer, assembly GCA_025331565.1. NCBI lineage: Eukaryota > Metazoa > Chordata > Actinopteri > Pomacanthidae > Holacanthus > Holacanthus passer. The sequence continues at coordinate 174,363 of JAFREQ010000143.1, forward strand.
TATTTCTTTGGTGGAGACTGAAATAGCTGAAAACAATTTAATGGGTTGCCATAAAATTTTGTACAGGCATTCATGGTTCCCAGCGGATCAATCCTATTGAGTTTGGTGATCCCCTGAGCCTTCCTCTATCGCTGTTGGATGGATCACCGTAACATTTGGAACCGACATTCATTTCCCCGAGGATGAATTGTAATAACTTTGATGATGCATTAATCTAGTTAAATTTTCTGTGTTGAGTTCTCAGGTGTGCTGATTGCTGATTGGTTTCACCTTCCCTCCTCGTGTATTTAGCATGTGTGTTCCCTGCTCTCTGTGCCAGTTCGTCTTGTACCTTCTGTCAAACGTAGCAACCTTTATCTCCTCGTGTTCTCCTTGTTTTTTAGACTTTTTTTGCTTAGTTTTCCGGCACCTTGACTGTTTGTGGACTTTTGATTCCCATTTGGATTTGTTTGCCTGCTTGGACTGCCATCGCCGCCTGCCTGACCATCCTGTAAGCTTTTATATTTTTGTGTATTCCTTGTGTTCATGCTACCTTGCTTGCTTGGTTTATGAACCTGCAAAACGAGTGATGTTTGACATTTTACTTCTGTTTCTTGCTTTTGTCACATTCTTTGCACGTAACATATTGAAAATAAGTAAACAGAGATGTTGGTCTATTCAGCTAAGTCATCTCCTGAGTCATCGTGCCAGCCAGCTTACAACAATATGTCAGAGATTTTCCAAACCTCATTTTCTGTATGCCCACACAAAGAAAGCCACAAGCTGAGACTCAGACTCTGACTAACGCTATGCTCAGGAGTGAATTATAATATTTGCTTTATGTCAGTGAGAGGAGGCGAAAGGTGGTGAAAACAACAGTCTGATATATTCTATCCAGTATTGATCTGTTCTTAACTGACTCACATGTAGACGTGAGGAAAGGTTTCACACGGGTTTAGTCACCAACTTCATAGTTTCTTTCCCCATTTTTTGTCAAACTCCTCCCCTCAACTTCCAACTACGTCTTTCCACCACCAACCCGGAGCCAGCTCATATCTAGTTACTGTAATGCTCATGTTTTCCATTGGTCTCCTGGGGATCCTGGTCTTCAGAACACAGATGGTATAGTCTCCATTCACTGCAGCAGATAGCACATCAGCTTCCTCAGTTCATACATCCCACTGGTTGGAAAATGCCTCAGGCTGGCAGCTGGCCTGGGCAGAGAGGGGTCAAAGGTCAAGTGTTGTATTGAGACTGATGTGACATGGTCTACTTCTCATCTCATAAAATGCAGCAGCTTGGTCAGTGGCCCTCAAACTAAGATGCTCTAAGTAGCCTTTCAGCATCTGTTGTGCATGCGCAGGGCAAGTTAGAAATAATAAATACGCAACGTCCAGTTAGACTTTCAAAATAAATCTTGCTGACAACAACAATAAACATGATCATGGTTGCAGTTCGGTTAGGTTTAGGCACCAAAACTACTTGGTTAAGTTTTGGAAAAGATTATGGTTTGGGCAAAAATAAGTATGTTAGATATGTACATTAAGTCACGTAACTTCACTTACATAAGTTGAAAAGAAGTCAACCTCAGACAGGACACAAATCTTGGTCTCCTGGGTGAACGTCTACTACTGTTTGAGTCATCCAACCACCCAACCCAACCCAACTTTTCTGGCTTTAAAATATGTCGCTTAACTTTTGGTGGCACATGAAAACATTACGCAACTGGGCGAATCCAGAAATTATGCTTTTGAAGCGACTGACCAAGCTGCTGTATTTGATGTGTTGGAAGGAGAAGGGGCTGCATGCCTCAGCGCTGACCTTTAACCCTGAGGTGCCATAAGGACAGTGCTGAACTGTTGTGCCGAGGAGAGATGCGGCCTTTTAACCGCACAAACACACACGCTCGCACACACAACCTCATTACGACTCTTCAATGGAAACAGTGGTGGCAAACAACCACATTAAACACGGTACAGCAGAGCTCATAAGGCTGCGGGGATTAAAACATAGCAGCTATGATTAAACATGCATTAAAAAACAAACAGATGAACATGCACACACGCATGACCTCCCACTTCCTGCTTGCCATACTCAGCCGACGCCCCATCCCACTCCCATGAGCCTCCCTCTGGTCTAAATGGGATCCTGATGTTCTGTTAACCAACCCCCCAACGCCCCCCCTCCCCTCCCCACATTCCCTTCAGCCAGAACCGAGGCTGTTAAACGCGGTTTCGCACTCCTCCCCTCATCCTCAGCTGCTGCAGAGCGACGTTGACAAGAGGCAGCTGTTGCGGTGGTGAGAGGGTGTGATTGATGCAGTAGGCAGCAACCAAAGAAGATACATAGATAAATTGGCAGATACTCACACATACGGCGGGGGTGACTTTCGGAATGCACATTCACGTAATAAGTATGTGAGTGATTGCCATTTTATCAGCACATGAGTCTGCGGTTGTGGTTTGTGGGATTTCTTCATGCAAATCTGTAGCTTGAGCGCCTCCAAACACGCAGGGATGAGGACATTTGGACGCAGGAGCTGCAGGGGAGAGCAGGACCTTGAGATGAAGAGAAGCTGGCTTGAAGACAGGAAGGGAGCGTCTTGGTCTGGAGACAAGGAGCCAGTTTAGACAGCTGGTATCATGCAACGCTCTAATAAAACTCTTCCCCCTTTTTTTTTACTAACATTTCCCTGTGGAGACAAAACCCAAAACTCACACACGAAGATACAAATGCAGAGATCAACAGCGCACACACATACGCAGGCGAGCGGGCTCACCTTGTAAAAACGCATGTGCAGTCAAGGGTTTTATGAACTGTGGCTTTGTAATAAGCTCACCTCCGCCTGCCAGATTCAGGCCTGGGTAGTCGAACAGTGGTGTGTGTTAGTGTGTAAAAGTGTGTGTGGTTGTGTGACCCGTTTGTCCTTCGCTCTATATGCGATGCTGTATTTCAGGCATCTGTTGCTTTCAGCAGCAGCTCAGATCCAGGTGCCTCGTCCTCAAGGCAAACTCTCATGTACAGTGTGCATGCATATGTGTGTGTAGTATATTCGTGTTGGTGTGTGAGGTGCTGAGTGATACTCCCTGTTCCATTTTGTCAGGATGTGTCAGCGCCCTCATTGCTTTTCTTTTCACCCCTGCAGCCCTCTCTCCTCCATCTCTTTCTCACCAGTTCAGGACGCTCTTATTCAAATTTTCGTCAAGGTGTTTTTCTTGCTGTGTTCCTCAGATTTCCCCTCACAAAAGGCTTTTTAACAGAGTCAGCTGAACTCATTACGAGATGACACAAGCCTCCAGCTGCTTATTGGTTTCAAATAGCAGCGTAAGCAGTTTATTTTATTGAAAACAATGTACTTGAAAGTGCATTTTCTCTTTCAATGTGACAAATGTCTTGTGAGGAAAAAAGTCAAATTATGAAAAACAGCTTTTCTCACCACAGGAATAGTTTTAGTTTTATTCACCCAAAGTTTTGAGATCTTAGTCTCAAAGCAACTGTCAAACTAGCACAGTGGAGGTGAATGGATTTTAGTTTGAATCCTAAAGGGCCATTGCAACATTTTCTGATATGTGCTGAACCCACCAAACGCATGCATGAACAACCTTTCTTGATCATCAGAATGGACAAACATGAATTTGTCTGTGATTATTGGAATGTATAACCAGTAAAAGCTATTTTTTAAAATTTTGTTTGACGTTCTGTTGCAGCTTCTTTCCAGCATACAAGCAAACAGCAAACAGTATTTTTTTCAAGTTAACAGCAACATTTCTTTTAGCAAGCAGTCTATTTCTGACTTCACTGTCAAAGATTTTAATATGAACTTGGAGGAAAGTGGTTCCAATGGTTTGTGGATTATCTAGAACAAAGGGAACACAGTTTCTGACATGATATGACACATTGAATTTTTTAATTTCTTTTTTCAACACTGTGAAGACAATGAACAATATTCAGAGACTCCTTAAAGCTGTGCAACTGAAATCAAATCAAATGAGAAAATATGCTTATTTGGGTGAACTTGAACTTTATTGCTCTTCTTCACTGGGTGCAATACATGTGCTAATTTATCTGGGAAGCATTCCCGGGCATTGCAAACAAAATTAGACGCAGGGTAAAATTGTATTCTGCTCTGTGTTGCCATCAGGGACTCGTTATGTAAGTGGTTTAAAATGTTTAGGCAACTTCTTGTTGTCCATCTGGTCCTCTTCCTGTAACGCTGTATTAGTGTTTATTTTTACCCCGTGGGCAGAACAAGGTATCCTACTGTACACACAACTTCCCAGAGACAGGCCTATATAGATAGACACACACTCCCAGGCCCGTCTCGTCATGTGATGCAGGCTTTAGTTGATGTTGTTATGGGAGATACATTCCTGCAGCATTTGGAGGAGGGGGGTCTTAGGTGTGAGTGTGTGTGTGTGTAAAGTGCTTTAAATCAAATCCACTGCACATCGTCCATCAGCAGGTCTTAGTCTCACTCATCGGCGTGGAAATCTCACACCGGCAGCGACGCAACCACAGTCTATATCCCATTTTAGCTTTTTTTTCCCCTCTGTCTCGGGTCATCTGCTAAAGTTGCGGTTCCAAGTCAACGATCAAGCGGCGCCGGCGTCCTCGATGTCTCTCATGACATTGATTGAGGACACAGGAGTCCCATCAACCCCTTTTGACCATGTGGTGGTCAGGCATGTGTAGCCAGGGAGAGGTTAAATCTCCACAGAGCAGGTTTCCATCACTTTCTATTTACAGAGGTGTAGGTAGCGTTCTCCACCTGAACTAATCGTGTGGGTGTTACAGTCCTGTCCAACTCGAAAAAAAAATGTCTTTTTGTCCACATTTATAAACTTAAACCGTATCATGATCCGCAGTCGGTGCTGTAGTCGACTGTCTCCATAGAAACACAGATTTTGAGCACAGGAGTCTTCACCAAATAAGAAGTGCTTTTTTAAAAAAAATACCTGCTGCCTGATGTGAACGCTGTTTTTCAGTTGTATACTTCATAATTCATTGATTATTGAAGGAAACCCAGGGCATAAATATCACACACTATGACTGTGGTTGTTATAAGGCTGTTAAAAATCTTTAGCGATGACTTCTTGATGACTGTAGGCGGAACTATAGTCTCTGCAAATTATTCATGTCACGGACCAGTAAAAGCTACACATTAGAGCTCAGGCTGCAAAATGAGAAGATGTTTAGTTGTTGATTTAGTGTAAAACTGCATAACTGTCTGCAGTAAATGAAGAAACAACATTGATGTAGTGACAGAGATATTGAAACCTATGAGTAAAGTAGACATTCACATGCATGATCTCAGTGAAATCTCATTCTGTGAAGGTCACAGAGGGACCCAGAACAAATTGTACTATACGTCCTACACAGCTGTCAATGCATTGTAAGCACATCATCAGAGTCTGGGTATGTCCACTGAGGACGATTTTTAGTTCACATAAATCGAAGCCACGCTCAAGAAGTGCATAAATAAACACCGCTTAGCTGCAGCTGAGTCCATTTCCTGTCTGATATAATCAATAAACAGACCCCAAACCTTAACAAATTCACAGCATGAGTAAGACGAGGAGAAACTAATCCCCTACAAATAAAGACCATATAAGTGAGTCACTTATTTCCTCAGATTTCCATCCTCTCAAAATAACCCTTTTAGTTAGAACCATAAAAAACATTAAAGCCTGCTGGGTCTAGTTTTAGGGGGCAAACTAAAAGAGTAAGTACGCCAAATTACACAAAGTAAATAAGGTGTTTCCTCCCAAACTTTCAAATTAGTATTGAAACGTTACCCAGTCCCACTATTGTGGATCTGAAGCCATTAGTTGATCAATAGATGAGTCAATTATATAAAGGTTAAGTAATTTTTAAGAAAAATGCCAAATGGATTGGAAATATATTTAATATATTCAAGATAATTAGACAGATAATTAAACAAAACAAGCAATTTGACCAATATGATCAATCAGTCACCAGCTGATGGATCAATAATGAACTAATTTATAGCAATATCAACAATATATGATGGTTTTTATTATGACACAGATGCATATGTTAGAAAAAAAAAGTCTATTTACTCAATGCAAGTATAAAGTTGGACATGTAGAAATACTGTGTAAAGTACTTCAAAGTGATATGCAACATGCAGTACTTGGACAGTATTTGGGTGCGTGCATGTGTTGTATGCGTGTGCGTGTGCATGTGCATGTGTGTGTGTGTATGTGTGTGTGAAGGGGGGCTGTCTGTCAGTCTCCTCGAGCCCCCGCCCCGCCGGTCTGTTCACGGGAAACTCCCCCTAAGTTCCCCGGTTCTCTCCTCTGTGCTCAGTCGCTCCACGAGCTGTCACACACTCACACTCACACACACACACAGGCGCGATCACACACACACCCGGAGTCTCTTCATGTCGGATCAAACGTGTCTTCTGTCTGCGGCTGATTCCCGGTTACCGACGAGCGGCTGTTTGATTCCGCAGGTCTGCGTCGTGACAGAGTTTGGAAGCGGCTGAAGGAGCAGAGAAAAGGTGGGAGACGGTGTCACATCGAGTCTCTTCTCTTCTGTCTGTCTGCAAACTTTACCGTGTGTTTACCGGCTGCGTCGTCAGCTGCACGGATTTTTTTTTTGTGATCATCAGGGGCGTTTTTTTTTTTTCAAGGGTGGAAGTGTTTGCGCGTGCATGTGCGCGTGCACTCGGAGGAGGAGGAGGAGGGGGGTCCTCCTGTTGTGTCACAGGAAGTTTGCAGGATCATTGAAGGAGTAGGGGGGGGTTCACCTGCCCACTGCAAAAACCGAACCTCATCTCATGTGAGTGGAGTCTGATTTTTCCTTAGAATAAAGGCTGGACGTGAAGTACACACAGGTAACTTCATTTCATCTGCACCAGTCAAGTTTACTCCTTGGTTTAAGTCTCATTTTTTAAAATTTTACATAATTTTGAAGTGCCTTTTTTTAAATTTTGGGAAAGTGTGAGACTATTACAATTATTTCATAGCTGACATGTTTTGCAGTGCAGTGTTGTGTTGTTAGCACATCTGTATTATTATTTTGTATTATTTATCTGTTCTTCTAATCAGAAATATTTGGCTTTAAAGCAGTCAAACACTTTGACTTTAGTTTCTGTAGCTAATGTGCTGAAAAAGGCGAGTTTATTTCTATAGCACCTTTAAAATGCAGAAGATGCGTTTGATGGCTTTTAAAAACACAATAAAATAGGATAAGATAGAAAAATGTGGTGTGTGTCGCCTGTGTATGCAAGTGTGTGTGTCCTTCGACACTCCTGGCATTTGTTTGTTTCTGTGTGTGTGCATACGTGAGTGTGTGCATATGGGTGTGTGTGTGTGTGTGCCCGGGTGGTGATATCCTGACAGATCCTGTGAGGTGGGGGTCAGTCACAGGGTCTCCCCTCTGGAATTCTCCTAGAATAGATGTGAGACGCACACACACACACACACAGTTTGAGCGACATCTTCAGTCAGTGATCTTAACATCTTTTCTTTCAATAATGACCCGTAATGGTCTCGCTGCTTTGATTTCGCACTGTTCAAGGCTGCTGTGGCTTATTACCCTGAAATCCAACTTTGTTTCAAAGCTCCAGAAATAGACGAACTATAACAACTGTGACGTTGTGCTCGCTCTTCTCCTTGATGCTGACACCAATATAAGTCTCCTTTACATGCATCTGTTACATCGTTAGATTTGCAGACCAGTTAAGTGTGTGAGTGAGTGTGTGTGTGTGTGTGTGTGTGTGTGTGTGTGAGATCCTCTTCTTGGTATTGTGTTTTTTAGCTGGGTTCAGGCGGTTCTATAGGTGTGTGATTCAACCTACTGTTGAAACTGAACAGCTCAGATGAGCCCATTAGTCACCGCGTCTTTCATTGTTATGTTTTTTAATTTTGATATTATTTTTTCATACCCAGAGATGAGAATTCCTCTTCTTTGGTCTCGTAGCATCGCCACAGATGCTGATCAGGATGTCTTGTTCAAGGACACTTTGGCAGCACAGACAAAACCTCAGACCTGACAGATTGTCTTTCTGTTGTTCGGCTATTCTTTTTCTGCCACTTATAGACGGTGGAGAGTGACAGGAATGAGTCAGAGACGGTCACATTAGAAGAGCAACAATCCGCTGCTCTCTTGTTGCTCCCTAGCCTGTTCGGTGCGTCTGTAAGATGATGGATGCTTGAAAATGTCAGTGAGTGTGTGTGTGTGAGGGAGAGGATCTTGTCTGCCGTAACTCGAGCCGAGCTGGACACACTGACTCTTGGAAGGCCACAAAGACCGCTCTGCATGAACTGTGGGGAATGTGGAAGTTTGTGTGTGTGTGTGTGTGTGTGTGTGTGTGTGTGTGTGTGTGTGTGTGTGTGTGTGACAGAGGGAGAGAGCATAAACGTCCCATCACCAACCACAGAACATACAGACACCACCATTATGATCCTAAAAACAACCAATTACAGAGCTTGAACTGAGGCTATTAGTCGAGTAATAGATTAGTTGATTGATAGAAAATTAATCATCAACAATCATGATAATCAGGTTCATTTATAAGGCAAAACAGCCACAGGCTCCAGTTCTTAAGATATGAGGATCTGCTGCTTTTCACTGTTTTGTGTCATTGTGAATCTGCATTTTTCTATTCTGACACCTGAACTGAAAGTTGGTCAACTCATCATTATTTCCATTATCGATTTATCTGCATGTTATTTTACTTGATTAATTGTTTGGTCTAAAAAATGTCCATCAAAATGTCCTAAAATATGTTCAAAATACTTTTCAAACATTCTCAACGTCTACTATCAAGTAAGACAAGGAAAAGCAGCTCATTGTCACAAATGTGATGCTGGGTCAAATTTTTTTCCCCAAAACACACCTTAAACGATTCATCGATTAAAATAGTTGACTGTTAATTTTCAGTCCCGAGTGCATTAGTTGTTTCAGCTTTACCTCTGGTTATCTGCAGATATGCACCAGTACCTGTGCTCCTTTTCTCTGAAGGGCTGATTAGTCGAAGCTGTGAGTCCCTCCTGTTGTGACATGAGTTCACCACAACAAACGAGCAGAGCAGAAGAGGAAACAATGGCTCTGTGAGAATGTAGTTTGAATGACAGAATAATAGCTGCTGGTACAAATGGATGGAAAAGGCAACATTATGTACAGGGTTTGCTCAAAATTTCAAACCCTTGACATTGAAATAAAGGGGGAATCACTGATATTAGTGACAGTAACATTTTTTTTTTTTTTTACTATGGATCAATCTCGTTGGGCCGATGCCTGATCTGTTTATAAAAGTTAAGGATTAGAATTAGAGCTGCCACAAACAAGCGATTAGTTGAGCCAAAAATTATTTATCTGCAACTGCTCTGATAATTGACCAATCATTTCAGCCATTTTTCAAACAAAGAAGCCAAACATTTGATGAGGTTTTGCTGCAGTAAATTGAATATCTTTTTGGGTTTGGGACATTTAAACATGTCACCTTATGCTCTAGGATATCGTGATCTGCATATTTTATTGTGGCATGATGCTTTCCAGACCAAACAATTGATCGGTTAATAGAGAAAGTAATTGACAGATTAATCGATCACGAAAATGGTTGTGAGTTGCTGCCCAAAGTAGAAAATCTTTGCGATCTGAGAATATGTTGATATTTTATAGACTAATTAATCAATCTAAAAATTACGGTGAGATTAATATATATTGAAAAGGTTTATTGGCTTCAGTTCTACACAGACGACCATGTATTGATGACAGGCCTGCAAGAAAAGAGAGGTCTTACTTACTTCATGCATGAGAGGAACAAACATATGTTTTTCACCTTTCCCCGTGGATGGACTGAAGAAGACTTTACTGGTGTGAAACATGATGTTCTAGCTCGGGGCCAGACATCCACTCTGTATGTAAACTTATCCAAGAGTCTCAATGCACAGGGGGAAAATTAGTGAACTCACACTTCAGGAGAAAGAGAGAGGTTGTGCAGTTTACATCCTCCACGAATCAGCTGCAGTTTTCCTCTAATATCAAAGCATTTCAGTGCTTATTATCTTACCTTAGCCAGAGCTGTCATTCTTCATACCAAAATTGATGACAGCATATCAAAACATGCTGCCTTTCCCCATCATTATCCACTCATATCAATTTAGTCCATTTAAACGACAGAACATTTTAATAACTGCAGTTCTCGCCTTCCCATTTTTTTTCCACTCGATTTCTCCTCTCCCATCTCTCTTTCTTTCATCTACACATTGCGGAGGAGGTTGTTTTGTGTGTTTTAACTTCCGGATAAGTTGCCTGATCGGCTACTCGGTCTGTTGTTTCCCAGCTCGAGTGGATGGTTTGTGGGTGGATTGGTGGGCGGATGGGCGACAGAGTCTGTGTCCGTTTTGGAACTGTTTTCATGTGAGCCACGGTTTCTCTCAGTCCCTCACAGATGTGCGTCTTTTCACAGGTGCTCGTTGTTCCCAAGCTTCGTGTGCACATGTGTGCGTAAGTGTGTAATAGTGCGCACGCAAGTGTGATATTAATCTGAATTTGATCCAATTCTCACATAGGTGCAGAAGGACGGTACGTGCGAAACAACAATGTCCCATTGGAATATACTGGGAGTGTCCTGATGTAATGGAGTGATGACTGTGGTTGTAGTGGTTTAGTGCAGACAGATGTAGGTTGGACCAGAAGGCTGAGTCACAAAACGTAGACTCACAACGCCCTGTTTTATTCCATTAACAACTTTCTTTTTTAATGTCGATTAGTCATGTCGGGCTGATGCCCAATCCAGGATTAGAATTAGAGCTGCAACAAAATATTGATTAGTTGATCAAAAAATTATGATTTTGCAACTATTTTGATATCTGATTTACAAATTAAGACATTTTTAAAGCAAAAAATGTCAAACATTTGACAGTTTTGGGTTCAGAGGGTTCTTCCTAAACCAAACTGAGGGCCTAAGGATAGAGCACCCTGTACAGATTGTAAAGCCCTTTGAGGCAATTTGGTGATCTCGGATTTTGGGCTGTGTAAATAAATTTGCCTTGACTTGACTTGACTTAACTGGTCTTACATAAAAGCAGGTTTTAAATTCAGGTAAAGGTTGTTGTTATCGAGTGTATAGAATGACAGTACACTGCGTACCAGAGTGAGCTTCATTTATCCATCACAATGAAAAAAGGGGAACTCCACAGATTTTACTCATGAAGTTCATTTCATCATGAGGATTACTGCTCCTTCTTCTGTGGGAGTGCTGCTGTCTTCCCCAGCTTTACAAGATGAGAAAACAACCTTGATGATGTCATTAGGAGTTGACTGAATTTAGGCTTGGAGACTACAAGTTTGTAACAGAAAGCCTCTATTGCAAACTCTGAAAGTGTCATGTGAATGACCAGGGCATGAGAGGAGTGTAAAGATGCTACTCATGCAACTATTGTGAAGCGCTTTGTAACTTCTGTGAAAAGTTAGTATAAGTAGAACTTTATTTTCCTATTTATTTACTATTTGATGTCTTGTACCACCAAGCTTTGTGGAAGTGCAATGCAAAATTGTTGGACCACAGTGGAATTTCAAAACATCAATAGTGAAATCTGAAATCTGTGAGTGCTGTTGGACATTGTGAAAATTAATTAAGCATATAGCACAGTGCCGTATGATGTTAAACCTTTCTATAGTATAAGACCAAGCACTTGGTTAGTTACTGTCTTTATTGAACTCTTTCTATAGAAATAGTGACCAAATAGTAAAGTAACACCAGTAGTGAGCAACGTTTTCTCACAGATTTCTAACCTGTTATGTTAATTCAACAGATACAGATCTTATGAGTCTGTGAATGCATCACCAGTGCAGACATGCAGGGAAATATACAACAATAGTCCAGCCAATAAAACAGAGTTATGTAACAGCAAAGTAACAGAGGTGGAAACTGTTTGTGCTAAAACCGACAAACACACACCTCTTCGGTGAAGTCAGGACAACTCCCTGAAACTGTGTTTAACCGTCTGCCAGTCAGCTGCTGTGTGCGAATGAGTCTGCAAGATAAACAGAGAGAGATGCACATAAAAGAGAGGACAGAATCCTGAAGAGTACAAAATTTTAATTAAGTTTCATTTTTGGATTACTTTCATGTGTAATTATGAGTTGCGTCATACCTCACACCCTCACTTTGGGTGTGTGTGTGTGTGTGTGTTTTGGTCTAGTTCTTCATCTGTATGTGTGTGTGCGTCGTTATATGGGTGTGGTGTGTGTCTGTAATCAAACCAGCATTAAACTGTACACCAGGCCTGCTGTAGGACCTCTCACATTTATGCTTTCTAATTGATTCAGAGTGTGATTTATGGAGCTCTCTGCACCCACATGTGCTTGCCTGCCCTTAGTTGTGCAACATGCAAGCAAACACAAACACACACACACCCGCATGCGCACACACACACGGACACAAAAGCTCCGAGTTATTCATCTCTGCAGCACAAGGCGCTATTGTATTTAGCGTCTTCATGGCACTTTTAGTGACACAGTCATTCACATTTCCCAGCAGCATATGTGTGTGTGGGTGGTCGTCTCGTATTCCATGTAACACTGCCGGCTGCTAAAAATGAAGACGTGACAGGGAAAGTGTGAGTGTGTTAGTGAGAAGTGTGTGTGTGTGTGTGTGTGTGTTTGGGGAGGGGGGGCACACAGGGGGTTGCGTCTCAATAAGCCGTGGGTATTTGACCTGCTTGGTTAACACTGCTTTTTGCCATTAGGTGTCAAGTCAGAATATATTTTCTAACTCATCTATGATTTTTTAGATATGCTCATTCTGGCAACCTTCATGTCATAAATCCCATTTTGCAAAGGTATGAAAGTTAATACACCATCAAGCAAGAGAGGCTCCTTGAACTGAGTTTGTTTTTGGGAGGAAAACATCCTTTTTTCTCCGCATTCAATGAGAGAGAGTGACACATAAATCAAAAATGGGAAATTCAAAGAGAGGAGAGACTTCAAAGTTAATTTCAAGCAGTTCACCTGTTTTGGTTTGTGGCAAACCATAAAAGTGGGCCTCCATTATAGAGGAAAGGTTGGATTAAGTGCACAGTTTTGGTGGTAGCCTGAAGCTGGCTTGAAGTAGTTGTGGGAAATGTGGAAAAAGCTGCTGTCATTGTCATGGCTTTTTACTTGATATGTGCTTAACATTTACTTAAATAGAACCATGTCAAAAAGTTGAAATTATGTGCAAGTGTATAGTAGTAGAACAACAAGTGTATAGTATGTGTGATTCCATTTTATTACAATTTGGGTCTTACATACATTGACATTGTATTAGGTCTGATAACATTAAAGTCACCAAAGTCATCGCTGAAATCTGGGAAAGCAAGTTGAGACTAGAAACATAAGACGATCAGACAGTTTAAAGTACTTATTGATTATCTTGACTGAAATGGTTTGAAAAAAAATTGCACTGTAAATATATTATGATATGAAAAAACAAGATTATAAAATAGAGATTAAAGTTTTTTTTCAATTCCTGTAGGACTTTAAGGAAATAATTAAAGCCTCTGCTTGTAAGAAGTTTTGGAAGAGGAAGATTATAGGAATGAATTTGTGCACTACTTTGAAAATAAGACTTGAAATAATCCAGAACACAATCTTGTGTAAACAAAAAGTACATTTGGAAAACATAGATGTCATATATTGTAAGAAGTTTAAAGCTGCCAATAAGACGCAAGCATGAGTTGAAAATGTACTCTCTCAGACGGGCAGTGAACAAGCCGTCAGTTTAGGTCAAAGGTCAAAGATGAATTTGTGCAATGATTTCACTGATCGTCTGATCTGTTTAAAACTTGTATAACCTGCTTGTGTCTCTTGCCCTGTTGGACGTCTTTAAGATGTGAAACAGATATAGATAGATATATTGAACTCATCATTTATTACACTTCTGGTTAAGGAGATAATCTTGAGTGATAAACAAAGACACTGAAATAGTGTCTAGTCTTTCTATGAATCACCTCTTTCCTTTTCCGCTTCTTCCCACTGTCATAAAAATTTAAGAAAGAGCTCACATGGTGGCTGCATGGTTGTCAAAATAAAACCCATACAGAGAGGACACAGCAGTGTTAGGAATCGAACCCGGCCCACAATGGGGTCATTCATACATGAGTGTGGGAGGTGGACTGTGCCCGATGGCCTCTCCCAACCACCTTTAACCACTGAGAGATCCACCCTGGGAAAAAGGAGGACGGAGAGAATGAAAGGAGGAAGAGGAGGAGGAGGGAGGGAGGGAGGGAGGGAGGGCGAAGACGAGCGAGACAGGGATGAGGAGCTGGACACTTTGATTCACAGATCTCCCATCATCCTCTGCTGCTCATTGACTGGCTCCATTGTGGCTGCGGTGAAAGCTGATTGGTCGGCCCGGGGTCTGAATGTCACCGTCCGTGGACTCTGGAATTTGTGTGTGTTTGTGTGCATTTGTGTGCGATGAGTTAATAGCTATCCATTGAGTGGTTGATTGTGTTCTCTTGTCCACACTGGCTCTCTTTGTGCAGACACTACACACTCTCGCACACACACACACACACATCTGAATCTGAACCAAGCATTCCTCCGGTGGCAAGGCACTTGCCAAGAGAGAAAGAAAGAGAGAGACAGAGAAAGAAAATACTAACTAACTAACAGTACCATTCATAGTCATGGCAGTGCGGTTCTTCCTGGCCCTGGTTCGAGACATGAATGGGTCTGAAGCTAAAAATATTTTATTGCCTCTTTTTAAGCTCCTTTTACTCTCCCTGCTCTTCTCATTACTTCTCTCCTCTGTTGTGTTCTCTCGCAGTGGAAGCAGATGAAGCCTGCGCTGCATTAGGATGCGTTTTATAGCACGTTTGAGTTTATAGAGTCAGACTGTGGTTGCAGCTCCTCAAGGTGTAAATGTGTGCAAATGACCTCTCGGGTGAAAAGACTGAAAGACGAACAAAGTTTAGAAAGATGGCAAAAGGGAGGACGACTTGTGAGAAAGGTCACGAGATGAATGCAGAGCTGTGATATCATAACTAGATGGTTTGCATCTTTGCCTGCGGAGGCCACGGGATGTTTTGGCCCGCAACATCCTGAGCTGTATAACAGACAGGCGAGCTAAATGACAGAGGCAACGGGCTGCTTTTTATTGGTCAGTGTGGGTAGACCATGCGTCTCACTGCCTACCACAGACGGAGGAACGCGGCGGGTGGAAGAGGGGAAAAAAAGATGGTAAAATGTTGAGGTAGAGCAAGAGAGAGACTGACAGCAATCCAGCGAAACTCACAGAGAGGGAGGGAAGTTGAAAGACGGGAGAAGCGGGTAAATTATTTGATCCAACGCTGGGAATTCGCTTTAACGCGGAAATACCTCCAGTGCACCATGGGAAACAGGGGGAGAGACTATTTCAGGCTTTGCTCCTGTTTGTTATGCCAGCCAGCATCTCGGGGCAGAGGGAAGGTTTTGCAGAGCTGTAAGTACATGAACATGTGAGGTGGGAGGAGGAGGAGGAGGAGGAATCTCTCAGGGGGGAAAAATGACCCTGTTGCACCAGTGTGCCCTCTCTTGTTTTTGCCCTCTCTCAGTTTAATCTAAATCCGTTCAAGAGGCTTTATTGGCAAGATAAGATTGCTCTGACATTGCCAAGGCTTAAGTGCATCTCTCCCTCTTTCTGGCTGGACGGGCGGAGGAAGTAGGGTGGTGGTGAGAGAGGAATGACAGCCTTTATCTCGGTCAGTAAACACAAGCCAAGGGAGTCCCTACGTTGTTTATGCCGTGCCTTTAACTTCCCCACTCCCATATGTACACACTTTAGAGGACGCTGTAACACAATCGCTCAAGCAGAGGCGCACACTGTATATATGCAGGCCTGCGGTGCACACGCGAAATCAAGGTCAAACTCACATGGATGCTCGCACACACACACGTGGACGCACACACACGCAGAAGCTGTGGTCGGACAAAGCAGCGGTTTGTCTTTGTGTGTGTGTGTGTGTGTGTGTGTGTGTGTGTGGTGGATTGTTGGCAGCCGGTGTACGGTGAACTGGTCAGATCCCAGCACACTCAAGCTTCCCTTCTGCCTGCCAGTCTGACCACTAGTGTGTGTGTGTGTGTGTGTGTGTGTGTGTGTGCGTGTGTGCGAGCGCACAGAGATAATTCCGTCCAAAAGCCTGTGTGTGGATCTGCTCTGTATTTTGCTCTCATAGTTGCTCATTTTCTATATTTTATGAGACGTAGGAAGCATTTTACATGACATGCTTGCTTGTCTGCTCTTGCATAAGTGTGTGTTCGCCGCTCTTTGCAAGGAGAGAAATGCTAAAGATTGTAATCCCACCATTTCGAGAGCTGCCGTGTCCAAAATCACTTCATGCATTCACTCCTAATAGACCTTCAGTAGATAATAGATTACTCTATAGTGAGCAGTGAGTTGAGATTTTTAGACCCTTATTAATCATTGTCATTTTGCATCATTGCTGACAGGTGTAGAGCTGCACAACCAATTGCTTTGCAGGCTCATTGCATTGTGGGGTTTTTAGCAGCAAGTACTTTTTCAGGGCCTGAATTTCACCTCAGAGTTTAGACAAAATGGCAGAAGGTGAATTCACATAGATTTCAGGCCCCTTCTTTTTTTGCTGTCTTCACCGCCATCACGTGTCCTTTGCTCAACCAACCACGGGCTTGTAACAATTTGGTTTTGACTGACCATGTCTGTTCACAGCATATCTGCTTTATGAGTTTTTCAGCAGTGGCAAAACAAGTTGAAAAGATGATTCAACCCTATGTAACATACATGATGTGATTGCTAATTCGCAGATGAGGCCTCAGTGGTTCCAGGGAAGAGGTTATACGTTGGGTGGCTGTAGCTCATGCAGCAGGCTCATAACCACAAGACTGCCGGGTTGAGAAAGTCTGGGCGAGGAAAGTAAACAGGCATAAAGTAAACAGGTCAAGTCGCCCTTGAGCAACATGTTGAACTTGATCAACTTTAGAGGAGTTGCTCTTTTGCTCACAGCAGAGGACTCGGTTAGAGATGGGAAATTTTATTGACACCAATGCCATTTTCAGTTATTCTTATCCAGCTGATTGTTTATTGATTCACTTATTGATCAATTTTATTTGAACTGTCTGTGGCCTGAGAGCTAGTTTTAGCAGCAGTCGGCCTGTTTTCATCTGAAATGGATTAACTAGAGAATATTTGCACAGTTTTCGTTTTCAATTATGTTTTCTTTGCCAAAGAAGAAAATCAGCTAAGCCGGCCTAATGTTATAACCCAGGATACTGACCCTCAGTAATGGACGTGCTGCTCGGTTGGGAAGCGGTGGCACTCGTGTGTAGAGTGTCAAATACATGGCATTCCTGTAATTCAAGCTTGTGTTACATAGAAAGATGTTTCAGCAAATTGCTGGTGTTTCCACACTTACTTGAAGTTATCATCTTACAGGCACTACATCTAACACCGCTGTCATCTTTCTTATGAGATGAAGCGTTTCTTCCTCTCTGCCATGACTCCTTCATGTCGCAAGTTTCCAGCAGCACAGACACACGAGTTTGACGTCAATGTTATGCAACGTGCAACTGTCAGAAAACATGTCAGCATCTTTAAAAGGAACTGATTAACTCTGAGACATACAGTTTTAATGGATAGGACAATTTAAACTGGTTCTCCATGCTTCTTGATTCCCATCCCAGGACTCGGTAGCTGTATGAATGCGAAGCAGGGCTGCACCAGAAGTGAGTGTGCTCAGCTCACCTTCCAACAAAAGTCTTTTTCTCACCAACAAAACACGGTGGCAAAGTCCCAGAGGTCTCTCGAGGACGCCAACTCACTTTGATCATGGGAGGATGGTTGTGTGTGTGTGTGTGGCATCTGTATAAAACGCCGTCATCGCTTCCCATGATTGTCAGTGCTACATCCTTGTGGTTTCCATGGTTGCAGACGGTGCTGGATCCCTGCTGTGAGACAGACATGCACAGACACACCAGACAGATGAGAGTAACTTCAGCTGGTAGTTAGAGCCGAGCCGTGCTGAGAACTGAGACCCGAGAAATCCTCAAACAAGGGTCTTTATTTTCCCTTTGTCTCTGATTCTGATGTGTTGGAGAGGCGACAGAGATGTTTCGCCGTCTCTGCCCAGTTAAAGCAAGGCTGCAATTTTGAGAGAATCTTACCGATCCTGCAAAAAAAATTTTCCGACTTTAAGTGGACCATCCAGTTTAAAAATTATATGGGTTTGGCACGATTGGACGCGTGGTTCATTTCCATTGTACAAGAGCCCAGAAATGTCTTGAAATATTGTGTGTCAGACTCTGTATAAACTTCCAGAAATGTCACACCTGTTGCTGTTTGCATGTGTAAGTTCTTTTCTGGCTGGATATTGATAACATTTAAATTCAACTGCATGTCTTATATTTTTGATCCTTGTTGGATAAAAGGATGAAATATACACACACATTTGCCAACAGTATAAGACAATAATATTGTCTCCTTCTATTTTCCTCGTGGGCTTTTTCAGGAGGCATGTTTATCCTCTTAGGCCCAGCTGTTGGGAATAAAGCATTTTAACTTTTTGTTTTTGTTTTCTTGTGACATTTCGAGAGTTTACTGAAAATTCCCTTGACAGTTGCATGGAAACTCTCCTCCCAGCTATTTGGCTTAGAAGCAGCCTCAAACACACATAAGCATTGAGGACAGGCAGGTTTCACTGATCTTGACTTGTTTTACAGGAGCGATGATCTCTGCTCTGCCTTTTGGTGTCTCTCTTTTGCTTTCTTTCCTTCTCTCCCCCCTCTTCTCTCTGTCTTCTTTATCTCCTTCATCTGTCCTCTGATGTGTTCAGACAGCGCTGACAACACTTTCTTCCTCTCTTTCCCTTCCCAGTATCTCCTTGCTTTGACTTCTCATCTGTCCAGGTACAGGCCCCTCGGGGGGGAAGCATCAGAGACTGGATTCGTGTGTGTGTGTGTGTGTGTGTGTGTGTGTGTGTGTAAAACATTTGTCATATGCAGCATAAGGAAGGAATTGCCACACATAACTGCATGCTTTTAATCATGCTGTTTCTCTGTGAGACCCTTAGTATATCATTGTGTGTGTGTGTGTGTGTGTGTGTGTCAGTACCCTGCGCCTGGGAGAACTGAGATGTGGTAGTTTGATATCATTGGCGTTCTTTCATCAGTGAGGTGATTCTCCTGCTATGTGTTTGAACTGCAGTGAATCAAAGACAGCTTGTTGTACAGCTGCAGCTGCGGCCACATCACCTGCACCCTCAACCTCCTTTTACTTTCCCTTCTTCCCCTTCTTCATTTTTCTTGCTATCTTTGCAGCTTCTTTTTTTTTTTCCTTTTTCCAAGGATGCACGATGCTTCAGAAGCTAAATTCTCTTTCATCTGTTATCAGCCAGCGCCACACCACTCTCTCTTTCCACAGCATGTAATCTGCCAGATATTATAGTTACAGCTGTATTGAACATTTTTGCTTGCAGACAGCGTTTGCTAGCTGAGTCATGGGACGGTAAAAAATGTTGACTTTGACTTTAGAACAAACCCACTTGATTTATCTCACTCAAATTTAGCTTGAATTATAGACTCAGAATGAGTCCTGTGGATCTTTGCCTCCATCGCTTACTTTGAAATCACTGTGGAAGAAGCCAGTGCAGAAAACAACTCTTTCAAATGGGCATTTTGTGCAACTTCTTGGAATTGAATTCAATGTAAAGTAACATTCGGCCATTGACTTTCAACACTGACTTTTATATTGACGTTGAGATAGAAACCAACGCCAGGTCTGCTTATTGGCGCTGATACCGACCGGGTGAACTACATCAGTGCTTTCCTAAAAGAATATTAACCCTAAATTTGTATTTTTGTGCTTTCAGTGTTGGAAAAGTTTGTCCTCCTGTCTGTCTTGGTGAATAAGGCTTGTAAAAGTTTTGGTAATTGGAGCGTAGCAGCAGGAGAGTCAATCTGTTCCTCCTCGATAACACATTGATATAAATATCTGGATTATTTTAATTAGCCTTGGAATTTTATCTGTCCTTGTTCTATTTGTAGTTTTGCTCATGAATTGGCTCGATTCCCTGTCGTGTTGCTCTTCTTCTCTTTCTTTCTGTTTTTTTGATCTCTTCCCATTTTACACACAAACATTAAGTCATTTTTTCTTTCAAGTTCTTACAGAACAGAAGGGCGTGCATCTTGATTTCTGATGATGACTAATGCTTTGTCACTACATTTTTTTAAGACAGAGATAAGATATTTCTGTTTTCTCAGCTCATAACTGTGGGAAGTGAGTGAAAATAGATGTAAAGTTATGCATAGAAGTCACAGTGAGTGTACAATGACAACACACTACAAGGTAAAAGTAGGTTAGAACAATAATACAATCCCGGCTCTGCTGTTCCCAGTCTGTACTTTTTGATTGCATCCTGATTAAAGACTGAGTTTTAAAGCACAAACACACACACAGGACCAGCTACATAGCGACTACATTGATGTGGCCTGTGTGTGTGATTACGCTGTAATTTCATCGTAGTAACGTGGTGATTAAGCTGTGATTTACTGGTTTATTTGTAGCAACATTGTGCAGAGTTTCATAATAGAAACCCTCACAATCCGGTGACAGGTCGCGCACTCATGGGAACCAGAGGGGCTTTTCATGTCCGGGTCCTCGGGGACGGCCGGGACTGTGTTGTTGTTCCTGATAAACACGCTCCCACAGTTCTGGGGCCAGAACACACAGCACGCACAAACACACACACACATACGCAGGAAAAAAACACACACACGTAGGAAAATCACATACCATTACTGATGGGTGAAAACTCGGTATCATTATAATGTCAGCTCTCAGGAAACTAAAAACATAGCTTCGAGTTTTTAATCATGGCTCACTCAGACACACGCCTCACATGCTTTCACTTGTGCTTATGTTCACACACCCTGAGGATCAGATACCGCATGTCTCAATACACACATACACATATAAATGCACCCATGAAAGCTGAAAGTTCAGAGATGTGGATCGGAGCCAAGAAACACACAACAAATAGACTGTAGCCTCTTCCTCCTCCGTCATCTATCCGTCATCTGCCCTTTCAGTCGCACAGGGAATATTTTGGTTTTGTTGTTTAGTCAGTTCCTTGTTTCCTCTTATTCCCTCCTACTTTTCTCTTTGACTGTTTACAATCAGTATACAACTATGTTTTTGCTAAGGAAACGATTATATACACCAGCGCTGCTAAACTTTTTTGGCTTGTCACTCCTTATGTGATGACCAGTTTGACCAAAGAGTGAGTTTTAGACGTGAAATTACTCAATTATTACAGGAATGTCTCAAAAATAAATGTAACTTGGTGTCGTAGGTATCTGTTATTTTCCTTTCTTATCCCGTCAACTATGCTTATTTTGCTGTTTATTTTGGTAGCAGATAAAAGCAAGATCACGTAATCAAACCTGCTTTCATTTGATGATCTTGTAGATGCAAAAGTATTAATGTTTGCAGCATCAAATGAAATCAGAATAAATCCTGCGAACCTCACAAAGCAGAATATAAACTATTATGATAATGTATTAGTCATACTCAAGCAAAAAGGTCAAACATTCTTCGTTTCTAAGTTTTGCAATATGAGGATTTTGTGCTTTAATCTGTTTTATTTTATCATGAATTTAATGTTTGGATTTTAGACTGAGACAAGACAAGACTTTTCTTTCAAAAAGATAAAATAACTGTAAGATTAATTGACGATGGAAATAGTTGCATTCCTACTTTTAAGGCCAAACTTAAAATGAAAGAATGCAGCTGTCCATCCACATGACGCAACGAATCCATTTGTTGCTGTTGCTTATGAGATAAAGGGGATCAAATGACACCTTTTCTGGCATGCGCGAGTGTAAAAGGGCAAAGGAGGTGAGGGTAGGAGTCGAGTGTTAGGATTCACCCGTGGGCACGGCAGGCTGTTGAGAGAGAGACTGTGACACGGAGGGAAGATATCCAAGCCATCCATCGTTTAGGCTGAATCAGAGGAATGCAGGCTACTCTACCCCGAGGCGTCAGGACTTATATATAGGCCGCACACCTCAGGACGCCGGCGTTACCCTCTGTTCGCCCTCCTCCTATGGATGCACACACCTACAGCATATTAATCACACACTAAAGCACTGACCGTTTTCTCATAAGTCATGCGTCCTTAAAGTCTTTGTCTTTGCCTGTCTCTGTCTCTTTTGTCACGATGAAAGGGGGATGATGACGGATTGCAAATTAGACGGGGTAAAAAAGAGAAGCCGTTCTCTAAACAGAGACAAGCATTGAGGTGAAGAGACTGCAAATGTTTACTCTTTTTCGGCCTTTATTCTCCTCTCTCTCTCTCTCTGGCTTAGTTTTCCGTCCACGTGGATGTGTTGCTGGCGTTGTTGAGGATTTTTGTGTTTCTGCGTGTGGATGTGAGCAGCTATAAGGCAAAGGTGTTTTAACTGAAGCCTGTGTTTTTTTTTTTTCCTCCTCACAATGTCAAAGTCTCTCTCCCTTCCTTTCTGTCTCTCTAAGCATGATGGACTTCCTCAATTCCCCTCTTTTTAAGTCAGAATATCTCCTCTGCTAAAACCCAGAGCCTTAATCCCAAACAGTGCAGCGTGTCACTGGGAAAAAGAGAGCTGAGGAGATGGGGAGCTTTTAAAAACTCGGACGAATGACTGATGCTTTTGAAATGAGCGAGTATTTCCCAAAAGAAGATACAATCTCTGGACTTAACTTGACACAAAGGCCCAAGGCTTTTTGAATAGATCATTATAACAAGAAGCTCCCCTCTTGACTTTATAATGAGGCTTTTCGGGAAGCAGCTCTTCAGTTGCAGGCTGAAGGGTGGAGACGGGGTGAGGATCGAAGCCAGTTTCCCAGAGGTTTACTGACTCCTGACTTCAAAGGCCAAAACAGTCACACTGTCACTGCTACTGCAGGAGCCAAATCCTGATGGATCAGGAGTGTGTGTTTGTGTGTGTGCATTTGCAGTCTTGGGGAATTACACCTCGAGACTGTTGATGTGAAAGGGCCACTTAAGGCAAAATGGCAAGTATATAATTGGCTCGTTGCTCTTTGTTTTCTGGGAATTTAAATTGCAGAGAGAAGTACAGAGAATGGTTATTTACGATGTTCAGGTATCAGGGCTGATTACGTGGTACCAATTTCATCTGTTGCAAGCAGGTGCTGATTGGCTGGTTAGATGAAGACAAATGCAAGTTAATGCAATAAAAAGAGGTTGAAAATATTCTTATTCAGTCTAATTGACAGTGCTGCATTATTATACTTATTCACTCATTGGCTGTGAAAAGTTGATGCCATTTTTCATGCACTCAAACATGAATTAGATTTATCCATGAATCTTCTCTACCTTGTGCAGGTATTTGTCTTATTTAAAGACCTCTCTTTGCACCAAACCGTGCAAGTGTATGTGCGTGTCCATGTTTGTGACTGAATGCATCTTCCAGCGCATCCTGTGGGCGGGTTTGCATACGTGTGTGTAACGGCAAACAGATGTGAGACGCGGACATGGAAGACTTGGCAGTATACCGACAGGATGACTGTGTGTCTGCCTTCCTTGTCTGCCAGGAGCTCAGTAACGCTGACTGGAAAATTTGGACTCATGGCGCTCACTGCCTGCTCATGTTATATGGAAACACACACTCACATTTACATTTATAGTATTTACTGGCAACTGGTAAGAAGAAAGACACCCACATGCCGAGGTGACATATAGCATTTACCGCCTTCTCAACTTTTATGGGAAACACACACACACACACACACACACACACACACACACACACACCTCTGAGATATGAGCCAATGACACATCCCAGCAGTGTACAGCATGCCGTCATAGCACATTCAAGAGGGATTTGAGGCAGATGAAGTCTTGACTCAGATTTTGTTGAGGAGCTGTGTGCTTCTTCTCAGTGTGTGTGTGTGTGTGTGTGTGTGTGTGTGTTGCACCACTCTAGATAAGGCAGCTTTAGTGCTGCTGGCCTTCCTCTGACCTACCTTACACAGCCACGTACTGCAGAGCATCTCATTCTTCATACTGACTCACAATAGTGATGATGATATCCAGTTCAGGCTGTCTATTGAGGTTTACACCACAGTTCTTCTTGAGCTCTCTGAGGACATTTATAATGCGTTAATCACACAGTAACAAGACGCAGCGGTGAGAGAGAGTAAAACTAACAATCATTTCAACAACATATCACCTGAGATTGAGGTCATCATAATAGCTGATATAGCCGAGATGTTTTTTTCTGGTGTTAAATGCTGCCTTACAGACTTTATTTGTAAAATTGGATCTAGCTTATACTAACTACTAAATACTAAGAATTTAGATATTTGTACAAACAATCTGAGCTCAAAGGTCCACTTTTTAGCTTTCGGTGCTTTCAACCACATGTCATAGTCTTCACTCAGCAAACACACACATAGGTCACACGATGACATCTGAGCCACTTCCATTTGGTGATTGAAGGTCGTGGTTGAAGTAAGGACCTTTGAACTCATCTTTCATTATATATAAAAGTCAGAAATGAACTTCCCTGCTTAAATGCAAAGTTTCTTTGCTCCCACTGTTTCCCAGTGAAATTCTGAATTTAAGTCTTTTTTTCTACTTGCAGAGCTCTGCATGGCAGGAGGCGTCCTCCTGCCGTATGTTACTGAGTCACTACAGCTCTGGCACAAGTGCATCACTTATGCCTGAGCACGGCTTTATGGGTGTATCACTTCAGGCTTGAAAGCAAAGGTCTGGAACTCACTCACATTGGACCTTTTATAAAGCAAATCCAGACTCGCTTATTTACACTTTGTTGAGGTTTTTCCATGTTTGCATTATGTTGGCAGTTCATATCTTATTGTCTTTACCCACTTCGACAGACTATAGTGTTTAATAAAGGTGGCATAAAAATTAAATTGGCTTCCAAGCTTTGATTTCGTGACTTAACATGGTCACTCACTGATTATCCTGAATAGTCCTCCATTGACATCACCATTGGCCTGTCAGGGTTAGTGTGTGTGACTTGCCAGGCTGTTGGTCAGTGTGTTAGCATGATAAATGATGACAGTAGTGAGTATGATGGTCCAGGCTTGCAGCCAGTTCGAGCCACAGTAACAGCACCGCGTTCCCACTCCGCCTTTGAACTGCTGCTATGCTGCTATAATGAGGGAATGTTCTTTTCTAAGCCGAACCCAAGAGAGGCTGTGTGTGTGTGTGTGTGCGTGTGTGCGTGTGTCTTTGCAGCATGGTGAGTCATATGTACTGCGGCCATTGTCTTTGTGCTCATGACATGTTGGCCTGTAACCAGAGGTCTTGTTGATTTCCTCCAGGTGACAGAAACAAACTGGCGAGAACATGTGTGTCTGCGTATGTGTGTGTGTGTGTGTGTGAATATACGTTGCCCTAGGGTAGACTTTCCTTATATATCTATAGTCTCACATGAGATCACCGCGTTCGCTCTACTTTGCGAGCTTTCGGCCTACAAGGCTGGGCGGCCTGTCAAGATGTGTGTATTTGTGAAAATGTGTGTGTATGTGTGTGTGTGTGTGATGACAGCAGAGACAGGTAGTCCCCCCCTCCTCCTTCCAGCTCTCTGTTAAGTCCTGGTTTGACATTATTGGAGTCTAATAAGCCATACTCGAGTCAGCTCATGTAGTAAATCTTTGCCATTGTGCTGCCATATTACAAACAGATGTGCTGTAGATACACGTAAATACGGCCTGCAGCTATATTTGGAAGCCAGAAAAAACACTCTCTCCTTCCTTTCTTCTGTTGACTCTGAATCTCAGCTGAAACCAAACCCGATTTTCTAACCTGGTTGAACAAACAAACTCTTTTCATTACGTCTTATTATATTATACTTGTTTATTTTTTGTTCAGCCATTTACGTTTTATTCTTTTTCTTTTGTTCACACTGTCTTTACTTCTCCGTCTCTCTTCTTCTCTTCCACCTGTTGCTTCTTGATGTCAAGAGCTTCCCCACATTTTCTATTGAGGTCGTAACAGCAACTTTGTTTATTTTCTTCCCTCCATCTTTCATCTCTTGTTTGGATCCAACCAGTGACTTACTAAATCTGTTTGCACCATTAAATCTTAAGAAATATCTTAACTATTAAAAACCTTAGTAATGAATTTGGTTGTGAGCAAACATCTGTCGCTCTGTCCAATCAAAATCATCAAAAATGTAAACAGGAAGTGTAAATATTTAGCAACAAATAATCTCTACGTAAGAACTAGTTTGCGTAAATCACCTTAAGGCCTGATGATGATGTCAAATTTAAACATTACCCAATTGGAGCGTAGCTTTTGTAAAAGCCTCTGTTGCTATTTATGTCTGTTTTTCTGCACATTTGCGTGGATACACGTGGATTCGTGTACTGTATGTAATATCCCAGACTTCGAGTGCTGCGTGCTGTGCAAGAAGGCTGCTTCTCATTAGGAAAGTCTAGACCTAAACCCTGGGCTTATAGCGGCAAAGCCACAGCCACATGCTCGGCTAAACCCACATCCCAGCCGGAGCCTGTGTGCACTTGGCATACACTGAGGCTTTATGGGCAAGGGAATGAAAAACCCCGCTGGTGTGCGTTGATGTCTCAAACAGATGAAATGAAATGTCAAGGAAAGCGGCAGCAGAACGTGTGCACACAAAGGAGAAGAGGAGAGATACTGTCTGTATTTATCTTTCAGGATCCTGAGGGGGGGGCGATATTCACAGAGTGGATATAACTAAAGAGGTGTTGATTAAGAGATGAAAGGAGATGAGAGGGAGAGCGCTCGGGAAGAAGACAACAGGAGAAACTGAGCGTTGGCAGGTACTGAGAGGTAAAAGAGAAAAGAACAAGAGGGACAAATTTTTTGAGGTTGGCTCACGGCGATGTGGACCAGAAGGTGCCAAAATGGCCCCCGTCTCTGTGGATCAGGTTGTGTGTGACGCACTCGGAGACAGCGAGACTCGCAAACATGTGCACGCACCCGTTCCCTGAGATGAAAAGGCAGCCAGACATTTGACCGTGAGCAGCGACTGGGGTCACAAACACAACTCCAAGAATAGCCTCTAAACACTGGGGAAGAAAATAACCCAGTAACAGAGGATGTGGCGTGAGTGCGTGAGCGAGCGAGAGAAGCACATATGTGTGTTTTTAAGAGTGATTGTGCAATATATGTACTTGTAGGGTTAACTGGGCGCATAAATGAGCAACCCAGTTACTTTTTTAAACCTCGCTTTCATCTCCAGCTGTAATGAATCCCATAAGCCGTTTAATATCAATTAAATCTTCATGTTGTGTCTTTACTGCTGTAACCACTAATTTTCCCTCAGTTGAGGTTGTGTAGAAGTTTAATAGATGGGAGGGAGGAGGGTTGAGGGAGAGGTGAGGGGAGTCCAGTTTTATGGTCTTGTTTGTATGTCAGGTTGTAAATACCCTCCTAACAGGCTTAAAGTGACAGCTGGTCGCACACACTGTCATAGCTGGTTGAAACTGCACAGCATTTTGAAACAGACCAGAGGATTTCAGGGGTCTTGGAGAAGACTAGTCTCGAATTCAAAACTATGGTTAGATGACTTCACCTCTGCCTTCATGGTTTTTCGGTGAAGAGATGAAACCACTTTATGATTAGTCCATGCGTAATAGAAATACAAGAACCAGACACTGAGTCAGGGTCCTAGAGGTAGATGAAATCCACTAATAGTAGGGATGAATTCGATTACCGACATACATCATGGAAATCCTGATTAGAGGGTTGGTTGGTCCGATGGTCAGCAGAAATCAGTTGTATGAGGTGTTTGGAAAGCTCTGCTCAACACGCAGTGATGCACTGGAGTTTTGAGGTCAGTGGCGTTTCGAGTACACGTGCTCCTAAATTTGTTAATTAGTCAAAGACATTCAGGAAAAATGTTTAAATAGCACTGATTTGTAATTGATCTGTTTAATTTAAAACAATTAATTACCTACATATTTATACTGGTTGTGTGTGTGTGTGTGTGTGTGTGTGTGTGCGTCTTCTCCTTGTGTGCAATTATGATGTGAAAACCAGTGAAGGACTATGGAAACGTAAGACTGTTAAAAATATGGCAAAGCTTTTTAAAACATTGAAAACAGCTTTTAAAACATTGGCTGAGCTGTTTAAAACACTCAAACGTAGAATCACAGCTCTTTAAACAAAATATATATAAACTGAATCTGGAAATCTCCTCATTTCAGCAGGTTGAATGTGAGGATTGGCTACTTTCCTTTGTTTTATATGATTGGAAACTGAATATCTTTTGGTTTTTGATGTATCTCGAAGCCCTTTTTTATATATACAGGTGTCGCACTGGGCCTTCCATTAAATATAATGTTGACAAAAACAAGAGCGATAGAACTTTTTGTGGAATAAAGGTAATGAATGATTTGTGATAATCACCTTTTTGTTGTACACATGTTTATGTATCTTAGTTTCAGTTTGCACAGTAAGATTGTTCTCTTAATATACTAGTGTTTTATGTTGTGTTCCTTCCTTTTACCATCTTGACCATGTTGGAGATAAGTGCTCTCACTTCAACATGTTATACCACTTTTTGAATCAGATTTTATTATTTGGTGGATTCATTGGTTAAATGAGAAATTAATCAGTATCAATGATGAAAATAATAATTCGTCAAAGCCCTAATTTGGATGATGGCGTTCGTCTGCTCTGTCTTAACATGATGTGATTGGTCACGATGTTGCAGAAGGGATGACGACCATGTGAAATAGGCTGCGCCACAAAGTCCTGATTTAGATGTGGTTTTTGCGTGCGTGTGCTCGTGTGCATGGCGGCGGCGAGATAAGGGTGAGTCAGTGGCGCTTCGCAACACGATGACTCTCCTCACCTTGACTGTGACGACGGGCCATGGCGACAGCGGTTTGCGGTTAGAAACCCTAATCTGCTCCTCATATGACCCTCTGATGGACAGGGACAGCAGTCAACTCACACACACACATACACACACACACACACACACACACACACACACACACACACACTGAGCCCTCAGACTAGTTAGTCTAGCTCCGGCTCTCCAGTCTAAACATGCTCTTATATGGATTTCTGTTCAAATCCGGAGATCTCCACTCTTTCTTTCATTGTAAACACATCGTCCTGCTGCCTACATGTAACGGCAATCATGTATGGAAAACAGTGTGTTTGGACATCCAGAAGACGCCTTCAGGGGAGCGAGATTAAATGTGTTTTTATATGTTTTCCTGTGACCTTGTATATACTGCCAGTCACTGATGAGACGACTGTAAGATGCTACTTTGGGACGTCCAGACTCCATTTCCAGGAAGGACAGAGGTGTTTAAGATGTGAACTCTGGACGTCCAAAAGACTTCTTTAAGAGAGTCTCCAGCATTTTATACCTTTTTTTTTTTTTTCATATATACTTGCTATTTTCTAGCTGTACATCTGCATAAAGAACCAAAACTCTGTCTGATTTGGTTTAAAACGTAGAAATATCATTCTAATAGGCTGGAATGACTAAAAAGTAAACAAATATGAGCTAGTGTGATCAAAAGTTGAACAATTTTGTAGCTTGTCAGGTTTAAGTTATAATAATTTTATCAACATAAAAATGTGTATAGAAATATTTGTAGTGATATTTTAATCTTTCCAAACCTTCCATTATTAACAAAACAGAATTTACTGGAAAATCATAATAATAATATCATCAGTATATTCATAATAAACTTTATGCTCATGCAAATGCTAGAAATAGATATAAGGAAAGAAAAACCTCTGCACCTGTTCTTCTTGCAGGTTGCTTTCATGTGGTTTGCAGCTTTGCTCTGAGCCTCTGTTGCATTTTCCTGGTTCAATAACTGTGAGAAAGTTATTGGAAATCATATAGCAGGCGGTTTTCTGCTTGATATCTTTCTCCTCCGCCGTCGCCTCGCCCTCTCTTTCTCCTCCCTTGTGTGTGATTCACCCTCGGTCGTCTGCGCTCGTGTGCGTGGGTGTGTTTGTGTACAAACATTATGTTGTCATTTCACAACCTGTCATGCCAGACCTGCCCACTAAACACACACTGCACGTCAATTAAAGTTAACCGGTGGCACGGCTGATACCCCCCACGGTGAGCTCCTCGTGGGCCGTTGTCTTGTCACTTTACTGCTCGTTTTTCATAGTTGTTGCTGTTTGTTTTACAGTGTTGCGATTGAGGACAGCGTCCCAAACGAAGGAGTGTGCGAGTGCAATTTTTCAAGTGTGTGTTACTCTTTGAATGATGTCTGTTAGTGTAAAAGCACTCTGGTATCTGGGGAATGTCTGAGTCCAGAACATTTTTGGAACAAGTCATTCAGCTCTGACCAGCAGTTGATCTGAGACTTGGTCTTGTTCTGGCTCCATGTCGTCTAGTTTTGGTCTACTTCTCTTCCTTTTTGGGATATAAATATGCCTCAACACTCAACACCTCATAATTAATTGTGTTCACCCATTTTTGCTGTTTTACAGTAGGACATATTTGGCTGAGTGTGTTCATTTCATCTGTTTTATGTAAGAGAAAATAAATATAGACTCAGGGCTCAATATTGGCAGATACTCAATATTAAAGAGGAAGATTTTACACATCAGTTCTGGGGACTAATGCTGCATATGTGAAAAAAAAAAAGTTGGGGATCAGGAGCAAAAGATTGACTGGGAAATCCTGATGTTATGATCATAATCATAGTGTAGAAGTTATACAAATCAGAAACAAGAGAAGCAGCTGATAATATTCCAGATGTCAGAGCTGCTGGTTTAAAGACAATGTTGTCAGTGTGTGATGATTATTTATTTTTTGTAAATTCTTAAACACACATTTTTCTACTTTACAGTAAGAATCCTACACAGCAGATTTATGAAAGTCTTCACTGATGAACCCAGTGATCTGTCAGTTATCTGTTCAAATGGACTCAACCATAATCTTTGTTTATGACAGATTTATTGCACTGATTGACGCTTCGGCTTATTGATTTTAAGCCTCGCTGCTCTAAACACAGATCCTTTTCCCCTGTGCTGTATTTCCTGGTGTTACTGTATG
Source organism: Holacanthus passer (assembly GCA_025331565.1). Taxonomy (NCBI): domain Eukaryota; kingdom Metazoa; phylum Chordata; class Actinopteri; family Pomacanthidae; genus Holacanthus; species Holacanthus passer. Next base: position 205,374 of record JAFREQ010000143.1, read on the forward strand.
ATTTTGGATGTGGTTGGTGTGAGCTGGTTGCCTTCGGGTCTGGATTGTAGGTGGTAGCAAGAATAAACTGTTGACTGGCTGAATCCAGGTCAGCTGTCTTTGCACATTACATTAGATTTATTTGTGTGTCCTTTGTCTTCTGTGCCAACGTGCATGTCTCTCTGTGTGTGTGTGTGTGGGCATGTGTGTGTCTGGTGTCTGTTTTGTGTGTCTGTATTTGCGTTAGCAGCCAAAAGCATGACATCACCCAAAATGTGCTTTTTAAATTAGCAGCAATGCAGAGACCGGGTCATGGTGAGCTTCAGGCAATGCAAGACAGACAGATATGTGTGTAGGTGTTTGTTTCTGTGTGTGTGTAGGTGTGTTCCTGTGCATGCCTGCGCTCACGTACTTGTTTGTATCTGTATGAGTGTCGTGCAGAAGTATATTCGACTGCGTACGTGTATGCACTCTTTTTGATATTTGTGCGTATGTGTTCACAAAAACTACTGTGTGTGTGTGTGTGTGTGTGTGTGTGCATACTGCAGGTTTGGATGTTTTGAAGCCGATGCCAGCTTTCATCATCATCGTCTCATGTGGCCTACAGTGTTGCGTATTTACAGCAAGTTTTTTTCCTCTGCAGTGGAACAGCAGGATCTGTGTGTGTGTTTGTGTGTGTGTGTGTGTGTGTGTGTGTGTGTGTGTGTGTGTGTGACCAAGGCTGTGTGTTAACCTTATAAGGCCAAGCAGGAAACATTTAAGGATAAGAAAAGACGTGAGTCACCGTTTTCCCCTCATCTGCTCAGAAGCACAAAAACATCCTCTTCTCTGCCCTCAACGCCTCCCCTAAGGGTGTGTGTCCGTGTGTCCTGTCGTCCTCGGGGTTACTGTCTTGTTCCTAATGAGGTGCTGAGCTATTCACACAGCCCACGATCCCGAGAGATGTGAAGAGCGCTGGGGGAACAGCTGGTGTAGCACTGGAGGTGTAGAACCGTGGAGGAGCACTTGTGCCTTCTTGGCCTGTAAAATAGCAGCGTGTGGCCGGTTAGAGAGGAGGAGGAAGGAATTAAGAAAAGGAGGGAGAGAGATGGTGGAAAGAGGAGGGACTGTGTTGTAGTTGGGATGTCGAGGATGTGTGTTTCTGATGTGTGTGTTCTGTATGTATGTATGCAGGTTGAAGGCACAGTATGTTAAATGTTGTGTTAGCTCAACTTCAGTCGGACACATTCATAAGAAATGGTTATAGAGCTACATAAGGCAGAAAAATCTTTGGTCTTTGATGGAAAGTCTGAGCAGCAATAAGGCAAAACTAATCCCCCTTTCCATGATCGTTAAATCATAGTCAACTCAACAATAACAAATGTGTGCATAAGGTGGAGCAATGTGTAATAGTGAAGGTGTTTGATAGTATTAGTGAGAAGTGTTTCTGCACACCTGCATGATTGTGATTGGACATTACGAGTCAGCTGGTAGCCAAACAGCTTATGAATGAATATGAAGCAGGTGATGCAATTTTACAACAACACAATGCTTCATGAACAGATGTAAGGCTTCAACTAATGATTATTTTCATTATCAACCCATTTGCAGATTGTCTTCATAAATAAATGCTCGTTATAGTTTCCCACACTCCACAGTGATGTGTTCAGATAGCTTGTTTTATTCGACAGTCCAGAAGCCAAATTTTCAGTTTACAGTGACAAAGAAAAACATCATATCAATTGATTATCAAAATAGTTGCTTATTTTTTTTGGCTAATTGATTAATTGGACTGATTGTTGCAGCTCCAGATGGATCTATAGGATCATGTCGAACTTTCTCTAAAGTGCAGGAAAGTACCTCATTGTTGTCTCCCTGCTAATAATGTCCTCACATAGACAGCAGTAATAGCCATGCTCAACATAATAAAAATTATTGGAGCAAAGGCTGGGTGATAACTCAATGTTATCATTTATCAATGTTCAGTGGAAGCTACTTTAGTCCACGTATCACATATTGTCTTTTTTACTTTGCTCTGATTTCTAATACCCTGGTCGTTCACTGTTTTCATCTGTGCTGCCTCTGGAAGCAGAAATGCCTCTAAAACCCACTCCTGCCTGCAAAGACGATTTGACTCTGGTTGATAAAAGCAATAGAAAACAGATGAATCACTTTCTGTCGTGACATTAAGATGAATACCAACTATACAAATATAAATCAATGCTCTCTTTGTCTCGCGTTTCCTCTCTCTGTTTACCTTAAAAATGCCTTCGCAGTGATTTTTTATAAAACTGTCCCTATAGGCCTGGACCTGTCTGCATGCAGCTTAGTCCTGTTCAGCCCTGACTGCTGTTCTGACCTACAAAGACCGGTGCTATTATTCTGGGGCGTGCTCTATGAAGCCTGCAGATGTGGTTTCATCATGAGCAGCTGTGTGTGTGTGTGTGTGTGTGTGTGTGTGTGTGTGCCTGCATGCGTATCCGTGTGTGTGTGTCTCCAGAGTGCAGTGATTTGTGCTCTCGGCAGCCTGGGTCTCATCCAGACAATAAGTTTGGCAGACATAATGAGAGAACCCCCAAGTCTCTGCCATACACACACACACTCACGCACAGATGCACACATACACACACAGATGCACACACACACACACAGATGCATACACACACACACTCACACAGATGCATACACACACACATACACTCAAGTTGCTGTTCATATTCAGTTTTACAGTTTTGATAACAAACATATGCTCTTTATATGTCTGTCTCTTTCTGTTTTAAGAGCCCTAACTATATACATAAAAGAAATGTGTGTGTGTGTGTGTGTGTGTGTGTGTGTGTGTGTGTGTGTGTGTGAGACATAAACACATGGATAAATATGCCGAAAGGATACAACACCATGGAAACCAAAAACAATCAAACAATGGGTTCATGTGTGGTTTGTGTGTTTGTGTCTGTTTGCGTTTGTGTGTGTGTGTGTGTGTGTGTGTACATGCACATACTGTGAGCACACCTGAGTTGTTGTCTTCCCTCATTTACGGGATATTCCTCATCCACAGATGTAAGAAAATAGTTATTTTATGCTTTCCAGTGTTTGTAACATCTAAACAAACCTTAACCGTCCCTTAATCCTTAATTGTGTCAGATATCTCCTCTGATCCGTCTCCAGCCTGTGTTTTGGCTCATGTACAGACGTCTGGTTTGCATAGCAGCTCCCTGCTTGTCTCTGTGTGGGACCTGGCTTTTTTTGACTAAAGACTCCAGCTTTCCTCCTCAAGAACGACTGATAACCTTGTGTATCTGGCACGGTCAACAGAATCTCCTGCTGGGTTTAAATGTCACATATTTAACTTATTATATTTTAAGATATTATTATTTTAAGGCTTTATTAGACAAAACAGCAAAAGGAGATGGAGAGAGGATGATTTTAGGATTCAAGCCTACTTGAACTCTGCAAATAGTTTGATACTGAGTTCAGATTTAAAGAAAAAAAGAGATTGAGTTTTTTCACCTGCACAAGTAAGACAATTGTTTCTCCTCTTCCCATTTTGGACAGTCTTATTGCCAGGTCATTTTTCTCAGTCTGATTTGTGTGCAGCTGTAACCGACAGAGAAAATGATGATGATTGTGAAAGTGTGGCCGGGGCCTGACGAGGACAGAGCTGCCTGCCTGAGTATCTCTCCATCTGTCTGCACCTCTGTCTCACAATGACAGCGAGACAGTTGATTGATGCTCAGCTGATGGACAAACCCCGACACAGAAAAAAAGTTTCAACCTATTTTCAAGAGAATATGACTGTGTGCGTAGTTGGTGCGTGCATGTGAGAGTGTGTGCGTGGAGGCACTTAGACGTCCGAGTAAATAATTCATGTGCGGATTATAGAGAGAAGCAGAGAAGTGGGTCAGAACTGCCGTTAGTTCGTTTGACATTTGTGAAGATCAGAGCGTGGGAGAGAGGAAAAGTGAGAATTAAAGGAAGAAAGGATCGATGGATTTAATTAAATGCTTTGATTGTTGAATATAAAAACTGCATTTTGTAGTGAGTCTTTGTGTTTGCATACGTTTGTGTGCATTATCTTATGAGGATGTGTGTTTGTGTTTCTCAGAGGAGAGTTATGCTGTGAAACGCTCAGTAATCCCTCTTTTGAGCTGCTGTTGTCCCCCATAGTGGAGCAGGAGTCAATACCCACTGAGCCACTAGTCTCTCTCTCTTGGATCTGTTTAGTATGTGCATGGCATAGCTGAGCTCTCTGTTTTCTCTGTGTGATCTCAGAAGCAACTTGTGCATCAAGCTGTGTGTGTGTGTGTGTGTGTGTATACAGTGTGAGGGCTAGTGTAGACCTGTCCTCTCCCTCTGGTTATGTTTGGGGTTCCTATTTGGGCCTTCTTCTTCACAAAGACCCACTTCCCCTTAGAGGCCCCTCTGGCCCCTTTGCTGTGTACCCATTGACACGCACAGCAAAACAACATGCGTGTATTCGTGTGTGCAAAGTACGCGACCTCTTTCCTTTGCTGATGCACACACATGCTCGAGCATACTTTTAGTGGCTGGATTAGAGGTTGTGACAGAAGTGGCCTCCAGTGATTTAGTGCTTCCTGGTGAAGGTCAGGTTGAAGGGAAGACTTTTTTAGATGGAGGAGAATGAAGGAGGGCGGGGTGGAGAGAAAGAGGGAGAGAATGAGAGGATGGGAAGGAGAGAGGGGAAAAGGTTGCCACAAATAATCAGAGGGAAACTTTGGAATCCCAATCAACAAATCCTCTGCTCTCTTCTTCTGATTTGAATCCTTTCACACGGAGAGAGAGAGCAATAAAACCTCTGGAAAGAAAGAGGAAGTGGAGGAAGCAGAATTGCACGTTTGTTAAAACCTTACAACAAAGAGGTATCATTCACTGTGCAAGGTTTGATTTGATGAAAATTTATTGTTTTAGCAATGAAATAAAATATCGGACTACCTGTATTTGGAATTAGTAGGTTGTGAAAGTTAACAGATGTTTTGTTTTGTTTTTGTATCCTTGCAAGATTTCTTAAAAATAAACCCCCGTTTTTCATGTCCAAAAACATTCCTGATTTCAGCCGTAAGCTTTGGCTTGTTGACGTTAAACTGGAAGCTGATACCTCTGAGCATTCTCCGCTAACCCGCCCATGAAATATATCTAAAAAAACACTGAGCTGCCGCTAAATCACAGCGAGGCTCGAAAAGAACAGAATGTGTGTGTGTTCACTAGTGAATCATCTTTTTCTGTAATGTGTGTCAGTGAGGCATGTGCAGGCGTTCATGAGTGGGTGTGTGCACGTGCGTGTGTGTGTGTGTGGAAGTGGCTCAGCGTTATAAACACCAGTGGAGTTTGTTTACATGCTCGCTATCACTTCGGGAAGCCGTCGTCTACCGAGATATACACAGAGATAAGTGGTGTGACCGTGTGTGTGTGTGCGATTACTGTCCTTTAATAGTCTATTTCTAACTGTCTATCAAGATTTCAAATGCCACAAAGAGCAATTTCCTGCTCAAGAGACTGAGTCAGCAGCATCCAGCTGTTGTGTTTGTTTGAGGAGAAAGGGAGACAGAGAGATGAGGTGACCGCCTGTTTTTTCCATACAAACTCCTTAATAGTTGTTTTTCCAGGTGCCGTGAGTCCCCCACCCCCACCTTGCCAGCCGCTCTCTCCCCCACCCATAAGCCCACCACTCATTCCTCCCTCTCTCCCCAGTTGCTCCTTTTCACACTTTTGAGCAGGAAACTCCGGCTCCATAATTCCCTCGAGATCCCGCTGCAGATCATATGTCTGCGCTCTCAGTCTGAGTTGTAATAACCTTTCAGTGTTGTTCTTTCTTCCCGTGGTTATCCTGAAAATCCTTCCCCCCCACAGGTATGAACTTAAATAAACTCATCAGGCATGTGTCTGCGCTGGCAGGGTTTTTGTGAACACTTAAAAAATCTGAAAAATCTTTAAAATTAGTTATTTCAATCAAAGACCTTCTCCAGATTTCTACTTTTCAGTTTTCTTTTTAAATCCTTTCAATTCAATTCAAATTTGCACAGTGATGAAGTCTTAAATTTGGATTTCTAAAATTCAGTTTCAGTACATGGACAGTATGTTTGTATGGTTGGGATTAGGCTTGCGGTTCGATTGCATGTGTGTGGCTGTGTCTATAGTTGCACCGTCTCACCGCAGTATTATAGTTAATGTATATGTATTTATATACAGTCTATATGGGCATGCATGTGTGAGAGGGCACGGCTCTGAGGAATGTGTTGCCCCTGCGGAGGAGGAGGGAAAACAGAGGGAGAAAGAGAAAAAGAAAGTGGTGCAATTGAAGATTGAACCTGAGACTCAAGGGCATCTAAAAGTAATTCGCAGAGGGGGGGAAAGAAATGCGGAGAAAAACATAAACGAGAGGACGAGAGCAAAACAAAAAAGAGTAAAACTGGGTCCTTACATGCTGAATCATTTTACTACCGCAGGTTTACTGCACAACGTGTTTACTCTTTTTGCTCTGTTAGTTCCTGGTATGTGGCGTGTTACTGGTGTTGCTTGACTTCTCTTACTGTACAGAGCTGCCTCTCCAATATGAAACCAGCAGCAGTTGAAGTTTATCTTAAAAGTTCTCATTTTGAAAAAGTGATCAAAATTAAAATACATGTCAAAATTATGAAACATGCTTCTCTGTCAGTTGGAAAAATTTAGCTTTCAGGTGGATCCGTGGGTCCAAAAGTCAGATTTTAATCCCTCTGTAATCTGCATCTCTAGTTTCTGTCTTTTTCTCCTTGTTTGTGCTTGTTTGCACTGGAAGTTGTAAATAATAATATAGAATAAAATAAAATGCAGTAGAACAGAAAAATACATCTTTAGTCCCATGATATAGGATTCGTGCTACAGTGAAGCTGAAAGCAACAGGTGTTTTCTCTTTCCGACACACTCTCTTTTACTGAGTCGTGATTTCTCAGCGGGGTTAAAGAAAACTCTTTGTAGCTCTGCTGTAATGAGAGAGGGAGTCACATCTTTTTTCTGCTTTGCCTGTTTAACCTTCCACGCTTCTACGCCTCCCTTCCTTTTGATCTGTATTTGTATATGTGTGTGTTTTGGGTTGATGTGGTTGGGAGTTACGTGCGGTTTTGCAGGTTTTTTTGATGATAAGAGACAAAACCTGTGTGATGTGGATGATAGCTGGAGGGAGAATGTCTTGCTCATACACAACTCACACACACATGCACTCACATTCACTATGATCCAGTTCTTGATAACCGTCTTAATGATTTACTTTCTCTCCCTCTGTTTTCCCTTTCCCTCTTTCTCACCCTCCCTCCCTCCCCTCTCTGCTGACTCGCAGGTGGTGTCCCCCTGTCAGAAACACACACTTCCTCTGACACATGGCCGACAGCGGGAGACGGAAGGGTCGAGAGCGAGTACAAGACTGACACACACACAGAAGAAGGAGGCAGTCGGCCATCTGTGGTCGGTCCCCTGCTATTCTGCAGCTGTGTTGGAGTCAGCGAACGATTCTCTGCTCCGTCAGGACTTCAGAAACCACAGACTGAGATAAGGGGGTTCCTCTGACATCTCATTGCCCAGGGGATGAGCCCAGGCTGGTGCCATGATAAGGCCTCGCTGGCCTCGGATTAGGCCCCTGGGGCTGCTTTGGAGGGATGGGTGATATCCCAGCTGGATCTTCTGCTGTCGCCTTCCTCCATGGCTGTCATTAGTGGCTAATGAGCTGCTGCTAGAGAGGAAACGGAGAAGGTGCCTGTGGAGAGCGGAGGAACCTTACAGCTGTTATTAAGAGGCCCAAAGATTCCTGAATTCTTCGCCTCTGCAAGAGACGAACTCTTTTAAGCTTTTTTGGGTGCAAGCATGAAAGGATATCAACTTTGTGAGTCGTTGTTGTAGACATTTCTCTACAGGTGCTGATTGCCAATTTTTGTTTTTGCTTTAGCATTGTGTGCCTTTGAAAATTTCCACCATGGAGTTAAAAGACTTTTTTCAGTGAGATGATTCAATATTTCTTCTGTTTTTCTCTCTTGAGTAGAGGAGTTTCAACAAAACTTTTTAATCCAGGAGGACTTTTTTAAAACTATATTGTTTTTGTTTTACACTTTGATATTATTTTGAACTTCCTATGCCCTGAAGGACACTGGTCATCATGGCAGCAGCCTATCGTATTGTGGTGAGCAGTGTAAGCTGCTACAACAGCGTGGTCGTGGACCGACGCACTCACTCCCATGCTGTGCACTACTGCTCAGGCCCATGTGGGGCGCTGTCCCAGGGACTGGACTGTACTGTCGCACACCGCGGCACGTGTTCTGAGCTGCTTGTTGCACCTGACCCAACATACATTGACCCAAACAGCTCACTCACACACTCCCGTAACATGATCACTCATCAACTTCCTAACCATGGTAAAATTAGTGTTACCATGGATGCTAGTTATAATGGTGGTCTAGAGAGGGCAGGCAGCAGCAGCAATTTGTCTTTGGGGGAGGACAGCCCCACGTGGCGTGGTAAAAAGACCCCCAGTGTCGGAGGATCGACTGGGAACCTGAGTGCCTCTGGCAGTCTGAAGGACATTACTGAAGAGGCCATCAACCTGGCCAGTGGTAAGCTCAAAGAGTTTTCTTTTGACAAGCTCCGCCTCTCCTCCTCCAGCCACGTCACCTTCCGTAAAGGTCGTAAGGTCCGTCCTGACTCTTTCAGCCGTCGCTCCACTGACCTGGAGATTATCTACGGCCACTTCAGCTCCCACATCACCTCAAATGGAACGACCAATGGCATGACAAATGGCATGGCTACTCCTAATGATGAGAACCTGCCACCATTTGTGCCGGGTAAAGGAGCCGGCCTGGAGGAGACAAAGCTAAAGGGCAGCACAGGCACCTTGTCAGCCATCACCAAAGTGGGTGGTGGATCAACAAGCAGCCTGTCAAGTATTGGGTCTTTGGACCAGAGTCTGAACACAGTGGCCTCCCTGTACCTCAACACACTGGGAGAGGAGAATCTGATTGCCCGTTTGCTGGAGAAGACACGAGCGGAGGCAGGTTCTGGGGGAGCAGGCGGGGAGGACATCCGTGCCTGCCTTGACATCCTACTTAAATGTTCTGAAGACCTAAAGAAATGCACCGACATCATCAAGCAGTGCATCAGACGCAAAGCTGGTGGAGGGCCAGAGGATGGAGGAGCCAGTCCTGACAGTGTGTATCGGGCCGTGATGACCCGACTCAGCTCCTATTTGAAGAGACTACCTCTGGAGCTGGAGGGAATTGGAAGTTTGGGAGGTGGTGGGCAGGGGGGTCAGGGTGTGCCTGGAAGCGGTGATCTGGCTGAGCTGGTCAACACTCTTCACTCCATTCAGCAGGGGCCATACTCTCCAATATTTGGCAACGAGCAACCTCCTCGCTATGAGGATGTCGTGCAGTCACCTCCTATCCCAAAGCCTGTTCCTCATTCTGCATCTTCTACTCCCTCCTCTGTTTTATCTTCCTCCTCATCCTCTTTGAAATCAGACTCCATCCACACCAAACCAGTCCAAAGCTCCCCGTCCAGAGCTGCCCCACTTACCAATGGACTACAACATCCACATCCTTCTTCTATCACACAACACTCACTCTCTCCCCCATCTGTCACATGCTCTCCATCCAGATCCTCTCCAACACACTCTCCCTCTCCTCTTCGTACCTCCCCAACTCCACTGTATGCACACACTCCTCCAGCATCCCCCATGGAGGCTCTTTATATTGAGGAGGAAGAAGCAGATGTGGACAAGACACCAGAACAAATCTCACAACAGACACACACTCCAGCCAAAGGGGTGAACAACAACGGGACAACACTGGGTCAACACATGCATCTGTCCCATCCACACACACTCCATAACTCTTCAAATACTTTGCAGGCCAGCACTGGCTACAGTCCCACCTGGCCTTCCTCTGCCTCACAAACAGTCTCAGCACCCAAAGCTGTCTCGCACAGGAATGATGATATTGACAAGTTACTGATGGACTTAGAGAATCTGTCTCAGAGTATGAGTCACCCCAGAAACATTGAACCTCCACTTCCAGCCAAAACCAGGAAGAGAGAAGGAGGCCAAGGAATTACTTCCAGTGAGGCCCATGCTCAGCCCAAAATGACCCAATTCCAAGTCCAGAAGCCAGACAACCACCTAGCCATAAACGGCCCCAGCTCCAGGACTCCCCAGTGTCTCACTCCTCCCTTGGGAGAGAACAGTGAAGCTGTGGTGGGCGAGGAGGAGGATGGGGCTCTGCTGCTGAGGATCCTGGAGAGCATTGAGAGTTTTGCCCAGGAGCTGGTGGATTCTGGGGCAGGGAGCACAGGTAGTGCTGAGAGGAACAGCGGGAAGGAGCGGGAGGTGATGAGGCTTTTGCAGGATACACTGGCCACGGCTGGCAGGGTCGACACCCCCGTGGAGAGCCCAACCCCACCAGCTCCTCCCACTACCCCATCCATGCAAACAAATACTGTCCCAGCTATACCGCCAAAACACTCCCTGGCAAATACACCTGCAGTTTTACCTGCACCAACACCTGTAATTGAAGTATCTGAAGCTGTGTGTGATGCTACAGCCGAACCTGCACCTAAACCTACACCAGATATTACCCCCAAACCTCTGCCTTCACCCATACCTGAACCCACAACTGAGGCTACAGAAGTTACAGAAGCCTCTGCAGGTGAGACTGATCCAAAATCCATCCCTGCCCCTGTAACAACTGCACCTGCAAGCTCGCATTCCTCCACACATTCAGCTGAACCTACACCTGTGGCTGCACCTGAAACTCCAGCCCCTGTTGCCACCCCGGTTGTGGTGGCCATAAGAGATGCTGCCGTTGCTGTTGCTGACCCCGCTGCTGTGAGAGACACTGGTTCAACCCTCCTCATCCAGCAGACTCCAGAGGTGATCAGAGTAAGTGAAAGACACACATTAAAATAAAAACTGCCAGGGAGACATTCAGACATTTAGTGAGCATTAACACATAACTGACTTTTAACACATTTAAAACTGATCTATTAAAGGAATAGGAATTTCAAGGACTTAAATCACGTAATAAACTGCACATCTCAGACCTGAATTATTTCTAAGCGTCTGATAAAAAAAAATGAGTCATTAATGAGCCCAACTTCCTCTGGCTGAAAAACCAACTCGCTGATTTGTAGAAGACAGTTTCTCAATTTCAAGATATTTGGAGGATGTTTGCATGCTGTGCAGCCTTCGATTTTATTCATGTTCACTGTTGTTGCACTTAGTAAATATCAAAATACAGCAGCAGCAGCATCCAAATATGTATTTTGAATTTTAGTGTTGCCATGGTGGAAGAAGCAAATAGACAGTGAGAGTGGCTGACTAAGTGTCAGACACACAGGAACCAAGAAACAGAGTGATTGACAGCATTAGACTGACAATTTGAAGGAAAGCATTGATTGCTCTGAATACATGTCATATAAAACACCCAGGCGAGAATTTTATCACTGTGACAACGGGCTTGATGCCACCGTGATTGATGGGCCGTGATGAATAGTATTCATTAACTGCGATGAACACGCAGATACAGTTTTCCAATCTGGGCTTGAATAAAAACGCTGGCGTTCTGAATCACCGCACAGAAGAGCTCATTGTGTTAGGAGTGGCTCTTTGTTGACTTCTCCTGGTTTTTAACTTGTGTTTTAAACCATGTATACGTGAGTGTGTGCATGCAGACGTGTGTGTGTGTGTGTGTGTGTTGGCTCTGCTTTCCACCCAGGGGAATATTTAAAGGTAATTTTGGGTTGTGCTACAGAGGCAGAGAGAGGGTAAAGGAAGTGGAGCCTGTGTTTCTATGTGTGTGTGAATTGGTGTGCATGAGGCACTGACACTGCAATGAATAAACTTAGAAAGGGGGGGTTACCTCCACTTGTCTCTGATGTGGGTGTTCAACAGCACATTGTAGATTTAGGTAATTATGTATGACAGACAAACACACATTAACACCTACACACCGACTCATTACTGTTATCAGTCTTTCCTCTCTCCCTGCCTCACTCCCCCTTTCCTCTCTTACTAATTTGCTTATTTTTGTTGCTCTCCCACCATCCCTCCTTCTCCTCACCAGCCTCCTGCTGCTGTTTGTGTGTGTGTGTGTTTGTTTACTGAGCTGTGTAACCTTATGCCCTGATGATATGTAGGGCACCTATTTATGAGGTTACCATGGTAGCTGCCACAGTCAGAACAGAACAGCCTGCACCCGAACACATCATTACACGATCTCATTCCTCCTCCGTCCTCTGTCTGCAGATCCATCCCTCCCTTCTCTCTGTTTTTGTTTTTCTGCTCCTCTGCCTCCACATTTCTTGTAATCGCTCGCCATTCTTGCAGCTCTCCTCCTTGGTGTCCCTTTTGTTTTTCTTTCTTAGTGTCCTTCCTTCACCTGCAGTCAAGGAGTCGGTCTAACGTTGACCGCCGCCTCTCTTCCCGCCCTGTGATTGGCTGCTGTGTTATTTTGGGAGCGGTGAATAACAGTTGTTGCTGTGTGGAGGGCAGAGCAACCCAATGAGATGTGCTGATTGGAGCACAGCAGGGGGGGAGGGGTGGCGGGGCGAGGTGGGGTAGGGTGTGGGGGGCATCCGTTGGCACACTGAGTGTTAACGGTATCGTTACCCTCCAGCCCCCCTCCACCCCTGGCAGAGCTAGGTGTGAGGGAGGCCTAAATCTGTCCACCCCTCTGTACTATGGCATCCCGCTAACAGACTCACTGTCGCCACAGTGTAAATGAACCTGCATATGTATGTGTGCGTGTGCAACGCCGTCCAAGTTTGCTTGCGTGTCGTGTGCGCATCCAGGCTTTCTTTCTTTTTGTCCAGGTGTTCCCGTGCGTGAATGCATTTACATTTGCGTTCATGCACGTGCATGTGCACATGCATACAGGTGTATTAATACGAATCCCATGTTGTGAATGCTTGTTTGACCCGTATGTGTATGTGTCCGTCTTGTTGGCCCGAGGGTAAGTTGACCCCGTGCTACTGTGGGTCACAGCTGAGTTTCGGAATAGCTCTCTGACACCCAATACCAACTCTGGCACTCTGGGAATTATGCTAATATACCTCAGCGCCAACCCCGCCTCCTGCCTCAGCTGCACATTAAACTGCCAATCAAACCATAAACAAGGCGAGCCCCCTCACACACAAGTGAGAAAATGCCCTTGCGCTCTCATACACAACTACTCACACACTCCACCTTGGAGATTTGTAGCTGTGTTTCCCTTGGCACTGCTATGGCTTTGATAGGAAGCTCTGCTAAGCCCTCTGGGATGACACCGGCCTCAGGCAGTAGCATCCTCACGCGCGTGCGTGTGTGTATGTGCGCACGTGTTTATTGTTGATTCTGCTGCTGACAGACTAATACAGGGCTTTCTGCACCTGTCAGAGCCGACCCATTAATATCCATGGAGACAAGGAAGCCAGCTGATATAAATCAGAGGCAAGGCCACAACAGTCAGACTGAGAGCGGGGAGACGTGGCAGCGGTGATGCTGCGAGCGGAGTCGACTAAATCTGTTCGTGGTACTTCAGGTCAATGGCCTTTCAGCGGCGGCTGCTCTGTCTTTTTCTTCGCCTGTCTCGGTTTTTGGGAAATATAAGAAGAGATATTTGAGAGCACATTTCCCTGCACCTAAATTTGACCTGTATGTTTTTGTTTGAGTAACGAGCCACCGGCGACATGATTTACACACAAGCGTACTCGCCTGGCTGTATCCTGGCAGAGCTGCCGTTCTGATGGCTTCATTAACCCGCTGCTGATTTGAGTGTTGTGGACAACTGCTGTGGACGTGTTGCTTGGCCGGAACAGTGCTGGTCAGTTACAGCTTGGGTTAGGGTGAACTGGTGAGGAGATGGTCAAACATCACTTCACACTTTGTGCATACCTGGATCTGGACAAGTGAGACATCTTCCAATAAAAAATAGTAAAGTTGCAACTGAAAACATAAACTGAAATATGTCTTTCAGTGGAATTAATTTCCGTATATGGCAGCACACTGTGTGAGTAAATTTACTTGTCCATCAGAAATCTAATCAACATCCTAGTAAGACTGCAACACATAAAGGAACAGGGACTTTTCTCAGGTGCTGTTGAGCCCCATCAAAGTTGCATATGTGATTATACAGAAACCCAGCCAACCCACAAATGGGGTTAAATAATAATAAGTAAATAATAAGTCTATACCTGTAGCTTTGTAATCTACCTGGTGGGATGAAAATGGAAGGAGTTTCTGATATGCCTGTGTTCAGCATATCCTCATCTGAAAATAACATCCCTTGTCTATGAGTCAGTCTTCCTCTTTCTGACTTTTCCTGCTCACATTTTTGTAGCCAGCTGAGGAAAGGAACTGTTGTCCGACCTACTATGTTTTAGCACAGGGAGCCTTGAAAAGAGGGCCGAAGGAGCGATAAAGGAAAAGCGTGGAGATACAAAGGAAATGATAGGAAGACAGGAAAGCCGAATGAATGGATGTCTGTGTGAGGCAGCAGGTGGGTAGAAGTTTTTGTTATCTGAGACTTAGAGAAAAGATGAATTCACAGGGAGTTGGAGAAGAAGAGGCACAAAAAGAACAGAGATGAGAAAGAGACTCATGGAGCTGGGGGAGGGGGCTAGTGGGGAAAAGGCAGGGGGGGCTACAGCGTACAGTTGTTGACTCTGGGTTGGCGGAGGGTGACATCATTCCTCGGCTGCTTCCACAGGAAATAAGGTCACAGCGGGAACCTCGGCCAAGCAGGGAAAGGCGCCTGTTTGAACCAAGGTGCACAAGCACGCAGATGAATGCATTCATTTATACACACACACACACACACACACACTCAGGCTACGTCCACACTTATGATTTTACAACTGCATTTTAAAACCATTGTTTCAGAAATAACCTCCATCCTGACAAACACGCCTTAAAACGCATATCACATGACCACTCATGTAGACGTGACTGTCCACTACTGTACCAATTTACAATATCTTCACCTTAAAAATGAACAGTTACAAATCAGCGTTTTACTACCTTGTGTGTCAAGAAATTTGGCAAACACATGTCTCACTTGTTTCCCCTCATTTTTAATGTTGTCTCTTCTCACATTAGTGGCTCATTAGGAAATCCCTGTTGCACCAGAGAGGAGCATTTAGCCTTTGTTCATTTACAGTTTCTTTGTGAAGCTTGAAATAACAGAACAAAAACAGGCATAGATGGCAAAAGGAAGGTCCTCCATGTTTACATGCATCTGAATGAACATTCAATCACCACGCAGCCTTGTGTAGGGCTTGCAAGTGATAACCCATAAGCTACGACATCAGGGGATATGTTGGATACCAGAAGCTGCACAACAGCTTCTAGCATACACAATAAATAATGCCTCTAATTCGTTATCCATGTTGAATTAATTGTTGGAAGTCCAGGCTGATTTCTTCTGGAAAAGGGTCACAGGATGAATCAGTGACTGATGGTGTCCAATCAGGAAGCGGGCGTCTGCGTCACCATTTCCAAAAGTTTCTGTTTCTTCCCATCCACATTAAAATGCAATCCCACAGTTTTCAAACCGAAACGTTTCCAAAAGTTTCAGTGGTTCTAAAATGCAAGAGTAATGTGGACGCTAGGAGTAAACGCAACAAAAGTTATGTGTTTTAAAACGAAACCATATTAGTGTGCATGTAGCCTCACACTCCCACACACAATGCACTCCCACACTGGGGCCTGTGTTGCTATGTGTGAGAGGACTTTTCCAATACAGTTCATACCATCCAAGGTTAGCCTGGACAATGGAATATTCACCACCCAGCCCTTTCACACACACAAAGCTCACACACACACACACACACACACACACACACACTCAGAAATGGTGGAGTTCATTAACTTTACACATTTGGCTGCAAGTTAGTCACACACACACACACACACACACAAACGCATGCACACACACACAGCACTTGCAAGCAAGTGACATCATGATTCACCACTCCCAGTGCAGGCTGGGAAAGCATCCAACTGCTGTTCCCAGTGCAGCGTGCTCTTTTTGAATGTGTACACTTGTTGCTCACCCACACATATGCAAGCCTGCCTTTTTCTTTTTTCTTTTTTTTTACACAAGCCACTTTTTCATCTGAAAAGTTTTTAGCTCAGTGGGAGGCGTTGCTGCGTAACTCTTTGGGCCTCCCTCTGTGTCCGCATGGAAACCACCACAACATGTTTATGAGCTGTAGGTAGCTGGTGGGACTCCCCTTCTCCACAATATCAGTTGTGCAATCTGATGGCTGAGGCTCCTGCGGAGAATTGTGGCACCAGGGGAGATCAGATGGAGACTGGAGGTGTTTTAGGTTTATTTCAGAATACTGACTGTGTCGACTCGGGTGTGGCTGGTTGTGTGTTCTTGTCTATGTTTGTACATGCATGTGTGTGAAAGACTTTGCAAATGTTCCAGAACATCATGGCTCGGTTGAAGCTTGGGTGTCACCCCCCAGTCTCCCTCTTTAACCCCACCCTCCCTCTCCTTTTGATCTCACCCTTCATTCCAACTCCACCCAAACTGGGCCTAGGGTTTTCCCCCAGAAAACTGCCTCAGTGCTGAGATGTTGTTGACCAATTAATCGAGACACATGTTGGAATTTATTCTTTGAAAACGTTTTTAATACATGCATCCTAAATTTCAATGCACAAGATGTAATTCAGGATGATGGAATAGGATCTGCTCATGCTTATAATGTTGGCTCAGTTAGATTTGTACAAGTTGAACAAGTACAACTGAGGTTTTGCATTTGATTCAACATTGAACATTTTCATCTTACAATCCTCTCATGATGGATCAAAGGCAGCAGAAAAGCAGCATCTTCTGTCAGATCCAGATTCGTCTGTGGTAACAAGTAGGAAGCTGCTACCCTCTAGTGACTCTTAGCCCCTACTGTACCAGAGGGTACTGTATCTGCTTGCAGGCCAACCTCACTTCTGTTTTATAATATGAAGAGGATCTATAGCTCCATCTACAGGAGGATCTGCAAACTAACACTAGTGTTTGATGCTCTAAATCGGAATCAGTATTCTTTCTTCTGTCCTCCATTTCTTAGGGTGCTTCACTGACTTCTTTCAATAAAATAATGGGACACTGTGTCTGTCCTATGTTGAAACAATGGCACAATCTGCAATTTATTGTGACATTATGATGAAATTGACCGTTGGAATCAAAGAGTGATGCAAGATACAGTTCAGTACTGGGTCGAAGAGAAGTGTTTTTAGAGGCTGTTATCTTATATTGTATGATTGATTTACTGGGAAAATATTGCTCTGGGATGCTAAGGCCTTGTTTGGTGCATCTAAATACAACCATGACTTGCGCAATGTACTTGTGTATTCTTCAATGCTATCTGACCATCTTCTGCCAAATTGCAGGCTGCAGCAAACTGGGCTTGTGCAGTGGCTGCTTCATACTGCTCATACATTTCTCCCCCTGAACATTCCTGTCTATCTTTATTCTTCTCTCTGAAAAAGAGAGGAAACAGGAGCTGATCTGCTCCACCATTGGCTGCGTGAAGCCTCTCGCCGCTCTCTAGTGACAGCTCTCTCGCTGCACGCCCATCACTATTGCTGATGTAGGATTAGCTCACTAACTCTAAATCTTAAGATAGCCATGGGAAGGTAATGCAAAACTTGCCCCGATAGCCATGTGTATAAATATAAAAAGCCGAGCTGGCCAATGAAGGCCTGGAGTTTGTTGTTATTAGACATTACTTGTTGACAGGCTGCTGTTCCTGCTGAGGGAGGTGATTTACTCTGCAGTTTTTTTGGTGATGTAGCTGGGCAACGCTCCCAGAAATAGGCAGTAAAGAGACACATGAAGGAAAAAATTCTATAAATCTTTTCATAGCATGAAGACTTTCCTTCTGTGATTATTGAGACAGCTCTATTTCCTCAAAAATTCTGGTTTGTCTTTTATGCATTTATGTGATGCAGGTATTCAGAATGACACACTGGGAGAGTGCATGTAGAGTAGAGCCTGGCATCAGATATTACCAGCTGATATCATGCATTGTGTTGGCGTGTATGTTGACAAATATGCAAAAACAGAATGTTTATGTTCATCAAACTTTCATTGTTGTCAATTCAAATTTTATATTTCTTTATGTGTTTTACCTGTTGTTATAGAAAAAAATGAAATTCAAATTATGTTTACTATGCTA
Source organism: Holacanthus passer (assembly GCA_025331565.1). NCBI lineage: Eukaryota > Metazoa > Chordata > Actinopteri > Pomacanthidae > Holacanthus > Holacanthus passer. The sequence continues at coordinate 223,524 of JAFREQ010000143.1, forward strand.
TTGTCTTATTTACGATGTTTGTTAGGTATACTTTCATCCAACACTTTTCATAATGTCATCAAAAAACAAAGTATCACCAGGGAAAGAACATTAAAGGAAGAGTTCAACATTTTGGAATACGCTTATTTGCTTTCATCTGCAGATGACAAGATGAGAATATTAATACCATTTTGAGCTCTACCTACAAGGAAAATAAGTCTACAGCCAGCAGCAGGTTAAACTAGCATAAGGAAAAGGAAATCAGGAAAAACTCGCCAAAGCTCAAAATGACAAATCACAGTTTTGCAGGGGGTTTTAATGCCGGACTATTTCTTATCTGGTCGCATTAACCTCCTTGAGTCTCCACTTGTTTCCTGGAAACTGCTCAGAACCAAGAAGCAGTCTGACACATAAACCCCCGCAAGAAGGTAGACTGTTGTTTTTACACAGCCTTATTTGTACGGATCAAACAAACAAGATATAATGTGTTAATCAGTGAGACTCAGAGGTGCTCGTAGGTGGATCTTGTTACTGTTACTGTAGTAATTAAATGAGTGAAAATACATAAAGTGAAAGTGAAAAGAGTAAAATATAGCATCAACAATTATCCCAATAATAAATTAGAAAGTATTGTCAGTCAGCTAATATAATGGGTGGCTTGGTTAGGACTAATTGTTTGCAGAAAAAGTCACACATCAAAAAAGTGTTGTAAGTGTAAATAGAGAAACTAAAACCTACAGATGATGCTCTAACAGGCATTTGACCAAAGATCACTGACAATATGGTGGATGTACAAAACAAAACTGAATTGTGTTGCTGGTGTTGGCAGTATCTTTATCACAAAATGTTTATGTGCTGATGTAAAATTAGAACATCATCAGATATATTGTAGACATTTTTGTTGTTTTCAGTCCTGGATCATTGGCTGCAGGGGTAGTTGGGCTTGTTTTCGTGACAGGACAGTCTCTGCCTCTGCTTCCACTCAGACAGCAGCTGCGTCTTTAACTGTTCCCATGTTGTCCTCCTCTGATTCGGATGTGAGGTAGACCGTGCCCGCCGCTGATTCACTTCATCTATCACGGAAGCGGCACTTGAACTCGGTCAGGTTGAGGAAGGAGGAGGTTCCCCGTGGCAAACTTTGCGTGTGTGCTCATGTGTGAGAGGAAGTGAGGCCGGGAATAAAGAGGAGAGCAGCGACGTGAACTGCGTTTCCTGCTGCTGGCTCGTTAACCCCCGGGAGCATATTCCACCCGCCGCTCAATCCAGGGAAAGGGTTATCACCAAGGAGATGGCATTTGGCAGGCACAGTCTAAAGTGAGTGTGTGTATAATCACAGAGGTGGGGAGGGGGGAGTCGCCCATTTCATGTGATATCAGGTTCAAGTTTAGACTTTATTTGGCCCAGTGGGCAGTAGGTTTGACTGCAAGTATTAAAAATAACATTGCATAAAAATATGAGGCTGACGTGCTTAACAACATGCTCTTGCCAATGAGTTAATCATTACAGTAATCTTCTTATTCAACTGATTTAAAGCTGCAGTCAGAAAGTTGAACATACACAATGCAAAACCTTCTCTCTCTCTCTCTCTCTCTCTAAGCCCCTCTCACCAAATCCACAAGTTCAAAACAGCAGGGCGAGAGGATGGTGAGCACGGCGAGCGGCAAGAAACAGTGACCTTGTTTCTCCACCGTCGTACTGGAGTGTCAGACCGATGTTCAGTAACGTGAAAATGGAACATACATCACTGCCCCCCCTCAAAAATTATTCACCACCGTTTGTCATCACACCTCTTTGTTCACCCATGTATTTTGAACTATACACTGTTGTAGACAAAGGAGTTAATGGAAATGTATCACAAGGTGCAATAGCTCTTGCACAACTTCCATGTGTGCACTGTCGACCTAAGCAAAGAGGAACCAAAACTTTCCAACCAAGACGGCTAGTTTCATGTAGATAATCCCGATTGGTTGTTTGATTCAGTCACAGTCAGGCAAACTCTACTGAAGCATGTATGTGCATTGCCACGTGTACATCCGTGTGTGAAGTCTGCCTGGTGCCTGAAGCAGAAATAAACATGAAATCGGTTGCTATATTTACGCAGATAATTTTGCACACAGCAGACAGCCACTCTTACTGAGCAGGTGTGTGTGTGTGTGTGTGTGTGTGTGTGTGTGTTTAGGAAGCTGTTATGTTCACACCATTCAACTTCTCTGGAAGACTGGAAGAAGCAGTTCCTGTTAACTGGATCCATCGAGGCACATGTGCACGCCCGCACACACTCGCACAAGCGATACGCCTGACAAATTAGACACATATGTCAATGCTTGTGTGCTAATTAAACCCTCGAGGAGGACGTGTCTGCACGTCTGGCGTGTGTTTAACAGTTGGACAAAGGTGACAGTTGTCGGACAGCTGATCCTCTGCTTCGGTCCGTCCGCTCTTCCCATCGTGCACGTGTTCGGTCGATGCCGTGAAGGCTGCTAACTCACCTGTTCCTGTAGCAGTGGGGTTGGATTAGGTTTGTGTCGTGGGCGGAGGACAACACTTGCAGACATAACACTCAACACACACCTGTTGCTCAGCCCCCCCTGAAACTTCCACCAGCTTTTCTGCCCTCTCTTCCACATTCATCTCCTCCTGTCCGCCTGCTTTTTCTCTCTCAACTTATATCTTATATGTTGATCAACCGGCTAATTAAAAGATAAGAACAATGACATCCATGTGTCCTTACTTGACCAATAAAGGGTCCAATCAGCATTTAATCTAAATATAGATTAAAAATATTTTTCATGTAATACATTTGAATTTCAAATTAGAAGCATTTGTGTTTCTCAACAGATCATTATTGAAAATACAAACAGTAACAAAATCAGATTGCAGAAATTTAGATTTATTTCTTATTTAGCATTAACCCATGTATTGAAAAATCTGTTAATCAATTTGGAAGTGATAACAGACCACATTCACTCTCTCTTTAAATCTCCAAAAACAATGAAAACAGTGTCAGCAATGCCTCAGTCCTGAAATGTTTTAATCCTGTTTCAATCATGTAAAGCATCAGTCCATCACTCAAACTCCCCCAAATTCCAGGTTGTTGCGATGCAGATTTTATAGTTGTCTCATTCTATAAAGCATATTAGCAAATAAAGCCTTTAAGTAAATTCAGTCGTGCATTTGTGGCCTCAGAAGAACTGACCCACACGTCACTGTTGACCTCATGGATCCCTCCCACTGGGAACAGTTTGTCCTGCAAGTCGTGCTCATGTCACCTGAGCAGACTGCAGCTCCCGTCACACATACTGTCGTGGAACATCTCTTTAAAGGAGCTGGCTCCCACATCATCCACCAGTCTTCACGTCTTGGTAAATCAGTCGTTTTATTCATTCTGCTGTTGTGCCAGCTTACGTGACAGATATTTTAAAAGCTGGAGTGAAGTTTAACACTCAAGACGAGGGGCCGGTTTTAGGACCAAGCGAAGACTTTTTCAGAGGGCAGGGTTACACCGACTGTCAGTCAGACAGGAAAAGAGCACACAGCTGCCCAGTGGCATCTGTTCTGGCTCTCTTTACACAGACACACACACTCACATGCACACACACATCTCTTTATACAGAGATTTATGATATCACTGCAGTTGATAAGGTGGTGCAGAGGAAGTGGTGTGAACTCATTTTCAGTTATCAGGCCGAGCCGGAAGAGAGACAGAGAGAGTGAAATAAAGGGAGGGGTGAGAGATTCAACATGGCATGAGAGGCTGGCGAGGTCGCAGCGCTCGGATCGCGCTCGTTTGTTGACGAGAGATAGTGATTGTATAATGTTTCCCTCTGCAGCACTGGAGGTGAGAAGTGGCCGGGAAGAAGACAATGTGTGTCAGCGTGAGTGTGTGTGTGTGTGTGTGTGTGTGTGTGTGTGTGTGTGTGGATTGGTATGTGACCTTGGCTTCAGTACAGAGTCCAGTTGTTCCAAAGAATTCAGTAGGGCGTTCTGGGAGCTGAGAGGAGTTACCCTAAAACACAAGGTGACTCACTTATTTTTCTGGAAAGTCGGTCACACACACACAGGGACACATGCTGAGCGTCTCTGTGTGTCTGGTGTGAGAAAGAGTCATCTGTTACTCACACACCATATTGTCATTGATGCAGAGATGAACAGTTTACAGAATGATGAGATACACACAACACACGACTAGAAGAAGGATGGAAATGTCATAGAAATATAGTAGGATAAACGCCTGAAAATGGAAAATAACCAGAAAATATTTGCTGGACAAGCAACATGTGTGGCTTTGTGGGAAGAGTAGTTTTGCAGAAAGTTTTTCAAATCTGTTTCCTTACTTCCTGAAAAGTGCATTTTTACTAGCTAATAGCTTCTGATATATCCTTCTGCAGCACAGCACTAGAGGGCGCTAGACTCTCCATCTGCACTCCTCTGAAACACAACCGCAGTGGAATCTGTGTTTACTGTGCCAGCAGATTCTGAGAAATTGACGGTTTCCTTTTCTTTGACAGTCAGCTGCAAGCATTGATATACAGTACATGGTACAGTATGTGTAAACTGTTATATGGCTGATGTTCGGTGCGCCGTCTTCGTCTTGGAGGGATTTTAGTTGGGCAAGATTAAAATAGGTCACGCCCGTCTGTCCTGAGGGATCCCCTCTTGGTGTTTCTTGGCACTGAAGGGCCGCTGACCTGATCTGGCACTGCTGGGTGGAAGAGCAGACTCTGGGCTTCCTGGGAGATGGAGGATTTTGTATTGACAATTTATACACTTAATGTATTTATCCTCTCTGTTAATTAGCTGTTACCATTTATGCTGGTTGCAGATTTGTTTATATTTTTGTTTAAGAATTCAGAAACAACTACTGCATTTTTATTTTGCACCTACGTCAGAGTTTCAAGTCATCTTTCAAGCAAAAACGACAAACACTCCCTGGTTTCAGCTTCACAAATGCTGCTCTTCTTTCTCTTATGTAATAATAAACTGGATATTTTGGGATTTGAAGCAATTTGAAGACATCATTTTGGACTGCAGGATGTGTGATAGGCCCTTATTTCTGACATTTTATTGATCAGACGATTAAACAATTAATTGTCATATTAATCAGTTATGAGAACAGTTATTCTTTGCATCTTGTTGTAGGTTGTAATGAGCATTTTTAATTATTTTCTCATGTTTTATTGACTTATAATTTAATTGATTATTTAAAAAAAAATCAAAAATTAGTTTTTGCTCTAATCAAGAACGACTCATCATACACTCATGGCTTCTGAAGCTTTTAATGCTTGAGCCAAAGTGAATGCTGCTTTAAGTCTCCCAGCACGTCCAGTGGAATAACTGTATGTCAACAGATATAACAACAGGTGTTTGCCTGCTGATTCATCACTTCATCCCAAACTGCCTCTATGGAAATATTTCGGCTTACTTGTCCTTTCCGCTCCCTCTGAGGCACCTGAAGCTCACCTACGCTTCCTGTCTGCAGTAAAATCATTTCAATAAGACTTAACTTTGAGTTGTAACTTCCCACCGGCTAACTTTAGTCAAAGGCAGAGACTGAGGAGGACTCAGAAGCTGCAAAACACTACACACAGATATGCAACATGGCTGAACCCCCCTCCCCACCCTCCACCCCCCCACCCTAATGCTCAGGACAGCCGGTTCGCTCTATGTGTGTGTGTGTGTGTATGTGAGTGTGTGTGTGTGTGTGTGTGTTGCCAGACCCCGGCATGGCTCATGTTTCTCAGTGCAGTTTGTCAGAGCCCAGCTTGGAGCAGCAGGCACCAGTGAGACTACACCAAATACATACATCCAGAGCTGCCGGGGGGGACACCAGAGGTTTTCCACCCCAGAGAGAAGCTGCTGTTCGGGGCTGCGACTGGCCATAAAACAGCCCAGTACCATGCTTCTGCCTCCTGGCTTGCATTGCAGCACCGGAGTCTTAAGGAACATCTCTTTGCACAGATACACTGCTGGATTACTGCTTTGGGACGGTGCACATACGAGTGAAGCCTGGAGGAGAGAAATTTTGTGAGTGATTGCCAAAGGGCCTGAAATCACACACATGCTTTCCTGAGGTGTTTGGCTATTTTTTGTTTGCTGGATAAGCTGTTAAGTGGACGTCTTTGCTACAGTCCACCCGATTTCCTTGTTTGGGTGCCGGGCGAGCCGGTCTGTCACCGTGTCAGTAGCCGCACCGGTGGCCGTGTCTGGTGGGGGGTTGCGTGTCTCGGCCCCCACCATGATGATCAAGGAGACGTCGTTACGCCGGGACCCTGATCTGAGGGGGGAGCTGGCTTTTCTGGCCAGGGGGTGTGACTTTGTCCTCCCCTCGCGCTTCAAGAAGAGACTCAAGTCCTTCCAGCAGCAACAGGTCAGTCGGTGCCGTCGGCAGGATGGACGGGGTGCGAGTTTGGACGTGCAGACAAAATGCAAACTCATGAGAAATAATACACTCGAATCCTCCTAAGCTTTAAATTATAACATATCTCTTTCTCTCTTTGTTTACACACACATGTTCTCCACACACAATGAGCGCACACAGATGTTCGTATATTACACACATACAGTAGATTCATCTTGTTGCTCTCACACACACAGAGTGACATGCCAGGGACGACAAACTATTCTGAGGCAGATACCAGCAGGTTATTAATAGGGCAGGAGGTGCAGGAATAGAGTGATAGAATGAACTCTGTGAAGGAGAGTGGGAGGGGGTGGGGGGGGCGCTACAGCTGTCCTGCTCAGTACACACTGTATGGAGGCCCTCGGGGAGACGCACACCAAACACACCGGCCACCAGGGAGCTCATGCTCAAACACACTGAGCAGTTTTGATTTAAGCAGTGTTCATTAAAATTAGATTTCAGGTCTTGAGCGAATGGGTCTTGTATCAGATTTGACATGTTATCTCCTTGTCATTGCTAGTAAATTCTTGTGAATTGGATAATGGGGTGTGTTGATAATGAAATAATTCTGTTCAACTTTTGTCTCTGTTACATGAAGTGAATCTTGGCTCTCAAATGGAGACACCTGCTCAGAACTTGATGAATTTTCCTCTCCTTGTTGTTTCCTTCTCGCCATTTGATTACTAAAGAAAACAATTTAAAATGTTGAAAATGTTTTGGAGCATTAAATAGATGTTTTTTGAGGACTTCAATTTCCAACCAGTTCTTCCCAATCTAAGGCAAATTATGTTGTTTTCTCATGCATGAATTACTGCAAACCGCAAAATCTGCACAAGGGCTCCATCAAACCTCATCATAACTACAGTAATACTCTCATCATGTGTGTTGTTTATTTAGTTATTTAAGTTTCCAGAGATTAGGATGGATTATTTTAAGCCCAACGCAGTCTTCACTGCTGCAGTCTTGTGCCACCTGGAGCCTTTCTTGCCAACCATGTAAATCCGTTTAAAGTGCTGACAGTGAAACAAGTCTCTCGTTGTTGTACATATGTTTATGACTCACGGGGAGTTTCCACCACATCCCTTACGTGGGCCCTTTATCTTCTGGAGGTGAAGTTGTGTCTTGTCTACAGTCCTGGGGAAAGTACTCCATTTCTTTACCTAGTTATTTCCCATAAAAATGAATATGGAGTGGGAAAGAGGGTAATTAAATAGTGCAGCAATGTGGCAGCAAGTGTGCTTAAAAAAAAAAAGGATAAAATTAACAATGTTCTTATTTTAACTTGACAGATTACAGATTAAAACTATGGCAAATACGCAGTGCAAAATTACCACTGCAAGTAATCACCCCTAATTATCCATTCCCACACATCATCTCCCTTCTCTCTTTTCAGGTCCAGTCCAAACCAGAGAAGAAACCCGGCACACCTCCACCAGCTCCCGCCCTGGCCACGGCCTCACCCGCCCCCACACCGCGCTCGCCCAGCCCTCCTCCGGCTCCGGTGATAGTCACCCCTCCTCCGCCTGCCATCAACATTCCCAGGTTCTACTACCCCCGTGGGCTCCCTGCCATGGGCCCGGTCGCCAACCACGACGCAGCCATTACTGCCATCGAGACGGCCTTCACTGAGTTCGAGGAGGAGAAGGCTGACATATATGAAATGGGAAAGATTGCGAAGGTTTGCAACTCCAGACGTTACACACTTCTGTTTTTCATTTTAACCTGAAGCATAATACAAGCTTAAAAGATGAAGAGATCAGCATCAACATTTACCTACAGTAATATGAGAGAATAACATCAGCTTTTTCATGTTTCATCTTGAAGCTATGACACTGGTTTATTCCATAAACAATTTCTGGAAACGGCTTATTTTCTGCAGAAATCATTGTGGCCTGGTTGATACTGTGCTGTTTTCATGCTGCCACTCCCTTCTAAGCAGTGTGATCACTCATTCTAGGAAACAAACACTGTGGTGAAGTACAGTACATGATTGTTTTGCAGGGTAAGGTAATGGTAGTGTTGCTTGTGTTTCTCTTCAGGCATGCGGGTGTCCACTTTACTGGAAGGCCCCCATGTTTTACTCAGCAGGTGGTGAGAGGACGGGCTTTGTCTCTGTTCACTCCTTCGTCGCGACCTGGAGGAAGTAAGACAGACGTCTTTGTTCGTCGTCAAGTCTTAGAAATATGATATCATAAGTCTAATCAGGTTATGATGTTAAATGTCTCCCAAAACCTCAACCCTTCTCTCCTCTCCTCTCCTCTTCTCTCCTTCAGGTTGTTGCACAGTTGCCATGACGATTCATCAAGGTTCATTTACCTGCTCGCCAAACCCAGCTGTAACTACCTGGAGCAGGAGGACTTCATTCCACTTCTGCAGGTAAATGCCTTATCACCACGGCTCAATCAGATGAGAAACTTAAACATGACTTATCTCTGTGCTGTCATTTGCAATGGTGGAATAAAAAGTACATTTACTTTAAAATAGTTAAAAGTGAGCTCCACCTCAAGCAACTGCAACAATATGGTATGCTTAAGTAAAGTATCTGAATACATGATTTCATTTCTGTTCCTTCCTGTTTGTGTTTAGGACATAGTGGACACACACCCTGGGCTCACATTTCTGAAGGATGCACCTGAATTCCATTCCCGCTACATCACAACGGTACATTACCTGTTCATGTTTTATTATAATATTGCATTTTAGTCTGTTGAGCTGGCTGTAATGGAGCCACAACTTTTAATCTATTATCCAAGTATAATTAAAAACATGCAGTATTATATAAAAGTTTAGCATAAAATCATCAACCCAAGTGAAACAAGTACAAAAATATCTTAAGATTACAGATTTCATTACAAAACCAGTTAGAAATTTACATTAACAGTGAATGTATGATAAAAATAAAAACCACCTCAACTAGCAAACAATAAAATACTACTTACATGTTAATACATCAGTAATAGTAATCCACTAATTAAATATATAATGATATAACACTTTGAAAGTGGTCATTAATAAGTACTTTTGATACTTTAATTAGCTTTTACTGTAAATAAAACTTTTACTCAAGTAAAATTTTGAATGGATTCTCACTTGTAAAGGAGTATTTTTAAATCGTAGTATTGTTAAGTAAACTATCTGAATACTTCTTTGACCACTACCCTGTGCAGAGCATTGAATAGTCACAACCATCACAAAACAGATCAGTGTTGAATATCAGTAACTTCCCCAAATTTACTCTTCTTACATTGTCAGCAAAACTGCTTGTGTGCACATCTAGTAAGTTTAGCAGCAGCCTGTGTGTCTGTCTGTGTGTGTGTGTGGATCGGGACAGCTGCAACACGTGCTTTAGAAGTCGAGGCTTTGCTGCGTAGAAGTGCAGAGATGCAGAGAAGTCCACGCTCTGGTGCGTCAGCATGCGATGACGTCACGGAAACACTGACACCCCTACAGCCCGCTGCTGCCGAGGCCCCCCGACCCTCCACATGCCCATATTAAGACACTTCCTTCAGTTTAGGCCAGCTGACCCGCTACTGTATGAGACATTAGTATCCCTGGGAGGTCCATGTACCAGGAAATGGGTGCTAATCCGCTCAGCCAAAGTGTTGTGTTTCAGGGACAGAGAGCTCGGACCTCATTGTTTCCATTGTAAGCTGAAGACCTGTGTCACTCATATTATGAATGAGGACAAAAATATCGGTCGTAGATGTGTTGTTGGTAGGTGTCCCTCATGGCAAGATGAGAAATGTTTAATAAGTTCCCATAACAGGGCTTGTTTAGATCACATAGACTGACAGCAGAGTGTATAAAGCCGAAAACGAACAGATGCAAAAACATCTCAAGCCCTTTGTCGTCTCTCAATGTCACTCTGGGAAGGTGACACCAGCACATATACACTTTCATAACCCAAATTCAATTATTATTATTAGATTTTATACTTTTAGTCATAATTTAACTTATTTTCAAATTGCTTTCACTTGTGTGCTCTGTTTTTCTTTTAGCTGATTTCTGTTTTGCATTTCTGCTGTTTTCATGTCCTTTTATCTTGTGTTTCACTGCTGCACAACCATTTGCCTTCTGGGTACAAATAAAGTGACTGATTGAAAACGGTAGAGGCAAACAAAGCGAAGATTTATGGCGTTGTTTTATCAAAAGAATTTCATAATTCGATTTATTTTTGACTCGTCTTCTCTCGCTTTTGTAAACTCGTGTGATTCGCTCGTGGTGATCTGTACCATTTGGATGCTCGGTCACTCCAGGTGATCCAGCGGATATTCTACGTGGTGAACCGCTCGTGGACGGGTCGTATCACCATGATGGAGCTGCGCCGGAGCAACTTCCTGCAGACGTTGGCCCTGCTGGAGGAGGAGGACGACATCAACCAGATCACTGACTACTTCTCCTACGAACACTTCTACGTCATCTACTGCAAGTTCTGGGAGCTGGACACCGACCATGACCTCTACATTGACCCCAAAGACCTGGCGAGATACAACGATCACGGTGAGAACGACTCAGAGAGCAGAGGGTTTGTTTTTCCCGACTGAAATACATCCATACCAGACACATGGGGGTTGTTCTACTAATATTAAGTATAACAAGAAAGAACTCAAGCCTTCGGGCAAAACTAATATTTCAAAATCAAAAGCACAACATTTATGGTCGACGGCATGAAGCATCTAAGGACAGAGGGTTTGGGCACATATGTGATTTGTGATATTCGGAGCTATAAATGAAATTTTTTACTTTTTTTGTCTTATTTAATATGAATCGGGTGCCAGTAAACAATCAAAAGCAGGCTTTGGCACATTCATTTGCTTGTTTTCCATTTGTTGGTCCCCCACTAGCCAGTGTAAAACACAACAGCTGTGTGTGCTAGCCTCAACACTTTCATGCTGTCTGATGTGAAACGCATTACACTGTTGACTGCATTATATGACCACTTAGCCAAAATTTAATTTACTACTTACGCAAGTGACCCTACTGTATGCGCAATCGTTTACAACAGTGTCCATTTGTTTCTGTGCCTTTGAACCAAATTTGCTTATTTTTCTCATTCTCTCCTCTGACAGCATCCTCAAACAGGATCATTGAAAGATTGTTTTCAGGGGCCGTCACTCGGTAAGTGGAAACACGCACACATAAACAAACACAGAGGAGCTGATTTCTTCACCATAATGGCAGCATTGAATGGCTCTGTCTCTCTTGTTTGCAGGGGGAACGCTGTGCAGAGAGAAGGCAGGATGAGCTACGCCGAGTTCGTCTGGTTCCTCATATCTGAAGAAGACAAGAAAAATCCCACCAGGTAATTGGCAGTCTCTTGGTTCTGCGTGATTGAGCAGCATTTCTTTCTCTCTGCATGTGTCTAATCAGTATGTTCCCAGCCAGATGTCACACTGTTTATATGCAAATGCACGTGTCCTTTCTCTCTCCAGTATAGAGTACTGGTTCCGCTGCATGGACACGGACGGCGATGGCGTCCTGTCCATGTTCGAGTTGGAGTATTTCTATGAGGAGCAGTGTGAGAGGATGGAAAGGATGGGCATCGAACCTCTGCCCTTCCAGGATTTGCTCTGCCAGATGCTCGACCTGGTCAAACCTGAGAGCCAAGGTGAGTGATGAGGTGCTCGCTCACCCTTGTGTGTGTTTTCTTTTATCTGTATTGGAAGTCCGCACCCTGCCATCATCCTTTTTGACTGTACACATGTATGTGATTGTGTGTATGTTGTGTTCTCCAGGTAAGATAACCCTTGGTGATTTGAAGCGCTGCCGGATGGCCCACATATTCTTTGACACCTTCTTCAACCTGGAGAAATACCTGGACCACGAACAGAGAGATCCATTTGCTGTGCAAAAGGTGGGCATCTATTATATGTAATATATTGCAGGTGCTGTGAAAGGCAACAAAATTCAAACATAATATGAAAGTATGAGGCAAAACACAATTTAAAAAGGACACATGAAATGAATTTTCCTGAGAGCTCACACCGCTCTTCAGCTCTGTATTTATGCATGCCGATACCCTCAAGCTTTTCAAAATACTTCAGTGTCTGGAATTTAAATATTCTTTTTTTACTATTACTATGATTTACTCTGCACAAAATTCCTCCATTAGCACTAGAAAAATGTACTACTGGGTTGGGATGCATCCTCCAAACCCAGGGGTTAAAGTGGGCCGGAGCCCTCCGGAGCTGAGCTCTGCCACTTTAGTCAAATAAAACGTCATTTTCCCTACTGCGCCGCAACACCGAATTTTAGGGCTCCCCCACCTGTCAAATCCCACTTTAACCACTGTCCATACCGCCATGTGTTTCTATCATTTTAAAGCTACTTCCCTTTTTGTGTCTTATTATATTTGTGAAATTCTTTTGCTTTACTTTTGTATATTTTTGTCAATACCTGTAAAATACTGACATTTGCCATATGTTGTTCCAGGACATTGATAGTGAAGGTCCAGAGCCATCTGACTGGGATAAATATGCCTCAGAGGAGTATGAGATACTGGTGGCTGAGGAGACAGCAAATGAACAGCTGCATGAGGGGTGAGACACACACTTACATTTGTCTATCGATCAGTTCCCTGCAGCTTTCTGTGAATTTAAAGATTGTAGAGACAATTAACCAGTTCTACAATGTGTGTTTCCAGGTCATTTGATGATGACTATGAATCCGAGGAGCTTCAGGTCCCTGGAGAGATCGGGAATAAAATGGAAAAACTGGTCATATCGGACCTGTCAGCATAAAACTCCTGCCCTGGAATTCCTGGGCTTTCTCTCTGGAAAACAACAAAGTGACAGAAGGTCTCTTTGGATGGATGCATCAATAAATACATGGATGTAAAGACGGAGAGAGAAAATGATTTCGGCGTCTGTTTTCCGAAGCCTCTGGAGTCTCCTCAGAACGGACTCATCAGCTTTTGTGTGTGTGTGACCGTAAACCAGTGCTGTTCTGTGTCTGGTGCAATAACTCGTCTGTATTCATACAGAAAACAATGTCACTGCCTCCAGCTCTTTCGCTCCATCCGAGAGAACAAAGCCAACGAAAGGGGCGAGAAGTTTACGATAAGCTCTGAAAGGAATCAAGAAAAAAAACTGTAAAATAATGTAATAAGCATTGTGAATTCTCTACTGACAATCCTGCCAGAAGACAATCACCTGAATTTTAATGGTCACTGTGCAACAGGTTGACAGGTAGACTGTCAGTTACACAAATAGACTCCACGTTGGAGAAACAGGGAGACAGAAACAGATAATTGTAGATAGTCACTGCCACCGTCACCAAACAGTCAGCTGCTCAATTATGACACATCCAGACAGACACTGCCATCAGAAACCTGCTGCCTGTGCAGCTTGTCACTGTGTTCCTTGTAAAGGAAGTAGTTAAACCTCCAGTCCCTTCAGGGAGGAATCATATAACCATTTGTGTGGTTGTAACGGCACCTCTCTGTGGCCGGTCTTTGCCACTGCACGCCATCGCTGTCATGCATGGGGTGTATAATGGCTGGCCAACCTTTCCGAGAAGGAGCTCAGTTCACTGCACAGCCTGGGCTGCCCTATTATTAGTGCAGCATTATCAGCGCTCCACCTCTGGACTCCCGCCGCTGTCATTTCTGAACCCTGGAAAAAAAAAGTCTCTGACTACACGGACTGAAATATACCAGCCGTTCATTTCATTGCGTTAATTCTCAATCAGGTCACAGTGAGACGCACGCACAAAAAAGGATGCATCTCGACAAACATATCAAACTCTCTGGTAGAGTTGCCCGCACATTTCCGCCTCTAACATTTGTAACGACGCAATAGATTCGCAGAGGAACTGTGAGTTGCTCCTGTTGGTCTCCATCCAGCACATCCCACTTTGTGTTTTCTCACATCCATGTTGATTGTGTACAGTACCTGCTGATTACTTTGTTTTTGTCATTTATGCCAAAAAAAATTTCTGTGATAAAATCTTGTCATATACCATTTTTTGTTTTATGAAACACTATGTCCATTCTCCCTGTAACACACATACCAAACACACCACTAACAATGCCTCTTAAAGAGTCAGTCACCCAAACATAAATTCTCATACCTTTTAGTGGTATCTAGCCTGCAGGTAGTTTTTTTTCATATGCCAAAGTTTTATGAAATCTACCTCTGAGATTTTTGTCTCAACCACATTACAACAGAAATGAATAGATTTTTATTTGTGGCTCTTGCAGCATTGAAAATCTTTCTACCTTTCTACCGAAGAACAGTATTTTTGTAAACTCCTCACAGTGAGTTCTGTAACATTAATGCTTCTGGAAAAGACGTCTTACTTTGAAATGTATTTTTTCAAGCTTTAACATATTTCCTTTTACCTTTACTGTATTGAAATGGAGGCAGAAATCTCAAAGACAGATATCTTACAACCTGGACAAAAAAAAAATCCAAACTATTTGCACAGAAAGATCCACTAAGTTTTGTCTTTTAATTTGGGTGAACTGGCCCTTTAACTCCATTACTTACTGTGCTGCACTCACAGGGACAGGTGCGAGTGTGTACACTGCCCTCACTGTAATAGCTAGGAGTGTGTGTTTGCTTATAAATCACTGATAGCGGGGTGTGTTTTAGGAGCGTGTGATGTGTAGCTCTCAGTTTCGGGCTGTTTATACGTCGTAGTTGTTGCCATGAGGACGTGTTCCCGGAGTCGTGTGTGTGTGTGTGTGTGTGTGTGCACGTGCACGCTTGTATAACTCTTTAATTAGGAGTGGGACAGCTCTTGTCCTCACTGGCTTCAAATTCACTGGCATATACCTCCTTTACTGGCACTTACTGTCACACACACACACACACACACATACACACACCACACTATAGTTGCTTCTTTAAAGGGAGAAAGAGAGCTGGTGGATGCTGCAAGGCCTTAAGGACCTTGAGTTTCTATAGCCATTGTAAATGTGCCTGACTGTGTATTAAACTATATAATTATAATAATAACAGTAATAATAAGCCATTATAGAAATAACGGCTCTGATTTTTGATGTATTTTTGATGGTTTGTATTTGCTGTGCCACTGTGTGGCTCGGGATAGGGGGGTAAATTATGTTAGACGTGTGTATGTTTGTGTGTTAGATGCACGGTGGATTTCATCAGCAGAGGAGGGGGATCCTCTGGAGGACTGATCCGACAATCACAAAAATATGAGATGAACCTCATGTGGAGACCTCTGAGACTGATGTTTCACTGCTGTGGTCACACACACACACACACACACACACACACACACACACACACACACACACACACTCTCAAGGAGACCCTGCACATCCAGACAGTATTTAAGAAGAACTGGCAACAGAACGTCTCCGCTCGATAACTCTCTGGCTCTTAAGTGTCCTGGTGCTCGCACGTGCAGCATCAGGCGAGGAGAGAAGCCATGCAAGACTTTTATTTTGAAATTACATCTCTACTGCGAGAGGTAGAGAGAAGACTTTTACTTTGATGGACTTCCTCTGTGCAGAGGAGATGTTTTCAAATCCTGATGGTTGTTGTATTGGCATGGTTTTCTTTCTGTCCATCTCTTTCTTTCTTTCTTTCTTTCTTTCTTTCTTTCTTTCTTTCCTCTCCTCTATTTCTTTTGTCCTGCCCCCTGTCACCTGTTGCTTTTGTCTGAAGTTTAAATAAAGATGTTTCAAGAATATGAATTCCCCTTCAAGATTCTTCACTGTTACGCACACACACCCTCCTCTCATCCCCTCTGACACGCAAACATCTCTTTCACACGCCCATGTTCGTCATCGTTCCCTCCTTGTGTACACACACTGTGTACTGTAAGTGTTTGTCTGGACTGGTGCTCACTAGAGTGTACTTGAGAGTCTTTTGAACCACTGAGTGCCCTGTTTCAGGTTCTGACCTTTTTACCTGAAGGCAGATTTTTGGACATTTCTACTTTTTCCCTACATGTTGAACATCAGTATTAAGCAGAAAGTCTGACTCAAAAAAGGAGGACAAAAAGGACATTTTATGTGCTGTTCTTCCAATTCAGGACACATCAAGGTAACTGAGGTTCACGGAGTTTGTTTTCTCCCCGAGTGCAGGAAATGATTTGATGCCAGTTCACTTCATTAAGGGTTCTCAGACCCACATGGCTTGGACTGCGGCTGGCATACATGACGTAAGCGGCTCTGTACTCAATCACTGTGACTGACTGCTGGCGTCACTGTTGTCATGACAAACACGGACCAAAACAGGAAGTGTCTGGTGAGTGTGACATTGTTGATTGTTCTTTTGGCCAAAAACATTCAGGAGATTCCCAAGCTGACAGCAGCCAAGGTAGTCATAGTCCAGGTCATGTTGTGTAATTCAGCTGAGTAACTTTCCAACTCGAGTACCTTGAAGTGGGAAACATATTGATGCTAGTTACAACCAGGTAGGACTGGTTACCTTTCCCTCACCTCTAATGGCTTTCACTCTCTCCATCCAGCTTGCAGTGACATATCGCTGATGTTTGCCATTACTTTGACAGCAGTGTTGCCTCGATGCTATTGTCCCTACCTCGAGCCAGCTACCATCGGATACCTGCTACCACTAAGCTCACTGGACAGAGATGTGTGTCCAAACCCAGAAGGAGCCAAGTGGTACCATCTAGCACCACTGACCTCTTCTCCACTACCATCATCCTCCTTCAATCCTTTCTCTCTTTGCTAGCTTGTCTTTTCCAAAAGTGTGTCTGACTTATCAATCGCTCAGTACTCTATTTATTTCAGCACTCAGACCTTCATCAGGTAAGATTCAGGTAAACAAGAAGAAACGCTCACCATCTTAGTTTAGTATGTTAGCATGGTAATATTTGCTAATTAGCACATGTCATTAGTTTTGCAGGTATTTGCTCATAAACCAAAAATTTTGACCTGACTATGATTTAATGGCAATCCATCCCATAGCCAAGAATGTGAGCACTAGAGGAGAAGTCCAGAAATCACTAGGCTTCATCCTCTGGTGACTATGAATGTATGTAAAAAAAATTTATGCCAAACCATCCAATAGTTGTTACACTTATGATGATATTTATTATAGACATTGCAATCCATAGGTAAAAAGTAGCCATTTACATATAAAATAGCTTTACTTTTAAGGTTGTTGTCATCTTTGTTTTGGACTGATGAATTTTAAGTAGCATAGTTTACCTCAACTATTTTGGAGTGAAGCCATGACATATTCATGATTCCCACACTTGTTTCTGCCAGTGTGGATTCACTCATCTTCCCACATAAAATTAATTTGTTTGTGTAGGACTTGAAAGGATTCTCTTACATCTTTTCTCAGGGATGTAATTCAAGAATGATTGTAGGCAGACATTTCTGCTGGGGGCTTTATTGTTCTGAATACAAGGATTGTCCTGGGAATGGTGTAATAGTTGGCATGCC
The DNA here is from genome assembly GCA_025331565.1 of Holacanthus passer. Classification (NCBI taxonomy): domain Eukaryota; kingdom Metazoa; phylum Chordata; class Actinopteri; family Pomacanthidae; genus Holacanthus; species Holacanthus passer. Next base: position 241,292 of record JAFREQ010000143.1, read on the forward strand.
ACCATGTTGTGATTTGTACATGAGCAATTTGCCTCCCATCGAAGGTCAGAGTTGACTGGTCATTGTTTGAAATGGCACTCTGGCTTGTTTTCCACAAATGTCAAGGACAAAGCAATTATCCAAACAGAACTGCTTGAGTCATGTTCATTCCACTGCCATAATTGCCAACACCCACCACCCCATGGTGGAGCGACCCGGTTGGTGTGATGTCATGACTGGAAGGTGTTCTGTAAGTAGGAACACATGACAGGACTGGCAGAGCTGGAACAAACACAGTTCTCCCCTGAACACGAGGCTTGAGATAAAGCTGACTGGAAAACCCCCCAAACAGAGCGAGGAAGCAACTGGAACCAATTCGTCTTATTAAAGAGAGAAAGAGGGAGACAGAGAGATGTGTCCGGGCACTGAAGAGTCTTGAATCAGGCGGATTGTCATGCTTGTTGCTGACATACCGGTGATACCAGAAACATGAGCTTTGGGTAAAGCTGCTTGGAAGAATTGAGGAGACAACTGGAAGCAATTCATCTTATCAAAGAGAGACAGAGAGGTGTGTTCAGGCACTGAAGGATTTTGAATGTTCCAGACATACCAGATAGACCAGATCAGACCCAATAAAATCCCAAATATCCATGAGTAGATGTTCTAGGGATGGCAATGCAGTCAGTCTCTTGGTATGTCCACCACTTTGGTCCAGACTGAAATATCTCTTTACATACTGGACTGACGTTTTGGATTCATGGTGACGAATCCAAATGACTTTGTTGATCCCAAAGGTCAAAGTTAAATGTCTCCATTATTGACAGACATTTTTTCCCTCCTGCAAGATGAATTGTGATAGCTCCCATAATCCCCCACACTTTAGCGCCATCATCAGGTAAATATTTCCATTTATCCAATACTTTGCTTTATGACCAAATACCTGCAAAACTAGTCACATCCCCAGCCTCAGTGGTACTGGCTAAGATGCTGAACGTGGTCAGCATTAGCATGTTAGCATTATAATGTTAGCATTCAGTCTAAAGCACCGCCTTGCAGAGTCACTAGCATGACTGCAGATGGTGATTTTAGCATCTTTTTAAATTATTTTGATGGCATTCATTATCATTAGTGGATCTTCCATGTGATCAGCCACAGTGTCTGTTTTTCATGCTGCCACCAGATGGCACCAAATGCAGAAAATTTCATACACATGTGGCTTTAATTAAGACTAAAATCACAAAAATATAACAATTACCACCTATTTTTTTCTCATATATTCCAAATAAAGTATCTATGTGTGAACTTTTCGTTTACAAGAAGGTGTAATTTGCAATTCTCTATTTCTCACTGACGCAATATAATGGTTCATTATGTGTATTCCCAGTTCATTAAAGCTTTAAAAATTGGTTTATATTACCTCAAAAATCCTCTGTTGCACATGAAGTGGTACTTTGCACGTTTTTACTGGCAAAGCTGCCACATGACACCGAGTAGAAAAAGCAAGGCTGAGATGGCAAAAGGCGAAGAAATTCCCCAAAATCTATTTTGATTTTTTTATTCTAACATTACAATTTGTTTTTGCACAGTTTGCAATGTGAGCACATAAGCAAGAGAAAGCAAAGGAAGATGTATTCATCTTGATCATTGCCGACTCATTTGTCATATAATGTGATATGATTTAATGTAACATAATGCAAAGCTGTGTATAATGTAATTATGTGTTTGATGGGACTGATGACATCCCAAATCACATCCAGCTTCTATTCCTGTGTTTTTCCAGGCACGTGTGCACACACATATAAGCCCCTATACACTTCAATGAGATATGCAATTCAGGGCATGCACATGTAAACAAGCACACCACAGAAATAGGTGAAGTGAGTGTTTGATGGTCCGACCAGCTGCCTTGCAGAACTCCAAGAAAAAAGAAAACGAGGGGGTGGGAGGGATAGAGAGAGGTTAACAAAGAGACAAAGACAGAGAGAGAGAGAGAGAGAGAGAGAGAGAGAGAGAGAGAGAGAGAGAGAGAGGCATGCCTGCTCTTGTTGGTGTGCAGAGGGCTTTGGGCTGACTCCTTTGAACTCATGATGAGCCAAATTCCATCCTCACATCTATGGGAGGAAGTATCTCACACGCACACACACACACACAAACAATAAGGCATGCACACACCATCATGTTCCATCCAAGTCTCCTCCGTTATCATCTGTTACCTGGTGTCTCAGACTGGCGAACATAGGCTCGCGTAGACACAACATGCTCACATAAACACACGCACGCATGTAAGAGCGCAGCGAGGGCATAATGATCATCTAGGAAACCACACCGAAGAGCTGGCGGCGATCCAACAATCTCTTTTCCCACTTTCTCCGCTTTCTCCGTGCTATAAGAATATACCGTACATGCTATCATATGGCTGGACGCATTCCACCTACTTCAAGAGTGTGCATGATTACAGGGAGGGCTTGCTTTAAAGAGCCTCAGAGAGAAAAAATCTGGGAGGGAGAGACGGGGAGAAAGAAGGGGAGAGAGAGAAAGCAGCTGGGCTGGTCGTAAACATCTGGTGGTTGTGGAGGCCTGGCCCTGACATACAGGGGAAATAGCTGCATCGCCGTTCCAAGATCTGCTCCCTCCAGTCTTTGCTCATCCACTCTCCTCCACGGACCTAATCTAACGTGACTGGTTGTCTGTAAAGGTCCAAATACATACGTCACTCAAGGTTGCCCCACTTTGGTTTTATGAAGGGTGGGATGAGTCATTCTAATCCAATACGCTTTTGTCAGATTCAGCAAATATATCTCCTCACGGTCTGCTGGTGTCTGTTCTGTGTGTGTCCGATGACAAAAATATCCAGTTTCAAAGAATCCTGGCTCTGTAAATGAGAAACTATAACAAAGTGGCTCAGACCAAGCAACAGTGGTTTAATCTATGTGATATGCAGATATAACCCGTGTCCGTGCTAAGAAAGCTCCAGGATTTTTGCATCCCCAATTAAAAATGCACATACAGGTTGAGAGATGTGACAGAAAACTCAGCAAACATTGCCAAACAATGGGTTAGCGGTTTGTAAATAGTACAATAATGCACAATAATGCACGGAAATTAAGTACAATTAAGCATAGATTAAAAAATGTTGCATCCACCTTAATCAATCACAGATTCAATGCACCACCCAGCGAGCACGCTCAGTGACACAAAACGAACACACCCAAGATGTTGCATGACCAACCGTGTTGCATGGTGGGTTCAGCTAAATGCTAAAATGCTCACAGTGTTGATTTCTACTTTTGCTTCATCACTTATGTGTGTGTGAGGCCGTTCTGCTGTTTCTGTTTCTGTCCCACTTTGGACTGCAGAGCCTCTTTCAGCTCAAAATGTTTGAAACCTTTGAGGACAACAGAGGGACAGACAGTTTGAGAGGACTGGTTATGATATGCAAACAAAGAAGTTGAACCAAGAGCAGATTGTTAAGGACTTTGCAGTGCACAAGGTTCACAGGTTGACATTGAGACAGGTGAGTTCATCCACTGCAGAGAAGGACATCAACATGGTCAAGAAACATATTGTGTGTTACATGAAGAAAACCGCAGTTCTCTTTGCTGTAATATGTGTTTGTGGCTGCAGCTGCTGTAGAGTTTATATATGTTTATACATCTCTGTATTGTTTGCTTTATGCTATTGAAGTGGCAGCAGTTTCATTTCTGCAGCCTAATATTTCTTGTTGCACCTGCCAGTGTCCAAAGCTCTTCTTATTTAAGGTTGTATATATACACAGGGGCATACCCAGAGGGTGGCCCCGGGCTGCTCAGGCCACCCCTGCAAAATAAACTGCTTTAAATGCCCAGGATGGTTGTAATTAACAAATGTACTTTGGGCTACATTGCAAGCTAGTAGTTTTTGTGGCATTTCACTAAAGCACATTTTCTAGAAAGCGTCTCGTCCTCTCTGCACGTTAGCTGCGTGTTCATGAAATTGGGGGGCGTAGCTTCTGAAGGAGCGCTGAAGGGAGGGCTACATTTGTTTGGGTGTAGAGGTCAAACATCCACAATCTTTCTCAACAGTGACTCACCCCACCCATAACAGATTTATATGGATTTTTGTAAATTCACACACTGACGATACATGATTCTCAAATGTACAATGTTTCCTCTGTACAAAAGTCATGGGAACGTCTTCCTGATATTGAGTTACAGCCCCTGTTGCACAACCATTCACTTCTCACTAGCCCTTCCCTAACTCATCTGCTTCTCTTTATCAACATCTTCTCCTTTGTGATTGATGCAGATTTAATAAAGGAGATCAATAAAGGGATACAGACTTCAACATAGATTAGCCTTATTAGTGTATTGCATAAAAAATATATAAAATAATATTTGAACTTTTGACAAGTCCTTAAATGCTCTGAAAAAGGGAAATCTGAACATCAACACGGTGAAGATCATGCGTTATGATTGAAAGCTCCAGAGCAGCTACTGTGCTACATGGATCATGTTGTGCATGCTCGTTGTACTTTTTATATCTGCTTAATGGTTTGTATTTGGCTGTGTTATGAACTATAATGGAAAGCTCGTATATAATTATACTCTAAGTTGAGATTCATTGTGCATAGCAGCTATAAACAGTAAACAAGGGACTCAATGTCCTTGCTACTTCCTCTAATCCATAAAGGAGCGTGGCCACAATCTTGGAATAAAATGCAACATTAAAAATTTAAGGGATTTCTGAGCATTTTCTGAGACTCACTCTTGTCACATTGTACCACACAATCTACATACAAGTATTAATGCCTTAGTTTATAATACCAGCATTCTTTGACGTGAAGTCATTGAAGGGCTTAAACTACAGTTTTTCCTCCATATTGCCCCCTGTAGTGTGGGTATGAAGGATAAGAAAAGAATAATCTATGATACCATTAACTATTAGTGAGCCCATACTGAAAATGAAATTTGGAAGTAGCCCAGATTGTTTAAGTGGTATCATGCACTATTTCTGCAGTTAGGGGGCTCCACACTCTCTGTGCCCACTATATATAACCCATGTTGTGTTTTTGGTGCATGGGCATGATTTTTCTGCCTGCTGCATAAACTGGCCCTTGAGGATGATTAGTCTTTATCAAATTGAACTAAATTGAATTTAATTCCTTACAGACACACTGTCCTGATCTGGGGCCATTTTTTTTTTCTATTGGCTTAGAAATACACCAGTGGCTGTTTTCTTAGTGCAGTTGCTGGAATGTGTGTGTGTGTGTGTGTGTGTGTGTGTGTGTGTGTGCCAGCAGAGAACAATCTAGAACCGAGGGGCAATTTGGCTGAGTGTGCTTGCTTGAAAATACAGAAAGAAAGAGGTCGATTAGAGTCGGAGACAAACACGAACATAACCGACAGAAACCCTGTTGTTAATCTAGCAGCTTGTTTTTGTGCTGTTTGCACTCGTTCTTTGTGGAGCTTGTGGTTATTGCAGAATTAGACAATGTTCTGAAAAGAGAAACAACTAAATTGACCAAAGGCTTTGTCATGTCTGAAGGATTCTCCACATTTTTCGGTCCGGAGCCCAAATTTGAGAATTTCAGCTCTGCGACTGTCTGTGGGTGAGTCTGATGAGGGGAAAAATACACTTGATGTTGACTATTTCTAAATTATACAGCATCTGTTCAGCTTTAGTGTTCAAATACACCATTCAGCAAAAGTAGTTGGTCCTTTCATCAAGTGGTGGATATGTGGGTTTGTAATGAAATCTGTTCAAATTATGTGTTTGGCACAGAGAGGCACGGAAGGTTCAGTGCTCTGATCGTGACATGCACTTGTTGGCATTAATGTCTTGATTTCAAGTCAAGTCAAGTCAAGTTTGTTTGTATAGCACGTTTCATGCACAGGTATCTCAGCGTGCTTTGCAGTAAAACATAGAAAGCATTAAGTAAATGAGATAGAACATAGATAAAATAACCTTTCAACCTGATGTGTGAGTGAGTGAATTGGATAGAAGTATATTTAGGAGTCATACTATTTAGGGCCTTATAAACAAGCAGTAATACTTTGTAATCAATTGTATATTGTACCTGTGAAGTGTTTTCAGTTCAGGTGTAATCTGTTGTATTTTCCTGGACTTAATTAACAATCTGGCGGCAGCGTTCTGCATGAACTGGAGCTCCTTTATTGTCTTTTTGGGACGTTCTGCAAAAAGGGCATTACAGTAATCCGATCTGCATGAGATGAATGCATGAACCAATTTTTCAAGCACCAACACATCCAAATAATCTTCTCTGCAGAAAAACATTCTATGTGAAACTGTGTTGTAATGCATCCAGTTAGAGGAAGCAGAGTGGATATCCTGCACAGAAACAGGTCTGGATAAAATCTCTCTACAGAGGAGTTCACCCTGTATAGTACAGATGAGGCCTTGAGGTCCTTGTCAACACATCCATGCACCAAATTCAACACAGATTTTTATTTTTTGGTATAAATCAGCTCATGATGTTTCTATCTTAAGCACCTGTAACCCTTGGACCTGTCAGCTGAGGGATGCCGGGTGTCAGTGCAGCCACCAGAGGGACTTTGGCCTGTTGTCTAAGTTGTTTCGGAGGCACCTGGACACAGCTGTGAGCCAATCGACACAATCAAAATCTGCTATAGTCTATTTTGCATATTTTATGTCTACAGGAAACGAGTGTAAATTATAATAAAGTTTTTTTCTGCAGTTTGACATTTATTATAAATTTTGTGTTTGTGTTGTAAGAGTGGATGAAATGTGAGTGAGTGCACGGTGGGAGCATGGTGACACGGGTCAGAGCAGGTCATTTGCTTTGGTATGAAGATATTCTGTGTCATAAGGAAAGATAAATGTAAACCAGCCCAGACTGGATTCAGCTTGCTTGTATTTGCATAAGAGTCACCCACCCTGCTGGGCTGACATAACCCCTCAGGACGTAAATTCTTTAGGACACAACAACCAATATGCAATACATGAAGATATGGTGTTTTAAGTAACCAAATGTTTTCTGGAAATCAAAATGCTGTCTATTTGATGAGTAAGACAATAAAATAAAAATAGTGGGCTAACATAAAATTTATCATAATAGAAAAAAAAAATAAATGCATAAACTTTTTCTCTGGTTTCTAAATAGAGATCTAAATAAATCACAAATATATGAATCTACAAATGCAACCACAATTTTGATATTGATGCATATTAACGTTAGACCAGTGAATCATAAACTGGATCATAAATAGTTTAAAATAAGTGAATCCACCTTTTTAGTTGTTTTTTGTTGTTGTTTGTAAAATACATGAACATGATTCTGAAGTGATTACAAACAAGCTGATTGCATCTGTCTATCTAGCTAAAATTTATCATAATAAAAATTAATAAAACAGCCCAAACTTTGTTTTCCTGGTTTTTAATAGAGATCTAAATAAATCACAAATATATGAATCTATAACAGTGATCACTTTTTTCATATTGATTCATATTAATATTAGACTAATGAACCATAAACTGGATTATAAATATTTTGAAATAAGTGATTTTTTTTCAGCTTCAGAGACAATAAAATAAAAATTTATCACAATAATAAAAATAATGAAACAGTTCAAAGCTTTTATTTTTTTTGGTTTTGTAAATCTAGAAAGTGTCTAGAAGTCTGAAAATAAACCATTGCATCTAAATCTATCTATGAATCTAGGAAAAGAGCTCCATGCTTTTCTTTCTGGTTTCTAAATCACAAATGTATGAAACTAACATTTTAATATTGATGCATATTAATATTAGACTAATGAATCATAAACTGGCGCATAAATATTTTAGATATATCATTTTTTAAAACTGTTCTGTTTTTTTTGTTTGTCTGTGAGGTGATTCCGCAGCAGCTCTTCTCTCTGTTTTGGCTTTTCTGGGTGCGCAGCGTGCGTTACGGTAAAAGTGGGCGGGCTCTGACCCACATGTGCGTCGCGTTTTGATTGACATGGCGGAGTCTGGCAGTACGCGTCGCGCCAGCAGACAGTCAGGACGGACCCGAGCCTGGGAATAAAAAAAAAAAACGCACGCGCAGCCCCGTCTGTTTGAAGATTATTTTATTGCAGCGAGGTGAGTGCTTTTACACTTATTTCACAGTGTGGATGAGCAGGAGGAAAAGCAGGAATGGAGTTGGAAAAGTTTTTTAAAAGTGCGTGTGTGTGTGTGTGTGTGTGTTTGGAGAGCTGACGCCGGCAGTCTGGGCCACTTGGCCGGACTAAAGGAAAAAGGAAAACTGCCTCAGTGTGAATCAGGAGGGTGTTGAAGAAGAAGAGGCTCCGTAGTTTTATGCAAATCTATTTAGACGCAAAGAAAAAAAAAACAGCAGGATTAGTTCTCGGTGATTTTTGCGTCCTGGTCTTTGTGGTCCCGAATCTCAGCTCTGATGAAGAATGTGTTTTTGTCTCGGGAGGACTTCGGATGGAGTGAGTGCGCAACAGGAGGAAAAAAGCTGCTTCTCTTTTTGGCCTCTTTTGTGCCAAAAAGCGCAGTTTGGTTTGCGCCGCGCCGCGCGTCCTGGAGACGTTTCGGCTTTTGCGGCTCCACAAAAAAAAAAAAAAAAAAAAATCAGGAAATGAGCGCTTTTTATAGCTGGAAAATAAGCTGGAATGGAAGATGCTGAGGCAGTCAGATTTGACAGAGAGGGGGGTTGCGAAATAGTTGAAGACTTTGGAGAGTGTAGGGGTGATTTTTTATTTTATTTTGCATTGGATAAGAAGTGTGGAGATGCGTAAAAGACGCTGCGTAAAAAGCGACTTTCTGTGGAGTTTGTGTGCAGGAAAAAGGGTTTGCAGGAGAAAAAAAACGAACTCCAGCATATCCTAGCATTCCTTCCAGCCAGTCTCTCTCTCTCTCTCTCTCTCTCTCTCAGAAACGACTACGTGTCTGTCTGTGCAGGGAAGACAAATCTCTCTCTCTCTCTCTGTCTCTCTCTCTCTCTGTCTCTCTGATGCAGACGTGGAAATCAAACATTGGTCTCCTGCTTGAAATCGATTATCTATTATCTGCCTTCCACGTACACACATTAAAAAAAGAGCCTTATCTTAAAAAACAAACAAACTTTAATCCATCAGTGAAGAGGAGACGAGCTGTGCCACAAAAGATGACTTGAGATCCAGATGCCTCAGTTTTTAATTTAATAACAGATCTAGGTGGTTAATTGTCATGCTGTCATGATTAGAGGTGGAGGGGGGTATAATTGGATGATCCCCCCCTCCTATGCTGCAGGCTCTGGATCCAGTGGGCACATTGGAGAATATAAACTGGATGGGGGGGGACAACCTAACACATCACACACTTTTCAGGAGAGAAGAAGAAGAAATGTGATCCCAAATACATGACGTCAGATGACATTCCTTTGGTGAAAGGCTGATGTGGCCATGTAAATTTTTTTTTTTCTGTGCAAAACTGATATCCGACTTTTTTTTTTTTTTTTTTTTTTTTTTTTGGGGGAGGTGAAATGATTGGCTACCCAGCTGAAAAGGTGTGTTTAGGCTTAGGTGAGAGCAAAGGAATTCTCTCTGTGGTGCATGAATGGGCAATTTATTTTGCTTCCACAAGTCAGAGGCATCAAAGAGTATCAGCATCAAAAAGTTTTTGGGGTATGGAGAGTTTGGAAGATGGAGATGTAATTTATGCATTTTGCAGAAAGTCCCTCTACTGTGACTTTCTATCTTATTCCCCCTTAAATTGTTCTTTAAATCTTTCAAAACATCACATTTCTGTAGATTTCAGCAGTTGCATAACTCTGCATGGTGAAGGTTAGTTCCTCCAGCTTCAGTCACTTGTTTATCAAGGCTCATGTTGAGTGTCTTTCATGTCAAACCAACACTGAAGGTGCTGCAGGATTTTTGATCAGGAAGCACAAAGTGATGGAAATGAAGCTGCTGTGTAGCCTGAAGTTCAAGGTGCTGAGCTGATCGCCAAAGGATAAGGATCCATATATTCAAAGCAAAAAGTGTGTGTGTTTTCACGCGCTGCACCCATATCCCTCTTAGCTCAAGCCGAATGAGGTTTATATCGCTGGACACTGAGAGTTAAGCCTCTTTGACTTCAACATTTATACACAATGAGAATGTAAACAAGACAGGCATGTGAAAGCCCTCTTATATTATTCTTGTATTCGCAGCAAAGTTTGCACGAAAACTGTGATTTCAGCACATTTAATGACAGTATATTATACTTTACATTCATGTTTAGCTGTGTGTGTGTTGCTCGAGGATGTACAACTTAGCATAAGCAGGGATTTTCACTCAAACTTGCAAGCAAGTAGATTTCCTCAAGTTTAAGTCAGCCACTTGTAAAATACCCCCTTTTTCTCTGTGTTTTTTTTTTTTTTAAAAATCAGTTGCACTGCAATTGTATAACAGAACAGAAAGAACAGTGTTTAGACTGGAGTCAGGTTGAAGGAGGGTAGCCATTGTTGCTTTGGCCTTTCGCTGTCTTTCACATGAATAGGCAAAGGGTTGAATAACGCTTTATATAAGTTAATGACCTGTGTTCTGCAACCGCTGCAGCTCTTTCACGCAGGTACAGCCCACTCACTTGTGTCAGTCCATGTGATGGTGCATCTCAGAGTATGGCATCAGATAGTCGGTTTATTGTGCCTTCTTGACGAGCGACGCCTCCGCCGGCAGGTGAAAATATACACTACATATGACATATAGTGACCCGGATTTGATGGACTGGTTGTGTTTTCTGTGGAAACTGGAAGAGCCACTAATATCTTGAGACAGGTTATTCTGAGAGCGATGAGGAAGTTGTTCCCATGTTTCATGAGGACTCGTGATGCCAAGAGTGCGTCTCCATCTAACCTCAGGCCTAATCTGGGTTCTCCGCTTTCTGCCCGCACAGGCTCGCGGTTCGCTGATGGCCCAGTAAAACCTTCAGGTACGCCTGGTCGAAACGGGGTCAGGGAAGGGACAGGATGATGCTCGCCGTTCTGTGCGTGTGTGTGGCTGGTAACCTAGAACATGTTATCCGAGGGTTAGTGTTACTGAGCAGTGCTTGTGTATCAGGAACAGAAGCTGGAGCAGCGATAGAGTTACACAGACAAGACAATGCAGCTCTGGAAAGTGTGTGTGAGTGTGTGAAAGAGAGGCGACGAACAAGAGGAGAGCTGCAGATAAACCTCCTCACTGTTTGTTTCTTTTTAGGCTGGTTTTTGAAGAGTTTGAGCTTTTATTACTTTATCGTTCTGATCTCGCAGTGCAGGTTATAGCTGCTAACCAATGGATGTTAACATGTACTGTTCATTTCTTGAATAAGGCATAAATGCCAACTAGTTCTAGCTGATCACATCTAAAGATTTGCTTCTTTTCTTAGTTTGTTTACTTTGTTTTTATGATACTGAGCTGAATATCTTGGGCTGCGTTTTTGCTTTCACACATTTCATAGACCAAAAGTAATCCAAAAAATAAATTAAATCCGTTTAACTGATAATGAAAATAGTTGTTGTTTGCAGCCCTGCTCAGTATAGGACAGTGGGGATTTACCTAATGAAACAGGTGCATAAACCCTGGAAACTTTAGAAATAAGCATCCATTTATCATCTGCAGTTTTTGCCATGTCTGCAAATCAAAACACTGATAATGTTTTAATGATGTGGTTGGTCCTGATCACCTGTATTTGTGGATATTAGTTGGTATGCTATGCTGAACTATGTCTGCAGTAAAGTTATCAGTCGTACCATCTGTTTGTCCCAATGCGACAGGTGTGCTTCCCAGAAACATCACTGCCTTTACTACTACGGTAGTGGAGGTGTGCTTTGGTGAAGTGAGCGAGCCGCTTCCTGCTTCCTTCTTTTTGGATGTGTGGAGGTGTTCGCTGAGGTCAGGGGGTCGACACACGGAGAGTTTCTCTTTCTCTTGTGTCCGTAACCCCTCTGTCCTGATGATGCGCAGTGAAGCTGTGGTGGAGCCGCTCGGTATATTTGCTTTGAAAACCCGCGTCTGCTGCTGCTGTGACATATGATGGAGTCCAGAGGGAACACCAGCCTAAACTTGTGTGATGCATTGTTTCATTTATCTTAAAAACAAGTGGCTTTATTGAGATGCAGTATATTAATTATTCATCATTAGGGCTGCAAGTGCAGATTATTGTTATTAATGATGCTGTTAATGTTATGTCAGAAAATAGTTTAAAGCATCAATTATACTTGTGAAAATACCGTATTTTTTTATTTATTCAGCGGTTCACAGTTATATATGACAAAGAAAACCAGCAAATCCACCCATGGAGGTTTGGAATCTCAGTTAATCAATTATCAAAATAGTTGCTAATTAATTTTCAATCAACTAATCAATTTAATGACTAATCTTTTCAGCTGTGTTTATTATACTTGAAGCTTTAGTTACATTGCAGGCAACATTTTTTTGTAGGCTCTGACATTGAGTTTGATTCTTTTGTTTGTACTTGTTACTGTTCTTTCTGTTCAGACTGACACACATAGCAGATAGTGGATTTTACAGAACCTTCCAGGCCTCATGAAAAAGTTTGCAGCAGTAGTTTGACACTGTTGGATGATGTGCGTGCAGATTTGTGTGCAGCGCTTTTGTCACATCCTGTCATTTATACGTCTTGCATTAGTGATTTGGTGACTTATGAGGTTCAGTTATAGTAAAGCCAAACCTACAGGCTGTGTTATACCAACTGGATCAAACTGCAGACAGACATGTAGGTGTGAATTCCCAAAGAGAAAACAACTTTATGTCCTATCTCATGACAGCAGCTGGTTATCTGCTGTTTAATGCTTTCACTTTCCATTTCCCAGCTTTTCCTCTCTGTCTCTGCTGCTTGTCTGTCTCTCTCTCTCTCTCTCTCTCTTGCATGCTCTCTCCCTCTGTTTCTTGGTTTCTCTTTCTCTCCCATATGAACGGCGGCTTTTTGTTGAAGTATCCCAGCATCTCATGTTTGCTTGGCACAGAGCTGTAATGTTTACCCTCCTCCTCTCTTTCTTTCCGCCTCCCTCCCTTCCTCCCTCCTTCCCTTCCTCTCTCGTTCTCCAGGGCCCCGTCTCCCCCCTTTTTTTTGTCTCCCTTGATAATTTCCTGCATTGTTGACAGTTGATTTAGAAGAAGATAAAAGAAGCCTTTCAACTTCTCTACTCCCCGTCCCCCTCCTCCTCTCTCCCTTCTCATTGCCCTCTCCTCTCCTCTCCTCTCCTATAACATAATGTGTAATGTCAAACAATCTCAGTTGTGTTTGTCTCTGGTTTGACAAGTTTCAGTCCAGAAATATCTGACTTGTGGTGAAATGCCTCCTCTGACTGACTATCATTGCTGGCATTAGATCTAAAGCTCCCCAAGGACCATCACTGAAGGTCGTTGAAGTTCTCAACTATCCTAAACTCTTTGCCAACAAAATAGTCTTGAAGGCATAATTCAATTTCAAGCTTAATATAAAATCATTCATTTATTTGATAGCTTACATAATAATAATTTGCAGTCAGGCTGCAACTATTAAAAAAAAATCTCAGAAAGTTGCCAAAAAAGCTTGATCATAACTTCCCAGAGTCCAAACTGTAGTTTATAACAAGCAATTTGTCACTCAATTAGTTGATTGACAGAAAATTTATTGGTCATTTTTCTTGTAAAAATACTAAAAGCAGCAGGTTCCAGCTTCTTGAATGTGAAGATTTTCTGCTTCTCTTTGTCATGTATGATAGTGAATTTTATATCTTTGGGTTTTAGCCTGTTGGTCGGACAAAGATAGCAAACTGAATCATGTTTTATCGACCAAATGCAAGATGTATCATTGAAGAACAACACATTCATTCCAGTACATTACAGTATTGTGTATAAGTCTGTAAGGGGAAATGGTCGACTTTTGTGCAGATGTCATCAACATTTGCATAGCTTTGATGCATTTGAATACGGGACATTGTTAGTACATTATGCAACGCGTGATTTCACCTAAAACTTTCACTTCTCTATTTAGCGATTTGAGTCGTTGCTCATCGCTTGGTGCCATTTGAAAGGTTTTGACAACAGCTGTGTGGCTGAGGGGAGAAAGCCAGAGTGACGCTGGAGGAGGAAGAGAGATGATGATGACATCAAAGGATTACGACAAAGAGATAAAATGTTTGTCATCCAGAAATTAGGCTGTGAAGTTTTTCATCAGCTGGTAAAGTTCAGAAAAGCTGGAGTGAGTCAGAGGAGGTGTGCAGCGCTCGGCTGGCCTGCCCTGCTCGTGCCCTTGCACAGTTCCTCGGGGGTATCTTCCATAGAAATAGCTTGCTGAAGAGCTGACTCTGGTGTGAGTGTGTGTGTGCGTGGTCAGCTGGCCGAAGGGATCAAGCGTGCACCTGTACACACACCCACACACACACTCACTGAACACCGACTTAACACACATGCATGAAACATACACACACACAGAGTTAACTTTACGTGCCTGCATTAGCATGCCAGGCATGTTGGTGTTGCTAGTTGGCAGGCCCATGGAAAGTTCCGCCTGTCGTTAATGGCTGTTTTTATGCCTGACTGTGAGCGTTATGAGTGTGTATGTCAAGAGTCTGCTGTGGGCCGGGGGTTCGTGTGTGTGTGTTGGAGTGAGGAATGAAATCTGTAACTGGTTATATTTCTGATTATTATGTGGCTGGAACTGGAATCAGAAGACGCACATGCGCACGTTTTTAAGGGTGTGTGTGTGTGTGTGTGTGTGTGTGTGTGTGTGTGTGTGTGTGTGTGTGTGTGTTTGCGTGCGTGTGCATGTGCATGTTGTTCACACTGTCGCATGTTGGCCGGAGCCAGGTTTGAGGGTTCTGCTCAAGGAGGAAGTAGGTGTTTTTTAATACAAAGCCACATGTTTTATTGCCTTCCCTTGTTAAACCACCCTTCTCCGTCCCCTCCTCCTCTCACTCCCCCTCCTCCAGGGCATGCAGACACACTTCGACCCCTCCCCTCACCCCGTCTTCCCCCACCCGTCCCAGCTCCACATACCTGTCATTTCTCCTTTTTGTTCTTTTGCCACTCACAGCCCACTTCCACAAAGCTAATACATTTGCTCAAGAACTTCAACCACACCAGCAGTTTTAGGTAGTTTTTGAAAAGTTTGGCTTGAAATTCAAAACCAGGAGGAAAATTTCTAAATCTCCTGTTCTGTACGAATAGAAACTCTGAGATCTTTTTAAACAGAGATCCAGAGATGAACATAACTGCAAAAGAGTATGATGTGTCACACAACAGCATCGATCAATAATTTGCCTGAAAATCACTTAAGTACTGGTTAAGGACAACGCCTGTATTGTGTTTTCAAGAGTGACCACAGGAGAATTGGAGATGATAAAAACGTGTCCTTTCTGCCACAAGTGCACCTGATTGTGTCGACGCAGGCATCATCATTTAAAAAAAAAAAAAAAAAGCTTCATTCACTTTGAAGAGCGTTTCCAAAGCTCATTTTTTAGCTTTAAAAACATTTTCGGATTGATCGAACTTGTTGTGGACATGGCCTGCCCTATTTTCCTCCACTTCACCCCTCCTTGCCCTCAAGCCGGACCCCCCACAAATCACTGAAACATCCCTAACACACATCCACCCACACACACAGGCAGGCAGAAACACACACTGCCGCACTCACACACCCGCATCCCTGAACTAGTGTGTGAAATCCTGAGGCTGATTGAGGAGGAGGAATGTGACCTTATGACCCCAGGCTGTGGGGAGGGGTGTTATGTGTGTGTGTGTGTGTGTGTGTGTGTGTGTGTGTGTGTGTTTGATGTTAGGGAGCAAGTGATTGTATGTACACTTTCCATTGGCTTGCTATTCCCAGAAGTGTCCTCTCTCATTTTTCAGCCTATTTCTTCTAATGGATTAAACACTGCTGCCTGCTCTCTAAACATACGCACACACACTCATACACACATGCACATTCATAAACACGACTATGAGTTAGTCATGGAATTAGGCATGTAAAGAACCATTCATTCATGATTCGCTTGCTCTGTTGTGCATAGAAAGTGTGTGTGTGTGTGAGACAGAGACAGAGTGTGTGTGTCCACGTCTCTCAGACTCGGTTGTTGTCTTGTCTGTGAGAGAGGAGACAGGTTTCTCATGTAGGTGTGACTAAATAGTCTTTTTCTCTCAGCACCCACCCACCTACACACACACACACACACACACACACACACACACACACACACACACACACCACCCACTGAGCAAGCTTTTTCATGGCCCATAAAACTGATGATCTGAATGTCTCTTGGTGGTTTGTCTGCGTCTCAGTGCTCGTCCATCCGAGAATGTGAGCTTGTGCGCCCGTCTGTATCTGTGTGTGAGTGTGTGCATGTGTGTGAGAGAGGGAGATAGAGAGAGAGAGAGAGAGAGAGAAGGGGGAGTAGAATTCACTTCTTGACTTGGCATAGCTGTCTTAATTAAGACTCATGGCATGCAGCCCTGATGGAGCTCGGCATTAGTGGCAGAGACATGCTGTGTGTGCAGGCCTGGACGGCAGCAGGTCCACTGGCAGTGAATGTGGGCTTATTGTCTGGACTCGGCGGTTGTCCTCCTTCACTCCTCTTTACGAGCCGCTTGTAATGTAGAGCTGATTAGAATGATTGCTGGTCATTGCATTGAAATACATGGTAATGCAGAGGTCTTTGAGTGGGAGAGACGTTAGGTAGGTCTTGACAGGGTATTTCACAGCAGAGGTAAAACAACAGAAGTGGACTTGCCAGTTATGCACCTCTGGCTCTGAACCCACTTTATGAATTGGGATTTGTGACATATTTGGTATTTAGTTCCTCAGCTGCGATTAATTGTTGAATTGTTTGGTCTATAAAACATCAGAAAAGAGCAAAAAATATATATGCTCTGGAGCACAAGCACAAAATAAGTATATGGCCCTAAAATATAATCACAATTTTAAGGATGTTTCTGTGATAATGATTTTCCTCTGATCCGGGTGTTTCTGCTTGAGGTGGTGAAAAAGGTTTGTTGTATCGTCCCCTTTTTTTGTTAAAGTCTTCTTGCTCTTATGGGATATCACCCTGGTTTGTTACACATCTCATCTTTTGTACTTTGTAATATGGATTTGCTTCTTTTCTTTGTCATTTATGATAGTAAATAAAGGTTTTGGACTGTCGGTTGGACAAGTTAAGCCATTTGAAGATGTCACTTTGAACTTGAATTGTTATGAGAAATTTTTAGACTGAACTATTAATAATTTAACCCTGAAAATAATCCACAATGGTTAATTGGACACAAAACATAGAACAGTGCATAAACACACACACACACACACACACACACACACACACACACACACACACTTACTCACACAGTATATATTGTATCTGATCCCTGACTCTCATTCTGTGGTATGAGCTTAGGTTTTGGGGTTTGACTCAAGGGGCCCAGTAGCTGAGATGTTTATTGTGCATCGTACAGATAAAGCCACACAAATGTTTCGCTTTTTTTTCCAATTCAGTGGAACCAGAAGCCAAATCCTACACCAAATATGCTGAGTATGCATATGAAATTGTCCTTCATGAGGAACTATACAATAAGTAATCTTCAGTCCTGTGGTGATTCGGTCTGGAGGCTCAGCTGTAAGTTTACTGGCTGGAGTACAAGACTGAAAGTGTTGTCCCTTGCCTGCCAGGGTATGCGACGTATTGTGCGTATGTGTGTTTATGTATGTGTGCGCGTGCTTGTGTTTTTGTGTGATGGAGTTCAACCATGCCTGTGCACCCAATTGCTGTGTGTTTATGCGGGTGTGTGCCCGCCTGTGTCTGTGTGCCGATGTGCGCAGTGAGGAGGAAGTGGCTGTGTTTGTTTAAACTAAGCACGCTCAGCCATGTGGGACAATTTAGCGGGAATGAGAACCCTGCACCCCCTCCTGTCCCCTCACCCTTCCCCAAGCCTGGACCGCTCTCCTCCCCCCCCACCCTCCCCCTAAACCTTCTGAATGGGCGGCTGTCTTTTGAAGGCCGAGGGGTTGTTTTGGGAAGTAGGTCCAATAGTGTGGGGGTGAGGATGGGAGGGACAGGAGGGATGAGGGGGGGCGAGGGGAGTGCTCAGACAGGTTAAAGTTGGAAGAGGAGTAGAGGAGGTGATGAGGGAGTGGAGGAAGAGGAGGAAGGCTGAGAGGACGGGAGGGAGCGCTGGTGCATAAAAATGTGAAAAAGTGTAACTAATGTTAATTGGCCACTGGGCCTTTCTTGTGAAAACCGTGCAACCACGAAAGTCATACACAAAACACACTCGGCCTTATCTGAGCGGCCACTTGAAAAGGATCCATCCCTGCAGGGAAAGCATCATATTTTTGCTAAAGGGCTGTATTACATGGAACAAACTGCATTTCATAGCAATAAATGAAAGACTGAAAGGAGGCGGTGGGTGGAGCTATTGCAGAGCTGGTGCTGTGTACTGCCATGCTAGTGTAATGGTGTCATGTCTGGAGTGTAAATGAACGTCTGATGTGTGTGAAAGGCCTCCTGAGAAGCTGCATCATTTTGCGATTATGTCTGTGTGCATGTGAGCAAAATACAAAGAGAGGTGAGAATGTTTGAACCTGAGTAGTGTCCATGTTGACAGGGGGAAAAATTGATTTGAAATAACATGCATGTAGTTCTATATTTACATCAGTTCAATAAAACACTTGTTGCAGGCACATCATCAGCATCTGGTCAACAGGTTAAAGATCAGTGACGATCAGAGTTCCTGCACCTGCAGAAAAAAAACTGTGCTTAGGGCTAAAGATTTTCAATAATTCCCAAATCTTTAACAATCCTTGAAGGTTGTGAGTTGGTAGACTTCAAACTGGATGACCCCGGCTCTTATGTAACATTATTAGCGAGTTAACCGTGCCAAGCCAGCACCCAGACGGCTTGTGTGTGCATCTCCGCCGCCTGTCATGCTACCCACCCACCAGTCAGCCCGACTCAGCCTTTTAGTCTCTTGGCTTGTGGAACTCTCCTCCATGTGTGGCCAGACTGAGCTTTGGAGATCCAAGGTGTTAGGGAGGGGTTTGCTGTGAGCTCTCCTCGGGCTCAGCGCTCCTCTCTCTGGGCTGGAGAACGCTCAGCCCCTCAGCCTCTGTGGATCTGATGGAGAAAATCTGAACTGTGGGGTAGGAGGGCGGGATGAGAGACAGAGAGAGAGAGAGAGAGAGAGAGAGAGAGACGGGGAGGAGGGGGAGAAAAAGGACAAAAGGAGAAGAAAAATCTGGAAGAGCTGCCATGAAGAAGAGTGAGTCATGTTCATGTGCTTGTGGGAGAATAGCCACTTCCTCTGTATTAAACACAAACACCAACAAAATACAGCATTTTCTTAAGGCAGTCTGGCTTAATGACAGGACGACTGAAGATGCTGGCGGTGACAGTGATGAGGATGGCAGAGATGCTGGTGCGGCCGATGGAAGTCACGAACGCAATGACACCCGTTTTAATGACGATGATTAGGGCGGGGTGGGTTTGTGTTTGCGCCGGTCTGTAAACTATTTTGTTGTGTGTGTGGTCGCCAGTTTGTGGAACCAGGCCTCGAACATCTGTAAATCAAAGGAGTTCTCAGTTGGGGGAAAAGAAGCGAGAGTCGGCCGTTCCTGGCTGATGTAACCGGTGGAAACGTCAGTGTCTGTGACTGGGATAAACGGTATCACAAAGTCACTTTGTCTCTGTGCGTCGGACTGTTTGCGCTGCCTCTGTTTATACTCCGACTCCCACACAATGACCCACATTATTTCACTCGATTATTTTCTCCTTGCCGCTCGCGTGTTTTTCTCATTCACGCATCGAGAGAATATACATCTCCTCTTTCTCTCCTCTCTAGAGTTACGTTGCTGCTGCGTGGCTACGTGGCAAGCGTTGGACTGTCAGGGCCTCTACTGTGGGTTTACTGCCTGCTGGCCCCCGGCCCAACCCACACACACACACACACACACACACACACACACACACAAACACACACATGGCCAGCCCACAGCCGTACAGCTGCAGGAGGGAGGGCTCGCTGGCAGATGCACACATCTGCTGGAGCTAGCTGTGCTGTCCTTATGTGAAGCTAAAGGCTAACGCACAACTCCCAGCGCAACACAGAGCTGATTGTAAACCCTCGGCCTTCATGAATAGCCGGGGAGAGAAGTGGAGAGCATGTTCCAGACTCTCTGAGCTTGACTCTTTATTTGCCGGACTCATTGAATTATCCCTCCATGTCTGTCTCTTTTTCACTCACACACACACACACACACACACACACACACACACACACACACACACGCTCGCTGCCTGCTGTCTGTGGTATGACAGGCAGGACTAATGTTTGTTCTGGAGCAATAACACAATTAGGATTCCACACATTTCTCTCTCCACACACACTCAACGTGTGGCCCCCTCGTCTCACCCACTCCCCCCTCACCTCCCACATTCGCTCCCTTCTCCTCTTTCCTCCTCCTTCCGTCCTTGCCCTTCTCTCCGTTAACAGATCGCTGTCAATTCCACCTCGCGTGGACAGGCAACAAATAATATTGATTTAATAAGACCGGATTGCTGCAAAACTACAGGCCTCTGTTAGTCACGTGTGTGTGTGTGTGTGTGTGTGTGTGTGTGTGTGTGTGTGTGTGTGTGTGTGTGTGTGTGTGTGTGTGTGTGTGTGTGTGTAGATGTACTTTATTCTTGGCACAGCTCTCCTGCTCGGTCCACTGCTCTTCCGCTTAGGGTTTGATGCAGGTGATCTTCCACCATACACCAATTAACCTTTCTCTCCCCGTCTCGCTCACACACACCGGAGCTCCTCTCCCACAGCTCCTGACCTGAGTGTAAAATAGCCATTTCCTCTTCATTTTGTTCACAAGGAAAACTGATGCCTCACCTACCCCTCCCTCCTCTTCCTCCATCCTCTTCCTCCCCCTTTCTTCTCTCCCTCGCCTTTTCTTTCTCCACTGTCTCTTCACCTTTCTTTCTCTCTGACCCTGTTTTGTGTTCTGCTGTGTGTTGAGGGTGTTGTCTTGATCCTGTGTGTGTGTTACAGTTATGTAACTGTAGTCTCTCCCTGGGAATGGACCGCCGCTTCTTTGAGCTCGGCTTTTTGCTTCCTCCCGCCCACTGCCCCGGCAGCAGCCTATGAAGGGAGCCAGTGGCTTCCCGTCAGCCAGTGGGAGAGGGGAGCTGTGTTTTGACAGGGTGGAGGAATGCGAGGAAGGCGGGGTCTTTCCAGGAAGTGGATGGCAATAGAGTCAGATCCTGGACTCTTTGGCTGAGCTACTTATTTGGCACCCTGGAAAAGATTGAACGTCGATGACACTTTTGTGTGTGTGTGTGGAAACAAGCCGATCGAAGCTGTTTTATTTTTCAGTGACCACAAGAGTTTTTCTGTTGTATTTTCACTTTTAGACAAGGAAATGAGTATCTTTTTGATTCATTTGAAGTTGTTTGAAGTTAAAGTTGGACATTGTGTATGTTGGCAAAGGAAACATTAACATAAGCATTACTTAAATCTTAAAAAGGCTCAGTAGGAGAGAGGGGAGGAGGGAAGGAGAGAGAGGGAGGAAGGCTGACTTGAAGTCACTGGGTCATCTGTTTCTGGCCTGTGTTCCTGGAAACCAGGCCTGATGAGAGGATTGGATGGGTGGGTAGATGGATAGATGGGAGAATGACAGGGGAGAAAGGCTTTGCCCAGGGTGCTCATTTTCTGTGTGTGTTTGGAGGGTGAGGGATGGACGGGGGAGAGAAATGCTGAGCCTGTCGTTTACTAGGCTGAGTCCTGACTTGTCGACGCTCCGGCTGCACACAGTGATCTGCAGAATGCCTGGCATTTAGAGGAAACAGGAAAAAAAGGAGACGGGGGGGAAAGACAGAAAATTAAAGAGAGAGAATAGTTCAACGAAAAGAGTAATCCAAGAAAGGAATGAACACACACATGGTGATGTTTTTATGCCATTTAATCTAGGATCAATTAAACTCGGCATGGCAAGTTTAAGGTTTCATCAGACACTGGCATCAAGATTTGGGTTCATGCATTACCTTGCACCAACTGCAGATTGCTAATAGCTCCTCATCTGCCTCGATTTATGTGCAGATGCAGGCGACCGACCGCAGTATAACCTTGGAGGCTCATTTGCATTCTGTAAAAGTGGAGAAACGCTCGTTCATGCAGGGAATGTGAGACGTGGCAATGACAAAACTTCCAAAACTCCAACATTGTCTTGATAGCAGGAGCCAGAGTTTGGAGAAAAGGGCCTTTTGTGCTTGTGCTGCTAGTTTGAATCCCAGATTTTTGGGGCAAATTCATAGTTCATATTTCTGTGTTGTGTTTGCATTGATGTGTTCATCCTATGCAGAGACACCCAGTTTGTTTGGGCTGTAACTAATGATTATTTTCGTTATCGATCAATCTGATTGTTTTCACGATTAATTGAAAAATGCTCATCACAATTTTCCAGAGCCTAAAGTGACATCTTCAGATTGTTTGTTCAACCAACAGTCCAAAACCTTCATTTATTATCATACATGACAAAGAAAAGCAGCAAATCCTTACGTTTAAGAAACTGGAACCAGCAAATGTCTGTGTTTGACTTAAACAATCTATTGATTATCAGAATAGTTAATAAGTTAATAAATTTCTTTTAATTGATTAATCAACTAATTGTTGCAGCTCTATTTTCTGCTGAGGAAACAGATTTTCCTGCACCCAGACAATCACAAGTTCATTTATTTTCTTACTTGTGGAAGTGTCCTTGAACAAGACAATGAACATTTAACTGTTAGTTCATTGTTAATTTCCCTTGACAAGTTCCACATGATGAGCTCCAGCTCAATGTGCAATAAACTTTCATAATAAGGTGTTTTGGACATTTAAACAACATTCAAGAGAACACTTTCTTTTACCCTATTTCGAGGGATTAAGTTATTAAGGAGATCAGTGTTTATCCAGTGATATGATTGATTGATTTTTACAGGGAAAAGACCACATGGTTTTACAATCTTTACTTGTGTTGTGGCACTGAAGTAAAATGGCCTGATTAAAAGTTTTAAAAGAGACTTGTTAAAAGTGAATTGAAAGCCGTGAGCAGCAGCTGGTCGGTTGAGGCTTTCGTTCACCATCAGATGTGGTTTCTTGAGGTGCTGGATCTCATCTGTTCGGGGCAGAAAAGGTGCTTTAAAGGCCTCAGATCCGGGAGTTTAGAGAGGAGCTTGTTCATACATGGTTTGCAAGTGGAGCGTGTGTGTGCGCTCTCCTATGTGTCCATTGCATTCCACTCCACCCGTTCCGAGTTCTTCTTCGTGGATGACATATCATTACCGCAATTACAGGGCAAGAGGACTTCGACCATAGACACACACACGGAGGCATGCACACATAAAGGCCCTGTGCAAATGTATGCACACACATATGCAAACCAAATGCATGAAGGCAAATTGAAGAGCACGCTGAAACTCTGAATTTTGTTTCAAACACTTTGCCTCTGTCCCTCTCTTTCAGCCTCTCAATGCACACACACACTCTCTCTCACACACACACACACACACACACACACACACACACACACACACACACACACACACACACACACACACAGACTGCATATGTGCAGAAAGCTGCCAGCCGACGTGGGAACCCGAAGAGGTTCCATCTTTTATAAATCCCCTCTCTGTCTTCCCATATGTGTGTGTGTGTGTGTGTGTGTGTGTGTTCACGCTCCCCTCAGAGTAAGCACAAGCACAGCATTCCTCTTTGCCTCCCTCTCCACCCTTCTTTCCCTCCCCCCTCTCTCCTTTTCTGCATCTCCCCCTTCTCCACTCCACCTCTCTCCCTCTCTTCTGGTAAAAAGGTACTCACTCTATCTGTGTGTGTGTGTGTGTGCGTGTGTGTGTGTATGTCTGTCTGTGTGTATTCGAAAGAGGGTGAGTGAGAAAGAGAGAGCAGGTCTCTCCTAGACTGAATACCTTTTGTAAAAGGAGCTGGGGTTGAATGGGAGTGGTGTTGGTGGCAGTTTCCCACCATATTTAGAAGCGACCCCCCCTTTCTCCAAACACACACACACACACACACACACACACACACACACACACACACACACACGGTCATACACCAATGTGTCTGTGTGTATTAAATGCCAGCACAGATTAAAGTTGACAGTTGATAAGATGGCTTTAAAAGGACTTGGATCAATCCCAGTAGTGTTTGGTGTATACTGTGTTTGTATCCATGTGTATTTCTGTGCATGTGTGTGTGTGCGTGTGTGTGCTGCAGTGAATAGATAGTCATTCACTTCTGAGCACTGACACCTGAGAGCATTCCTCGCTGCTTAACACACCCAGGATGAGGAAAAGGATACCTACACTTGTGTCTCTCTTTCTCTCTCCGTTATCTCTCTCTTTCTGTGTCACTACATTTACATGCACATTACAAATCAGGTACACCGATGTGTTAATACAGGAAACTGATGTATGACGAGTTTCTACTGAGCGTGCATGTATTTTTGACCACAGTCAATCTCTGTCATCGAAACCCCGTCCAGACGACTCATACTCATGACTGTTAAACCACAGACTTATAGAGAATAATATTACCTAAGCACCAAATAAAGTTCAGTTTCGACTCTCCTGCTTGCTCTCTCTTATTTCTCTATTTTTCTATAACTGAAATTAACCTAAGAAAAACTTTCCCTTCCCTGATTGCGAGGTTGAAATTAGGAAGTTGCTGACCTGCGTTCAGTTCACAAAGCCGGGCCAGATTGGCGTATTGAGGCTGATGAAACCCGCCGTACCTTTTATAATTGAACTCTTAGTGTGAATAGAAGTGTGTTATGTTTCTCTTCTGTTCTTTTTTATTAGTTTATCCATCTTCTTCTCCTCCTGTCTGCACCTCTGTCCTTTGTCTTCTTTTATTCTCACCAGAAACTAGATGCTCAAACTTGGGGATTTACACAAATTTGTCATGTATATTTGTTTTTACTTTCCTGTTGCGCTCAGCTGTGAATATTCTGCAAAGTAGGAGGAACTGAAGACTGTCAATGGTATGAAGGGTCATGACAGCACTGACTTGCTTCTCTGTTTTTTAATCACATGGTTGCTGTTATTTAAAAATGGCGGTTGAGTAAGATTGTAAAGCTTGTGCACGAGCCGTCAGCAAAGTTCAGTAGTCCAAACTCCACCCCTGTATTTTGCAGCCCAATGAAAACTAGTACCTCGGTTGCAGGGCAGTTTTTTGTGGTAGGAACCAAAATCAGAACCAGCATTAAGTTCCTGAAAGAGTTCCCAAGTTCCTGGAAAAGTTGGATGAAAGGGCACAGAGTCTGTCTTTCTCTCTGTTAGTGGATATTAGTGCAGAGTGTAGCTGTGTTATCCAGGACAGGAAGCAGCGGTTCCTTTTGGTGTAATTACCACAGAGCTCTGACATAACATGTTCTATCACCGTTCTGCATATCAGCGTGTTTGTGGGTTTGATATCAACATATGCATAGTTCTGCAACAGCGTATTAAGCTTCCATTAATAACACCAGACAAAGACAAAACACTTGAGCAGTTGATGCTAAAAAAAGCAATTACAGTGAATTTGCAATCAAATGCACCACATTTTTTTCCCAAATATATTTATTGTCTTTTATTTTATAACAAGACAACATACACTTAAACATTGAAACAATCCCTATAACCCCCCACCCACCCGACAGCGTCATACTCTCAGTGCAACAAAAATACATCGAACAGTTACAACTTAAATGCACCACATTTGTTGGAAGAATTTTTGGTTTAATCCCATGTTCACTGTTCTAAGAAAGGCCTCCAACACCCTACTGTATTTAACATTGATAGAAAAGCACTATCTGGCCTGTTTGGAGCTCAGACACATTCCTCAGACAAAAAAAAAAATAGCTTCTTGTAGATTAAAGTCTGTGTGGCTCTCAAAGTTCAGCTCGCTCTCTGTCCGAGTTTCTCGACTTTTATAGATTTCCATCATCTCCGCTGCCTGTCCCTTGATAATAGCGCCTGGGGTGGACCGCGGGATTACATCTGAAATCAATGCTTATCTCTTTTCTGTGACACATTCACTTCTGAGAAGGACTTGTCACATCAGTCATGTGTGAACCATGTATCATCCTACTCTGGAAAGACTGACCGAAAGCTAAATCATTAGCAAGTCTTAGAATAAATCAAGAGAATAAAGAAGAGCCTTTGACGTCCACCAGTGTACTGTGGATCACACAGGAGCAAACGCCAAAGTTATTGACGAGTTTATCAGCCTGATGATTGGTGATTTGTGTTGGAAAAGGAGACAAAGAAAAGCCTGTTGTGAATTTTGCTCATATCTAAGTGTGCAGAAGGTCAAGAGGAGTTGGAATAATGTTGTGAACTCTCAGCCCAAACTGCAGGAGAAAACTTCAAGGCTGCTTTGCTCACAGAAATGGAACTTTACTGGATAAAATTACTCAGTATGTGATTCACCACGTATTAATATGGCAGTAAAGAACATGTTTTAAATCAGTATTAGACAAAGCTTTCTAATTTTAACATGTTTGAGCTCATTAAGTGTATTTCAAGATTTAAAACATGTTGAAAACTCCCAATCGTAAACTTTTTTTTTTCAAGCTGACAAATCTTCTTCCTGCTGTCATGAACCGCAGAGGAAAAATACAAACCAGGAGAGTCAGACATGCTGATGCACTGATTCAGGATTGCACTGAATGACGAATGCCATGACACTGACTTTGATCTTCCCAACTGCAAGAATTAAAAAGCAGCTGTCAATCTGTGCAGCAGGGCAGAAGAAATGCGTGCGTATCACCTGTGGCTTCTTTCACCGTGCTGGCAGAGAGTGCGTGCTGTCACCGTGTTTTATTTTCTTTACGTCATTTAATCATCTCTGCGGTTTCAGGTAAATAAGGAAGTGGATCAGATTGTCATATGATCAGTTTCACATGGTCCTGCCAGATGTTTTGTTTTTATCACTAATCCATTCATCAGCAGACAAAGAGAAGTTGGTAAGACATCATAAGATCTTTTGATTTTTTTTTTAATGGATGTTGTTTAGTGAGTTCATTTTTGCTAAATATGGACATTTCAAGACTTGTTTCCCAGAGTTTAATCAGAGCAAGGAATACCAGTGTCAAGAGTTTTGGGCTGTTTGGAGTTTCACAAAGGAGTGTGTGTATGCCTGTGGCTGTGTGAGTGATGGTAGGAAGACAGAGGTGTGAAGCCGTCGACTGGAAGTAAGTCAGACAGTCTGTTAGCTGGTTGTGAATATTCAGTATGCTTCATCAGGATGGACAAACTGGAGTCACTGGGCGTGTGTGTGTGTGTGTGAATGATGAATGGCTGTATGAGTAATGACTGTCGTGTTATGAGGTCAGAGCTGACCCTGAATATCTAGGGCTTCTGTGTGTGTGTGAATGTGTGCGCTCCATCTCGGTGTGTTTTACTCTATGCATCTTTTATGTTAGGGGGGCAGTCTCCATGCTTACACAGGGCTTTCTGTGTAATGACACAGACACGTGTACATGCACACACACGTGCACACGCAAACATTCGTGCACCCGGACAAGTAGGTGATTGTTTTCTGGATTCAACATGGAATTTTTCAATTTAACATTTTATCCCTGCTGGGAATCGACACCTTATTCCTCCCACATTCCACAGGGGAACGGAAACCACTGTGTGTGTGTGTGTATGTGTGTGTGTGTGTGCGCATGTGCATGTAGATATCTGAAGCTATCAACAGCAGCATCCATCTGGTAATGATTCCACTGGAAAACAAAGGTCATTATTCATTCATTGATACATTAAATTTCCCAGATATGTGCATTTAATCCTGTAGGAAACTTGTGCAACACACCACAGCTGCAAAACAAAAAATGCATCTACATTTTCCCTACGTTTAACTTCCACCGTGTATGAGGCAGATTTCAGAGTCGCGTCTGAAGACAAATAATCAGTTTTTTTTTTTTTTCACAAAGTTGCTTCTGCACTGTGTAATTTTCTGCATCAATTGCTCCAAATTTCAGTGAAAGGTTAAGTGCTTAAATGCAGAGGATGGCAATGCCAAGGAATTATATAACGAGACGTCAGTTAGATGAACACAGCCCATTTGTGTTTATAGACCGGTCTATAGTTGCTTTAAAGGAATAGTTTGACATATTGAGTTTTTAATTACATATTTCAATGTATCTGAGCAACATAGAAAATTATCTGCTGGATACGGCGAGAGGTAGGTGACAATTTGTAATTTGTTGTGAACTTTAGAAAAGAATTAGCAAAACGTTTTTGCCAAGTCGACAGTTTTGCTTTCAGGTGCCAAAACATGACATTTATGATATTGACGTGTATTTGTTGTTGGCTTGTAGAATGTGGATTTTCCAGTTGAAATTCTTCACTTCCTGTATGCAGAAAATACTTCCTGCTGGGAACATTACCCAACAACAAAAGTCTGTCAGCATCTCATTTCCACCAGTGATTCAGGCTGATGTGTAACAGAAATTATATAAATATAATGAATTTCTTGAGAAACTTCTTAAGAAAATAAAGGGTTATTTTAAGAACACGGGGTTATTGGAAGAGAAGTCCTGGACTGTCCTCCTCTTCATTCACTCTCTATTTATCATATAAGCCGATCCTTCATGTACTTATTCCCTCTCTCTTCCTCCCTCCTTCTTCTCTGTCTCGCTTTTCTCTTTTTCCTGGCAGAGCTCAGAGTGGTGTTACCATCTGTCTGTGATGTGTCCTGGACGCAACTGTGTGTGTGTGTGAGTGTGTGTTCAAGGCAGGATGGCCAGGCTGAGCTGGGAACGGGGCTCAGATGGAGAAAAGAGGGAGAGTTTAAGACTAAGAAAAATCAAGATTTAAATGAAGAGATGGAGGCAGAAAGGCGAAAGAGACACAGAGGGTGATGTGCGAGTGTGTGTGTGTGTGTTTATGTCGCAACAGTATGAGCCACAGCTGTGTGATCTACTAACCCTCTCAAAGACCTCGTCGGCGCTAGAAGACGACCAGCTGAAAGAAAAGACACACAATGACACACAGCTGTTTTCAGAGGAGTGCTGTGTGTGTGTGTGTGTGTGTGTGTGTGTGTGTGTCAGAGATGGATATTAGTGATTTCTTTTACTTACTTAAATGAAAAGCAAAAGCATACTGTGTGTGTGTGTGTGTGTGTGTGTGCGCGTGTGCGTGTTAATAGCTTTTTACCATTAGTCAGTAGCTCTTTAGCAGTGATTTCACTCACCAGCGTTTAATTGAAACACCTACGTCATTCAATAATCTACCTCTGGCAGTGAGTGTGTGTTTGTATCCATGTGCATGTGTGTTTGTGTGAGCAAGGTTTGCATTTGCAGAACACTTTGGCTGGTCTGTCTGCTGTCGTTTGTGTGTGTGTGTGTGTGTAATCCCCCCCAGGAGACTGTATATGTATCACTGCTGACGTAAGTGTGTGGAAGCTTCTGCACTTGAGTTGTGTTGTTTTTGCTGTGTGTGTGTATAAGTGCATACATCTTGATAAAGTTCGGGTTAGCAACTCGGTCGAACCTGACGGGGCCCACGTGCACGACCGTAAAACACTGCCTTGGGTTTTTTTTTTTTGTTTGTTCTTGCCCCATAGCTAATTAGGTGAAGCCATGTTATTTTCCACTTAAGATGAATGGCTTCGGTTGTTTTTTTTCATACGTATGCTTATTGGTTTTACTGCTATTATTATACAGGCAAAGAAACCATCTCCAGATTTAGCTCTTTGGGTTGCTCTCTAAAGAGCGCCGACACAATTGACCCCAGGAGCCCTCAGAAGACGTCTATTCTTGCACCGTGTTTGCATGTTCATATGGAAAACTAATCTGCCGTCTTTATAAAGCTAACAACAGGTGCAGTTTTCCCCATTCAACTACCAAACTAAGACCTCATTCATCCAATATTTCTTTTTTTTTCTTATTAATCCTCCAAACAGGATATTCACTATAATCCCTCCTGTATTTTACAAGACTATTGTTGATGATGAAGTGCTTTGAATTGGTCTCTCATCTCTGTTTTGCTCTGCCTCTTTCATCTTTTTTTTCTCTTTTATATTGACATGATATGACTTGTGTTTTTACCAAAGCTGATATGCTTGTGCAAAGAGTAGAAGACAACATGTTAGGAGAGCACCAATGTTAATCTGTCAGGAACACTGGAATAATGTAATGTCCGGTGTCTCTTCCTATTTGTCGACTTTTTTTCCTCTTGTGCACGAGTCTATCTTTTCTAACCTTTTTTTTGTCTGAGCCAATTTTCTCTCTCTTTCCATCTCTCTCTTCTGCTTGTGTGCACCTTTTGCTAGAATTGGACTTCTGTCTCAAGCTCAATCTAGTATTCCAGTCTGTCTATCTGTCGTGTTTCACGTGCACCTCTGTTATTATAGTTTTGATCCAAGTGCTTATCGAAATTGGGATGGAAACCTTGTGGCTACAGTAAACCCAATGGAAACTGGCTAATTTAATTAAAGCTCCTCAACAGTGCAAAAAGGTTTTCACGCTCACGTGAAGTGGAAAATTGTTTTGTCGACGAGGAAATTGCACGAGTAGCGTTGATGGAAACACACTGGTAGGCTGGCATCATGCAGGCTTTGCACAATCTGGCCTCATATTTCATTGTGCAAAGCAATAGTTTGACATTGTGTTGCGCCTTTTGTTGCTTCTGCATATAAAGTCATTTTATAGCTTCACCTTTGTAACATGGCCAACAATAGCAGACAGTAAAAATCACCAACACTTTCTCACTTCTTTCTTGCTGATGTTTTGTTTTATGATCTTCTGGAATCCTGTTTGATTGCTTTCAACCAACACGGGAAAAAACCCCTGATTTTTATTTTTGATGTCAAACATTTCTGTGTAAATCATGTGATGACACAAAGGAATCTATGTGAGTGAACACTTCTGACATTCCTCATTCTCTCTCTCTCTCTCTCTCTCTCTGTACTTTCCCAGGTAGGGCAGTTCAGTGAATTTCTCCATGAATGTACGTCACAATGATGATGACAGACCAGATTCCACTGGACTTGGCTCCGCCCCCCCTCCTGAACGGGGAGGTCCCTCTCATGCCTCACATGGTTAACGGTGACGCAGCACAACAGGTAAACACTCACACCGATATATATATATATATATACACACACACATACGCACGCGTCTGTCGTTTGTATTCACTTATCCTTGCAAATGCTTCTTTCAACATTCCTGTGTGGCCATATACACACACCGACCAGATGCACGCCAGAATTCACATCAAACAGTCGTGCAGGCACTTCTCTTTGTTTTCATTTCGTCGCATGGCTCGTGGGTTGTTGCCACAGGTAATGAACAGCTGTTACAGTAAAACATTTGTCATATAACTGGAATGAGAATAAACACAGATGCATACACTTGCATCATTCAGTCCTAGAGACGCTTTTTTTTTTTTTTTTTTTTTTTTTAACACCGCACGCAACTGACTGACTGGCTCCATTGATAGATCCCAGGCCTTAGCTTCAATGACTCTGGAAAAGGATTCAACAGCTTTTCTGAGACTGACTGATCTTATCAGAAGCGGCAGAGCCAACTGGATCACCTTCAAAGTGCGAAAGCCCCGCCCGAGCCCTGCGTCGACGAAAGGAAGCGATGAACGTAATTAAAAGCATCACAGTTAGTTGACCTCGGTCTAATCCCGTTGTCACAGACACACTTTTACAGCGTGCGCCTTTGGTGGATGAGAGATGGCGGTGATGATGTTTGTGCATCATCCCCTGCCTGTTCCCTCATAGCCCAGAGGAAGCACGGTGGGAGGGTTTTGGCTGCGACACATAACAGTTAGGGAGGGTTTTGGCTGTAACACACAGCAGTTAGGGAGCTCTTTTTATTGTAACACCCTGCAGTTTAAACTCGGTTCCCAGTGTGGAATCAGGGATCGAGACCGATGATTATATAGATTCGACTCTGCATGCGTGTGTCCGTGTTTGTGTGTATTTGTTTGTTCCTTGGCCTGTCTTACACCCTGTGTGTTTCTTTCACCCTTTCAGTGTGTGTGTGTGTGTGTGTGTGTGTGTGTGTGTGTGTGTGTGTGTGTGTGTGTGTGTGTGTGTGTGGGCACACAAGTGTCTGTGTTGAGTCTGAGTACATTCTTGTTTGTGTTTTTTGTTTTTCCTGTTTGCTTGTCTATCAGATTTCCTGTCTGTCTATCTGTGTTTACCTGCCTACACCTGTTTACGTGTGTGTTTATGTGTCTGTGTGTTCCTTCAGGTGCAAAGCAAAGACAACAGATACATTGTTCTGGTGCACCAGTTTATCATTCTACAATATTTACTGTTTAAAGACATGCATTGTGGAGAAAGTCTTATAAAGGGCATCATCACATCTAGCTGTAAATGTAGCTCAATGGAATTTCTCATAATTTAGTTTCTTTCATTTTCCTTTCTGACAAAGTGAAACTGGGGTTTACTGTAGGAAATATTCTTTTTTCACAGTTTGTTTTCCTTCTAACTTCATATTAACATTTTGTGAGTTTGATGGACTGTCTGGATAATTACAGCATCAGTCATCACCCATTCTGTCAAAACACAACAAATTTGCTTCACGACTATTTTAGACATTTCACGCACTGTGAAACACTTTAGCTTGTGAAGGTTTTATCCATAACCCAAACTGTACATACAGACACTCACTCCACACCCATCCACCCACATGGTCTGATATGGGGGTTTTCTCAGTCCTTGGGAAACATGGGTCGCCCTGTACTATGCTGGGGTTCCCATAGCAACAGCAGCCGCTGCAGCAGACAGAGCAGGAAGTGTGTGTGTGTGTGTGTGCGTGTGTGTCTGAGGGAGAGGAGCAGGTTAGCGCTGAGATGGGAGCGCATGCAGACGCTACAGGAGGAACGCAGGATATGAGGATTTTACGACGGCACACCTGTAGAGCTTAGACCGGGGCTGTGCTTGTGTGTGCATGCATGTGTGCGTGAATACGTGTGTGTGTAATGGAGGGTCACCTGTTTCATGTCTACAGCCATGTGTACACCCTCAACAATCTGTATGCGGAGAATATGACGGTAAGGTGCATGCACACTCCCTTCCGGCATATTCACCAGGATCAAATCAGTGTCACACATTTTGACTTCATTTGTGTGTGTGTGTGCTAACTGTCTGTGTGTTTAATTGTGATACATGCATCACTCTGTTTGTGTGAACTGGTTTTAGTGGTTTTCTGCCAGTGGTTAAAAGAGAAAGGCTTTTGTTGAATCAGGGTGTGTGAGACAGCAGTATTGTCTCACCATTAGCTTATCTAACACCTCATTCATATGTGTGTGAACTCTCTGTGTCCGCCCTGCTCCGATGGTTACTGTGTGTTATGTCACCTCTGCGAGCCTATTGGCTGCCCAGCTGAGAGCTTGTCCTGCTTTGTGATTGTTGAAGATGGATTTATGGCATCATGTGTGATAGGGTTTTTTTTTCCTTATTGACATCTGATATTCATAAATGTGTTTTCTAACTGTGTTATTTTTGTGTGTGTGTGTCTGCACAGGTGATCCTGGTGCAGGTGAACCCGGGGGAGACGTTTACCATCCGGGCAGAGGACGGCTCACTGCAATGCATCCAGGGTCAGTCCCATCATGCATTATTATATTATCATATTAACATGCGGCCTGGTATCACTTTGAGGCTGAGTATTTCCCATCACATTAATCGTATGTCGGCTGCACATGCTTCCATCATGTTTGTGGGTTGGAAATGCAATTTAATGATTTCACAATAACTTAATTCACTATTTATTTGAACAGCAAAATCATGCTAGTTTTATTGCGTGGCAGTACAAGTGAAAGCAAAGATGCATTCGTGCACTTTTGTAGAGTTTGGAAAAATCATTCACCAGTTGGTTGCAAGCCAGACAAATTTTCAAAGCTTTATCTTAATCCAAGAAACTACGAAATTATCCTATTAATGATGACCATTAGCATTACTCAGCAAAGCTCAAAATGTTTCCACCAGCACACGAACGCATCGTATCAGTTCTTTCAACTGCATCACCGTACAGCAGCAACGTGACTTATCTCTGGCAAGTTTTAAATCTCTACACCGATGTTTGCTTTTCAAAAACTGCACAAAATAACAGTCCCTGATTGGAGGCTTTCAGGAGTGCAGTGAATAATGCAGCAGCAAGGGTGAGGAAAAGGAAGTGAGGGGGGGAAATGCTTGCGTCTGAGCGTGTTATCTTCAAATTAAAAAACACTAGTTGAAACAGTGACAGAGTGGACAGCCGCGGTCTCACTCTCTGGCTTCATCTGATACCGGCGCATGAAAAGAGTGGAAATGTAAGCCACTTAGGGAGCTCTTAAAGACGGAAGGAGGTGGCAGTAACACGGGAATTCCCCAACTCGCGTCTCACTTTGATGATGTCAGCAGAGTAAGCTGTTACTCTGAAACTTTGAAAGGGCGCCTTTGTTTTCATCTCAGCCTCTCTCCCTCTTTCTGTCTCTTGCTTCTTCTCCCACTCTTTCTTTGCCCTCTGTGTGAAGGTTTTCTTTGAGTGAGAGCAGTTTTGGCTCAGACACTGACTCCCCCCCCCTTGGAAAAAAACCCCCACCACCACCCCATACTCTATGTTGTAACTAATTACAGCCCGCCTCCTTTTCTCTGCCCGCCGTGTAATTCAATTTTTCCCTGAAATCAGAGGGATCGACCCAGGCGGACCTTAGAGGCACAGATAATGCCAGATTGCATCCGTCCAACCTATCATGGACTGTCTCTAAGATGTGCAGATACAGTTGACTAAGAAATTTATAGATATGAATCAGTGACTCATGGAAAGAGGGATTAAATAAAAGAATGGCTTGCTGCATGGTAATAGATGAGCAGGATACCAGACACTAGTAGTATTGACATAGTTGGGGTCTGGCGGTTGTCTGTTTATTTGTGTGGGTGCATTTGTGCACTTGCATGCAAAATTTAGCAACACGGGCACAGTGCGGATCTGTGTGTGCTTTTTTGGGGGGCTTTTACTACAGTGGACGACAGTTAATTGGGCGGGTGGCTGAGGGCTCGGGGTCATGTTTGAATGCACATATTATTAATGTGGAGGGCCACACACACACAAAGTCTCGCTCACTCTCTCTCTGTCTCTCTCCCGAGGAGGTCACTGGGTTTAATGAGAGGTGGAGTGTGGCAGCGTGTTTCGAAGGCGAGCTGAGTCGCTCTTTAGACAAGAGACTCGGTGTGATTACAGAGACCTCAGAGCTCCGGGTTTGCGCATGCATGCGTACTTGCGTGCCCGTGTGTGTGTTTGCACTCCGGCGTGCTAGTGTGCAAGTGTGTGTGACAGAGAGCGAGATTACAGAGACCTCAGGGCACAACCAGGAACCAGCTTTTATATAAAGTAACCTCTGTTTAGCTGCTGCACTGCGGTGCATGCATGCAAACATGCATACACGTACACACACAGGCACAGATGCCCTGCCAAGGCAGAACCAGCCTGGAGACGTCGACACGGCAGCCAAAAGAGATTCTTTCATACGAACCGTCAGCCTTCCTTCTCCTCTCTCCCTCTTTTACTCCCACCTCCTTCCTTCTCCTCCACTCCTCCTCGTTTGTCTGCCTCTACCTTAAAGCAAACCTGGAGCAGAAAAGAGACGCTTGTGTTTGTTGGATTGATGTTAAGTGCTGCTCATTAGCCACATGCTACTGGCTGAATTTTGCCCTTTTATTTGGACTGAAAGTTTACGTAAAGTTTTTTTACTATGCTCAACAAATTCCATAACCTCGGGGCACATTAAAATCCAGTTGGAGCTGCACTGTGCACGTTCAAATAATTCATGTTTGCTCTGAAAAGTTTTCACTTGCTTTCAGTCATCCTGTCAGTGATGCCAGCAATATGCTTCCTCTAACTGCTTTCTTCCTGAAATTGTCTCTGTATTATTTTGCTTTTACAACTTTATGGGTGTCTCTTTGTGTCGCTTTTGTTGCAGTGAATCAGTGTATCTGAATCTAAAATCCTTTCCTGTATCAGTCTGTGTGTGTGTGTGTGTGTGTGTGTGTGTGTGTGTGTGTGTGTGTGTGTGTGTGTGTGTGTGTGTCTGCCTGCCTGCGTGTCTCCATCCTCTGTTTAAACAGACTGACCTCTCGGTGCTCTGGGGTCATTTTTGTCTGACCCCTCGCCACCCCCGCTCCCCGTCTATCTCCCGCCGTCTCACCCTGTTGCTCTCATGTATACCCTCCCTCCTTTCCCCTCCCCTCTCTCAACCCCCCCTCCCTTTCTCTCTCTCTCCCTCCCCCACTAAGACCATTCCCCTGAGCTTTCCCACACTCACATCAAAGGACAAGACTCTAGAGGGTGTGTTAGAGCACCCTGCTATGGAATGTGAGTGTGTTAATGTGTGTGTGTGTGTGTGTGTGTGTGTGTGTGTGTGTGTCTATGTGTGTTTTACAAGGCTGTGTTGGTTTACTGTGTTGTTTGCTCTTTGTTGGACTTTTATGAGGGATGATGAGGCCAGGGGGTGAAGACCAGGAAACCGTGCCCAGCCAGGGAGGATGTGACATCATGAGGCATGGGTGGCCACAGCCACAGGTCTCCTGTAGGGACGGTCAACAGATGATTGTTTTGAGTTTTACGATATCATGCAATCTGTGGTGGTGTCGAGTGTCCTCATCAGCATCTCAATAAAGTTGTGAGAGATGGTTGATCTGTGCTGCGTTTGCCTTGAGGCTAATCATTTTGCCACCAACAAATTTGCATGCAGATAATGTTGGCAGTTAACCAGCTAAACACCTCTTGTTTTATCTGCTAGAATAGTGTTTCCAAGTTAAGAGGCCACTTTGGATAAGTGGCAAAATCCACTTTTCTTCAATGACATGTTTTTGTTAAATAGGAGCTCAGTAGGAAAACTGTTTCCACACTGCAATAATTTATTGGTTTAGATCCTTTTAAATTATTTTCATTATTTAATTGGAGCTAACTCGAACCCCCTTGAAAAGCAGATGGTGCATCTCAATGGGTTTATTCTCAAATTAAAAAAAAATAAATTGGTTCAAAATGAGTAATGATCAAACCAAATGAATAACTGTCTTATCCGGTCAAAATGAAAACAAATTCAAACAAAATTGTTCCTGCAGGCTATTTTCTTATGATTAATTTAGAACATTAAACATGTTCAGTATTAAACTGAATTGATTACAGGAACAGTGGTTCTGTTTTGCCTGCATGGACTGTGAATACAGAATGCATGATTAGCATGCCTGATCCTCACTGCTGCATTACTGCAGAGGCATGCTGGGAAATGTAGTCCCATGCTGTGCTGCAGTCCAGGTAGCCCAGTTTCTCACAAACACTAGTTACGGTGGATGTTGCCGGTTGTGACCTCAGTGACGTGGTCTCTGCACCAGCTGTGTGCACACGATTCTTCACATGTGTGTCATCTGGACAGAGCAGAGTGTGAATCATGTCAAGGTCTGTTTTGTGTTTTAGCAGCAGTTGTGTGTTTGTTTGCTCTCCTTCTTTGTGTCTCCCTCACTGTTACTCTCTCTCTCTCTCACCCTGTGGCTGCATCCTAATTCTGCTATTTCATACGTCCGCGCTCCTGAAATCGATCAGGCCCGCTGTCATTAAAGACATTCCACTTACCTTATTTCTGCTCAGAGGAGCTTAGATGGAGGATGCACAAGAGCACCTTAGGCGGAAGTCTTTTATCTGACAGATACTCTCTATTGAAAATGTGTCTGTAATTGGATGCTGCATTGCAACCACATCACTACAACACTGCAGCTTTTTCACATTACTGAAGCAGCCACACAAATATTGTCAACTCAGGTTGAAATCGATCACATTTTCTTTCAGATTGTGTTGTTTCCTTATTGACTCAACATGGTCAGAATGGCGACATCTTTTTCTTTTTACTGTCTTTACAGAGCTTGCTTGTCTCACAAAGTACGATATTCTTGCTGTTGTCATACAGTAGTGATTGTTTATTGGCTTTATTCCTGCACTGTGATCAGCCAGAAGTAAGAGCTTCAATGTAGGATATTTTCATTTTCTATAAAAGCCAAGGCCACTACATTCTTTCCACACATTATGAGGAGTCATTAATTTTTGGGAATTGATTAGGAAAAACAAATTGATAAATTGGACATAATAATTTGTGAAATTATGATAAAATACCTTTTTTCCTTTAAGGGTCATTGTAACCCATGATTTTAATATATAATATCATTGTATCTCTATTTCTTTGAAGGGAGGAACTAAGAGAAATGAGCTGATGAAGGGAGCTTGGATGCACCCTCTGTTTTTCTTCCCTCTCAAGCATTTCTGTCCATTTCTCTCAGCGCCTGTGTCTGTCTCGTTCAGCCTGTCTGTCCCTTCATCTCACTCGGTTTGTCTCGGCCTCTCTCTGCCTCGGTGCTCGTCTCAGTTGGATGGACGATGCAGATATTCTTCTGCTGGTTTCCCTGCATCACTACACACGCATGCCGAGTTTCTCTTTGTCTAGACCGTTGCCGGAGTGTGCACTTCTACACTTTGATGTAAGTGGAAATAGCTGGTTGAGAGAAATATGGTGGAAAGTCTCGCGGCCTGTGTTTACAGCGGACCAGATGGCTCTAAACAAGACGGGGGAGAAGACACAAATACACTTTTCTCAGAAGGGCAGAATTTAGAGTACTCTTCTAGGTGGTACTGCTGCTGCTTGGTTGTTTGGGGAACTTTTGAAACTTGTCTTAAAGTCCCACCTGTATGGGACAGTGTGACAATCCAACAGAGCAGGATGTACAATGTCTGTGCGTGTGGAAGACGGTTGTCATCTGAAAGGATTTCGCAGTATGTGTATTGAAATGAAGGTGTATTTTATTTTGTCAAATTAAAAGGAAGTATTGTGTGCTTCATCTCAAATGTACAGCAGAAGGTGTGTGCGCTTGTGTGCAGAATGTGTGTCTTTGTGTGTTTTTATATGGGTGTGATTAGACTAATGAATGAGTGTATTGTTATTGCTTTGGCACTTGCCTTTTGCCCCAGGCACAATGAATCCCATAACCGATTTAATGTATATTGCATTTTTATATTAGTGCTTTAAATGGCCAGCGCTTGCATCCAAGTGGCCTTTATAGTTTAAGTTCACCTTTACATTGCTAATGTTATATTCCGACTGCTTTATCTGGACACTGTTCTATGTACAACCCTGATCCAAAAACACCTGTTTGGATCCTTCCACAGGTAAACAGGTTCATTGGTAACAGGTGATAGGATCATGATTGGGTATGAAAGTTTCATCCTGGAAAGGCTCAGTCGTTCACAAGCGAGGATGGAGAGAGGTTCAACACTTTGTCAAACACATGATTGAATGAAGGAGATTACTACATGGACTCAGGGACACTGAAACCGTTGCTGGAAATGATTGCATTCTGGTTTTATTTACAGTTTACACAGCGTTTTTTGGATTAAGGGTTGTACGTACTCTAGTTTTGGCCTGACAGCCAGCCAGGCTTTTTGCAGAGGATTTTCCTACACGTTTTTATGCCCTCAGGTCAACTGTAAAACCAGTAGGTGTGTTTAGTGTGAGTGTGTGTGTCTTACTTGTGTTATGTCCCATTGGATTTGGGGAAACTGGTCACCATGGGAGCGGACTCTCACTCCAGGTGGTGTGTAATGGTATGCAGCCCCTCTGGGCACAGTTTGTGTGTGTGAGAGTGTGTGTTTGTGTGTGTGGCATACCTGTCTTTTTCTTTTTCCAGTATTTTCCACTCAGATGTACTTTGCAAGAAACAAAAGGACAGAGTGGATTGGTTTGGTTCATTTGGCACAGGGTAGTTAAGAGCTTGACTTTAGTGTGTGTGTGTGTGTGTGTGTGTGTGTGTGTGTGTGTGTGAGGCAGAGAGAGAGGGAGCTGGTTGTTGTTGCATGCCCTGCCCAGCGCTCACTTATAAACTCAATGCCCTCACACAGTAGGGCATGAGGAGGCAGAAGGAGGAAGGGAGGGAGGAAGAAACGGAGTGGAAATAAACCGATAGAACGAAGGTAGATGAATAAAAGGGGGAGAGACAGAAGGAGAAACGAGGGATTGAGTGAGAGTGAGGGAATCAGACGCTGCATGTCTGGTCGTGTCTGCTGCCATGCATTCCGGGCGAGGCCACTTCCTCTATGCGATGACCCCAGCCACCCCTGCGCTGCTGACTTGGTCTGGTCTGCCAGCCCCACCGAAGGCTGCGTTTGCCGTCGGGACTGGCCCACTAAGGGCAACTCAGGGGTGGGAGGGGTTTGGAGGGGGGCAGGGGGCAAACGTCTGCAGAATACTGCGTCTGTCTTCACATGTAAGACTGTGTGAAAGTGGATGTGTGTGTGAACAGCAGCTGTGAAGAGGAGAGCGCTTGCAGAATTTTCCAGAGAGAGAAAGAAAAGAGAGCTTTTCCAGGGATGAAATTCTTGGCTCCCTTGAAGCTCAGGGTACAGCTGGAGCACTTCTCCCTCCCTCCGCCCTCATTCCCTCCTCCTCTCCCTCTCTTTCCGACCTCCTTCACTTCCTCCCTTGCTTCCCCGTCTCTCCTTCTCTCTGCGATTCCATCTTGTAGTATTTTTTTTAACCCTCAGAACGCCGACCTACGTTCGACGATTTGCACGCTGTTTTTCAAAACAAAATTAAACTTCGCCGTAACTCCCGAGGGCCCTTTTTAAAAAAATGCTGAATCCTCTCCACATGTTGCCCATGTTGGATTCATTTAGATCGGACGAATCATCGCCGGTTCGCACGGGGCTGCAAGTGGTGGTGGGATGAGTAGGATTTAAAAGGAAATAAAGCAAATGTGCCTCGGTTCCTCCTGCACAGCTGCGTAGAATACACATGTGTTTGTTTACATCATGTGTGTTTAGATTTCGCAGGGAAGCCCCTTTTTTTTTCTTTTGCTCTTGTCTGATTGGATGTGGGGGAAGTGTGTGTCGGTCAGTGGGAGGGCCCTACCACGGAGGTCGAGGGATGATCGGAGGGACTGGTAGAGAAAAAGGTTTGATATCGGTCCAAAAGACAAGTTACCTTGTCAAGTTGACCTACATACTTCGACTTGTTTCTCTCCCTCCCACTTATGCACATTCTTCACCATATCTGCACTTCCTTGCTTGTCTGATCACCCAGCAGCTATAGGACGTGCACACACACACACACACACACTTGTGCACACACACACAGACACAAACAGTGGAATTCAGAGTTGGGGAGTGGGGGGAAAGTCCCTGCTAATCTAGGACTTCCAGTCTTGCCTTTGCCTTTCTTTCCACTGACATTCACACGACTTCCCTTCTCTTTTCTCCTCTTCTCTTCCTCGCTTCTCTTCTCCCCACACACACTTTCTCTAATCTTTGTGGTGGACACAAACTCAGCGCTGTTCAGACTGTGACTCATATGCGAGGAATGCCCCACATTAATATGTGGAGTGATAGAAGCGAAGTGAGGGGAGGATGGGAGAGGAGTACAGCTGGGTACAAACGTAGCAGGTTGTGCACAGAGGAGGAAAAAATGAGCAGTAATGACTAAAAGCATTGCTGTTCCTGCAGTGGGTCAAGGTTTGAGAATTTGTTACGTCTGGAGGCTTCGACGGAGTGAGAGAAAGAAGGGATGATTATTACACTCCGGGTCTGTTTACACACCAACAGCTGTTGCACTTCTTTGCTCGTTCTCTCTCTCTCTCTCTCCTTCTAGACATGTAGAGTTGATTAGCGAATGGATACAATGAGTCATCAGTGTCTGGATTGTGTATATGCTTGCACATGTATGTCAGGAGTCTGCGCGTGTCCACATGCAACAGCGACAGGAGTGATAAGTGGAGTATGTCGCTCCGTGCCGTGTGTGTTGCATGGTTACTGATCCCAAAACAATTATATCTGCAAGCCCAGAAATAGCCTCATGGGATAATACTGTAAAAGAGCTTGTGTGTGTTGTTTGGATTTGTAAGTGTATTACTGGCCGTGTGTCTGTGTCCCATTTTGTTGCATGCTGTTTGTGCCGAGGTGACCGTGATTTCTGTCAGTGTAAACTATTTAAATGTCAGTGTGTTCCACAAGTCTGGTGTGTGTGAACATCTGTGTGTTCATGTCAGTGTGACTTCTTAAAGAGTTTATGCACATATGCTCAGGTGTTAATCTGGGCATTTGTCTGCGGTTTTGAAATTTGTTTGTCTTGGTGTGTGTGAGCCACGTCCATCTGCGTCCGCGGGATTGTGTGTGTGTGTGTGTGCGCGAGTTAAGATCTTGAGAACAAAGCACGGCTGGGCTCAGCGTCCCTCCAGACGTTACGTTGCTCTCCTCTGGAGCGGACCCAGCAGCAGAAGTAGGTCGGCCGACAGCACCCCTCCTTTGGGTGGGGGAGAGCCGGAGAAAACTCTGGGCTGGGTGGAGGTATGTATGGGCTGGCACCCAGGCTCCATGCTGAACACTAGACAGATCTAGGCTTGTACGCTCAAGGTTTACACAG
Organism: Holacanthus passer; assembly: GCA_025331565.1. Taxonomy (NCBI): domain Eukaryota; kingdom Metazoa; phylum Chordata; class Actinopteri; family Pomacanthidae; genus Holacanthus; species Holacanthus passer. Next base: position 283,638 of record JAFREQ010000143.1, read on the forward strand.
TGATCAGGACTGGATAAGAAATGTAACCTTGAGATAAGATGCGAAGGTTTTTTATTTCTGAATGAGATATCAAAATTTAGAGGAAAATATTCTTCCAAAATGATTTGTAACATCCAGTTTCACCAAAAGTCAAATTTTTAATACTTTCTAAACGGTGTTCTTACTAATGATGATCCGAATGTGTTAAGTTAAAAAAGGTGTATCACATTTGGGAACAAAGCTTGAATTTAGAATGGAATTAAACCATTTTCAAAAATTCAACAAAAGAAAGAAGACGAGTGTTTGATTCCTAATTACGTGCATGTTTTTTGCTGCTCTGGGGCTTTTGAGTGTTAAACACTTAGAGTGCTGCTGCTGTGTTGGCCAGTTTTCCCCTTGTAAAAAAAATAACCTACTTGAGGTCAAACCTGGACACATAAAGGTTACATGGAATAACCTGAAAGTAAGTTTAAAAAAGAGTTCTTCAGAAGTGTTTAGGAACACCTGGAGCTCCATGTTAGAGGAAACATTTTGACTTATAAATCAAGTAGCACAGAAGTACTTCAAATATTTGAAAATCTGTTTAGATGAATGAAGTGTTTATTCCAAAATGATGTGTCCACCAATATACAAATCACACCTGTTGTTTTGAAGTGATTGATAGCACATGCTTACAGCAATGTTACTGGAAACATTACTCTTGTATTTATAGCATGTCAACGACAAAATAGTGTATTTATTTTTATAAATCCTTGCGATATAGATTTGTATGGCATTAGCTGTCCCCGAATCAGATAAGAAATAAAAATCGAAAAAATTTAACCTGGACAGACTTCCACGATCATTTTATTGACAGAGACAGTTGAGAAGGTGCAGAAGCAGAAGAAGGTTATGATGGAATTTAATCCCGTCGCCAGCCAGTGACGAGGATCACAACTACCGCTGCTACCTCTGGGCAAACAACCAGGGATGGAACTGAAGACTTTAGTGCACAAGTCTGGCACTTCTGTTTGGCAGCAAGGCTCTCTACCATCAGACACCCATACAACTGGGAAGGGCAATTTTGCACAAGCGAGGGTGGAAAGTTGTCTCCACTGTCAAAGTACATTTTCATTATGTGCACGGAACTTAATTTGAGAATATGAGCCCCAGCCAGTGGGCGAGTAAAATACACTGGTTTTACAAGCCTCATAGCGATTGTTTCTTCTTCGGCTCTTTAATATGCTGATGTCAGACGCTGAAGAGGCCGTCATGGCGCTGATAGTTTCATCAGCTGGCACGACTCAGAACGATTCCTCTTTGTTCTCTTATGACACTGTTATGCAACTTTCAGCTCGGAGGCTGAAAGTCGAGGGGCTCCGCTCGCTCGTCTTGAGGAATGTGCTTATGCATACCTGCGCACACACACACACACACACACACTCACACACACATTATGTACATACAGTAAGACCCAGTGTTCAAACGTAGCAACTTTCCAGCTTATGATTTACATTCCACAGCAAATCTGCAGCCTGCTCAAATTACAGACTGTCGCACAGAACACAGACTTAGGATCAGAAGTGTGGCTGTGTGTTTCTTTATGCACATGTGTGTAGATGTTTGTTACGTGCATATCCAGCACATCAGCTGTGTGTGCCTTTGTGCTTGTCCACGTATGTGTGTTTATGCATGTGCTAGTTTCTGCGTCACTCCCCACAGTGTTGGTGTCGTTACTGAGGGCAGGGCAGCGCAGGAAGTCCTGACTTCCTCCTCCATCACTGAACCTCACCCTGCCCATGGCAAAGATGTCCGCCGGACTTGACTCACCGGAGATGGACTGAAGGGCTCTCTAGTGTGTGTGTTTGTGTTTGTGTCTGCCTGTGTGTGTGTTTCTGTGCATGTAGCATCACATTTTTCACACCAGTCTGGAATGTGTATACACAGAACACTGTGCTATTTTAAAGTTGTCTCCCACATTTCCTGCAACAGCAGGCTCTCTCTCTCTCTCTCTTCCTCCTCCCTCTCTCTTTTTTCTCCTCTCTCTTTTCCACTCTTTCTCTTTTTCACTACACTTCCCATCATGCTCCACATTCTCTTTCTGTCTCTGTCTTTCTCTGTCTGCTTTACTCTCCCAGAGCTTCTAGTAGCTGTATCAGTTGACTGAAAGATCTGTGGGGATTTGTTTCATGTTTATATCTTAGATATGACATTAGGCCATGCTCTGTAGTGTATGTGTGTGTGTGTGGGGTTGTATGTATCTGTGTGTGTGTGTGTGTGTGTGTGTGTGTCTGTGTGTGTGTGTTGGCCAGGCAGTAGAGGAAGCTGTCGTGGGAGTGTCTTGCTCTTGGAGCTCCGAGGACAGATAACATTACCCCGCTGATGCTTACATAACTTCCAGGCAACGCCACGTCACAACTGACCCAGACACACACACACATGCACGCGCACACAAACACACAGACACAGACACAGGAATACAAACACCCATCTAGATCGGACAGCTGCCTCCATGGGGCTCTGATGGGGTGTACTAAGATTGTCTGTGTGTTGTAAAGATAAAGTGAACATTTTTTTTTAACTTAATCTGTTTAGTAATGCTGTGTTTTTTTTTCGTCTGTGTGTTTGCGGGAAATCCATCTGAGTCTGGCTGTTTTCTATGTAAGTCAGCTCACAAACAGGCTCCTTCGGTGTGATACCAACACCACACACACATGCACACACACACACGTGCTTTCCCAAGAGGGTCTGCGTTTCCTTTCAATGTGGTGACCACATGTGCAGGGCTGAAATGAAGGGAAAGAGAGAATGTGTTTCACTTCTGTCTAAAAGCTGAATGCTGCTTCAGTTTGATGGACAAAACACAAATGTATACACACAGTCAGTGTTGAATAATCTTGCTCACTGTCAGCACTGTTAATAGATGACTATGAGTGTGTTTATGCAGTGTGCATGAATTGGTGCATTATTATGGATGCAAGTAATTGGGCGTGTTTGAGACCAGGACTCTGTGTGTGTGTGTGTGTGTGTGTGTGTGTGTGTGTGTTGTACTTTGGGGGCCCAGTCGCAGCTGTCTTTGACAGCTGTATCATGGGAAACATCTGATGAAATGTTGCATCATCTCCTCTCTCTCTCTCTCTGTGTATGTATGTGAATGTATGTATGAGCAGCTGGACGAGATCACAAGTTTGTGTTTTGTGTGTTTTTTGGAAGGAGTCAGCACATGAGATTGTCTGCTTGTCTGAGGATGTGTGTGTGTGTGTTCTAAAATATAAAACAGGATGTTTGGACCACGGACGTGTGTATATTTCTAGTGTAAATCTTCAGCGACAAAAGTTAAACTTTCTGAGGTGAGACTTAAATATCGTGTATGTGTTTGTGTGAGTGTGTGAGATTAGCATGAAGATGTTGTCGCTCTTTCGTGACAACCGTGTTTTCTCATTCGGCACCTGTGTCGTCTTCCTCTCTGCTCTTCCTCCTCTGTGTCACTGTTGTGCCTTGTCTATATTTGTTACAGTAGTTTGTCATCATTCCTGTGGTCCTGTTGGTCGCTTTAGACATCAGCCCTCAAACACATCTGACCACATTTATTTCAGTGACCCTGGCATTGGGAATGTTAAGTCATAGATGTGGTATTGAACAACTTCACTGTGCGGAAGTGAGTGTTAAACCTTTAATTGCAGTCGTCTCAGACACTGGTTTGAAGTTAAGGTGGTATATGTTGCATGGTAATTTATCACAGCATTGACACTGGTACATTAGTCTAAATATAGAAAATAAACATTAATAAAAACAGGAAATCTGTAGGAGAGTTGTTCCTCTTGCACAAACTGAGCTAATAATAATCATTGATTGATTATTGTGTATTCACTAGTAGTTCTTAGAGCACGGTGTTATGCTGGAAATCAATATCACAATATTTTAAATACCTTTTTTTCTGATAGCTATAGATTAAGAGCACATTTCAAATAATTTAATTGATAAATGATGTGCCACAAGCTGTGTCCCACATTGAAACAACAATTTTGGAAAAACAAAAGAGACAATATGATTTTGTAATCCAGTTATTGATGATGATAAATTATCACCCAGCTCAAGCTGTCCTCCTTTTTTCAAATTTCTGGTGTGAACCCGTTAATAATCGTCTCATTTCTTTTGGCAAGTTCAAGTTCTTTATTTGTCATCAATTTGAAATAGGAGTATAGTGAATGTTAACTCGTCCTCATTGAGCCGGATGCCCCCCGGATGTTTCCCAGTGGGCCAGATTACACATGCTAATGCCCTTCAGTTGCTCAGGTAATGCAGTGATGTCATCCCACATGCAGGATATGACCTCATAACTGATCCCTGACCTGAACTCTCCGGCAGTCGGAAGCGGAAGAAGCAACAGATGGAAGATGAGAAGGCGGGAGAGCAAAGGGGAGCGGGGTTTGTTAACTGTGTTGTCTGGGATTCCAGCAGGATTAGGCAGAGGAAGTCGTGACTCTATTTGTGGTGCTTAAAGGGCAAAGCTGGAGGCAAGAGCGGAGAGTGACGTTACCACAATGTGGATCGTGCGCCGCGCTCTCTGTCATATGCACGTGCACAGACACAACAACAACAACAGCGAATACACACGTTCGACTGCCTGATTATCCTGAGCTTCTCCAAATGGCAAACAGTCCAAAACTATATGAATTACAGCTGTGTGTGTGTGTGTGTGTGTGTGTGTGTGAGAGAGAGAGAGAGAGAAGGGTAGTAGGACAAAGAGTGTCTTGTATTTTGGGGAGGGGTTGAGGGGGTAGTTGGGCCTGTTGGGTCCAGTCCTGGGGGCCAGGGATGGGATTGCTCACTGTGTGTGTGTGTGTGTGTGTGAGCAGAGGAATGCTGCTGTTTGCTGAGTGAAGAGCACAGAGGCAGCAGAGACTGTCCAAACACACGTCTGTTTGGCAAGTGTGTGTGTGTGTGTGTGTGTGTGTGTGTGTGTGTGTGTGTGTGTGTGTCTGAGAGAGGGCGACTGAGTCACTGTGTATTTGGGACAGTGTGTGAGCAAGAGGGAAAGTTTGTTATGAGCAGTGATGGAAAGGTGGTGTGTGTGTGTGTGTGTGTGTGTGTGTGTGTTCTCCCCATGCTATGACCTTCTACAATCAATGAGGACTTTCATATCCATTCCTAGTCCCCATAGGAGGGGAGCAGACAGGACTGAAGGAGGTCTGTCTCTTCATACCTGTGACCTACTCATGACACACACACACACACACACACACACGCACGCACTTGCCCACACTGCAGACTTTGCTCAAGTTGTGTCAGGGTGTGTGTGTGTGTTTACTGTACTGTTACCTGTTTGTTTGGCTGATGAGAGGTCAGGAAGGTGGGTGAGTGATGGAGAGATGGAAAGAAAGAGGGGATGATTTAGGCAGAGTGACGAAGAGACGGGAGTAAGAATGAGGAGAGAGTGACTGAGTGAAATGAGGATGAAGTAAGAAAGGATGGAATGAGTAATATTTGAAATGAAAGGAGGGAGAGAAGGATGTGAGTAATAGGTGTAGGGGGATCATGCAGAAGCAATTCCTGAAAACAGAGATGGAAGGATGGAGGAAGAGGGGAAAGAGTAAAAAAGATGGAAAGAACAGCAGGATCGAGTGAGTAAGAGCAGAAGCTCTGGAGGAGGATGGAACGAAGAATAGTTAAAAAGTGAGGCAGGAATGAATGGATGGAAAGAGAAGTTGTTGAAGGGAGGAATTTATGGAAGGAGGAAATGAGAGAAAAGTAAGAGAGGGATGAAAACAGGAGTTAAAGGGTCAGTTCACTCAAATTGCAAAGGAAAAAAAAAACTTTTCTCAGTTACAAAACAAGAGGTAAGAGAGAAAATACAGTATGTTGGCATTTATTGGAATTTGAGTGAAATCACCCTTAAAGGAGGTCACGGTTTATAATATTCAACTGACATTTGACAGGTGTTAACATGGGCAGAAACTATCAGTATCATACTTGTGTTTGTAGGTAGTAACTTCCTCTCTCGCTCTATCTCCGTGTGTGTGTGTGTGATTTACTCTGAGGCCAGGTCTGCCTCCAGCTGTCCCAACGGGGGGTCCCAACGACTTTACCAGCCGCAGACCTCCATCAGAGAGAGACGGAGGAAGAGAGAGGGAGATGGAGAGATTTTGAGGGGGGGGGTTATGGATAGTGGAAAAGTCAACATCATTTTCAATCTGCTAATTCTATTAGATTTTCTTGCTTCTCCTTCAGAGCGGTGGTTTTCTTTTTCAGCGAGCGGCCGTCTCCAGCTTTGCCAGAAATAAGAGGAAACGACCGGCTAACGTTTGCATTTGTGTTTGTGTGCTTTTTGAGGTCATGCAAGCAGATTTGAAGGGAACAAAGTCTTCCAATTCAAGCAATATATATATACAGTATATATCCACACATGAACAAATGAGAAAGGATAAAAAAAAAAGCTCGACCAAGAGACATCTTCTCTTGCCAACTTTCCTCTAATACAACCTGTATAATATAACCTTTGAACCTTTGATGTAAACAAACAGGTTGATTTACTGGTGTTCTGTGTGTGTGTGTGGCTCTGTTTGTGTCCCTGCATGTGTACTGCTGATTGACGAATGTAAATGAGAATTTACTTTAGCGTGAGTCGCCTGGTTAAATAAATAATCCCCCTCCTCCCTTGCAGGTCCTGCTGAGGTTCCCATGATGTCCCCAAATGGGTCGATCCCCCCCATCCACGTCCCCCCGGGATACATCTCACAGGTTAGTTTGTGTTTTCCTCAGTCTGACCCTTTTTTTAATGTGTGTTTTGTGTTCATCATCTGTTTGTGTGGGAGTTTCAGTCAAAATAACAGTCAGACACAGAGGGAGACCAACACAGAGTGTGCGACTGCATTTAATTAGCCAGTGGTTTCTTTTCTGGAAAAAAAAAATTGGATTCTTACGCCATCATGTGATCTAATATTGACTCTCCGAATCATATTTTTCTTAGTAACAAGTAAGTCATAAGCATAAAAACGTGCCATAATTTAACATCTTTCCAAGACAAATATCTTCAGTACAGTTAATGAGGTGTCATTTCGCTGGTGCCATTTGAACAGCCTGTCCTCTGGTTTGTTTCAACATACTGATGCTTGTTTCTGGAAAATTCCTGAGATCCAGCAAGGAAAATTAAATCAAAATTATGTATTTACAGCCACAAAATGGTTGCATTGCGAGTTCGGTTGTGCAACACGAGAGATCTGAAGCGAACACGGAGTGCGGCGTTCGCATGCACTTCTGAGGAGGACCGGCTGATCGACTTCAAACATTTTGACTCGGTACCTTTGATAAGCATCTTTCAGCGGGTCAAGTGGTCCTCAAGGAAAAAATGGCAAGCATTAATGTGTTAGTCAGATTTGTGACTTGTGCTCATTAAACCGCACAGAAAGCATGCACCAGGCATTACACCCATCCTGGCTGTTGTTGTAGAAAGAGCAACCAAGGCAGGCTCCTCCACCGACAGAGCACCGAGCAGGAATGTGCTGAATTTTGGATGTCGGGGGCATTTGTTTTTCTGACTCTCTCATATGTGCATGAGCGAGAGAGTGCGTTCTCTATCAGATGTCCTCACAAGAACCGAATGATGAGAACAAATCTCCCAAAGTGAGGATTTAATCTGCGGGCGTTTGAAAAAAAGTTTGACATATGAATTGGGTAAATGTTGGGTTCACCATGTTAGTGATGTGAAGGTCAAAGGTTAGCGAATCGAGATGAGTAAATAGTTTGTCCGCACAAGTATGGTGTTATCATCTGTGGTCTGCGTGTGGTGGGATTGTGCTCCTATGCCAATGGAAGTCAGGTCATTGGCTCACCGTGGGTGTGTGTTTGTGTTTGCATGTGTGTGGGTGTGTGTGTTAGTAGGGACCGGGCCAAGTGAGAGCGGGAAACACTGTCACTCTTACATAAACAAGGCTGATAGCGGAGACAGGCACTGGGTGGGTAGGTTTTTGTAGGGTGAGGGGTGGAAGAAGGGATTGATGGAGAAAGAGCACTGCGGTGGCGGAAATTTAGTGCATTGACAGATGGATTTTTCATGTGTGTGCGTGTCCTCGGTGGTTTGCGCTAATGGCTGCATTGTGATGGTGGGTGTGTGTGTGTGCACATGTGCATGCATATTTGTGGGTCCCTTCCAGTTTGTAACATTTGGAGTATGTGTGTGTGTGTCTCCTTGCCAGTAAATGTTGCGTGGGCATGTAGGTCAGATCCACATGTACTCATGCAGGGACTTTGCCCTTGTTTTTCTGTCAACACTCTGTTTTTCTCCTCTGCAGCAGAGGAGGGGACGAGGGGCAGATAGGGGGCCTCCTCTTCCTCCTCCTCTTCTTCTCCCCCTCTGTGTTTTTCTCACTCAGATTAGTTCTGTTACCCTCTTCCTCCCCTCCTGACCCTCTTTAATACCCTCTCTTTTTTCTCTCTCTCTGTCGTATTCTGGCAGGGAGTCTGTTGCCTCTCAGTGTGTGTGGGGGGTTTTTGGGGTGCGGGGGTGTTGTTTGGTGCGTGCGTGCGTGACTCTGTGTGTGTGTGTGTGTTGTTGTTGTTGTTGTTGTTAGAAACCAGCAGATGACTTCCCCTCTCTGCAGGGAGTGTGTTTGCTCTCTGCTTGGAATGCAGGCCTGTGAAAGTGTGTGAATAGTTGGAATGTGTGTGTGTGTGTGTGGGAGTGTGTGTGTGGGTGTGTGTGTGTCGGTCCATGAATGTGAAAGTGAATACATGTATGGAGTCTATGTTAATTTGAGGCAGTTGTTTGAAACTTGTTGTTATTGAAATCTGCCGACCATCTGATGACAGCATTGCAGCTCTTGTTTTCACCACTTAAAGGGCCGAAGCATCCTGTTAACACAATGTCTCAGTTGTTGAATAAATTATGCGACTTGTTCCTTTGTTAGAAATCTGTCATTTGACAGAAAGCGCACCTACTCTTACAAAATGATTTTGTGAGAGCAGGTGTTTTAGGACCTTTAAAAAAGCTTTAAAAATAGACATAAAGAATATTTGAATATTAAAGGACTAGTTTGGCACTTTAGGAAATATGCGTATTCACTTTCTTGCCAACAAGAAGATTGATACCACTCTCGTGCTTGTTTTGCAACAGGCGCCACCAAACCCTCTAACCATAAATTCAAATTTTTTCATTTTCTTTTTATTTGCATATTACACATACAAGACATAACATGTGTCATGGTTACGTCAGCTTTGTCACCCCTTCTCCAGCCTTTATACTAAGATAAGCTAAACTGGCTGTAGCATCATATTTACAGAAATGAGCGTGGTATTGATCTTCCAATCTAACTAAGTCAATAAGTGTATTTCCCAAATTGTTGAACTATTCCTTTAAGCCACATCAGGCATTTTATATACATTAAATCATCATAGTATCATAGTCCAAATCATATATATAGAAATTAATACTGCTCCTAAACCACTTTGAGGAATCACTATCCAGGAAAACCTTGACTCAACAATGTATAAAGTCATGACAGACTGTGTGTAGTTCACTGACCTCACGGGATTTTTGGGTACTGACGTTACATTTCTCAAACACATCTCATTGATCAGTGTGCAGCATTTGAAATTCCAACATATTTTATTCCTCTTACACTCAACTCCTTTTCTCTTCTCAGGTGCTGGAGGACACCACAGGGGTCCGCCGGGTGGTGGTGACCCCCCAGTCTCCAGAGTGCTACCCTCCCTCCTACTCTCCAGCCCTCTCCCCCACACACCACCTGCCCCCGTACCTGACTCACCCTCACTTCATCCCCAACTCTCACTCCTTCTACCCCCCTGTCAGCCCCGGGGAGCTGCCCCCCCACCAGTACTACCAGCACCACCTTCCCCCCATGTACGGCGATCCAGGTACTGACGGGCTGACTGGACTGCAGGGCTTTTATGTGGAATTAAAAATCCAATTATTAATCCAATTAAAAATATGCTCTGCACAGATTTTTTTTTTTTTTTAGTCTGACGTAAATTCTCTTCCGTTCTTTCATCTCCTCTCCTTCAGAAATCATCCCGGTTTATGGGATGTCGAACTACATAGGCAGAGAGGAGACGTACAGTAAGCCACAGCCCAAAAAGATAAAGGAACAGAGACAACTAGAGCGACAGAACCGACTCAACTCCCCTCCCTCCACTCTCTATAAGGGCAGCCTGGGGCCAGCACACAACGGATACAGGTGACCATACTGTCTTCATCATGTGTTGAATGATAAACTGTTTGAAGAATAATGTGTATGATCAGACTAGCAAGTGTTGAGAATAGAGTCAAAAGTAAGAATATTGCCTGTGTAGTCTATTGGAGAAACTATATCAATCTTAAACTGGTATATTCTTAAAACATCAGCTAAGATTGTGTTAATTGTCAGTTTCTTTTAATGCTTTCTAGACACCTAATGGTTTGTCTCTCCAAAACCTGATCTGATCTTTTTAGTTATCTCTGTTCAATGATGGTTTAATGCAGTTTAAATTTCATTTTTTGATTTGAGTTGTTTATTTTCAAAAGGAAAAGAAAATGTCATTGTTAGAACAAAGGAACATCTCTCCTGAAAACTACTTCAATCAAAGTTTTGCACTCAAAGCTTTTTGTTGTTTTGCCTATTAAAAAAAAAACCCTCCCAAGAAAGAGCCATTTTGAACTCTTTCCACACCAATTACACACATTGATGTGGTTGTTATTATGGATGCTCCGATCTGCCAGAGCGGAGTCGGCGCTGATACTGACTTGATTAAGCAGGTTGGGTATCGGCCATGACTTGACTGATCCGCATTAATTACAGTTTCTCAGACTCAGTCTTAAGTGCCGTCGCCTCTCTGACCTCTTGTTACTTAACATAAAAAAATCGGACACGGTGTGGAATACAGATTTTACTCTGGGGAAAGAAAAGCACCTGTATTGGATCAGTACAGAAAAAGTTGAATTGGTGCATCCGCAGTTGTTTAAGTGATCATTTTCTGCCATTAAAAGTATTCCTGATCACAAGAATGGTTTGATATCTCAGCGCTTTGTTTTGCATGATTTTGTTAAATGCCATTTCGTTTGTAATGCAGCAACAAATCACACGCCCCATCGCTTGGGTCAGTGGGGTCGGGGGGCGGAGTCAGCAGTCCAGGAGGGAAGAAGCCAGAGAGACGCCTCCGCAGCAGTCCACGAAACAGTGAACCAGACACACACACACAAGGTAGGACACACACACACACACAAACCAGCAAGAGAGACTGGCACACACAACAACGGTTCGTGGGTTTGAATGTTTTCTTTCCCACAAAGCATACATTGATTTGGTTGCATTGAATAACACCTTCAGTAAGTAAGTCACGCTGAACGCAGACTCACAAACCTGCGCAGCTGACACACACACACACAGGAACAAATGCTAAATTGGGATCACAGTGCAACATGTGTTTCCATTTCTGAGTTTAAAATTTCACCCAACAACAAGATGAACTCTCATATACGTGTGCGACCTTAATTTTCAATGGCCGCCAGTCAGAAAACATCACCGCCTTTGTTGCACATCTCAACATGCAACAAAACCAGCTCGTATCTCTTTGCGGAAGAATAACTTCTATCCTCGCTGACCTCTCTCTCTCTGTCTCTGTGTGACTGGCTTTGTCCTTTTCAACCTCAGTGCCCCTCCGCATTCAAGCGGGCCAGATAAAACACACCTTTCGTTCCTCTCTTTCTCTTCTCACAGAAAGTCACCCAAAAAAAATGAATGGATGCATGCAGCCTCACTGAGGTGAAGGGATCCGGGGGGGGGGGATTGAGGTGGGAAGGTGGGGAACGGAGTAAGAGAGGTTGTCTGAGTAACCACATAGCTGAACCCGTCCCCGAGCGCTATCGTTTTACCCTGGCTACAATACCGGCCTTGTTGGTGAAGGCTGAGCCATGGGGGGGGTGGGTGAGGGAGAGGGGGGACAGGAGGGGGGAGGGGGGAGGCACATACCTGTAGAGTCCTGCTTGAGATGAAGGAAACCTTTGAGCTCCGGGATTTAGACACCGCAGAGCTTTATCATGCACACACACATAAAGACGTGCATATGTGCAAAGACATAAGGGCGCACACACACTTACTTGTGGTCCTGTTTCACCTTAATGATCTTTTGACACGTCTGTCTGGGTTATTAAGAAGAGCAGAGTGTCTCATTTATGAACATACACTCATAACACACGGGGATATCTGCCGAGGTGATGACAGAAAAAACATAAAGGGACTCATAAATTCATCTCGTCTCTTATTGCAGCTGTCAAACTTTTCTTTAGATTTACCCTCCTCATAAAACTTTGCTTTAGTCCCTCGCAGCGTGGCGTCTGATCAGAGGAACATCTGGGTCAGGTGCGGGTCTCTGCGTTTCCCACAATCTATGAGATCGTAAAAATGTGAGCATAACTCAAATGATCTTTTGTCCGACATATAAAGTCACAAAGGTTTAGAAAATAGCTATTTTACTTTGTAGTTATTTTTGTGGGGACAGAATAGTTTTTATTATATAGAATGTAATAATATATGTTGACATTTTATCTAACTAAAAACGTCTCTGTCTGTTCGTCGATTTTCATGACAGCCATTCATCCGATCAACTTCATACTTGGCGGGTGTATTGTAAATTGTTTGTCAATCAACCTGTGATATTTTCTTGATTAATCGATTAGTTGTTTGCGTTATAATTTGTCAGAATATTGTGAAAAATGGCGCTCAGTGTTTAAAGCCCAGGATGACATCTTAATATCTTAATTAGCCCATAATTAATTCAATATTATTTAAGTCACTTGTAAATAACATTCTCTGTTTCTAGCTTTTGAAATGTAAGCATTTAATACTTTTCCATTTTTCATGTGATTGTAAATCTTTGGGACGGGTGAACAAAGAAGCAGCATTTTAATTGCTAAACAATTAATGAACCAAAACATAACCGACATGTAAATCAGTAATGAAAATAATCATTGATTGCAGCCCTGCTATTCACTTCAGTCTGCAAGTTATTGAGACTAATTGCTTTTTAAAAGACACACTGTTGCTGTTGGTGCAAAATTTTCTTCACTTCGTTGTAGAATTTATTGCATTAAGGTGGAGGCGGGCTTATGCGCACCATTTTTGAGACATGTGTAATTTAAACAAAAAATGTCAGCATGACTTGGCACCAGTAAATGTAAGTGTGCAAATATGTCATACTGTTTTTAAACACTCATACACTCATAGACAGTGCAGTATGTGTGCAAGTCTGGACATCTGCAAATGCAAAATACACACACACACACACACACACACACACACACAGAAGAGGCTGTACTGCAGCGGGGGAGACTGCACAGTTTCTTAGAATACACACACACACCAGGCTGACAGAGAATGCATAACAGAGAAGATGAGTGCCAAAGCAGGAAAAGGAAAGCAAGGTCGAGAGCTCGGTTTTATAGTTTCATGCGGCACATGCTGCAGCGCTCGAACAACAGCAACACACATGACAGACAGGAGCATGTCAGCGTGTCGTCGGTCGTCTGTTCTGGTCTGCCAGGGTCTCAGTACTGGGCTGGAGATCAGGCTGAGTCAGCTAGATGTAGCACACAACACACACACACACACACACACACACACACATGCATGCACACATGCACAAACACCCCGTGACTGGGCTTCCTGTAAAACAATCAGAGCATGAGGGTCCAGAGGATTGGCGGGAGGTAGCGGGGGCAAACAGAGAGAGAGGGAGAGGAGAGGAATGCAGGATTTGAAGGACAGATGAGAGAGGAGGGAGATGGATGGAAGGTTTGTAAAGAGAAAAAAAAAAAATCGACCAGAAATCCTACATCACAGGGAGACGGAGAGATGGAAAGACGGGAGAGTTAAAGAGCAGAGTAAAAACATTCCGACAAAGTTGCTGCTTGGCCCAGCGCATCCAAGTATGGTCCAACCCAGAATACCACACACACACACACACACACACACACACACACACACACACACACACACACACACACACACACACACACACACACACACACACACACAGCCGCCTACGCTTTGCCCTTGATGCCCTCGCTCTGTGTGTATGTGTGTGTGGCTATTGCCCCAGTGCCAGTAAGGCAGCAGGCTGACTTGGCGAGCACAGTGTCCATTCCCCAGTAAAGCCAGCTCTACAGGCCCTTTTCCTCAGAACTGAGCTGCTTGCTGAGCAGAAACAGATGTGGGCCCTCTGTTCCTCCATCTTGGCTCTGCATCATCACCACCGCAGATCCTGTCTCTCACTCAGAGAGAAACTGGGATTTCAGCAGAAACAGATGGGGCCAGCACCCTCAGCTCCTCCATCTTTGGTTCTACGTCATTGCCAAGTGCTGCGAATTCGGGAGAAACCAGATGTGTGCTGTGACTGCTGTGTCCACCATGTTGGCTCTGTTGAATTGGATATGAGAAAAATAACAAGGGTCATAGATATTACAGCGGTCTGCTGTTGCGGTATCTGAACTGTGGAATGGACACTGTAACATAAGTTAAAATGATCTATAACTGGCTTTCTTTTCTTTTTTTTTCCCCCCTAGAAATTCCTTCAAGTTCATTTTCAGTTGCACAATAGCAAAAATACAGGAAACATTTCGTGCATCTTCAGTGTTGACATAGTGAATCTAAACCAAGGACATTTTTAAAGATTTTTCTTCATTGCCAAACAAAATGACATTGTTCCAAGATGAATGTTTTGAAACAAGGAAAGCCCTACTGGAATTGAATCTCCTGTCAGCTCTTTCTTTGCTTCAGACTAGATGAAATTTTTGTATCATTTATTTTAAATTAATTTTCCTCTGGCAGAATCCAAGTTTCTCCTCCCAAGTATTTTGTCTCCTTGTTCTGATGTTAATAACCATATTATAAAAGTACCAGTACAGGTCATCAAGGTTTAATTAACATGAACATGTTTATTATGGAAACTTTACTGTGCCTGAACTTAACTTGTTATTAAAAGTGACTCAGAATGAAAGCAGCATGAAAATAATTGATACTTCTGTCTTAATAAGGCACCTTGTTTACAACAGCTTCATTAGTGCTGAATAAATCATTCACCAAAGCTTTATAAATCAGTTTTAAGACATTAATAAGATGGACTATTGGGTTGCCAGGTTGGCTGGTGAGTCATTAATAGCCAAGTCATTCCTAAAGTTGTTGAGTGTCTCACTTTCTAATAAGCCTTTACGTCAGCAGGTATAAATATTTTCACTGTCATCACTACAGAGTCCTTAAATCTGTTCTTGTAAATGTTAAGAAGCGTCTAATTAATGGATTAATAGCTCTTAAGTCATCTGGTGGATCTTCCAGATGACTTCAAGATAAAAAGCAAGTGTCCAGCTGGTGGAGGATCAACCAGCCAGAGGGATTTTCCACAACTTGGAAGCCCAGGTGTTCTTATTAATGGCCTATAACTGATCTATAAAGCATTAATTAGATATGTTTTAACATTGATACAAACATGAGTCACTGCTTATAAACACTTTATAAATGGTGCCTTATTAGAAAGTGGTGCCAAATAGCTAAATTCCTATATCATCTGAATTGCAAGTAAAGACATGTCAAATGCAAATGTAATATTAACAAGAAATTCAGTAACACCAGCAGATGCATTGTCTCCTGTGTCAGTAATTTGCAGTTGTACTGTGCTATTTTTTGGCCCTGACAAAGTTTCCCACTAATGAACTTGCAGCACCAATAAGGACAATTTTGGAACAATAGCTGTAAAAGGAGGCTTATAAAAAAGCCCAATGTCCTGTAATGTTTTGGTGACGTTATCCTCATTAGCTCTGGTGGCCTTTGACTCAGTCATGACTCAGCCCTCATATTAACGGCTGCTCCTGCTGTAACTGTAGTGACATGACTGGAAATGTGTGAACACACTCCCACCCCTCCCTCACTGGACTGTTTTGATGTGGATCGCCATGGTGATAATCTCACCCCCCCCCCCCACACACACACACACACACTCTCCAACCCCTTCCCACAAACCCAAATACGGCCATGTTTGTAGGGCAAGATGGAGGGCAGTGGGGCGGAAGAGAGGGGCTAGAAGAGGGAATGTAGAGAGAAGAAAGATAAGACAAGGAATCTGGGAAGAAGAGGAGCGATGGACAGAAATTAAGGAACGAAAGGGTCAAAAAAAAAAGTGGGATGTACAGAAAACAGAGGGAGAACAAGGGATGGCTTTAACAGCAGAGGAATGTCTTTCCCGCTGATATCATGTAACAGGACTAGTGGGATTAGAAGGGGAGGTTGTTCTCGCCAATCACAATGAGAACACCAGACATTTCCCCATCCAGCTGAATGAACCTTGTGATACAAGCGATAAACTCTCCACACTATCAAACCACAGCGAATGACCGCACTGTATTGACCAGTGGGTTACATAATGTTTTAAGTCCTTTCAAGTGCCTCAGCTGGATGAAACTGAATTTGACTTAAACGAATTAAGTAATTGAATAGACGAAATGCACAAACCTCAAGAGGGCTTACTGCTTAAGTGATGGGTGTATACTTAAAAGATTTGAATGTATTTAAAGGTTCTGCATCTACTATTTTAAGACCAATATTGGGCTAATTTTGAGACGTCAGTCTGTCTGCTGTGAACAAAGAAGAGGGACATAAAGAGGAGCTGCTCCCACCCTTGACTTTTTCACATTGGGTGTCACTGGGCTGGGCTTTGCATCGTTTTCAGCTTTTGGAGTTTCTTGTAAAAAAGAAACTTGAATCATAGAAGCCAGACATAAGAACTTTGTCTTAAAAAAATGTCTTAAAAAGGAAAAGACATCAACCGGTTGCACCTTGATGGTTATTTCTCTAAATAAGCACCCAAGTCAATTCTGCATAAAGAGAAATTAGAGTCCCAAATTAATATCTTGTCATCTTTAATTAAGGCTTCAAGAGCAAAATAAGTTTTAAAATCCATCATTTCTGCAGCCAGTGAGAAAACACTCCTCTCTTTTCTTATCAGAACTAACTTATTCACTCATCACTCTCGTGCATCAGATGCCACATATTGTGCAACCGTTGTAGCTCTTTCCGTAAAACCTGTATGTAATGTAATTTGAGTGAATGAATGACAAAAAAATCCATCACTTTTACAGATAGATGACACCTGATCTATCATCAAACATCAAAATCTTAGGAAGGTATAAATTATTAGTGTTTTGCATGCACAGGCCTCTTCAGCAAACAGATCACATGACACTCATGTCTCCCATCCACATTGTCACTCAAGATTAATTCAAGAGTTTAGTGCGTAAAGGAAGCTCAGTTTCTGTGGTCAGAAGGAACAAACACACAGATGTGTTTCACATTTTATCTGCAATAACGTGGACGCTGACTTGACCAATCTGTGTTTGTCATTCTCATCATTCCATCTGCCTCCTCCTGTGTCGTTTTGTCTGTGTTTACCTCTTTGTTAGCGTTTCTCCATTTCTATTCCACTGTCACTGTCTCTTTCTGCCTCTGCTGTCCGTCTCACTGTGAATTTGTCTTCCACTCTGTCTGCCAGTCTGCAGTCGCTCTCTCAAGACGTCTCGGGCTGAGCAGGGTCGGATGGGGTCAGGGTTCTGAGAAACTCGTCCCCCATAATCCCTCGCTGCCTGGCCAGGTCGCTGCGCTGTTCGCGGCACGTACGCAGACTTACATAAACACACGTGCATACATGTGCGCGCATTCACGCTCTTCTTGGAAAAGTGGAAAGAGGTTTTTTTTTTGTGTGTGTCGCTTGGCAGTTGAGACGCTCATCTCTCTCCTCAGTGAGAGGGCTGCGGTGGACAAGGTCTCTCTGTCTCTCTCTGTCTACGTTTACATGCACACATGAAACCTGGTTATTGAGAGAAATCAGGTTAAGGCAGGGAATCGGAGAATGCAATTACATGTGTTTATGCTGAGACTCATGTGTTTTAGTTTCAGGTCAAGTTGGACTTATTATTTTAGATAAATAGTTTCTTATGCATTGAAATACTTTCTGCAATCTATCAGGCACATGCACGCTTTCAGAAACTGTGACACACGAGCAAAAATTTCTCCTGCAGAAATCGAGCTGCATTTACCAAATTCTTCAAATCCCTTGTCCTGATTAGGAAAACTAGGTTTCTCATTTACATGAAGTCCAATAAATCAGGTTACTGCAGAAAGACAATAACAACCAGGCTTCTTGCTTATTTGCAAGCTTCCACTCTGTTGTGGAGTTTGATTTCCAAATTTTCTATCCTCTGCCCCGATTTGCTTTCTTGCACTACTTGTCCATTTGTCTGTGCCAGTCTCTCGGTCTGTCTCTCCCTCTCTAATCCCCTTTATAAACGATCAGGGCTCTGGCCATGAGAACCAAACCTTCACTATGACAACCACAATTTTAGGCATGTCCCAACGACTTCTGTGTGTGTTGTGTGTGTGTGTGTGTGCATGTGTGTGTGTGTGTGTGTGTGTGTGTGTGTGTAGCCCAGCTGTTGAACAGATGGAATGCTCACTATGCAGCAGATGATAATAGTGTGGAATCCAAGGTCTGTGCCTCCTCTCTACCTCCATTTTCCTCTCTCCTCCTCAACTCCGTCCCCACTCCTTCCTCTCTGTCCTCTCCTGTCTGTCCTCCCTCTCATCTCCACATCTCTCTCTCTCTATCTCCTCTTCCTTCCAGCTGAGTGTCCGTTACTTTGCTTTGTTCTCCCTGATTAGAGGCTTCTAAAGATGGGTATCATAGCTCACTTTGTTCCTTTAGGGCGACACACACACACACACACACACACACACACACACACACACACACACACACACACACCGGTATGTGTGTGTGGAGTGGGGGCTGAGTGAACGGCCGTTGCCACATTTTTCACATTTTTTTCTCCAGGCCTTAAAGGTCTTTTTCTGTCCCAGCGCAGACAGACAGAACCACAGGCCGTCATGCAGGAGGAATGCAACCTCCTCACTGTCAAAGTGACTCAGTTTTATTGTAGCTCTCTTTGTAAATGACACCACTAATTTCCAAGTGTGTAGGTGTGTGACATTAAAAAAAAAAAGATTGTAAACATGTCCGCGTGCTTGAGGAGGACTGATGGGAGACAAAATGAAGCTCAGGATTTATGTCAACGTGTGCTTGCAAATAATCCCACTTTGTTCCGTGGAGTAGAGTTTCAGTGTGGAGGAGTTATTTCAGGTGTCCAGAGTTTTGGAAGTGAAATTCATCTTCTGTTAAGACAATTTTAGGTGACTGGAATTTGGAGAAAAAGTCTCCTGGTTGAGTCATTAATGCAAAAGATGAGCTATGTTAAAAAATATCTGGCTCTTTAATGAAAAAAAAAAATCAAAGTCGAAGCCTGTGGAGATAAAATGTGAACTACCACTCCCAAGGAGAGTTTTGGTGAGAAACATCCAATTACAGAGCTTAAAATAGTTTTGTGTGTGTGCTGCTCACGGCGAGCGAAAGCTGAAAATGATGCTTTGCAGAAAGCTGATAAAACATTTAGCAGTGGAATGAATATTTGACATTTTTGAAATACTTATTTGCTTGAGCGTTAGATGAGATGATCAATCCGCTTGTCGTGCCTGTACTCTAAATATGAACTGATGATGATGATGATGATGATGATGATGATGATGATGATGGAAACAGGGGCCTCAGTTGTAGTCTTGTCACTTTGAGGCAAACAGCTCCAGAAAGTTAATGTTCCTCACTAAGAAATAGTTTCAGAAAGTGCGGGTTGCCAGATTTTTATTTTATCCTTTGGACAGAGCCAGGATAGAGAACTTTTTTTTTCACAATGTTTTTATTTTGCTACAGCTTTGATTTGGGGCTGATGGTTATTGTAGTATTTGACTTCTCAGAAACACTTGTACAAACTTGTAGTATTGGTGAGTAATCTAGGTGCTTTTTATTTCTGTGTTGGGGGAAATACCTGGACACCGTCAATAGAAAACTGAAATGAAAACTCGCAGTGGGGAAAATACTTCAGGAACTCGTGGCGACCTCACTTCAAAACTCTATTACAGCAACAACAACAAAAGGCTTCCAGTGTATTATGGTCGCTGTTCAGGAAAGCCAGCCTAGATTTGAAGGCAGTGACTCCTACTATAACTACTACATTGAGATCATCTCCTACATCGAGCGTCTGCTCCGCGCCTCCTGATGATGTCACAAAAGTTTGCGTAATCCTCGCCTCACATCCTCGTAAGCCCTCTCCTCCCTCTCTCCTTTCATCCCTCCCTTTCTCCTCCTCTCTGTTGATCCCTGGCTCGCTCTTTGTCTCTCAATTTCCTTGTGTTTTTCTACCTAATCTCTTACCCAGACTCCTCTTGCCTGTCCTCTCCCTCTCCCTCTCTCTCTCTCTCTCTCTCTCTCTCTCTCTCTCTCAGCGGTCCGTCCTTCAGCGTCTCTCATTCTTCCTCTAAATCCCCCCTCTCGCCCGGTTTTGGCTCTGCCTGCCGCTCTCCCCCTCCTCCTCCTCCTCCTCGCCCCGTCCTCAATTCCTCATTCCTCCTCTTTTCCTGCTGTCCGTTGCGCTCCCTCGCTCCGTCTGGCTGTCCTCAGTAATCAAACACAGCCGGTCAGACGCAGACAGGATGTGAGGTCAGACGAGGAGAGGAAGTGAGGGTGCGTGGGCAGCACATAAACAGAAAGAGGAGGTGAGGGACAGTGAGGACAGAGGAGTGTGTGTGTGTGTGTGTGTGTGTGTGTGTGTGTGTGTGTGTGTGTGTGTGTGTGTGTGTGTGTGTGTGTGTGTGGAGTTACACTGGGAAGAGATTCAGTTTCTGTTTCAGCCGTCAGCATCAGCTCTTTGTGGTTGTTCTCTATATTAAACACTTAAGCAGCTGGACTCAACAACCACAGCGAGTCATAACACTCGGCGGTGAGGTAAAGCAGTCGTGTTTTTCAAACTTTATTACTGCTCTCCTGAAATATTAAATAAATCTTTTACTTCTGTCACAGACCGAGTTTTGCGGGTTAGGCAACTTTTTTTTTTTCACAGGGCTGAAATATTGGTCCGTCTGATTCAGGGTGGAATTGTTTGGGCTGTCAGTGTAGCTGCGTAATTTAGGCGTTAAATTTAGGGTTATTCAAGTTCATCTTTTAACCTGAACATGACAATAGAAAATAAAAACTCAAGTCAGATGAGAAGGTTTGTTTCCACTCTCATATCTGAAAATTAAATATGAAACTATCAGGCTGCCTACCAGCTGATAAAATAAGAAAATAATTTCACTAAATGCAAGTAAGGAGGAGAATTTTCAAATGGAGTAAAATTGTCAAACAGTATAATTAAAGTTGTATTTTCTATATTTAATACCAGAAAGTAAAGTGAATTGAATGGTGTCTTCTGAATGTAGTCATCCATATGTGAATCACCTCTGTTAGAGGGATCTATGATTGGGTGATTTTGAGAACATAAAAATGCATCTTAACTTAAGCTTAAGTCCAGCTTTTACTGGAGCTTTTGAATGCATCTAATTGTATTCAGTGGATGGAGTTTGCTCATGAGGGATTTTCTTTTATAGAGCCGGATGATAGAATTTATTGAATTACTGACCTAAATTTACTCTCATCACAGTTTCCAATAATGAAAAAGTGCTGATGATGTCTTGATAGATGTTCAACTAATCAGCCAGTAGTTAATACCAACTATCAAGTTAAAAGTGAGCAAGCATAAGAAAGGCAATGTTAGATCTAGTTAAAATCTGCTATCACTCACTTTTAAACAAGTGAAGGCTGTTAATGTCATAATCATTTCAGTTTTATAAGCTATTAGATTGAGCATTTCTATTTGTAGACGTCCTCAAAAGTCCGTCACCAAACTTCATAATTTCTGGAAAATGAAATTCGATCACAAGCTGCCGCCTCTGAAAAAACAAAGAAAGAAATGGCCGAATGTGATTTTCACCATTTTGCGGTTTGAGGAGAAAAACAAATTAATTTCTCCCAAGAAAACAGCGAACCTCAAGAGAAGCCGCTCGTCAGTCATGCATATTGTTTGATTCTTAACATCTGTTGTTTGCCCATCGTGACAGCTGAAATGATGCCGTAATGGAATTCCACCTCTTGTTGTCTTAACCGTGTTGGACAAGTAGCTACAGGACTGCAGCATTAAACAGGCCATATTCTCCTTTTTCACTCAGCTGTGATGAATGTGTGGAATAAGCTGGGTCGGCTTGTTCGCTGACGGAGCTGGTCGTGTCTGGAGCTGCGTGTGTGTGTGTGTGGCTTTTTATTCCATAAAAGAGAAAAGTTCAGTTTTGTCCAAATGGATGAAAGGGGACAAGAGTGTGTGTGTGTGTGTGTGTGTGTGTGTGTGTGTGTGTGTGTGTGTGTGTGTGTGTGTGTGTGTGAAAAGAAAAAGGTGCGCTAATGAGGCGATGTGTCAAGCAGTGATGCAGAGTGTGTACTTCACCTGTTGAACTCTATCCACATGCACACACACACACACACACACACACACACACACAGTAGCTTAACTCCCCCCTACAAGCACCCATCACCAATCTCCTGTAACCTGATACTGGGACTTCATAGACGCGTGCACACACTCGCTGCCTCTCTTGCTTTTTTATTCCATCCAACACACACACACACACACACACACACACACACACACACAAGGAGGTCATGTTGAGGTTGTGCTTCCATGACATCACTGTTGCCATGACTCATAAGTGTACCCCCAGGCACACTAAGGCCCTCTCCTCCACAGAACCTGTCAGAGGGACTTAGCCACACACACACTCACACACACACACACACACACTATCATTCATCACTTCCTCCACGTATACAGTGATATTCAAAACACAGACTACTTTGCACACAGGTACACTCTGCATAGGTGTGTATGTGCCTGTTTGATGCGTATCCTCATCAGTCCTGTCACACGCTCATCAAACAGACTGGGTTTCACACACGTCTTGTATTGCTGACCCTCACACACACACACACACACACACACACACACACACACACACACACGTAGACATCCTGTGTGATTTACAGTGGTCAGACTCAGATGGAGAAAGCAGGCCTCCTCTGGTCGGAAAAACCTCAACTGCGGGGATCACACAGGGGGGAAAGACTTCCATTACCCACACATGTGTACACACTCTCACTGACTCGCACTCGCCCTCCTAACAACCCCGAGTGTGCAATAAATCACCTTCACACACATCGTATCACTGGACCACTGTGTATTTGTGTGTGTCAGCTGGTAGAGTAGAAAGAGCAGCAGTATTTTTTTTATGCACATTAAGTGACCTTTCTGACCTTTAGGGCTGCAAAATGCTTTTCATAATCTTTCAGAGTGCAATGTGATGTGTTAAGACTGTTTGTTTTCTTCAACCAAAACTCAAAGATGTTCAATTTGCAATAATGAATAACAGATGAAAACAGCAAACACCTAAACCTTGAATTTTTTTATGACATAACTTTTTATTGCATAATATTGCCACAGCACTTTCATATAAATAAATGTACTTTTTTCCAAGAGTGTGTCGTGATAACACTTTTTCTTAGCGTATGAAAGAGTTAACATTCACTCCTCTGAACAGCCGACGCCTGGCGTTATCTTAAAGGATCAGTGTTTTTCTGCCACACAAGAAGCAAAGTGCGGCCTCCTCCTCTGGACCACATATGTGAACGAGCCGCTTTATCTGGTCTCGTGTGTTTTATGGCGTCCGTGTCAAACAATCAAGTGAAATAAAAATAAATCAAAATGAAAGTCTTAATCCTGTTTCGCTTTGTAGACTCGTGGAGTTATAAGATCCAGCATTATAAGGCAGCGCAGTAGTTACATATGGGATTGCATTCAGTATAATGTCATGCATCACAAGCTGTGCCGCGAGGCTCCGACAACGCCACTGACGTCAGATCATCCTGTGGATAAATATTCACAGGTGTGGGCACAATTGATCGAAAATGATACATAATCATGATTGGGATAATGATTCCTGTGAACTAATACCTTTAAAGATAATCAGCCATTTCTATTCCGAACAGAATAGTCACTGTGGAATATGAGTCATATCTTTTTTTTTCTTTCTTCTTTTTTTTTTTTTTTTTGGTGATCCCCATTTTATTTGCTCTAGGTCAGGAATTCGTGACTAATGCTTTTCTGTGAACGCTCAGCGCTGGATAATTTAGTGGTTTTTTTTTTTTCCGAGGGCTGTGCTCATCATGATTTGATGAGATGAACTAGGCGGTTGCTGAAGAAAACAAGTGTTGCATCACACACCATTAGACAATTTTTTTTTTTTAGGATTTAGGTCTGTTTTTACTCTCTTTTGGGCTATTTCTGTGCTTTTTTTTTTCCACAGATGACTGAATTACTATTTGGATGGAATATTTTCACAGGCAATATCCGGCTTGATTGGAGTCGCACTACATTTTCAGCTGACTTTTTGACCCTGCAGTTTCTCAATCTCCATGCAAACCTTGGCTGACCTCAAACAATAATGAAGCATAGATTTCTAGATATCACAATAACATGGCTTGTGGGAATTGAAACCCTCCCTCTCCTTGTCAATCAACAGCTCTGTTTTCAGCAGCACTGCCAAAATTGCTAATGTGCATCTGTTTTGAAACTCGGGATCGTGGAATGTTACTTCAGAACAGATTCAGAAATCTAGGATTTGTGCGCACAGATTGCAATCATGACCGGATATGTGGCACAAATGCCCCAATGATCTCTCTCCTCATGTCACACCCGCAGTGCCAGCCTCTCTCTTTTTTTGCTGAATATGACAAATTCCCTCTTGATAATCATTTTTTTTTCTCTGTCTGTCTCCTCAGATCATGATTCAGAGGGGAAGCGAGTTCAAGACATGCTGTCTACGATCGACAAACCACAGGTTGGTATGCATACCTCCTCCCACAGCTGCACGCACACACAGACACACAAACCCGACTCGCTTATAACCGCTTTCATCAATCTTCTCTCGTCTGATGCAGTCATAGCTGGCACGAGCGCTGATGCCTTTTCCATATTTTCACCCTGTCTCTGTGATTAACATGAAAATCAGATGCTTACACGATAATAGCTGTAGTGACTCGTGTATGCAGTCTCATTTTGAAGTCATTTCCAGGCCTTTAATAACAGTCGCAGGGAAGATAAGTGATCATCATAAAGCTCTGCTCGCCCTCGCCACATGAGGGCAGCATCTGCTCATCCACGCCACTCGCTTCCAACAATGCCTACATCACCTGAAAAACACTGTAAACACTGACAGCCTTTTCTCCTTCCCCAAGGGGAATGTGAATGAATGAGCCAGCGCCGTGCAGATGTGGTTTGGTGGAGAGGAAGTGCTCACTGCTGGTTAAAGCAGCTTTGGTCAGCAGGCTGTGCAATTGTACCATTTGATACCTGTGAGCTTATGACAGGGGTTGAAAGAGAGAAGTGATGAAAGAGGGAAGTAAAGACATGAAAAGAAGTGGTTACTGCAGACTTTTGAGCCCTTCAGGAGATTTGAAGCCGACGGCCGGTGGCGGTTTATTTGCTCTCATAACCTCAAATCACCTCTTTACGTCTTTGGTGCAGCAAGTTTATTGTAGCAGAAAAAGAAAAATCACAATTTTGAGATCTCATTGTTTCATTGATTGCAGATGTGAAGTTCTTTCACTTTTGACCTCAGTGCATTTCTATCAGAGGCGGCAGTTTGGTTTGGCTATATATAGGGGCAGACAATGAGTTTTGCACTCCTCCCCGCAACAGCAAAAGTGCCTCTTGATCGATTCAGCCGTGCTCCATACAGACACGCTCTTCATCATTTCATGTTCTTCGTTTAAAAGTGTTCGCAATATTGCCTTGTTCCTCTGCTTGTACTGTTTGCTTTCATAGAAATAAAGCGTGTTCTCTTCAGCTGAATTGATGTATGAGGAGCAGCGGGGGGAAAAAAGGAGTCGTTCTCTCTGTGCTATTTTACAGTTCGTGCTTGAAGAAAGATGTAGCAGCACCGCTTTTCACCTCAAAGGCCGGGAGCTCATAACTGCACAGGCTATATTTACATGCACATTTGATTATGGCCAGTATTGTCAGTAAAGCATTAGGCCAATTAAAATGTTTATGCAGGCTGCTTATTAGACTTTAATACGGCGCACTGCGGCCCCTAAATTACATTAAAACTGATCTCTACCCGCTGGCCTTTCATCAGAGTGTCACTTTGTGTAGATCTCACTAACAGCTGTGGAGGACACTCGGCTTAAGGAGGAGTGTGTAAAATAATCTGTAAATTGTGGGACACACTCAAACTCTGCTATGAGAAGGAAGATGCAGATTTAGCTTTTGAGTTCACCTTTTACATTTCATGGACTGTTTACTTGTAAATGTTTAAAATCCCCTGAACAATCAAGATTTATCAAATCAGTTTGACCTGGAACAGTTCTTTTTTATTCGGCTGCACATTCTGCAAATAAAGCTGTGTCTTAACATATTCTTTATCTTTGCACAAAAACAAGACAAAAAAAAGAGTGGAAATCTTTTCACCTGAGCATCTTTGCCGTGCTTTGTGCAGCAGGTTGATTGATCGTGGAAAAAAATAGAGACTCAAAGTTGGATTTAGGCTTTTTAAATGATGGTTTAAATGCTCTTTTATTATGAGATTAAAAGTCAAATATTACAGCACCGAATTAATCAGAGCTGGTTGTCTACATGAGCTCTCCAAGTACATAAATGCAGCCATTGTTTGGATACGTGAGCGTGAGAGCGATGGAGCGAAAGGTCAAATCAGACAGATATTAATTTCCTTGCAAACAGTGAATAGTGGAGGAGGACTGATGATGAATGTACAGTCGATTCTCACCAGTCTCTGAGGCAAATCATTGATAGATGACGAATAGGCTGCCTCTCGGGGTCAAAGGGCAAGGCGACCACAAACCTCAATACGGTGTCCTTCATTCTTCATCTCTGTCTCTGTCTCTCTCTCATCCTGTTTTAATTTTCTTTTTTTCTTTTCTTTCTGCTTTCTCTCACTTTGTCGTGCTCTCTCTGTCTTTGCCTCTCTTGCCGTTTATTGCATCCATCATCAGGTCATATATCAGTGTTGGCATCATAATGATGTATGTACAGTGTACGTACAAGCAAAGCAATTGATAGGGTGTGAAAAAGTGGTCTTAGCTGTGAACAAACTGCCATCGGTGACGTCTTCAGGCATGCAGCTACAAGTCACGTGATCCCATAAAACCTAATCATTATGATCAACACTCCCAATAAAACGACACTCATGACCGTCTTTCCGTTTTTTTCCCCGTTCGTCTGTCTGTCTTCCTCGCAGACTGTCTGGGCACGGTTGTGGTTTGCAGTGCCCTCAAGGCGCATTCATCGCCTATTCAGTGGATGCGGAGTCTGGAATAGCTGCAGACTGTGCTAAATCACGCTAAATTGGCTCGCCCACCATGCGCCGCGGCTAAAACTCCCATAAACATGCACACACTTGCAGGCGCACAGACAGGCCTTATTTTTCGTGTTTGCTCATTTTGATTTTCTGGTGCGCTCCCAGCATGTATGTGCCTGAGCTGGAAACAGCTGAATGTGGAGTAATGGCTTCAGTGACACATTGTCAGACTCACAAAAACTTACATCCACATTCAAAATTATAGCACCTTTATATATTGATTTCACCTACATATTCTTGAGGACAGAATTACTGCTGCCTAGAATTGAATAGAATAGAAAGGATCACTTACAAATGAAAATGCATTAAATCATTTGTGCTTTCAAACATGGACATTGTTATATGTTATATGTTATATGTTGATGTCTGTCTTCCAGGTGTCCAATGTGCAGGCGCGGGCTGCACGGCTCTCCTGGGCCCCCCCGGCCGGGCTGGTGAACAGGCATAGTAACGGTATGCCCGTGTCCTGCTCCTTCGAGGTGTCTCTCTCAGATAAGGGACGAGACGGAAAGTATCGCCTCATATACAGGTAGGAGACACAGTCCGAACTAAAATAAATGACATCGGCCTCAAATACATGTGAACGCTGGTGTGACCTTTGTGCTTTGTTTGTGTGCGTGTTCCAGTGGCGAGGAGTTGGAGTACCATCTGAAAGACCTAAGGCCAGCGACAGACTACCACGTACGGTAAGGATCTTTTTTTTTGTGTTCAGTATGTTAGCCGTCATGTTCCCCATGTAAACATCAGAGCTTCATCCAGCCACGTTTGTGAACACTTGATGTCTCGTGTGTTCGCTCCAGGGTGTCTGCGATGTACAACTCGGTTCGAGGCTCGTGTTCAGAGGCCGGCTCGTTCACCACACACTGCAGCGTCCCCGACGTCCCGTTATCCCCGAAACTCTCCCACCGCACCAAGACCACCCTCACCCTACAGTGGAAGGTACGGGCTCACACGTCTTCATGTTTTCACCACAATAAACATCAATTTAACGTTATGATGTTTTTAGTTTTGATGGCACATTTGCAATTAGCTTAACATTATAAATCAGTCCATTGCCACCAAAGGAGACTCTGAGATCTTTACATCTAATCTCATGCATCTGTGTCGACTACACTTCAGGCAACAGATATGTTGTCATTTGAATCTGAGCGGCTGTCTGCACCGGCTCCGTGCAGGCTCATGTCGTACAGGTTGATGCCCAATAAAAAAAGGCACGACGAGCTTGACTTTATCAGCCTTAAAGCACACAGAGAGGCATTCTTACATCCCTCCGTCTGTCCTCTCTAAAGTTTCCTGCACAAGTAATTTTTATCAACTCTCACTGTCACTGATAAAGACTGACATCAGTCACCCAGACAGGATATGAGGCCAATCACAAAAACACGGCAGGTATTTTGTCTGTCTCCTTGTCAGATTCTTTTATCCTCGGCTAATCTCTCCGTCTCTCTCTTGTCTCTTGTCTGCCTCGCTCGGCCCATTTCCCTTTCGCCCACAGCCCCCAGGCGACAACGGATCCAAAATCACAAACTACCTGCTCGAGTGGGATGAGGTAGGTCTTTCTCTCGATGTCCGTTACCTGTCATGCTTTGTCCTTATTTAAAAAGCACTTATACCTATCACAGACGTCACTAAACAGATGTTAACATTCATCTCTTCAAGATGTAATAAGCCTGTAAATGATGTCTTTCCAACCCACGTCAGCCCCAAATTTCATTTTTTGTACTTCTTCACTCTTTCGTACTTTTTTGATCTTCAGGCATCATTCATTATTTCTTTTAATCTTCCGTTGTAGTTAATCGTGTCCCCTGTTCTCGTCTGTGCATCCAACGTTCTCCTCTCCTCTGCAGGGAAAGAAGAACAGCGTTTTCAGAGAATGTTACTTTGGGAGCCAGAGACACTATAAGCTGACACGACTGTACCCCGCCTGTGGCTACACGTTCAGAGTGGCCGCGCACAACGACATTGGCACAAGGTACTGTTGTCTGTTAATGAATACGCGTACGAGGGGAAAATGCATTCATGAACACGGCATCATAAATAGCACAGAAAGCAGATGCCATAAGTCTTTCTCGATCCTTGGATTTATTAAACTACATGACAGCTTTTCACATGATAACCCGACCGTTGGCCTGTGACATGATGCGAGGTCTCAGACTATATTTTTAGTGACCACGCTTATACTCATGGGAGCAATTTGTATCAGTATCAGCCACAACATGTGCATTTTCAAGATAAAGTCTGAATAAGTCTGTACACCCCATCGTGGTGGACAAACATGCACCCGTCCATCTGCGGCCATTATTCTGCATGTGACATGAGTCATCTTCCTCTTTCTCATTTTCCCTCCATTTCCCCTCTCCTCTCATCTCCTCTTTGTCATTACGGTGGGGAGCATCTCGCCTGCAGTCGTTAGGGTGACAGGGAGAAGGGAGGAGGTGATAGAGGGCGGCGAGAGCTAGGGAGGAGATATTAGCTCTCTGGCTGAACTCAAAGCGGCCTTAATGCATCCTTCAGCTTGATTTCCTCTTTGAAGATGTGGACACAAACACACACACACACACACACACGCGCACAAACACACTCGGGACACGCAGGCTTTTGATTGCTTGCTATTTTTCTTGAAGAAAGTTTTACAACCTCTCAGACCTCTGCTGCTGGTTAAAGATTCAAATTCATTCCCTCCTACTTCTCTCAAATTAGCCTCTCCTCCTTCCTCTGTCTTTCAGTTTGGCTCCTGAAATATCGTATTTTACCCTGTCATGGCTCTTTTCCTTCTTCTTACTATCTCCACTGAAAGCTTCCCACATCCCCATCCTTAACCGCAACCCCTGCACTCTCTCCAAATGAGCACTGATGTCGGTGTCCTTTCCTTATTCACGCTTTCTCTCCTTTCACTTTTCAAAAATGCTCCTCTCTCCATCTCTGCTGAATTTGTAATTCATGGTGCACAGCCTCCCTTTCCTTCCCTGCTGTCCATTTCCCCTCAAAAGTAATAAGCTAACAAGGCAGTGAATTGCTTCAGCGTTTTAAATGAAAACAAAAATGTGACTGAATTGTAAATGTGTTTGTGTTTTGTGCAGTGGCTTCAGCACAGAGGTGGTGTTTTACACCATGGGCACCCTGCCTGCTCTGCCTCTGGCACCGCGGCTGGTCAGGGCGGGGGTGTCCTGGGTGACCCTGGAGTGGGGGCGTCCCGAGGGCAGTCCGAGCGAGGAGCAGCTCAAATACACACTTGAGATCCAGGAGGACAACAGCGTGAGCACCGCACACGTGTTAACACCCTTATTTTATGAAAACATAAAGTTTAGGTTCTTTTGCACACATTCCTCATAGGTTCCCTCATGGCTACGTAATCCACCGTAGTAAACATGAGACCTTAATTTGGTTTTGTGAAACTTTATGGGGTTTTATTTATTTGATTGAGCCCTGGGCAGGAAGCGAAAGAGGAGAATAAAAAATCTCTGGAAAGAAACTACATACGAGAAAATTGCATGCATAATGCATTGCACAATATTTTGTGCACGGAGCAGTAAATCCTGTAATATACAAGCATTCACAAAGAAACACCGTATGCATATGATTCAGCAAAATAGTCAGCTAAAGTCAGCACTTACTGCATCCACATACAGATTACTGACAGTGTATCACCCACAGGGAACAGACTTTCATCCAAAGTACACTGGAGAAAACTTGACCTGTACTGTACAAGGCCTGAAGAGGAGTACACAGTATAAATTCAGGGTGAGTAAAGATGTGATGTGTTTCCTCTGTGTGTGTATGTGAACTATCAGCAGGATCTTTTTGTAAAAACCAAATAACGTAGTATTCAAAGTAGATTATGCAAACCAAAAAAAGCTTACCTGCATATACTCTTTGACCTAGTTCTGTTTGACTTCAGTACTCTTAACTTCGACTTTTATCGCCACAGTCACCTTGTCTGCCTTTTCATCTTCAGTTTTTTTACTTGATAAATTTCCAGTCGGCGATGTTCTTTCTGTTTATTGTAAATGTTTCAAAGGGTGCCGACCTATCCAGACGTCTTTCAGCTGCAATACAACATCCATCAACCTAGAAAGGAATACAGCGTTTTGCCACCGGAGAACTGGCTGCAATTTAACCAGTAGTGAAACAAGGCAATTCAGCAGCCATTTAGCAAGTAGAGAGAACGCAGTCCGGCTCTGCTAAGAGCTGTGATAGCTGCTCATAATGTGAGGACATTGTGAAACAGAATGTGCCGACAGCAGACCTCTGTAAGTGTGTGTGCTTGCGTGTTAATGCAGGTACAAACAACACCTTACATGTGCTTACACACACACACACGGTCAGATGTGGTGGAAAATGTTTTAAGACACAAACACACACATGCTCACACACTAAGAGACACCTCTGCATTCTTTGGCGATGTTCACCCGGTGCAAACATCTGGGAACGAGGCAAATTGATTGTCCACTGGACGGAGTAATGGAGGGAGTAAGCTGGAGAGAAATGAGGAGGCAGAAGAGCCGCAGATGAAGGAGCAGAGAGTAATGGCTCCTTTAGTTCCTTTACTTCCTTGATAGATTTCTCTGTATGTTTCCTTCTCCTTTAACCACACTCACTGTGCCTTTTGTCTTACGCTCCATTTTTACTCATTTTGCGTCTTCTTTCACCCTCGTCTTCTCTTTCCACTTTCTCTCATGCTCTCCTTCCTTTAACCCTCCGTTCTGTTCCTTTGCAGCTCATAGCGTCGAACATGGAGGGGAAGAGCAGTCCCAGTGAAGTGTTGGTGTGCACCACCAATCCAGACAAACCAGGCCCTCCATCTACGCCCTGTGTCACAGCAGCGACGCCCTACGGATTTACCGTCACATGGGGTAAAGATACGCACCCACACGTGCACACGTACAGATGGACAAGATATCTTTTTGTATGTTTATTCTCAAAAACACACAAAAAAAACACACAAACAAAAGTGAAATTTAAATGTTCGCATTCATGACTGATGATCGATCATACAATACCAACTCACACAGTTCATCATTTCCACCTGCTAACATACAGATGCATTCAAAAAAGAATATGTTCTAGTTATTATTCCTAATAATTTGCTGTAGTCACTTTGTCATTTGCTGAGATGCTAAATTGAGCTTCATATATGTGTGTTAATCCATTGGCAAAGCCTTTAAAACGAGAAAGCCAATGCTTCACATTTTTTAAATTTGTCATTTGAACAATAGAAAAACATTTTAAAATGTTCTGGTTTTCATTCAAGTACAGTAACTTTTCACCAAATTCATCAAATTGAAATGTGTTGATGTGCAGATTTTCTTTACTTTTTCATAAAAACTTGAAAAATCAAAACCCTTATATCCTGCAGAGCTTGATGTCACAAAATACAAATGTTGAATTATTGATTAAAGGTGGGAAATCACTGACACATCGCTGCCTCTGGGGTGTCATCATGAAACTGAAGCGGCAGCCATAAAAGCTATCATCCATCCGTTATAAACATGCCACAGATCTCATCGTATGTCTCTTGATCAGCACAACACATTTTGAGAGTGCTGAACAATTGTCTTCATCATCTTACCAGCTCCCTGCGCTCAGTGGGAATTTTGATTTTTGTTTGGCTGAACGTCATGAAAAGTCTAAACTGATGACTTGAGAATGTGTGTTGTCATTATATTTATATACCATTTTTTATATCTATATCATATATCGGACTGTATTACGTTCCCCAAAGCTGTTCTCCAGCTCATGTTAATGCATGTCCATCTATTCATCCACCAGATCCTCCCCAGGACAACGGTGGCTCGGAGGCTCTTACGTACCTGCTCGAGATCTCAGAGGGATGCTCCGAAGGTACGTCTGTCTGTCCGTGCTTCCATCCATTCATCCGTAACAGCTAATTTGAGAGCTTGTTCTCAAGTCCATCATCTTATAAAACAAAGCTCAAAATGTACCATCTGTCCACTCTCCCCTGTGCTCATTCCCTCTGTGCGTCCATTTACCTCACTTACTCTCTTAAGATGAATAACTGCCATAATTCACTCTTTGTTAGCATCAATTTGGAGCACAGCGTCGTTTAGATTTCCTCAGATCTGTCCTCCAGGAAACCAAATGTTCTCTCGTTTCTTTCGGTCTATATAGCAGGGAGGGACAAGGAGCGTGATGTCAGAAGAAAAAACATCCTTAGTTATTATTTATCAAGAGCCTGAGCTGATTTGAGTGTGATTTGATCAGATTTGATTGACAGCGACCAAACAACCTCATCGACTGTCGCCAGGTTCTGATTGCAATGTTCCTGTGTGGCGCGAGGACGTACATGACATAACCTTTTTCCAGCTTTTTTTATTGCAGAGTACAGACTAAACACAAGATATCTCGTGAAATTACTAAATATGTTCTTTGGCTGCAACTTTTGAGAATGACGTGTTCATGTAGGATTCCTTTTTCAGGATCATTAAACATCAGACATACCTTGAACAGTCGAAATGCTCATAATTCCTGCTGTCTCTGATCTGTCTCCTGTTTTTCTGTCACCTTCTCACCTCTCACCCAGTTGCATCAGCTGTGAACTATCTCATCATATTGTGCTCGCTGTGATTCATTATATCATTATGTGTCTGTGTGTGTAGTGTTACTGCTCTGAAAGTTTACTTGAACTCCACTTTACGTTGCAGTAAGAGTACGCTGAATGACTCAAGTGCACGCAGCAATCACAGCGTTTGCCCCTTCTGCTGCAAAATTGCTTTTCAAACTGTGACGCAAACGGGATGTAACACAATTGCCGCTTTAGAGGTGGGATAATACATTTCGCATGCCTACACAATCCATCAACAGAGCGAAAACAGTTACATAAAATGGTGCGCAGGTAATAATTAGGTCAACTGCGTTCTATTTTGTGGAGAATAAGTAGGTCGACCGCAGCGTGCATAGGAAACAGCAGGACGTTCTGTGAATTCTGTGAATTGTATGCGATCGGTTGTGTAATTTTTTTTTCCTGTGTGTGTGTGTGTGTGTGTGTGTGCAGCGAGCCAGTGGGAGGTGGCGTACAGCGGTCCAGCAACTGAATGTGTGTGCGAACGCCTGATACCTGGGACCTTCTACCGCCTACGTGTGTGTAGCATCACCACCGGAGGACACAGCCCTGTAAGACACACACACACACAAACACGTGTGCAAAAGCAAGTTCAGACTGGTAACTTTACATTTTCACAAACAGTTCTTGAGTGAGGTAACAGTGATGCTCATGTAGAAAATGTGGGAAAATCTACAATCTGCTCACACATCATCCACAAAGTACATTTAACATTTCTGCCGGTTATTAATCAAACTGATCTATAACTTTTAGATCCTTCTTATGTTTTGATTTCCTGTGTTTATCTCCGCTCCTGAAGTGCACTGTTAGTGTTCCGGTCCGCACATTAAGCGTCCCACCAGGGCCCTGCCAGCCGCCGAGGATTGTGGGTAAAGCCAAACACAAGGAAGTGCAGTTAGAATGGGGTGAGTGCAGACATACACGTACACTGTTTAGTTTTATTTGCCAGAATGTCTTTAAAATATATATATATTTTTTTATGTAAGGCAGCTAAATCACCCTCTGGCTGCTTAATATGTTTCCCTGGCCAACTGTAATGTAACCTTAGTCAACCATGTTTCAGCCTAATTGAGCCCCAATTTAGCCCATTAAATGCCTAACTTAGCCTCATATCTGAGCTGAGTCTCCTGATGTCGGCCCATTATTGCAGATTAGTCCTGTTATCTGTTGGCAGGCGAAAGTCTCCCGGCCTGAAACGCTGGGGAAGTTCTTGTTTTAACCAGTTTAATACAGCTGGCCACAG
Organism: Holacanthus passer; assembly: GCA_025331565.1. Taxonomy (NCBI): domain Eukaryota; kingdom Metazoa; phylum Chordata; class Actinopteri; family Pomacanthidae; genus Holacanthus; species Holacanthus passer. Next base: position 318,802 of record JAFREQ010000143.1, read on the forward strand.
CCCTCATCAACTCACATTCAGGCAGCGCTGTTGCAATTACTGGCTCGAGCTGAAGGTCAGACATAATGTATTGGAGGGTTTTCCCCACTGTCTCCATCATTTATTAGTTTAACCGTGCTGCAAGTGGAGGAAAGAATCCCTTGGAAATGACTGAGAAATGCACCTGGTGAACTGATCTAAAACTAAACACAATATTGAGTAAATCTTAGAGTTTGTGTATAAAAGACGTCATCATATAGATTTTGATTTCATCTGTTTGATTATGATTTCTCTCTCCTTGTAGACCCCCCTGCATCTGAGGGAGTGTGTGAGGAGTGTGTGTTCAGTCTGGAGATGAGCGAGGGGGACACCCAGCCGGCGGAGGTGTACCATGGGTCGGAGCTGCAGTGCACCGTCGGTAGTCTGCTACCTGGTGCCACGTACGGTTTCCGACTGAGGGCCGCCAACGAGGCCGGGGTGAGAAATTCACATGCACGCACAAATATGATAAATTATAGTAAAAAAGGAAAATCCATCAGCTCATAATTAACCAGGCAAGACCACACAAAAAATCACTTTGAACTTTGAGCCATGCATCTCAACAAGACAGCTTTTCAAACTAGTGATTCTAATTTTGACCAGTGTGAAATTTTGCGTTCAACGGCTCAGTACATCGAGTACATGAACCGTGGAGCCTCTTCATATGATCCAGATGTGAAAAAAAAAACCCTTTTTAATTCAATTTAAACTGGTTTTTATTGTAGCCACAGACACACACAGACAAAGGAGCACTATCTATTAGGTCAGAGTGTCCCAGACAGACTAACAGCGTCTGTGTTCGGATGTGCTCCACAGTCTGAAGCTAACATTTGATTGGTTTGATCACCCGCTCGAGAGTGAACCAGCACTCAGACTGGCTGATCAGATGCAGGCGCAAACACGGCACACACTTAAAAATAGGAAGAACAGCACACACATGCAGCAAAAAAAACATGTCTACACGCACACACAGGCAACCCGGTGTGATCTGTGTCGCCTCAAACACGTGTCATCATGAACGTCTCTCTCTTTTTAGTTCGGAGCGTACTCGGAGCCGACAGAGGTGACGACTGCAGCAGGTCCTCCTGGCCAGTGCGGGGCGCCACTCATCACTCTCACCAGTAACACCTGCGTAACGCTCAACTGGGAGGTGAGACACATGTGGATGCACTCCTGTATTTATCAAAGGACAAACAGAAAAAAAAAAGCCACATTTCTTAAAGCAGCTTCCCTTTTTCTGTTTCCACTGACCTAAAAACCTGCTGCTTTAAATTTGTCTGGGCTGTTGTGGACAAATGGACCCAGGAGATTTTAGGTTCATAGCAATCCAACTCTCCTAGATGATGCATCCAAACTGACGGAAAGTCTCTGGTTTTGCATCCTGAATTGAATGAAGCCTGTCCCTCTGCCTGCTTTACTGTGCCACTATATTTCCCCATTCATTGCAGCATTTTTTAAATCACGCTTCCCCTTGTTTTCCCTGAGCTGAGTGTGTGTCTCTGTGTGTCGCAGAGTCCCGAGGGTTCGGGTACAGACATCTCTGAGTATCGCTTGGAGTGGGCGAGGGAAGACGAACCCATGGAGCTCATCTACTGCGGCTCTGCCACGCAGTGTGAACTGTCAGACCTGACGCCTGCCACAGATTTCTGCTGCAGGCTACAGGTAACACACACACAGACATGCTTATGGCCATTTACAGACGCCGCATCCAGACACAGAGGGGTGTTTGCTGTCAAGAAATAAGAAAGAACACATCATGGCAGGGACTCAAACACTTGCATATAAATGTCAGCTGAGGGAGCTTCAACAGCAAGAAACACACACAGACAGACATCGACCAGTGAAAGGTTAATGATAATTGATTCCATTTGTGTTCTGTCTCTTAATCTGGTGCGTAAATAACCTCTCTCTTCCTTTTTTCTGTGTATTTGTCTAACACACACACACACACACTTTCTCTCTCTCTCTCTCTCTCTCTCTCTCTCTCCCTCTCTCTCTCTCCTTATATACCCTCTGAAGCTATGAATCCAATAACAGCATGTTTTATGACTCACTTCTTTACAGGCTCATTTATACTTTAGAGGACGGCACAAGGTCATCCTAATGTCCCAATCAATGCTTTTTCTGTGTGTATACGTGATTTGTCTTTGTGTGTTTGCGTGCATCTGTACTGTGCATGTGTGTGTTCATATATGTAATAACGCAGATATGCCTCCTAAGAGAACTGTGAGAACGCAGCGCAGTAAAGGCATCGACCCGGTTGAACTCTGTGACTGTCCTGTATGAACCAGGTTCACCTCCTGTAGCTGAGATTCAAACCTGCAGAGCTTGACACACACTTGCTTTATGAGAACACTTTAAATAGCCAGACACTCACGCGAGGGTAAAGTAAATAGAGAGGTCCTCACGTTTCTTTATGTTCAAGTTCACCAAAACATCTCATCTCACATACTACTGAAATGTAATTTTTCTCCTCAGACCCTCAAAGTATGTAGATATTTTACTGCTAAGATCTAAGTCAAGACTTTTCTGTAAGTAGATCACTGTAGACTGCAAATCACGTCTTCTACTCCTTCATGTGCACTCGCGTTAATGTTGCCTGCCTGTTCTTGGAAACACATTTTTATACTAAAAAAATAGAAATGAAATGATATTTTGGTTCAGACTTTCAAAATCTAGCGGGTGTATTCTTAAAAAACTGGAATATTTTGTCTTCATTTCCTCCTCACCCAGTTTGTGTGAAGCAATAAAGTTGGCTGTTATAATAGAGGAATCTAGAGGTGAATTTAAATGTGTGTTACATAAGAAATAGAGTAATGCTCTTTCACAACTAATTTGAATTCATCTCCCTCTGCTGGTTTTCTTGTCTCCTTCCCTTTTCAACATTAACCTTCATCTATCTGTCTGTCGTCTTTGTCTCTCCACTCATCCACTTTCTCCATCCCTTCCCTCATCTCCTCCATCTCTCTCACCCTCTCTGTGTTTTTGTCTCCATCTCAGGCGGTGAATCAGGCCGGCGCTGGCCCTTACAGCGATCAGGTGAGTTTCCGGACCCCTGCGACGAATCCCGACCCGATTCCCTCCCTCGCGCTCCTGGACCTCCCGACCTCCTCGGAGTCGGGCCACTCTCCGTCTACCTGCCTCCTCCTGAAGTGGGACGAGCCAAACAGCAACGGGGCGGAGATCACCTCCTACGTCATCACCCTGGACGGCCAAACCATCACTGTGGAATCGGGAGCAAGTCACCTTGTTACAGACCTGCAGCCCGACAGCGAATACAGGTACTGTGGTTTATGTTGATTACGACACTTTGACTTGAAGTAAAATTCAGATGTATAAGAACAGACAGTAATTTTTGAGCTGATGAAAAATCAGAAACCAAAAGGGAGAGAGTTATGTTTAAATTTCAAAATTTGTTTTGCATTAATTCAACAGAATACCGTCAATCTACATAGACAAAGACCTTATTTCAATACAACCAATCAAATCTTAAATAAACCACTAACGTCGGTTCTTTCTCAGCCAGACAACAACAAGAGCTACAGACTCTGAACAACAACCCACATCAGCCTTCCTGCTCAAGTCTCCTTCTTATCTAACCTACAAACATGAACACACATCTCGTCCTGCATCTTAGTTTGTTGAACAGATCATCAAACAAACATTCGCCGGGTAAAAGTGCACAGACTGGATAGCAAATTATGACGTGGCATTTCCACAAATACTTTCCTTTTAACAATAAAAAAAACTATAAACAGTACATTTTTAAAAACACAATGACGTCTGACTAAATGTCATGTCAGTTGGACTTTAATAGAAAAATATTGATCAAAGTTGCTCTGAAAGGTTGCTCCAACAGTTTCCATTAAGTAAGTTGAAGGTCGCACTGTAAAAAAAATTTAAGCATTAGAGCGTCACACAGTGTGTTATCCTGATCCTACATTTCCCATAATGCAACTTTCATTAGAACTTTCTTGCCTGATTAATGATAAATTATTATTATTATTATTGCACATTAAGTCTTTCTGTTCATATATCATTTTCATGCAAATTTTAAAATCTACAGCTGTATGAATGTGATGGTTCACACAGCAGGTAGTAGTAGTTTATAGTGGCTGTAGTAACCTGCATGATGTTTGCATCAGCGGTGATGTCAGACCCTGTTATACTGGAGCAGCAGTAAACAACTACTCAGTAATCTGAATCACCAGCTACTGTTGTTATGTAAGCTGTTCTGTAAGCAATTGTGTGATTACCTGAGTGTGTGTGTGTGTGTGTGTTGAAGTGACCGTGCAGCGAGTTCTTTGAATTAAGGGAGACAAAAAGCAGAAGGTAGCCAAGGCAGGGGGACGTGTCAAGAGGCCGAGTGATCACAAACCATTGTTTTCATTCTGATGTTGTTTTTGTCCCGATGTCGCTCCGCTCTCTTGCATAACGGCCCTGGCACTGACATAGAACACCGTGCATGTGCGTGCTCGTGCACATGTCCTCGGGTATGTGTGTGAGACAGAGTCTGAGTTTGTGTGTGTCCCAGTGACGGTAACTCTGGTTGTTATTTACAGCAATGGGGCACTTCAAATGATATTATTCAGATTTTTGTTTGCGTGGATGTGTGTGGATTGTTTGTTCTGTCAGGAACTGGCCTGTGTGCTTTAGTGCAGGTTGTCTTGAGGTTATTGTTAATGAATAATATTTAGGCTTTAAGAGTTTTTCCTCTCCTCTGTCCATGCTTGGAAGATTGGCTTGAGTATCAATAGTTATATATGTTCTTCATAATGTATTTTCTAATCACATTGAAAGCTACATAACTTTCAGGTCTTTAAAGATTATGCAGAAAATCTTTTGTTCCAGAAAAAGTTTGCATCAAAGATTTTTTTTTCATCAGTGACTTTTTCCCCCCACAGGTTTAACAGTCATCATTATGCATCTTAATACTGTCACAGTCCATTAATAATGTTAAAAGGTACTTAAGCCTCTGCAGACACCTGAAGAGGATAATTGCCAAACTCACACAGGAATGAATACAGATTCACTGAAACCACCGAGCTAAGAAAGTCCACTTTTAATCTAAAGAAAATCACAGAAGTGAAAACAAGTAATTAAGTCAAATTGAGTGTGTTGCATGTACATTAATTACATCAGCTGCTCATGTTGACCTTTGAGAAGCTGCTAAAATAGATCCAGGAAGGTATAATTTTGCATGATGATCAGGCCACTGATGTACTTTCATTCATTCTTTTCATGGTGAAACAAAACGCTGTGATACAAAATCTGTTCTGAACTTTGGTATGTAAATCTCTACATAACACATAAATGTGATACCTCATCATCAAAAGCTTCCTCATCTCTCATTCGCGTCCTTCTCCTCTGTCCCTCATCATCTTTTATCCATATTCTTAATTACCCAGTGGATGGATGAGCATTGCCCTTTCTCCTCTGTCTATGCTCAGCTGCATGAATTATAATGAAAGGTTACAGAGAATCCACAATTAAATGTCAGACGGTAGATGCTCTCGAGCCGAGGGCCTCTGATACGGGCGCTGATCAGCTGATCAGACATTGACAGAAAATGGATATTGAAGGGAGGTGGAGAGAAAGGCGGCAGGGGAGAAAAACAAAAACCCTCTCTGGAATTTCTTTTTAATGAGGAGCAGATCTGTGTGTTCTTGTATGTGTGTATGTATATCTTTGTATTTTATTCTTTATATAGCACCCATTATACAAGCCTGACTGCCAAATAGGTGGGACTCCAAAATTTGCATCAAATTCAGAATAATTTGATGAGGTCAAACATTAAATATATTGTCTTTGTCTACGAGGATTAGCACATTATCGCTTTATGTTTTACACACGCGTCCCAACCTTTTTGGGATAAGGGTTGTAATTCCTTTTAATTGCATTGCACAGACCCAGAGTTAATTTAGTTTACTATCTCAAGTCTGGCTTTTTGGATGAAGTTGGGCAAAAAGAAAGAAAATGGCTTTCTGTTGCTTGGAAAATAAAAAGTTCTTTTCAAATAGTGAATCTTGTAAAACACTGTGCAGCAGTGATTTCTTTTTCTTACGTCCAAGTGGACTGTGGATACAGAGAAAAGTGGGCCGACAAGTCTGACATATTTAAGTCTAATCCAGGAGAGCACATTGAATGGTAAGGGGAGAACGGTAAATGGTGAGGGGATCACAGGTGCATGGAAGGTCAGAGCTAATACTAACACCAGATCGGCCTCTTTGCCAAAAATTGCTCCACCATTAGACGAACAGGTCTGCAAACACACTGAGAACACACACGGTTACATCCTGTTGTATATACCCAGCATTTGTAGTATGTACATGTTCTCCTACTGCGTGAACTCAATCCCTGCACAGACATTTTTTTTTTTGCAAAATATTAAGTCAATAAATGTAGAATGTGTAATTTTTATCTTAGGGATTTTCAGGGGGTAACATTCTGTTAACAAACAAATCATAATCTATCTCGTCCTCTCTTCACCTGTTGCAGTGTACAGATCCAGGCGGTGAATGCCATTGGCTCCAGTCCCTTGAGTCCACCCCTGCTGGCGAGGACACGCCCTCTCCCTCCGGCCCCGCCCCCTCTCGAGTGCTCGGCGGCCGGCCCTCAGAGCCTGAAGCTGAAATGGGGCGAGAATGCCAGCAACACGCACACTCGCGCCCTGCTGGCTGACGACATGGTCTACACACTACAGATGGAGGACAAGAACCGCAGGTACACACACACCTGTCTGCGCCGCTCTTATGTCATCATTACCTCACGCTATGGACTCGCAATCAAAGCCTCCATTTGTACATTTAATAAAAACAATAAGACGTCGTCATATAAGTCATTCGCAGCAGCTCTTCCACCCTCCTCTCCTTCATCATCACACTAAGCTCATACTAACGCTGGAGGATGAGGAGGTGCCTTCTTCACGCTGCGTTCACAACAGTGTGGGATTCATTTCACAACAGGGAGAAAACCCCATGAGAGCAAGCTGGACTTAAAATCAATATAATCTTACAGAATTATTCAGTGTATGTCAAAATATAGCAAGTGCTTGCAAAATCACATCACATGTTTAAACTAATGTCAAAATAATTAAATTAATTCTGCGAGCTCTGAATTAATTAGAAAAAACTTAAATGACTCACTCAGTTCATTTTTAATTGTCGTTTTATTATAATAATAAATTTGACCCGGAGGATTTGGCAAAATGCAAACTCAATACGTTCATATTCTCATGAGCTAATTCCACTTAATCCCTCATTAAATTAAAGTCTAGCCTCAGCTGACATTGTTTACTCTTAGCAGAAGCACCAACCCAGATCTGTTTTACTGAGCTATTCATATAAAACCTCAATGCTCAGTAACATCTGGCATCTAAATGACTATTTATCAGCTCCAGCTCTGATCAGTGTTGGAAACATGACACTGGTTGGACACGTTCATTTTTGCCCCTTTTCCCCTTTTTCTTTTTTTTTTTAACTGTCTGGGAACAACATGATATCATTCAGCATTAAATTGGAAAGATGTTTTTGGTCACACAAGGCATTCATCAACACTATACACACTTCTTTGGAGACAAGATAAGATGAGTGTGTATTTCACATATGAAGCCTCAGCTATGAGCGGGGTTGAAACTGTTATGTTCCCCTCAGACGATGGGAGAGCTCTCTAAACCTCTCGGCCACGCCGCGCACCACATTTCTCCGACTCCTCAACCCACGGCTAGTCAATACAGCAAATCAGGACCCCGAAGGTCAATACTACACACAAACCACAGACACTCACACACTGGGTTTTTTTTTCTGTGTAAGCAATAACCAGATGTACCAGTGAGTAGTCACGTTGAGGGCATCTGGAGCCAGCTGGGATACCGCCTCCAACAATCAAGCCTCCATTTAAGTGGCTGGTCAGACAGGAGTGACAGAGGGAGAAACAGGGAGGTAGAGAATTAGCAGACCGAGGAGGAAGGAGGAGGTGGAACATGTCTTTCTACATTTAAGCAGAAATAAGAAAAGTTGGAATAAGAGAGGGATGAAGTAGTGAAGAGCCACTTTTCTCTGCCCACCTGTCAGATTGTCTCCCTCCCTCCGTCCGGCCCCTCTACCAGCCTGGTTGGCCGCCGATCAGTGTTTGAATTTGGCCTTGGCTGGCATCGAGTGGGCACCTTGGCACCGCTGGAATGGTCCAGGGTGCACAGGCAACAGATGGCGCCCTGTCTGGCAGTCTGTGATCTGTTAACCTCTCCGACACACACACACACACACTGCCTGCTCACCAAATTAAAACAGCTTTCACAGTTTAGAGAGTTTTATTTACCCTTTTCCAACTGGCAGAGTGATGAGCATGGCTGTGTTTGCTGGTCTGTGTGTGTGTGTGTGTGTGTGTGTGTGTGTGTGTGTGTGTGACTCTGGGATCGTGCTTGGATGCACTTGTGTATATATGCAGATGTCTGAATGCGACATATTTGGATCAGATGGTATTTTGATCATCAACCTGGGATTTGTTTTAACCTGCACACGTCAGCAAATGCAACGTAAGCACACTGTAAAAAAAAAACATTTGATTATGTGAATTCTTCTTTCTTCCGATTATATGAATTTTATAGCACGTCATATTTGATAATCTTACACATATACAGACCCAGTTTTCAATCCTGCTCCTTTTTTACCCTCCTCATGGAAACAACAGCATCGTCCATCCTGTTTTTAACATCATTACATGCTCGCTACTGTATTTAGCAACACATAAACACACTTATGTCTAATTTTTCTGTTCGATGTTCTCGATAAAATGATTGACATTGAAAACAATTTGAGTGGCTTTTGTCATTGAATTTAGAGGAGAAAGGGCTTTGTTTGTGTCCTATGGAAGCTTTTTTTGGTCGAAGAGTAGCTTTAAATTGGTCACTAATTTAGCGCCAGTCTGGCTTTATTTCTATTTCCCTGTGTCCCTTCCTGCTCTCTGGGGAATGGGAGTGAATTAAGGCTTGTTGTCCTCTCAGCAGGAACCGACACCATGGCACAATATGTTTTCTCTGTCCACGAGATGTTTGACTTTTTGGATTTTATCTATGCATGCATCTACCAGCATACAAATTATTTTAGAAGTTCTTATTAAAAAGTTGTAATTTCAGTCCCAGTACATTAAGTTTCATTTTCATGGTGTTGGAAATAGTTCAGAAAATATATTAGAGAAAGTAAAATTGTTTCAGTTCATAACCAATATTCCCAGATTTCATACTCTAACATACATTAACATCAGGGTGAAGGTGTGAAAGTGTATTGTTTACAGAACATTTTGAAATTAAGCCTTAAAAAGCAGACTGTTATTATACAGCAGGGAATGAGGGAGGAAGACCTTGGTGGATTTTTAGCATTTGGTTAGATGCACACCAGAAATGCAGATAATTATCAGCATCCAGATACACAAATTAACTCTCCCCTCTTCATCTCAACGTGGAAACTGTTCATAAACTCTATAATTGACTGAATCGCTCCACAATGACGATGTGCTGTTTCTGACTGATTCAACCTAATTGCCTTTGCTTTGGATTCATTACTTGCAGCCACCGGTGATTGTGACAGGACGTTTAGGTGTATTTGCAAAGCCTGTGTGTGCGTGACAGTCCACATAATGTAAATCATCAGTTTTAGGGTGAAGACTTGCATTTAGGGTCTCCACAATATAAATATAAGTCAACATCACATGCTCTGAAGTGATGGAGTGTGTGTGTGTGGTGTGTGTGTGTGTGTGTGTGTGTGTGTGTGTGTGTGTGTGTGCGTGCGTGCGTGCGTGCGTGTGCAGACTGTTATCACCAGATGAATGGATGGAGCTGGTTTACAGAGCTCCTCCTCTTCCCCCTTTGCTTTCTCATCCCACTTTATTAGAATGAATTAGCAGGATTTTTTTCATTATTGATCAAATCGCTCCAGCAGCCAGATGCTTCACCGCTAATCATAATGCATCGAGGGAGACCGGAAGGGCATTTTATAAAAAGAGATAGTATCGAATCTCGAAAATATTTTGCTTCGTAAACAAACATATTGAATCGCCAGCTGCAAATACGATTTAACCAAATAGCATTATGTCTATTTCTGTTTTTGACTTTGGTCTCTGGCTAAGTCTAATTCAAATTTATCCATCTCATTTTGTTGTCAGAAAGGTCACCAGCTCACCTGGTACCATGTACTGAGGCTGAGTTCTGGCTTTGATTCAGCCTTTGCTGCGTGTCACCCCCTCTCTCTCCTCCACCTTTCCTGCCTCCCTCCAGCTGTCACTATTATAATAAAGCAGAGGTGCTGAAAAATAATCCTAAAAAAAAAGAAACAAAAAAGAAAGATGGCTTCTTCTGTAGGAGAAATGTGCACCCTTCTTCATCCATTATTTCCCTCCCAGCCCGATCTTTTAGGTGTTAGGAGTGTAAGATGATAAGGAAAGCTGTTGTATCCCCCCTTTTTTTTTTACATCCCTACCTTCTCCTTCCCCATCCCTCTTTCTGCCACCGCTTATTTTCCCCCATTCTTATCTCCATGTTTGCAGACTTGTTGCTCGTGCTGCGCCCTCCCGCGCTCTCGGCCTTTTCGTTTTCGCTTGTTTTCCTCGCGCCGTCGTTGCCCTTTAAGCTGGATGAGTTTGTTTGATTTTTCTCATTTCACTTTCTCCTCATCCGTATTACCCAGAATACCTTCTGGCAGGGGTATCGGGAGTGTAAGGGCGCCATGGCAACGCAGGCAGTGCGGTGTAAGGAAGGTTTCAACCTTCTGACTCAATGGATTTTTTAAGATGAATGCGGGTGGAGGAACATGCAGTGCTCGTCATTCATAGCAATCGTCCATTCATACGTCCGTCAGTGTGTCTGTCCACCCTTTCATCCATCTTCTGTCCTCCTTTCTTAAACTCTTTCATCTATCCAACATTGCTTCTTTATCTCTCATCCTTATCTTCCATCTGTCTCTCCCGTTTGTTTAGTCATTCGTCCGCGTTCCTCATTTCTCTATCCCTTCATCCTTGTATTCAGACATTTTTTTCTTCCGTGTGCACCAATTTATTTTTCCACACAGGCAGCCAGGCAGTGATTCAGCCACTTTGAAAACAAGCTGTTTCTCCATCTGTCTCTAATGTTAACCTTATCAATAAATAGCATGATACATCGATATCAGCCAATATTTGCTTAAAAACCTGTTTTGCTATATTGGAGCTGATAATATAATCAATGTTGTGCACATTTGACGTTTTCACATTAATGACAATTATTTTTATCATCTGCTATTTGCTTTGCAACTTTAAATGGATAAGATTATTGGTTAACTTTCTGTGCATTTCTAAAAAGTTTTGATGGTTGGAAAAAATAACATTTCTCCCTTTAATATTTGCTTAAGTTCTTATATAACACTCTGACAGTCCTGCCCTTACAGGAAAGCTTTCAAGGTTCCACCTGCTCTTGAAAAAACAGGCAGGAACAAAGATGTTTGATAATGTTATGCCAAAATAAATGTTTGCTGTTCTGTGTGTGACAAATGATTTCGGGCTCTGTGAAATGGCGTTGTGTTGGAAATTGAAGTCTTTAAGATGTCTGCATCTTACAGCACAAACTTGACAGGAAAATTGAATAAAATTCTATTTTATGATATCGGTAAATAAAAATCCAACATTGGCATTCCTGTCATTAAGTACAGAAAAATTGTCAGAACAAAGACGTCCTTGCTTGTCTGCTCTCCTCCCTTCCTCTGTCCTCTGCTCCTCGTTGTGGTTAATTGGTCGGCTGTTTGGCTCTGGAACAAGGGTGCAGTTCATCTCATTAACTGCGGCCTGGTGATTTTTGTGTGTGTGTGTGTGTGCGCGCTCTTGTTGTTGAGTGTTAATCGAATTGATGATAGAAACTTATGATAATGGAAAAGTGGATGTATTTACTGCATGTACATAAAAATGACTAATTTCATGAACATGTGGAGAGTCGACAGAGAGTAAACAAGGGGAGACTCAGATACTCGTAGCTTTTCCATCGCAGCCGCTGAACGAATCCTACCGGCTCTGGGTGTTAACTGTGAGGCAAAGGATTAACAACATCATATATCAGCCAGAGAAACACATCACTTCTCTGTAGTGCAGCTACATAAAGAGCTCATCTGGAGTTATAGCCTCCTACTAAAGCGTGACCTCTCTCACTCTTCTCTTTCCTCTTACAGCAGATCCTCCATCATTGTTTCACTCTTATAATTACCAGTCACCTCTCTCTTCCTCCTCCTCTCCTCTGACTTTCTTGCCTCCATCACCGCCTCCTATCGTCTCGCTTGCCCCCCCGTCACCTTTGTCCTTCTCTCTCTTCGCCGTCTCTCCCATAACTTCCTTTTCTCAGACTTTTACCTTATTGTGCGGAAAAGCTGATAACGGAGATAAATAATCCCTTTTCAGCTCAAATCACCATTTCCCCCCGACTCACTCATTCGCTCACTTATCATCTCTCCTCCAGTCCATCAATCTGTCCGTCCTGCCTGCCAGGAACTTTTTTTGGGTGCTCGTTTTCATCAGATTTGTGACTATGGACTGTCAGTATTTGTCCCGTGTGTTTATAAATCACCGCTATCTTTGTTACGACGCACTTTCCGCTCTTCCCGACTGTTTCTTTTCAAGGTCTCAACTGCGTATTTCTCAAGATAATTTCACTTAGTCTGTTGATGCAGCTGTTTTCGAGTTACTGCCTGGTCGAGGTGATCAAACTCAGGTCAGTATTTAAACTAGCTGACTGATAATGCTGGATGTGAGGAATCATTGACATTTACATACCCACTAATTTCACACTATTGTTCCAAATATGAGAATAATCCGAATTTGATATGCGTCATGTACACAGCATATCCGTTTGTATATTCTGAATTAGGCCTTATTCCAAATGTAGCATTTTCAGATTAAGATATTTGGGTTTTAGGAGCATTCTTTGGACATGGATACAGCACAATTAGGTTTTGTTTACAGCCTCTTGCCCGTTACGGTCGGCTGTAAACAAACCAACGAGCCGACAGTTGTCAAAGCTGAGGTAGAGATGCACAAAAGAAAAGCCTGCATTTTTGGTGGAAAGGAGAAACTTTTAAACATTATGAAAGACTTGGATGTCAATATGCACAAATATCGCTGACCTTTTCAAGAAGGTGGTTGAAGCAGTATGCAGGAGTATGCATGACATGCACGTAAACTGGAAAATTCATTTTCATTAGCCAATAAACTGCTTAGTAGGAATATTGTCTTTTTCAGAATAAAGGCAAACACCAACATTTTGTGCATGTAAACATAGTTGCTGAAAGTTTTTTTTTGAAAATGCATCAATCCAATCTTGAACGTGGTGTGAATCAGTCACCAAAACTGGTAGTGATGAGTAATACCTCATCCCTCACTGTTCATATTATCCAAGTTTTTTAACATTTCTCTATCACGACATCTCTCCCTTCCTCTGATCTATGCACAGCACCGTCACTCCTTTCTTTCACCTTCTCCTTCATCTTTGACTCACTTTTTCTTTCACTTTCTTTCTTCCTGTCCTCTTTGTCTCATTAACAGATTTCTTCTCTAGACTTGTGATTCACGGTCTCTCCCTTCCTCCTCAGGTTCGTGACGATCTACCGCGGTCCCAGCCACACCTACAAGGTCCAGCGATTGACTGAGTCCAGCGGCTACAGCTTCAGAATACAGGCCATCAGCGACGCTGGGGAGGGTCCTTTCTCTGACACACACACCTTCTCCACCACCAAGTCTGTACCCCCTGCCCTCAAAGGTAAACTGAGCCCGGCCAAGGGTGTATTTGTCTGTCTTTTGTTGCATGGTGAATATTTTGGTGATATCGCTCCTGAACTCCAGGATTTGGTTCCACCAGAGAGTTAGAAATCATGCAGTTTGGAATAATTGGGAAATATCAAATTAAACTAACCCATCTTAAGTTATTTGGTCAATTAGTGTGACATATATTAGCATAACAAGTAATTTGGGGGATGCTCGTGTTATTTTTATGAAATTTCATTTAAAATCTTTTCAAGGTCAGATGTGTTGGCCTTATGAAATAGTTTTACCTTAAAACGATCATATAGCTTTGTCAGTTGATTTGGTCACTGGATGTAAATATTTAGTAACAGCTAAGAAAGTTTGCATTTTGTGACCCATTTTAATTTAGTGATGCATTAGTCTCCACTTATGTCATAACTAGGCTAAGTTTGAAGAGCTGTTTCCACCAGTTTTAGAATTATAATTTTTTAGAAAAACGGACTAAACAATGAGACAATACATTTGTTTCTGTTTATCTGTTAGAGATGACATGTTTACTGTATCCTTGCTTGATGATTGCCTCCACTGTGTGGTCTTTGCTGTAAGCTGAGAGGCGGTGGCTTATTATAGCCACAATAATCACAGTAAACATCCTCTCAGGTGATATAACCAGTAAGTGTTATGGGTTTGACTGTGAAGCTGTGAATGTGTGGCCCTGACATATCCATAAACGGGAAAATAACAGGACCCGATCAGCTTCTGTATAAATGTTAGCGAAAGGTTCTCTGCGATCGTTCAGAACAATAAAAGAGCAGGAGGAGCTGAGACTAATCAATGAATAGGTCCCTGGTGAGAGTTTAGTATAATGCGTGCTGTGTTTGGTTAATGCAATTAGTGCAGTCAGAATTGGTTTTATTTCCGGTATAAAATTGCATTATCCATCAAGGATATTATTGCTTTGCAAAACATTTATCAGTTCATCTAAACAGTCATTAACGTGGCCGCAACCATTAATGCTGATATGAAGCATTAGATTCTAGGAGGGAGATGGATGTTAGCATTTAATAATAAATAGCTGGTTAGAAATAGCTGTTGTTTGGCCTTTCTGGATGCATTGTTGCAATAGTGAAATGAGTATTCATTTCAGGAGTGAATACACCTCATCTATTTCTGTGCTTCTTTATGTTTGTGCAAAAGGTTGAATTTTTCTGAGTGGGCCCAAATATAGAAAGTTCAAATATGTGTTTTATATTGTATTAATTTTCTTTCTCTGTCACGTGACTGAAATCATGTTTTGATGCCGTTTATTCCCACAGCTCCCAGAGTGCACCAGCTGGAGGGGAACATGTGTGAGATCACATGGGAGACTATCCCACCAATGAGGGGAGATCCTGTGAGCTACGTGCTCCAGGTGCTGGTGGGACGCGAGTCAGAATACAAACAGGTGGGTCTCACACACACTCACACACACACACACACGGGTCATATGAGGATAAGTGTTGAGAGCTGCAGTGAAGAGCCTCTTTTCAATTATTTGGTTCATTCATATTTTTTGGAAGTGTGTACAACTACTGGGAGGATATTTCTAAACTCCCTGAGGAAAAGAAAAATTCAGTTTGCATTGATGAGGAAGGTTTTACAGAGCACTAAACCTCCCACACACCTCGACACAAATTTGCACATAGACAGAATGAAACACACACACACAGACTCTCTCTTACACTCACTGTGCGTTTCCCTGCACTGAGAGACACAGCGATCTGAAAGTGAGGGTAATCTGCAGTGCAAGCAGAATTTATTGAACGGTATTGACTGATTTTAATGAGAATCACACACAGAAACAAGTGAATAAAGATTTTGGCTGCACTTGGAAATATGGGATTGGGTGTCTGGCAGTTGGAGCGATGAGCAGACAAAAAGACATTTGTCTTCAGGGCCGTTTTACTCTCTGTAATTGAATCACCGAATGGTTGGAGGGAAGAACTGCTGGTTCTCACCAGCCGACAAAACCGCAGCTGTGTGCATTTGCTCATTTCATTACACACATCAGCTGTCAATACAAATCTGTGATGCTGCTTGACAGATGCAGCCATGAAAGAAGTATTCAGAGCCTTAATTAAAAGTACTAATACCACACTGAGTGCATGCTTACACTGCTGTTTATTTTTCCTCCTTTGTTCTTGAACAAGAGGAGCTGGAAATTCTGAAGACCAGAACTGAAAAAAACTAAAAATCAATACACCTTTGTTTAACACACTTACCATCCACCTGCCACCTTAAAATAGAATAGAAAATTAAATGCTCTCACATACAGAAAAAAGCATTTCACTGTTCATGATCAGCCATAAAGGTCGAGTCACTTTTATTAGTAAAGTCCGATATTATAAATCACAAATTTGCCTCAGTGGGCTTCACAATCTGTGCAGCACACAACACCCTCTATCCTTAAATTAAAAAAAATGGAAGAAAGCTAAGGAAGAGCAACAGAGCAGGGATCAGATACGCAAGAGATGTTGTGTGCACAGAACAAACCGACATAATAAAATTACACACTGGACAATCTGGATGACAAAATTATAGATATATGAAGGACATGGATCACACAGACCTGAGCCACACGACCTCCTCTGCACTAACAGGACACAAACAGGCAAGAGGCAAAGCTCAAACACATCATTCACACAGATAAAAGACAGAAACCATGGGGGAGAGAACAGGTATCCACGTTCCCACCTGTCGGCCTTTTTCCTAAACCACAAAGTTACTCTTGTGCTTCCTCAGTCACAGAATGAACAAGACGGTGACGTGACAAGAGATTAAAATTGATACCGTGTCCTTGAGCTGTCATTGCATGATAATACGGTTGTTGTTTTATGAGACAGTCTCAGGAGTTATGTAGAAGAAAATCTGGGGTTCATTGTCTGACCCAAGGACATGTCATCAGGACAGGTGGAGTTTGTATAGCCTGAATTTTGAAGGCATGTCTGACGTAATGGAGAAGAGGAAGCGATCAGGAGTGATCTTGCTCTCTGCGTTTCTCCCTCACTGTGTTACGGCCATGACGCCCTGCTAGATGTGTATTCTCATAATTTGACTTGAACCGGTTCCTTTTTGTAAATGGGCACCTGCTGAGAGCGTCGCCGTGCCCGCGCTGTGAGAGCAAGCAATCATATGTGACCGACGCAAGCATGCAGGTCTCTATTCCAACAAAACTCACTTCACTCACTGCACCTTCAGGAAAATCAACTGGCAATGTGATCCAGTCAATGCATCTCTTGCTTTCATGTTTATAGTATTTTATGTTTACATATGCAGCAGATTTCACTCACAGTTATATTTACATTGTGGAGTGATATTTACATTCACAGCAGCTTTTAACTGTTGATCGATCATTTGCACTGTTTGCACAGCAGTTATGTTTACACCACCAGCAGCTCGTGTTTGCATCTGCAGCAGATTTTAATTATTTAAAGTGTTCTTAACTACTCTTAAACAGTTTTTAACTTTGCACTGTCTCACTAATTGTTTGCCCTGCCTTAGAAAATCTACACAGTCTTGCACATGGTTGCACTTCTTACTGTGTAGATCTCTGTAGTCTCTTGTTGTACTGACTCTTGGCTTGTTCTATGTAGCGCCATGGTCCTGGAAGAGTCTTGTTTCCTTTTCACTGTGTCCTAGCTGTACAATCAAAATTTAAAAAAAACTTTTATTTATCCCCGGGCAGCAATTCAAGATGGTGGTTGGTTTCCATGGTTGACCATAAAGACAACAGTTGACATTTACATGTGATCATTAATGAGAAAAAAACAAACTGTGTCTGTTTTTAGAACGTGGCTGTTAAACTTCTGTCCATCTTTCTCTCCCCTCACAGGTCTTTAAGGGAGAGGAGGGCACGTTTCAAATCTCTGGCCTCCAGGCCAACACAGACTATCGTTTCCGCGTGGGCGCCTGCCGACGTTGTCAGGACTCGTGCCAGGAACTGTGCGGCCCGCTGAGCCCCTCCTCCTTGTTCACGCTGCGTCGCCACGAGGCGGCATCGTCAGGAGAGCTGTGCGCCATCGACACGGGC
Organism: Holacanthus passer; assembly: GCA_025331565.1. Taxonomy (NCBI): domain Eukaryota; kingdom Metazoa; phylum Chordata; class Actinopteri; family Pomacanthidae; genus Holacanthus; species Holacanthus passer. Next base: position 336,638 of record JAFREQ010000143.1, read on the forward strand.
AAAGGGGCGGGCCTGATCTCCAGCGACGAGCGCTTCGCCGCGCTCATCGTGTGCGTGTTTGCGGGCTTCTCCATCCTCATCGCCTGCTTGCTACAGTACTTCTTCATGAAGTGAGGGAATTTTAACTATAGGATAGAAAGAGAAAGCAAAAATCACAGAGTCTATGAAAGAACCGAATGAAATCAAAACAAACACTTGAGATATACTTCTAAGGCTATGTATGTTTTTTTTTTTGTTTTTTGTTTTTTTAGTCAAAGTATCGATTCTGGCTTTCCTCGCCTCGTTCCCGTTGTCTTCTGCCTTCACTCAGTTTGGTCTCATTTCTCTCTATGTCTCTGTTGTCTTTGTGTCATTGTCTGTCTCATTTTGTTAAGGATTTCTGTCGAGGGAAGCCCTGTCTTAGCCGTACCTCGGTTGGGAAAGAAAACTGATAATCAAGCCTTAAAATAGCTGTGAGCAAAGCAGTTGCTCCTCAGACTGACTTGCATGTTTTTATTTTGTATCTTTTTAAAACATATTCGATTAGAGAACGTGTATATTTCTTGACGGTCATTGCCTTTTCTTTTTTTTTTTTTTGTTTTTCAATGTGTAATTTGCATTTTTTTTGCTGCAGTCTTTATTCATTTCAGCCATATTCCAATGTAGGCCTTCAAAGCTTTAGCCGTTCATACCTTATTATTCAGTTTGTTACTACTCTACAGGCTGTCGGTCAGTTCATGCAATCTGCACCTGCTCTCGCACACAGATTGACAGAGACACAGTGCACACACACATACACGCGTGCAAAGTCACATACACACACATGCACACACACACACACACACGTACAATTACACTCATGCAATGACAGTGAGAAACACACATTTCCTCCAATCACATGTCTGCTCAGCTTTTAACATTCAATCACTCACTCATTCAGCTACCAAAGTGATGCAATTCATGTGTGGTGTAAGATGCTGCTATCCTGTGATTTTATTATATCTAAGAAAGAATGGAAAACCAGTAATCTAATATATATACACACAATCTATATATAAATATATATTATAACAAAATATCTATGATGCTATAGAAGTGATGTAATATAAGTGATGGCAATGTAAGGTCTGAACTACAGTGTGAAAGGGGAGGAGTCGACTCTAGGTGCTCACAAACAGCAGGTCTGAGGTCAGTTCAGCAGCTCGCGCGAACGGTTGGAAGGAGCCCTTGAACACTGGTCTCGGATCAGAATATGAACCCTTGTAGGTATTCGAATGTCGGGCGTAGACTGGCTTTAGCGTTTAGGAAGCCGGGCTGGTATCGTGATTGGCTGCAGCTCACCAGGAAAGGGCTGGGGCTCAGCGTTCGATTGGCCCTCGGTCGGCCCTTCCGTATTCTACCATCTCAAGTACCATTGCTCCAGCCTAATTTATCTGTAGCTTTAGTAGCGTCGCAGACCCAGAGGTGCTAACAGCCTGCCAGCTGGCCGCCCCTTCTCAGAGCTGTGTGTGTTAACCAGGAAAGCCATTAGGAGTTAGCTTGAGCTTTACCCCCGCCCCCCGACATATAGCAGCCGCCGGCCAGAGCAACGCTGTAGTTTTCTCCTTCCACCTCGTCTGTGAATCGATACGTTTGAAGACTCTTCTCCTCTTTTCTCCTCTCATGCCCATAATTATCTGTAATTACCTTTTGCTCTGGCTGCTCTTCTCTTGCTTTCGATCCATCCCATCCTTCTGCCCATGCACTACTCTCTCTCTCTCACTCTCTCTCTCTCTGTCTCTCTCTCTCTCTCTCTCTATTAAAAGGTGCTTTATTGACATGTAATCAGAGCAGTAGCAAGTCTGTGGGTCTCTCCTCAGACGGACATGTTCTCTGGGGACTTGAACTAATGTTCACTAACCAAACAAGCCTTTGACAGAACACAACTCAAAACAGAACAGGGCATTCTGACACATGTAACAAACCCGCCCCCCTCGACCTCCCGCCTGACTCCTGAACCCCCTTTACCCCGACCCGAAAAACAAAGCCAAGGTACAGCCCAATACATCCTCTGATGATCCAAAGAAGTCACCCTGACCTGCATGATTAATGTGTGTCTACTTTTGCCAGGTTGGGTTTGGGGGGATGAAGGATTGGGTGGGAACAGTGGGGTATGGAAGAGGGGCGGGGTGGTAGTTTAGCCCCGCCTCTCAGCTCTGATTGGCAGCCTGTAACGTACCTCAGGGATAAGGCCTTACAGAGGGGAGATCTAACCCTGTCACCCCCATCGCTGTCATCGTCGTCATCATAACGGCCTCTCTCCCTCCGTCTCCCTCTGTCTTCCTCCCCTTCTCTCACCTTCTTCTTTCATTTGTTTTGATGCTGTATCTCGTCCTCTGTCTATGCTGTGCCTTGCTCCTGTATGTCAGTAAGCAAAGTGGTTTACTAGCTCAAAATACCTTTGCCAAAGTTGATGGGAAAGTTAAGGTAGAGTTCTTTTCTAGGTTTTATTTATACTATATATTTGCATACAGTACTTTACATGCCAATTACAGTGCAATCTTCATTTATTTATTGTTTAAAGATTAAGAGACAAGTGTAGTTATATACTAATTTTTTTCCTTGTAGCATGTTTTTTTTCTTTTTATTTTTTTTTTTTTTTTTTTTTTTTTAATGGATGTATGTTAGATTGTATGATTAAGGCCAGCATTCCTTATCTCAGTAACCCTTTAAGTATTTCTCTTACAGCTGTTGGGAACCTGTAGCTCATCAGTCCATGCATTGCAGTTATCATTGCCGTTTCAAACATGTAACCAAATGCCTATGTGTTGTTGTTTTTTTTTTTCATCTCCTGTTTCGGCCATGCACAGCCGAGCAGCTCTTGTAATGCTTAGAGAGACATGTAGCAAAGCCGGACCTTAGGGTCAAGTCATCTGTATTGGGATAAATGTCGCTGCCTTTGGCTTTTTTTTTTTTTCTGATTAGTGTTATAATGAAGCTTCTGATATCTTTTTACTGTTTTATTGCCAAAGTGCAGGCTTCTCGTGTCCACTAGATGTCGCGTTCGCAGTCGTCTAAAGGGTTCTGTGATGTTCTTCTGTAACGACACAGCATTACGATTATTATTATTGTTATTATTATTCTCTCAAAAGGAAAAAAAAACATTAACTTGATCTGTGATTATGCTTCTTTTCATATTATCTTTTATTATTTTGTTTTGTAAAGCAAAATGTGCCATTTTGAAATGTGTAGCCCCCTTTTGGAGGAGAGTAACACAACCTGATTTCACACACACACACACACACACACACACACATACACACACAAAAAAGGCAAAAACAATCATACGATGATTTCAGGCAGATGATGACAATAATAATATTGACGATTCCTTGTTCAGGCTAGTGCTGGTATAGCAGTAGTGAGTATTTTGTATCCAGTATTTTGCTAAGAGATGATATACAGAGATATCTATAGAGCTATAGAATGAGATGGTAATACATTATGACTAACAGAGTTGAAGCACTTTTTTTATGCCGAGCATTAGTCTTGATGGGGTTAATAAGAGCGAGAGGAGACGGGAGGTCCTTCGCTCTGTTCCAAACACTACTGCCAACGCCGTCTGTTACATTCATTGGCATTATTCTGTCGTTGGCGTCACTGTGACATTGGCATTACTGGAGCATAGTTGTGTGCTTCTCACGTGGCATCCTGCTCCCTGCAGAGCGCAAACTACGGCAACAAAGGAAGTTCATAGGGAGTACGGTGCCTCTCTCAGACGTGCTCATGGTGTCTACCTAGCCTGTTGCATCGTAGTCGACAGGTGATGTGTGAGGTGTCCTGTCCTTAAACCCCTGATGTTATGTTGCCCACCCACAGTCCCCTTTTATGCCCCTTTTTCAAGCCTTAATGCCCCAGTGGGAGAGCAGAGGTTGGCCTCGTGTTTGGCCGAGGTCGTGTTAGTGTTGCACGGTCCGAGGTTAACGCGGCGTTGACTGAAAGGCTGTGTGTTTGTGGGCAGGGTACTCCTTTTATGTGCTTTGTTGGGTTTTTTTTTTTTTTTTTTTTTAGTTATTTTCAAAATGCTGGTGATTTTATAGACACCCCGCCCTTCCCCACCCACCGACCCACTCACCCTGCAGGTCCTGCACATTTGGCGGGTATGTCAAGAATGAGAGACAATTAGTTCGCCCAGCAGCCCCACGTCTGTGCCTTCTGATCAGTTTATTTTCTTCTTTTAATTTTTTTTTTTTTTGTTATGTTTTGTACGTTTTACAGTAAGTAGAGATTTTGACTGAGAATTTGGCGATTTGACAAACACACAGAGACTCACAGGTATTTAACTATTTTTTAAGCGAGACAAAAAAAAAAAGAAACATATTTTTACCTCACGATTTAAAAGCAAACATTCCAATGTTGTCATGGTCTACGAATTGAGAAAAAGAAAAGAAATTCATGCATTTCTTCTTGTATTGTAAATGTTAGACAATTTCATATGCATTATATAAAAGAAACTGCCATATCAATTTTAATGTATAGATTTTTGCAAATACTACCCTATGTATGTAAGACGTAACTGTATCGGTAGCGTATATATAATATATTTATGCCCAATAAATGTTTTGATTTTTTTTTTCTGACTTTGGTTCCACCTGTATGTTTTATTGTGTGTGTCATTATTCAGCAACACTTCTATATATACATGTAGCTCTGTGTATGGCTAAAGATAAACATATTGTCGCACGATAGCTAAATGAACATATTTCATGAGCAAACTAGCAGCATAACCAGTGTCAGTGCAAAAAAATGTTTCCCTGGAATTTACCGTTCTGTCGTGTATCAGTATTGATTTTTAAGAGATTTAATAAGAGAATGATGATTCTGCTTTCATCAAGTTCACCTTCATGCACTGCTGTAAACATAATAATCAATATTTATAATATTAGGGTTTAAATTATGAGCAATGGTCTGAATTATGTTTTCCAACAGTGGATTCTTTAAGGTGTTTGAAATGTCAGACTCATTATAGACGCTTTTGTTTCCACATCCTCTACACAGGATGTAGAGTGTGTGTGTGTGTCAGTTTGAGCTATCAGTGTGAAGGTGGGTCAGTGCTGCATTTACTCTCCAGTGGCCTCGATAGTGTTAGATAGCTCAGAGGACTATATCACACACACTATTATCCTGTGTTGAGGTCAACCGGAGAGAGACGACGGTGGAATATTAGTCTTTTAACCTTTCGTGCAATCGTTTCGTGCAGTGTTTGGTTAAAGTGTTGAAATTGAACGATTAAATAGGCAAGAGAAGCAACACTCTAGCTCACTCTTTTCTCTTTTCGCTCTTTTTTAAATTACAATATAACAAATCCCTCTTTTGGGGAAGTGCGCCGTAAGCAGTGGCCGTGCAATAACTCACTCTTCCAGACAGTGAAGTGCAGTATGAATAAAACTGAAAGATAAAGCACTCAGAAAGCGTAAAGTGCATATAAGTCAAGTCATTTTTATTTATATGGCCAAATATAAATCAGAATTTGCTTTACAGTCTTGTGCAGCATACGACACCCTCTGTTCTTAGGGTTTTGATTTGGATAAAGGAAAACTCCACCCAAGCAACTTCAGTCCATGAGCCCTGTCCTGAGAGAGTAGAGCATGTGATGGGATATTTAAATTAAGATTTAATGATCAGACAGATATGTATGAAGGGGTAAGACCATTTCTAATTTTATAAGTAATGAGAAGCACCTTAAAGTCTGATCTGATGTGGATAGGGGGCCAATGAAGGGAGGTTATAATTGGTGTAATATGGAAATGTTCGAAAAGATTATTTTTGATTAAGTGAGCTGAAAGTTGAGGGGAAACTCTTCCTAATTTGTTTTGAAAAGAATGGGAAGCTAGAGACTGCTTCGTAGTTACTCAAATGGTCTTTTGAAAAGAATGGGAAGTCCCTGCAGGATGAAGTGTAATAGGTTTGGTGATCCCTTAACTTTCATCTATCGCCAGTAAAACTAATGACATCAGTCTTGGCTGTACTTTGTGTTTAGTGCTACTTAACAAATGTTGGCATGATACAAGATGCTAAACACATCAGCTGCTAACATGGCTTTAGACTCACGCTCTAGTTTAACTGGATGCTTCCTGCAGGATGTTGTGTCACCGGCTCCAAACATGTAACTGTGTCTATACACAGTCCTGATCTGAACCCAGTGGAGCCAGCTCTGGGATTCTGCTCCACCTCAAACTCTCCAACGGCTCTGTGGTGATATCAAGTCTGCCTTGAGTTTCATTTCAGCTTCTCTGAGGATGCATAAGTAGCTGCAAGACGTACATGCATGCCTCTGTTTGCACACCAGCTAGTTATAACTGGTTTTCCAAACAAAGAATTACTGTAAGTGCAGGCACACAGTTATAGGTAGAGATAGATGTGAACTCTTCTTCAATCTTCTTTTTATTCTAAAGGTAATTTATTCATTCTATACCACACAGCCCACATCTAAATAAACTATCCTGATGTCTGACTCACTGATTCAACCTCTCTTCTTTCACCTTTTGTTTTCTCGTCTATTTTCAATACACAGTTTTTTGAATAGGGACCTCTCGCTGTTATTTTACACCTTTTCTTCTCTTCACCTCTATCATCCACCCACTAACCATCTTCTATGCGATACCAACCCGGCTTTAATTGAATCAATTTGCTTCAGATTTTATAATCGCTTCAATGTTCTCGGCTGAGCGAGCTCACACTCACGCACTTCTCTATTTTTCATTCTCTATGCCATAAACGTTCTCAAACCTCTGCTGGACATTTTGTAGAGGGTTTTGATGAGCTACCTCAGGTTACCTCAGAGGTGACTGAGGGGGGGGGGGGCTTTGAACCCTGTGTGGTATCTGAGGGCAGAGCCTGCTGTCTTTGAAGCTGTCTGAGGTGATGGAGTGATGCTGGGCCTCGTGGCTGCAAAAACACAACACCAGCTGAGATGACAGAGAACGCACTGCTGTGTTAAGTTTGCGATCTACTGGCTGGTGTTACCCCCCACTGAGACTAACGTTATATAATGGAGTATTGCAAGGTCACATGGGGGAAAAGATTACAGGCCCCATTAAGGTGCTGTGTGCGTCTTTCAGTCCAATCTGTTCGGCGTAGACGTTACCTCAGTGATGTTTGATGGGGGTGGAAGGGTAGCGTTAAGTGGTGTCTGCAATTAGCAAAAAGCTGCTTGATTGTCAAGTGTGTGGCAGCTTGCATGAAAAACAAATATTGTTAAAAAAAAAAAAAAAGAAAAGCAAAGTGAGTTTTTCCGTTTTTTTACTTTTACAAGACTTTATCATCAACAGATACATTATCCAGCAGGATATAATCACAGACATCTTCAAATAAAGAAAATATGAATCAAATGTTGCTCTTTTAATTGGTATACATCCTTAATAAATAGTATGCCATGACATCAGTATATACAGTCAGAAATATTCATTAACAGAGATACATTCTTCAGAGCCAGGAGGCCAGGTTTTGAAATCCAGTGCAGATTAGTGGAGGCTGCTGCGGTGATTTGAGTCTGAGTGTAGAGCATTACAAAGCACATATTTACAAGTTAAAGCAAGCGTAACATCACTTACAGACAGCTCACTGATCCTCTTTGTCCAAAAGAGTGCATGATAGACTTCTATTTTTCCATCTGTTGCATTATCTTATACACACATAAAGGAAAGGCTGTTTTAAAATCTTGTAGAATAATGAGACATGTCGTCATGGTTGGCACCTTTTCAACCTGTTTCAGTTCATCATGCACTGCAGAATCACCCGTGAAAATAGTTTCCACTGGGCAAAAACCAAACTTGAACCATATTAATAAACAAGACAAGAAAGACATAATTTAGATTGTGCGTGTTTAACCGTTTAAGTCACTCATTCGTGCCAAAGATGACCTGAGCTTATCCTCCAGGTTTACTGCTTTTGCACTTTTATGAAAGTGTGAATAGTAAAAACAAATCTCGTTAAATCAGACAATTGACAAGTCTGCTACATCTTTTGTATGATTGAATGAAAAGACTCAGAAAGCTGAGGCGTTTATGGCCACTAACATTTTCACAGTCACACCCATCAGCTTTCTTTGTTGATTCTTTGATGATTTTTTTTTAATGCATTGCACAAAGTGACACTAAACATTTTATACCTTCTCAAACCCTCCTCTTTTACATCATTTTATTTTTCAGATGATTTCTTTTAAAGTAGTAAGAGCCTGCAGCTTGAAAAGTGTTGATCATTTTACAAGTATAATTACAAAAGTGAGAGATATAATGATACACATCTTGGAAATGTTTGCATTTCGTAAATTGTCTCAAAGCCCCTAAAAATCATCTCGCTTTGTGGCTCCCATATACCTAACCTCTCTAAACTTGGTGTTTAAACTACACAAGAATATTTTTTCTCTTCATTTCAGGGACTATACCCCCAAACACATCGGCCCTTCTTGGCAGCATCAACACAGCATGGACTTGAATTTCCAAGATACAGGGCTTTCAGCATGTCAGAAAGAACGGTAACATATTTTTATGTCTTCACACTCTCTCCAACAAATTACATCAATCGCACAAAAGTATGACACACATGCAAACTCTCTCTCTCTCAAACACACACACACATGCACACACTGCACCTCTGCCCCTCTCTGAAGGAGTACAGACAAGTGCCACAAGTTCTACAGTGCTTTCTTTGTCATCCAGAATATGAGTACAATATAAGGCAATTGTCTAAGATATTTATATGTGTGTGTGTTGCTGTGTGTTGTTCACATTTGGATCGATACAAGCACTTGAGGCTGGTGTGTGTTTTGCCCTCCATCAGTGTTGCTTTTCAGATGCTGCTGAGCATGTTGTATGGATGGTGGATAGCACTTGCTCAAATAATCCAACGAGAAAATGAAATTGTTTGAGAGGTTCTATTGATGCATGCTGACAAAGTGAAAAGAGGCCTGCAGCTTTTTGTGACTTTTCTCGTCCTCTGGTTCTTTCAGTCCAAGTCAAATGAAGGCAAGTAAGTGCCACATGTACAGAACAGTTTGTACAGAAATAGTGGCTTTAGGTCAGTCTTATCTCATGACTGCAGACAGTGTGACAGTCATGCATTCAGAAGCTGATTGTGGATTCTGACCAGAAGCTGGATCCATCCCCCTTCACCGTGCTGGCTGTGCGCCCTCGTGGCGGCTGGCTGTCGGTCAGGCCGAAGAGGCGAGCCGCCGCGCCCCGGTACTTCCAGGACATGGTGTTATAGAGGATGGGGTTGATGGCTGCGCTCAGGTAGAAGAGAACCACGGACACCAAGCTGCAGTACTCCGACAAGAGAGAGAGCAGCGGGGAGGGAGCGTCCAGGGAGCGGAACTGTAGGTAGCGACCCACATGGAAGGGCAGCCAGCACAGGACGAAGGCCAGCACCACCACCACTGCAGGAGGAGGAGGAGGAGGTGAGAGGAAGGATGAAGAAGAAGAGGAGGAGCAGGTGAGAGGAAGAATGAAGAGGAGGAGGAGGAGCAGGTGAGAGGAAGTATGAAGAAGAGGAGAGGGTGAGAGGAAGGATGAAGAAGAGGAGGAGGAAGAGCAGAGGGTGAGGTGAAGGATGAAGATGAGGAAGAGGAGCAAGTGAGAGGAAGGATGAAGAGGAGGTGATGAGAGTAAGGATGAAGAGGAGGAGAAAGAGGAGCAGGTGAGAGGAAGGGTGAAGAGGAAGAGGTGAGAGGAAGGATGAAGAGGAGGAAGAGGAGAGGAGAGGTGCAGAGAAGTTGATTCACAAGGAGACATGAACGATGGATGAGGAAAGATTACAGATACAAAGAAGCTTTTCCACTAAATCTAGATGTAAATTTCCTTCTTCTATCTTATATTCTGCAGACTTTCGTTAAAACCCAGACCTCTGCTCACTCACTGATCAGTGTTCACCCTTGTAAACAAAATACTGACAACCTGAACCAAGTCGTGCTCGTGCGTAATTTACGCACTCTCCAAACTCACCCAACATCTTGATGGTCTGCCTGTTGCTTTTTTCCCGGTGAGCCACACGAGAGTTAATGCTCGTCTCTCTGTGTCTCTGCCACAGCCGACGACCTATGAGGCTGTAGAGAACCGTGAGGCAGAACACGGGCATGAAGAAGAACACGGAGCTCAGCCACACCATGGCCCCCATCAGGCCCGACTCCACTGCGTAATAGGTTATCTTACACTCCCGGGTGTCTCCAGCCTCCGGGGGGAAGTCAGTCTTATTCATCCCAGAGCTGACATTTGTTAACCAAGTGCTGTCCCTCTCCACTCCCACCATGACAAACACAGGTCCCGCGCTCAGCAGAGACACAGTCCAGAGGAGGAGGATGAGCGCGCGCACCCGCCTCTTGGTGACCAGGGCCTTCGCGCGCAGAGGGAAGCAGATGGCCAGGTATCTCTCCACCGAGAGCGCGGTGATGCTCAGGATGGTGGAGTAGGTGCACGACTCTGACACGAACTGAAAGAGCTTGCAGAGGGCGTCCCCGAACCTCCAGGGCCTGTACCTCCACATGCGGTACAGGTCCAGAGGCATGCACAGGAAGATGAGCAGGTCGGACACGGCCATGCTGCACAGGTACAGGTTGGTGGTAGTGCGCATGTCCCGGTACTTGCTGACCACCAGGATGGTCATGACATTCCCGGCCACCCCGACCAGAAAGAGCAAGGTGCAGGCGATGGTGATGACCGTGAGGAGGGGGATGGAGTAGTAGTTGAGAGGGTGGAGGTCGGTGTTCCTGGAGGCGTTGTGGGTCTCCCCCCAGCTGCAGTTATGGGAGAGGCACTCCGAGTGATTGGGCCAAGAGGGCATGCTGTCGTTATTCACCCTGACAGCTGAAGGCACCCCGGGTCTGGGACTCCTCAAGCCCCTTGGATCTGCCCTTTCCTCCAATCATCATCATCATCATCAAGGAGGTAATGGCAAAGGTGTCAAACCAAGATCCTTGCTAAAAAAAACAAAAACAAAAATCTTGAGCCAAGTGAAGCTGAAAGAAGTCACAATTCTGAGAGGGCAAAGACTAAGATCCTCCAGGGAGCAGCTCTCCAGAGTCTGACACAAACATGAGGCTATTTTAGGTCCACGCAAATGATCCACTTCATCTACAACCAGCCCTCTAAATTGATCCAACACAGTCATCCAACACAGCAGCGTTTGGTGCTGAGAGTTTTATTTGCAGGCTGCACATCAATTCTTGTGGAGGTGTATTCCAGGAAAAACTGAAAAAAAAAAAAATCTACTATTTCAAAATGATTCAAGAGAAATCTAACTTAGAGAGAAGTTATTTCCTACATCCTTCCTGTTTCTGAGAGCACTGGAGAAAAAGAAAGACGAGAAATCCTTCGTGCGTAAAAGTGTGCCAAAGCGCGCTGTCACCGTTTGCGCGTCAGATGAAAACAGACCCAGTGGATGAGGAGTTGCACCGGGCAGCGTGTGATGGTGAGTCAGAGGCAGGGTGGTGATGATGCGGCTGCAGCGGTCAACATCTGTCCTGGAGAGCTCAGAGTCAGCCAGACACAAAGGGGTAAACAACCACCACAGTGAAGACGAACACTGTGCGACGGAGCGGAGACAGTTTGGTAAAAGTCACCAGCACCACGAAGGAGCGACGCATTGTCAACATAATCATGCAAAAAATGACTTCAGATGATTTATGAATAAAGTAGTTGAGAATGACACGTAATTTCTTCTTGGCTTCTCCAGATGTGCTCCTCCAGTTATGGTGCATATCCATTATGTGGATCCTGAGTCCCAGTGCGCAAAACATCATATACAGGTGAAGAGGGGCTGCTCATGGGAGGGAGGTGGTGTTGGGGAGTGGGGTGGGGGTCTACGGTGAGTCCAGTGCTGCAACGCCACCTACAGGGACTTTAATGGCACTGATGACTCTGGGTTAATGCCTTTCAGACAATATATGACCAAGTCTTTCAGAAAGTAAAGTGTTGAGGAAGAATGAGCTGACGCAGCTGATCCTGCAAAGAGGTGAGTAAAAACATATTTTCCCCATAAAGAGTCAATTTAGACACTGATGCACTATCTGGCTTTTGTGCCTTAAAATTAATTTAAGGAGGCAAAGCAGATAGTTGAATTGATTTTTGTGTAAAGAGCATTTGGGGCCAAGGTTTAGAAAGAACAGTTTTTGCCTGGTGGGATATAAAATCTTCAGTGTTTAATATATCAGAAGTGCCTTGATAGAATCAACTCACAAATAATTAAATTGCATTATAGTCAATCTGAAGCCCAGGTTTAATTCACTGCTCTGATTTGCCCTCTGCAGAATGAGAACAGGGGACGGGATGTGGCATTCAGGAGTGTACACCAGAGTGTTTGCAAATTAGCAACATGTGTCAAATCCCGCTGCGGTAGTGTTATTTGCAAAGAACATTAATGCAGACGTAGACACATGAAATACATTATATGCACATGTATGTTGAAGAATTCATGTTTCAGACAGATTAAAAAACTGTTGCGTTCTGTAAAATGAGGTTAGAGCAGAGTCACTGCCACTGGAATATAAATTTACATCAACCCATAATAGTATGCAAGAGGCAGTGAACAGGATAATTACAGAAACTGTTGAAGCTTTTGCAGCATAACAATGTGTTGTAAAACTTTAATTTGAATCCTTTTTAGACTGATTATTAATCTCTGTCACTGACTTTACATAAAACCTAAAAAACACATTTAGACGGCTGCAAAGTTTGGGCAATTTAAAAGTTGCATGGAAAATATGTTCTTGTTCTTAATCTTTAGGTGAACTAAGTTAGGTGTCCAACTGTGGGACAAATAAAGGAATATCTTATCTTATCTTATTTCAATAGAGTCAGACTGACAGACAGCAATTACTGACACTAAGAGAGGCTAATTAACTTTTACACAAATTTATCTGATGCCTTTTTTCTCCATTCTGATTCAACTTAGCTATGTGTGGTATAACAATCTCAATTATTAAGATGTTTGAGCATGAAAGCTGATTTATCAATTACCGGAAACAGGAAAAAGTATTTTTTTCTTCCAGCATGACACATTTTTATGGCATAATGATGTTTATATAGTGAGGTAAGATGTCATTAAGTCTGCTGTCATAGCTTTGTTGGGTGTTGGGCCAGGAGGAGGATTATCATTAAAATCCTGCTTCTGTCAGCTTTGACACAATTAAACCGTTCAACACTGTAAGACTAGAAATACTTTATCTTATTTTCTATTGATTTAATGGCAACCAGTGAAAGAAATGATTTCAATATAAGTGTGAATCTTGTCACACTTTGTGATAGGTTTCTATCTTTACTGCACAGATGTGCCTCAAATATTGTTATCTCTCTGCCCTTTGTGCTGTGTTTACCAGTGGAGTCCATTATGTTTATGGCCACTGAATCATGATGTGAGAGAGAGAGGGAGAAAGAGAGAGAGGTATAAATGAACAAAGAGAAAGAGAGAGAGAGAGATCCTAATGGTGGAAAGAGCACGAGCAGGACACTCGTCAGTCTTTCACGGCCTCTTTGAGACATTTCATCACATCTGGTATGTTCCTGTCTTGGGTCTTATGATGTGTGTGTGTATGTTGGTGTGTATTTGGGCGATGGGGCTTTTTTTTGATTCACAGGAAAAACCTTAACCTATGAACCACTGGCATTTGTATTGTGTAATCTAACAACATCTCAGCAGGCCTGTGCTCATAACAGCTGTGGTAATGATGATAATAGTCGAACAACAAGCTGAAATCACGACTATTTACAGACGAAATGCCAAAATTGGACAACAGGAGGTGATAGCAGCAACACTGGGTATCTCCGCAGAAATGTGTCTGTATTTAGTGTCAGCGTTTATTGCTCTGTGTATGAACCAGAGGTGTCCTATAGTTTCCCACAATTCATCTCTGCGTTTGATCTGTTTGTGGTTTTACTGCTGTGTGTTCTGCATATACAATATGTTTACTGCGTTTTGGGTGACACTTTGTCTGACCTATGCCTCCAGGGTGTGGTAGCACAGGGTAAAGTCCCAGTCATACACACACACATTTGGCAGGTATGTGTTCGTGTGTGTTTGGCCTATGAGGGGGCGCAGTACATCCCTTCATCCACAAGATGGAGGAGTAGATCTGTTTTGATTCTGTACTTGAACCTGTGGATGTGTGTTTGTGTCTGGCTGCCAGACTAATGAATGGTTTTATACTACAGATGTGATATGAGGGTATATTTCATCAGAGAGATGTTTTGCGGCGGAAACACACATATTAGGTTTAGGTGGACACTCAGATGAATCAAATGATTGCTTTTTCTTTTTCGATTTGTTCATGTTTTTTTTTTAAATCTTACAAGCACAATCTTTTTGTTTTTACCTCTTATGTTGAAGCTTATTGTTTTGCACCTCATGCAAATCTATAAAGACTCTTGATGTATACATGCAAAGTCACAGACATAAATGCACAGATGTGGATAGACAGACACACATATAGACACATATAGATGCATATGCATGAAGCCAGATAGATAAACATAGCAGCATATACATGCACAGACAGTTTGGAGAGAACAAGAGAAAGAGAGAGTGTGAAATGATGAGACAATAGCAATAGGCAGGACCAGTGTCAGTGTTTTGTCCCCTGGAGGACTCCTCCTACTTCACCAAAAATCCACTACTCTTTCTCTACCCAATGAGAGGAGCCTGTGGGTGGACCCTCTCCATGTGATTGGGCTGGAGTTTGAGAGAGACCTCCCTTCCTGAGGAGTTGGAGAGAGTTCACTGTTAGTTTTTTTTCTCAGCCACACTTCCAGAGTTAGAGAAGAGAAGGAAGAACAGGACTAGCTGTCTGCTGCACACTTCTCTGTGGACAGTGTGTGTCTGTGTCATCCGTTCAGTGAAGCCAAGTGGATTGATCACTAAGCAACATGTGGGCTGCACGTCCACAGAAAGAGCAGGTTGGTAATGTCTCCCTCTCTGTTTGTCTGTGGGCTCTGGTCTATTTGCGTCCATGAGCTGGGGGGGAGATATGTGTCTCTGTGACACTCCTTGGGTTTGGGTTGTCAGTGGGATCATGGGGGAGAATGTGCACTATGTTGGCACCTATAGGTAGAAACAAAGAGTGGGGAGCTCTTGTAGCAGATGTGTGTTTAAATGACCAGGTGTGGCTGCTGATGGAAAGATGTGTGTTTGTGAAGATCATTGGCTTAGATGACTTTCTGGGTCCTTCAGCTGAGAGCGTTTATTCATTAAATCCTGCAACAAGTGGTGTGTTACCTGTTGTGCAAGACTCCACAGGTGTGTGTGTGTGTGTGTGGCCTGGCCTGCCCCCCACCCCCTCAAGCCCTGCTGTGAAAGTTCGTTTCCACAGCTGGAATGTCATGGGAAGACTGCAGATATTTAGCTTCTCTTTCACGGCTGCTCGCTCATACCAACCCCCCTCCTCTCTCTCTGTCTCTCTCCCCTCTCTCCGCTCTTCTTCTGTTGTCTTTGCATCTGATACACATGATACTGACCTCTGGCATTCACTAACCTTCCTCTGCACAGGCGGCAGCAGAAGCATGACCTCAATACTTTGCTGTTGTGTTGACAGCACACACGTACAGTGAAGTTTATTGCTGCTATCCCTGCCTCAGGCTTCAAGTGTGTGCATGTGTGTTTAAGTGTATCGACCCCATTGCATGTGGTGTGTGATACGCATCAATCATTAATCTGGACAGTGGGAGAAGTTGAGGAATTTTAGTCCACCTACTGTTTTTTTGGTTAAAGTTATGTAACAAGAGTTTTACCTCGTTGCACTTTCATTCGTCTTCTCAGGCGGTACTGGAAGGATTTCAAATATTTTTAGCATGGCAGGCAGATTTCTACTGGAAACTTATTCCAGATGTGGTCTCATACACTGCCGCCATATGCTGAACCCTGACCCACAAACCCTCTTTGGAGTTTCCAACCACAGCCTTAAAAATGATAATTTGTGGATAATATAAACATCATTTTTTGGATTGTACGACATTGTTTCTGCAGCTTTTATCATCAGTCTGCATCATGAGACTGTTCAGAGCTAATATTGGAATATGTGTCCCACCAAATCCTTAACAGATTTTCTCAGCAGTAGCGCCACAGATAACAGGTTTGAATCTAATTTCAGCAGCACCGGTTTACCGCTGAAAACAAATTAAAGGGCTCTCATGCGCAGACTGTCGAAGATATAAGAGGTTCATGAGATGCAAATATAGAAGTGATTTATTTACATGGTGAAAAATGTCACTGTGCCATTTGGCGCTCAGACCATCATTAGCACTTTTGGTTTTGCCAGTGTATCTAAACCCTCTATTTTTGAATTAGAGTAGTCTATTTTTGGCCTGTATACAAACCTGATTCATGTCCTGGGATATGAAATTTCAGATATTGACGTCCAGGACTGTTTACCCTATATCATTAGTGGTATCTAGTCACACTTTGTTTTTGATTTGCAGAGGTTCTGAAATTTCTGTCTGCGCAGCCAAATCAATGGAGGTAAATGGAATTTCGTTTTCACAATTCAGCTGCAACATCCACAAAAAACCAATGTTCTTGACTCTGGATAATCCACAGAACACATTGTCAACAGTTTGGACTGTTTTAAAAAATGAAAGTTAAGAAGTCGTTCCAGTGAATCCTCTTCACTTCCTGATTAACTGGTTCATTGTTTCTGGAAAGACATGGAGCTGCTGAATTTTTAAAACACTCTTGGCGTCAAAAACAAAATTCCACTCAGCTCCATTATAGTGGAAATCTCACGGACAGGCATCTCAACACCTGCACACACACAAAGCCAAAACTATTTTCATGGCTGAATCCTGCTGGAGGTGGTAATTTGGGTGAAGCGACGCTTTCAGTCAAGAGCACGAACGTCCTCTATATTTTTCCTCCTGCTGCTGTAATCATGTCGCTTCAGTGGTCAGTGAAGTTATAGTTTGGTTGTTTCCAGGCTCTAACTTGGCTGTCTCGGTTTGGGCTGAGTCAGGCTTGGCTGAAAGAGAGAGAGAGAGCAGTTCCATCACTGCTTCAGTACAATGATGCCTTGTGTTACCGCCAGCAGAACGCCGCTCTGGCCATGATGACGATTGCGCCCGCTCCTTTTCTGGCATCTACTGTATGTCTTGCTTTCTCTGCCTCACTGACCATCCCTATCCCCCTGTCCGTGGTGTGAAGGATTAGATAATAGGCAGCTTTAGTGTGGGCAGAGAAAGAGAGGTGTCACAGACCTCTCTTGTTGCTTCTCTATCCGTTCCTCCCTCCATCTTCTCTCTCTCTCTCTCTCTCGCTCTCTCTTTCTCTCTCTCTCTCTCTCTCTCTCTCTCTTTGTACCATCTGCGCCATGAGGAGCTTGGCACCAGACGAGCTGTAAATGCCAAGCTAGGTTTATTTTATCTTCATTGTGTGTGTGTGTGTGTGTGTGTTTGTGTGAGTGAGTGGTAGTGAAGATGTTTACATCTCTGTATGGTATCTTTAAAATGATTAAAACCATTCACTGTTTGCCACAGTACTTTTGTAAATGTCAAGCTTGTTATCTCACGTCCAGAAATAGACGATGCATCTTACAAGTTGTCTATTTTAACACTTGGTAGTCAGTGACAGCACCTCGACTGATATTGACATAGACGCCTCCAGTGTTCTTTTCAATAATGTGACACTTTTCAAACACATTTTGCAGAGGAAACTTAGTGAAGAGGGACAAAAGTTCAGTTTACGACTGTAAGAGATTGTTGTAAATGCAACCCTGTTTCCAAAAAAGATGGGACGACAACAGTTTCACAAAGTGTCCATGTAATAATCTCCTTCATACAATCCTGTGTTTGACAAAGTGTTGAACCTCTCTCCATCCTCCCTTGTGAACGACTGAGTCTTTCCAGGATGAACCTTTCATACCCAATCATGATACTATCACCTGTTACCAATGAACCTGTTTACCTGTGGAATGATCCAAACAGGTGTTTTTGGATCAGTCCACAACTTTCACAGTTTCTTTCACAGCTCCTGTCCCAACTTGTTTGAAATGTGTTGCTGCCATCAAATTCAGAATAAGATATTTACAAGAATGAACTTGATGAGGTCAAACATTCAACTTCAACTTTCAACTGAGTATTTCAAAAAGGATCAGCAAATGATCACATTATCACATGATTTTTTGAATCAGGGTCAGAAGCAGCAATGACAGCTTTTAGCCAGAGGTGACAAAGAGCAGTTCTGACAATAAAACTTAAAATAAGTGGCGATGATGTTGATCATACCAATGAGAATGAAAAAGGGAAATTCTGCTTTGGCATAATGAAACCGTTCGAGTGCAATTCACAACTTTGTCAGGAAATGACCCAACCTGTCATTTCCACCTGAGTCAGTGATTTCCTGTATTTCCAAGAAAGACCAGCCCCTTTTCTAACAGTATAACAAGTATTTAGGATTGTGTGATTTACACGTACAGATATTCTGATGTTGATCTCGAATGCAATATGGCAAATATATGCAGATTCTCAAATAAAAAAAAAATCAACTATTTTAGACAACAAAAGGTTGCAGAATGATAAGATATGATTACAAAATGAATTTACTGAAATTAAGAACAGTAGATCCCTTCACACAGTATGTTGTGGCTGCATAAAATTCTGGTCTGCTGGATTCCTCCCAATGCAAGTACTGTACTTTGTTTGACCTTGAATAAGAAAATTACCACAAATTTACAATCGCTAATGTACCACCAGGATGCCCTGAAGCAGCAGAGGAAAATCATTCTTTTCAGCATATTGGAAATATAAACTTTCTCCACCCGGCTCTCGGAGGAGGACAATGCAACTGTTTCCTTGTTCAAGTCATTCAGGATTTGGTTTCGGTTTCATGCAGTGAGTGCAATTCAACACCCAGCAGCAGCCACAGCATGGCAAGTTCCCACCTTTCAGATTAGATGACTCAGAGAACATATATGTGCAGTAAAGATGAGGACAAATATTTCGTGTCATTGATTATGAGCGTTTTCTGTTCATCACTGTTTCCTCAAGCAATTTGTAAAAGCACTCATCAAAACCAATAGATGCTAAAACCCCCAAATCCTCTGTGCATCTAGTTGTAAGAGGACAGTTAGTGATGAGATAAACAGCTTCAGTTTATTGTATGTATGATCATTTTACATGTGGACCAGTGGCTTTCCCCACAGATCACAAATGTTTGGCAGAGAAGACACAAAACTTCCTGTCTAAACTTCAATTTTGACAACAGTTAACCAAAGGAATGCAGATTTTTGTCAGTAGATAAGACCCTGGAGCCTAGACCTTGTCTTCCTTCCCATGTGTCCGAGCTGCAAGAACAGGCCTAACAACAAGACTCAAAAGCTAAAACTAGAGCACGTCTCATGTTTTATTTCAAAAACCTCAGATGGGAATGTTTTGTGTCAAATCTCAGGAGGGCAGATGGAACAAGAGTAGGGACTGTGAATGCAACATGGTCGCCCATGCGGGACACACATTCAACAAAAACAAACTCGCCTTGTCCTGCTCGCTTCTTCTTCCTGCTGACATGAATGGATCTAAATGGGCGTTAGAGATGAATGAATCAATTGTAGCTATGTTACAGTATTGATTGTGGATTAACCTGCAGTAATTATTAAACCTGAGGTACCACTTTCTAAAAAGCCTCCATTTATAAGTGCTAACTATTGACGTTATTAATAAGAACATTAACTAATGATTTCTAGACATGGTTGGTGAGACATTAATAGTTAAGTATTTCCAATAAACCATCAAGTCTTCAGAGTTTTCTCTGGAAGTTTGTCTCTCATATGTTCGCATCCTTTGGTCAAACATGAATGCTCAACATTTCTCCTTTTACAACTTTGCAGCCAAAACCAGAAAACATTTCTGCCATCCTTTTAAAAATATTGAGAATTACCTTGCACAATACTGATACGATACACCTGGCTTCACCTGTGATATTGGCTCGTTTAATTGTATCTACACCCTGCAAGTTGACAGGATTGGTTCCTTAGGTTTGTGACATATGAAACCCTGGTTGTCTGAATCCATGTTTTTGGAATTTGTGTCATTGGTTCACCACGGTTCAAAGGCAGGAATCCTTTGCCAGGGCCTTGATTGCTTATTTATCTCATGATATGTCTTGTAGCATTATATAAAACACCATTTAGACATGTTCATAATGTTAAAAACTGATTTTCATTGGAGGGGGTCTTTAAAGGTGCCTTATTAAAAACTTCTCTCCCCAAACAGTAAATTTGAGTGAAATATCCCCAGTAATTTCATTTGCTCTTGTTAGAATTTATGATGGTTGGTTCCTGCATGAAAAGAGTAGCAATATGTTTTTAAATGGCTCTCTGGTGCAGGGCGAGAGACTAAATTTCCCATGTGTCACATGTTGGAAAGATTGACGAGTCCCCACTTTGCTTTTATGGTGATGGTTTTGTCTCCCTCTCTGCCAGACTTCGACCGAACCTCCGCAGTTCTTCACCCACTCAACATTCTTTCATTTCTTCATCCGTGATTTCACAACGCATTGACTCCGACTAATTGACATTTAAGAGGGATGCTAGGACACGAAGGGAGAGGCGGACGCTCTCAGCTGCTTCTGTTGATATTTATATACATGCTGGCTGTTAAAGCTATCGCCATGACAACAGGACAGGAAGCAGGAAGTAGGCAGAGCTCCATTGGAAGAGGGTAGAGAGATAACGCCTGCAAGCTCCTAGTTCTGTCTGCCGTCCCGTCAGGTTGCATACTGCAGACACCGTGACCGTGCATGTGTACATGTATATGCATGCATGTACGTTTGACATCCGAGTGCACACATGCAGACATTCAACCCACATTCAACATTCCAGGTCCGCAGTGAATGTTTGTGTGGGTCAAACCTGTCGGGGGGTCGTGGATATTCTTAGAGCTGGGAGATAACTGCACCGTCATAAATACTTCTTCTGGAATCTAAGATTGCACGCACTCTTCAACCAATAGGCCTTGTTAAAATTAATGACACTGATGCATCCTGTATAACTAGACCAGAACATTTTTAATGATTTAAACAAATTATTAACTTTTTCTGTTGTTTCTCTTTGTTCTGGGGATCAATTTTACAGCTCTATGGTGGAAATATTAATCTTATGAAGAGTTCTGCACAACGTGATCTTGTCTTTTTTTTCCCTTGAAGATTAAATACAATACAAAAATACATTAATAACAAACACTTTAAAAACTCTGCAGCTGCAAACACAAAATATTTCTGCGTTAGCTTTTGTTGTGTAACCAAGTCCTTAAAGATAAAAGATAAGATGGCCAGACAGACATACTGATGTAAATGTTCAGTGTATTCATGGTTGAAAATGCTGAGCTGGTAGCCTGGTATTTTGCCACTTCACTGAAAATTGTGCACACTGGTCTCATGCTTCTCTTAGATACAATGAACAAGCAATTCTCAGTCTACTCATCCTTGAATGCACATTTTTACTGTCAGCCTCTCTTTTCTTTGCATGGCTAGTTTGAAAGATTTCAACCTGGGCTTCACCTCCGACAACAAGCTCATCAACAAGATCAGGCTGCAGTCAGATTGTGTTATGGTCTGGATTCGGGCTACTGTATATACTATATATATACTTTGGACTAATTCTGATGTTACACCCTTCTTAGCTGTGTGAAACATCCTTTTTTCAAGCTTTTTAGAGCCAACGCTGACTCAGCAATGAACAAACATACTCTTCTGAGGAAAGTGAAAACAGTGATTTTATAAATAGTCTCAACGAACTGCTTCCTTTTGAATGTTGCCAAATGAACAGTATTAATGCTTATGTTTGTATATTGATATAGTGTGATGAAGATGGTGGAAAAACAAACACAAACAATACGAAAAAAAGTGAAATCACTTTGCTACTCAAGTGACTGATGAACCCTTTTAGAATCAGCAATCATTAATTACAATAAAGTCCTATTATAAAATAATATGAATCATTTAAATCTTATTGAGGAAAAATCCAGAATGAGAAAATGGTCGGGTGAATGAAGCGACTCAACAGGAAACACACAGACAGTCAGTCGGTGGAGGCGACTGGTGACGGCTGGTGACTCTTCTGACTGAGTGAGCGTGTTGGATCTTGTTCAGCGGAGTGGGAATGTTTGTTAAGCTGTTATCTCTTGGTGTACGAGCTCATGTGTTATTTACTTGTCGCGGACATTTTTAGCTTCAAACACGAGAATTTAGCAGTTTGTAAAAGAAGTGCTGGGTTTCTCACTCGAGCGGCGTGTATTCTTAGACTCGGTTATAGAGGGTCAAAGGTCAAATTAGAGGTTACATGCGGCTTATGTTTGGAAAGGAATACTCAATGGAAAGTCTTTAAAGGCAAAAGTCTCAGGGTGTGATTTATTTTGCCTCCACTGTCTGTAAGAAAACAACTGACTTTGTTCTTTTTCTCTGTGTATGCGTCTGTGTTCCCGCCCTGAATTGCCTCAGAGAAAATGAAATCTGATGAATCACCAAAGCCTCAACCTTTGGTGCTGTTGCTCCCTCTTTACTTCAAACTAAAAAGAAAGACACTGCCTTTGTTTGCAGTTTTTATTTCGCTGGTGACCTTAATGGTTCCACTTTTTGTACACCAGTATATCGTTTCTAGGCTCATCACGATACTTTTGATTCTGTGTCATGACCATGTGATTGCCTTCTTGGAAACTTTAGGCCACATTTCCCGTAATCCTTTTTGTTTCCTGTCCAAAAAGGGTCTTTATTTTATTGGTGGCAGCATTTGTTTAATGAAGTTCTGCTCATCCTTTTATATCAATGTATTTATTTTGGATCGCTGTGAGCTGGGATGACATTTTAGGAAGCGTCTGCTTGTAAGCACATATTTCACTTTGCACTTCCTCTGCAGAATAAATCATCTTAAAGAAAAAGACCTTGTTAACGTCCTCTGGAACTTTGACTCCCAACCAGCGGGTCTGTGGAGAGATTGTAGAGCAGCTCAACTCATTTGAAAAAAACTGAATTAATGCTTTGATTAAAAAAAAAAAATACATCTGCATAGTGAGTCAGCTATAACAGTTAATTTTGGTCTTATTGCAATTAAGAGCATGTGAAGATGAAATAGTTAAAAATGTAATGGATCAGTCAGTCGGCTAAAAGAAGTGGATGAAAGGTTGAAACGTCCAGCTGTTGCCACTTCATATGATTGCAAACCTGACAAAACCAAAGTAAACACTGATAGTTCAAGTGTTTGAAAATATTGTTTACATCCACTTTTATAATGATTAATAGTTAAATAGCTCCAGTTTGAAATTCATTGAAGTGAACTCATTTGGATCATAAGTGGTGGTGAGGGGTTACTGGACTGTGGGGGTCCGTTTGGAGTAACATGAATCTCATCCTAATAAAGCCAACTTTTCAAAACAGTATAAAAGACTAAGAGCTAAATTGTTTTACTATTGACTTTTAAAAAATGGAGCAGATAGCATTTTTGTCAAAACAATGAAAGAGAAATAGGGGATTTAACATGATAGAGTACAGGAAAATGATGTTTGGCAGTAAGAGAGTGCGTAGAAAAAACTCCTTTAATGAAAACTCCTCTTCAAAACCTCTTTTTCCTTCTTCCTCTCACCTCCCGAGTCTGACTCTTTTCTACTTTGTCTAGACTCAGAGGGAGGTTTGCTAATGGACCACATGTATATGGGCCAGTCTTGGATGACTAAGCAAACTGCCTGGTGGTATTTTGTGTGTGTTGGCCTGTCTTCGTGAGTGTATTTTGTTCCTGGGCTTCAAAGGTGGAAGATTTAAAATGCAGATTACTGTGCACTGTTATTCTCCACCCTGCCTGTATCCTGTCTTAATAATGCAGCTCAAGAGCATTTGTTGTACAAAAATTGAACCCATGTTCTCAGTGTGTGTTGGAGAGGCAACAGTAGAAACTAAAACAGAGAACTGAGCAGTTTCTGTATAATCCTCAACTTAAACGTGGACTAAACATGACAAGATGTAGCTGGTTGTGGGTTAATATGTATGTATGCTGCAAATATTTGCTTATATGATGTAGCTTTTGATGATGATGATGATGCTTTTGACTGTGCAGTACACAGTGTGCAAGATAGTCTTTGTGTCATGCATGGGCACTGTAATAGCAGTGTGTTAATGTACACGACTGTACAGGTGTAGGTGCATGTCATTTTGGGCTGTATGGCTGAGTGCATGTGTGTGATGCCCGGCTTTGTAAGCCTTTACTCAACATGCCGTCTTACACAGCACATTACATCAGATCATTGTTTCCTCATCCTCCTGCGGGTGCAGACGGTCGAGTCAAGTCGCTCCCAGACGCAGCATCGACAACCGCAGAAATTTTGAAGTAACATTTGGTGAAGCTGTCACAATCAAGGTTTATTCAACCATCAATCAAAGACCGAAACATGACTGAAGGTTTGGAGAACGTGTGAGCCCGCATGAGGACAAGTGATGCATTTAAAAGAAGATGTAGTAACACTGCGGTTTACAGCAGTACTTCCCATTTATTTGGAGTAATTCCAACTTTCATGGTGTGTCATTATGTAGATGATCTATTTTTTATTCTCTTACTTTAATTCAGATAAAAAAATAATATAATAAATACATTACAAACATGCATGTGGTAGAAATCAACAAAACAATGTTGAAGGAAGTAAAGAAAATGTTACCATTTAAAATTCAAAACACGTCCTGTCCTGTAGAAAAAAAAAAAGCATACGGCTACTGCAGGGATTGCAAATTTTATTGCACTAACATTCATAGTTTGTTAGTATTCAGTCATGCAGTTAGTTTGTCATTATCTGGATTTAACATGTTTTGTTCAACAGTGACACATGTTTTGTTCAACAGAAATTTCCAAATATATATATAAACGCTTTAGGTTGGGTGTATATGTATATGCATGAGGACAGTGTTTCAACATGACTGGTTTCCTGGTATATGAGAAAAATTGCAAAATGAATGGCTTTGGAAGACAGAACACTGAAGTGACTGATTGATTGAGGAATAACGATTGACACAATGGTTTAGCTACCATGCCATGATAAGAACATACAGACAGGTGGGAAACACAACAACTGAAGATGCTTCCTAACAAGATATGAAGGGTCACTAAATCATTTTATAAGCATGAAAATGATGCTGGCCTATGCAGTAACCAGATCTCAAGCCTATTGGACACCTATGGGAGATTGTGGACCGATGTGTCAGACAATGTTTTCCACCGCCATCATCAAAACACCAACATGTTTTGGAAGAATGTTGTTATTCTTATAATGTGGAGTTTGAAAGTGCTGCTATGTTGAGAGAAGTGGCCACACGTGACCTTGGAACCTGTTCCAGCTGTGTTTACAGTGTGTGTGCCTGTTTTTTTGAGTATGTTTGATAAAGAGACTTGTGGTCATTTAGAGACTTATAACAGAACAACACGGTCTTGTGTAACCATATATGACTGGAAGGTTAAAGGTCAAATGAGTCCTTCTCTGTGGGAGTGAATGTACACTCAGGAAACGGTCATTTAGCTTACAGCATTGACGAATACATGCAAATCCACACCCACTCAAGTTTCCATTTATTCAGCATATAACTTTTTTAAAATTTGGAAATGACCGTCTCACCTCTCCTCCTCCAGGCTCGCCCTGCTCTGGGGGCTAATTGCTAAGCATGCAGGAGCAAGATCCACCCACGACCAGCCGCCTCAACCTGGTGAGCTTTGAAGTTTCTGACCCCATGTCAGTCCCGGACGGCGGCATCAAGATGGCCGACCTTGTGGAGAGCCTGGATACCAGAGAGTTGGACATCGGGGAGGGAGAGGAGATCGACTACGATGGAAACTTAGGTGTGATTTTTATTGTTAAACTTTTCATTCATCGTTCATAAGTGAGATTTATATGATCGTATGAGCCCAAAGCAATGAGTTTGAGACTGTTCTCTTAAAGACCTGGATATTTTTGGAGTCCTGCATTTGAGGTACTATTAAATCTTTTCCTGGCAGACTTAATAGTATGGTAGTAATGGTATTGGAACACACCTCTACGACCTTTAAGGTTGTACCCAAGATCTTTGGGAAATGGAAAACGAAAGGGTTTAATGTCAGTGTGAAAAATTGTCAACTGCCTTCAAACTGGTGTCTAACATTGCAGGAATATGAGGGTGGATTTTTCCTTTACATAATTCAGATCTCACAAACTTTACCGGAGAAACACTCGACCTAACGCTGCAAAGTAGCAGGGCACGAAAATCTTGAACAAAAGGCCGACTCTTTCGGCGAAGCAGCCTACTCGCTCCCAAGCAGCCTGAGCAACTCCTACATGCACAAGCAGGAACATCACGCTAACAGCCCGCCTCCCTCCTTCTCCCAGGGGACTGTCGTATCCCGTTTTCGGCCGTGTACGCCACGGTGGGCTTCAAGGAGGCCAACGCCAAGGTCTACCTGCCCACTGTGCCCATCACTGCTCGCATCCTGGAGGTGGAGAGATTCACCGCCGCGCAGGATCGCTTCAACCTGTCGCACCACAGGAGTGTCAACAAGGTAGCACACACAAGATTCATGGCAGGATTCAGACGTTATTATATTTCCTTGCACTCCTTTTTGTCATTCTGGAAAATGGATCAGATGCAAATTTTTGCTCCTTATTATGAACCAATGTGTGTGTGTGTGTGTGTGTGTGTGTGTGTGTGTGTGTAGTCTCTACCAGCTGTGTTCAGGATCGAGCTGAAGCACGGTGAGTTTACATGGGTGATTAAAAGGAAGGAGAAGCACTTCATGGAGCTGCACAGAGAGCTGAGGACGTACAAGACCTTCATGAGGATACCGCTGCCGTCACGCAGGTTGGTGCCTACACACTCCCACGCTGACGGGCGCGAGTGCAAACACAAACACACACACAAGTTTAGATGCGAAGACAAACACTTCTTTTTTTGTTTTTTTTGTCACATTGCACTGACTTGTGCACTTTTCCTGGAGATTTATCCTCAATATCAACACAAATACAATTTAATGGGTTGTTTGCGGAGAACAGCTTTTCATCCTCATCTGGGAGCTGAGTTCCCACAATGTTACCGTGTGAACAGATTCTTTCCCCGAAGTGTGACTAATAAGAGTAAACACACACACACAAAGTGGACACATACACAGGTGCATAGACACACTGAGTACGAGTAACATGAAAATCATAGTGCTGCATTTAGGGAAACACACTTTCTTGCCATGAGTTAGATGAGAAGATCTATACTGCTCTGACACTAAATACGAAGCTAGAACCAGGAGACACAGAGTCTGACTCTGTCCAGGTCTGGTTTTATGAGGAGCTCTGAATTATTTCTCGGTGACCAGCTGCCAGGCACATTCACGTGGGAATGGACTGAAACTGTGAGCACAGTTTGTATCTGCTTTCATTTGTGAACATGTTGCTCTTAAAAACAAACAATGTAGATTATAGGGGCTATTTAAATGACTACGAGACGAGACTAGGAGTAACCATCTTGGAAGAATGCGTTTCCCTGTTATACATGAACCGGCATTGCATGAATGCAGCAACAGGATCCAACACTTAATTCCCACTAAAACCACCACCTGTCATTTTTACATTTCTGCTTGTGCATGGATCAAACACAACATCTTGAATTGTAAAATCTATAGGTGTTGTTTCCACCTGATTCTGGTCTCAGCTAAACAAATCCCGGCTCTATTTACATACAGACATTTAACGTTGGCATTAATCCTCTCATATCTTCACACATTCAGGTTCATTAATCTGCTGCTTTAATTATGTATCAATATTTGCATAATATTCTCTACAGCACAGTTTTACTCTGACATTTGAACTCTCTCTGTTTTCCATTATTTTTCTCTCTCTCTGTCTCTTTTTTCTCTCTGCTGATGGACACACTTGAGAACAGAGGAATGTTGGCCCTTAGGATTTTAATAGGATTTACTTTGCTCTACTCTCTCTGTCTCTCTCCCCGTCTGTGTTCTTTCGCCTCTGAAATTACATGTCTGCCCGTCAATTTATTCAGGCTTTCAGATTTGCCTGTCTAAACACCCGCTGGCAGGAGGGAACACAGGAAATTATGCGCTTTAATTTCAGAGAAGAGTTTTCAGCTTTGGGCAGCGGTTGAACAGAAACAGCCATTACTCAAAGGTCTTTGTCCTTAAAGTGTGAGGGCGAAATATGGAAACGCCGTGATTTGACGAGTGCTCCCTGGTGAAGCGTCTTCAAATATGTTTGATTTTTTTTTTTTTTTAATGCAACATCTTAATTTGCTGCCTCTCTGTCTCAGCCACACGGTGAGGAGGAGGACGGTGAGGAAGAGCGAGGTGAGGGAGATGCCCTCCCTGCCGAGGGGAGGGGGAGACGAGCTGGTGCGAGAAGAGCAAGTGTCCAGCAGGAGGGTACGTCTCAGCAGCGTCTGCAGCCTTTATGCTCTTAACTTTATGTCAAGAGTGTATGTGTGTGTGTGCATGTTGTGTTCATATTGCATGGATTTTGTCATTAAAATACTCACAGTGGCCAAAATATAGTGTGTGTGTTTTTACAGAGACAATTAGAAGACTATTTGAACAAGCTGCTGAGGATGGCCATGTACCGCAAATATCACCATACTGTGAGTAATCGTACTAAGCAACCGCAAGCTGGGTCACTTTAACACAACCTCATAACGACTGTCTGTCAATCTATGAGTTCAAGTTCATACTAATTTTGTGTGTAGCCTAAATCTCCAGCCAAATGTCCAGTGGTGGAAGGAGTATTCAGATCCTTTACTTAAGAAGTACAAATACATGAATGTAATGTACTCCATAACTAGTAAAAGTCCTTTATTCAAAAGCCTACATAGGTAAAAGTACTGAAGTATTATTAGATAAATGTGCTTAAAGTGTCAAAGTAAAAGTTCTTGTTCTGCCTTAAAATGTCCCCTGTGATTGATACATGATTCTATCTGTCAATATTAGATTGTTAATACTGATGCGTCAATGTGTAAACAGCATTTTAGTGTTGCAGCTGCTTGAGGTGGATCTAGTTTTAATTACTTTATATACGCTTACTTTATATACCCTCCAAAGGGTCACAAGATAAATCTGAGGATTCGTGAGGTAATTAATGGGAGAAAGAAAGAAAATACAAAGTTCTGAGACAAAAAAATTGTATTTATGTATTATCTCTGGTCTTTTGTGTTTTTGTAAAATATTTAATTTGAACAGTTTTTTAACATCTGAAAAGTTTAGAGGGTGGAACTGCTACCAACTCACAGACATCTGAAACGTTACACGATGAGCCACAACTGCACACTGATTTTATAAGAGGTCACGAGTTCAGCTTGAACAATATATTTTATAAGTATTTTTTATTATCTTAATTGTAAGTAGTAAGTAACTTAGAGCTGTCAGACAAAAGTGGTTGAGTAAGAAGTCCAAAATTTGTCTGAGCACAAGTTGTAGACGCACAAGTACCTCAAAATTGTACTTAAGTACAGTACTTGAGTAAATGTACCAAGTTACCTTCCACCTCTGATCATGTCAGCCACTGTAGAAGTAAATATAACTAACAGTGTTTTTCATCATTATGCTGCTCTCTCCCTTCGCAGTGGAACCTCGAGTGTTGACATAGATCATTAACGTGTTGACTCATAGCACCGTGTCTGCTTTATGTTGACACACTAAAGGAATTTAAGCATGTTCTTGCCGCTCATTTAAGCTGCTGTCATGAGAAACAAAATACTGTCTCTACTTGTAAAAACTGCGCTGACTTGATGTATTTTTATTTAACGTGACGATACATTTACAGGATGTTACATTTAGGATCTGGTTCTCATTTTCAACTTCCTTATTGTCATTATCTTATATTTGGGTCAATAACATATTTACTATACTTTACCTTTCCCCTCATTACTTTGCCGTCATGGAGCTTTAAAACAGACCTATGTTTAGCCACAGCATTGTGTCTGTTATGTGCTGGCGTGCATCATTCTGACGCATCAAAAGTTAATATCTGAGGTGACAACACATGTTGAGATAATTTAAGATGAGTCACGCCGCCTCACAGTCACATGTCCGTGTGTGCAGTACAGTATGTATCGAGGGTTTTTTTTTTTTGGTCTCTCTATACAAGCGTCACTGTTTTATTGTCTCTTCCTGTCTGTTCTCAGATGGAGTTCATTGACGTCAGCCAGATGTCTTTCATTCATGACTTGGGCCCCAAAGGACTGTGAGCACTCTCTCTTTCTTTGGATGCTTTTCCTTCTTCCTATGTGCCATAATGTGGATGAAGCACTGAACAGTTCTTACAAATCAAGTGTGCTCATTTACAAACCTCCCAAATCTCCTTTTTTTCTTTTATGCTCCCATTACATCCCACATTACAGAAGATATTTAATGATTATTCTTTGGTCTCTTCCAGTGAAGGGATGATCTATAAGCGCTCGGGTGGACATCGTATCCCTGGCATGAACTGCTGCGGTCACAGCCAGGCCTGCTACCGCTGGTCCAAACGGTCTGTGATTATTTTTTTGTGTCTTCGTGTGTTGCTTTCTCCTTCTCTCTTTGTCCCTGCCTTTCAATTATTTTCTGCTTATATCTCTTTTAGTTGTAGGTTCTTGTAATTAAGCAAGTTTAAATTAATTTTGCAGCAACTTGATGTTATTTAAATTTTTACGTCTCAGCAACTCTTTCCTCATTTTGAATTCACTTCCACAGTTTACAAGAGGAACGCCTTAGTGTTATAATGATAAAAGACAAATTAAAAAGGATTAGCTTTTCTTTTTTTTTTTTTAACTGGCAAACTTGTCCACAATGTAGGTGTGATGGATGCCGCGTACAAATTCCTGGCAGGAAACTCTCTGAGAGTGGGAGCTCAAACACAGTGACCGCTCGTTGCATATTTAAAAAACATAATAATGATAACCTCTTAAAAAGTGGTAGCCCTTAAAAGTCTTAGTAGCATCTTCAAACCAGCTGCATTGGCACACGCTCGTCTCTCTCTTCATCTGTTTGTCTGTTTGTTTGCCTTTCTCTTTGTCGCCGCCAAATTATTATGTGAGCAGATTTTTATTATTATTTTCTGAAGACAACACAAAAAAGAATCCCACACGCTTGAAACGATCGGCCCGTCCACCTACATCCCCGTGCTGGTTTTTCATCCTACATCCTTTCCTCGAAACAAGAAATATGAGAAATGGTCCACGGGAATCAACACGTGATGCCTGATAAAACCTGATGATGATGATGATGATGATGATGATGTGTGTTGTGTAGCTGGCTGGTGGTGAAGGATTCCTGCCTGCTGTACATGAAGCCGGACACAGGGGCCATCTCCTTCGTCCTGCTGTTGGATAAAGAGTTCAGCATCAAGATGGACTCCAAAGACACGGAGACCAAACATGGAGTCCGGGTTGACAGCCTCTCCAGGTGTGTGTGTGTTTAAATGAGTGTGTACAGTACATTTTGTTGCAGGTCACCTATTTTGAGAAAAGCCTCACGATGGATTCTGAGCTTAATGTTACTTAAAAAAAACAGGTTTCTTTCAACCTGCCTCATTCAGCTCCGCAAACAATGATTTCCCTCAGTGAAAGAAAATCGACTTTCAAGACACCGCTCCCAGACAACAGGCGTAAACCTGTTGCATCCGTTTGTGGGTTTTATGTGTAGGTGGAGAACGTGAAAGCAATATCAGGCATGGAGAAAAAACTTTATCTCAGCTGGTGTGCCAAAAAATGAATTAAAGATCACCAGTGGGCTCAAAAAGCTGTTGTTAACAGTCTGCTGCTACAGGGTGGGTTGTTTTTTTTAGCTCCTTTTCATTCCAACTCTTTTAATTCAGGGTTTATTTTATGTCAGGAATGATTACCGAGTGACGTCTCGTAAAAGGAAAGCACAGTGCCTGCTTCTATAAACTGATTACCAATGTTTCAAGATAAGGATTGCCTCATTTTTTGGCACTAACATGATTCAGGCCAAAGCCAATAAAATGACTAAATGTGTGTGAGCACAGGCATGTATGATGATTTCATTGTATCCGCACCTCCTCCCGGCAGGACCCTGGTGTTTAAGTGCAGCAGCTACAGACACGCCCGCTGGTGGGGTCAAAGCATCGAGAGCTTCGCGAGGAGTCACGGGAAAGCCTTCCTCCGAGATCACCGCTTCGGATCCTTCGCACAGGAGGAGGAAAACATCCCCTCCAAATGGTATCTGCA
The DNA here is from genome assembly GCA_025331565.1 of Holacanthus passer. Classification (NCBI taxonomy): domain Eukaryota; kingdom Metazoa; phylum Chordata; class Actinopteri; family Pomacanthidae; genus Holacanthus; species Holacanthus passer. The sequence continues at coordinate 368,780 of JAFREQ010000143.1, forward strand.
CCAGGAGAGAGTACAACTAATGGGGCCGTTACAGATATTGAAAGAAAAAGTAAAAACACAGTAGTGGACACACAAAAGTGAAAAAAATGCAAAAGTAGATTCTGAAGGGGACAAAGTTTTCCATTCGTTTCAAACTGCCTCATTTGTTTCTTTCTAATAGACCAATTTGTCAAAATGTGCCGTTTCATTTTTAGAGTAACTAAAATTAAAAATATGTCCCATATATACAGTTTTAAATGATTAATAGCTTTAATCTTGTTCTCTAAAAGAAATCTGCACATTGGGGAGTAAAATAAATAAATCTCAGAATACACACATTTTATCATTTTTTCCTGTTTCACTCATAACTACGAAAACGCATGAGAGAACTGAGCATCAACTCTCTCTTTGCCATCTTTCAGGTCTGTTTTTTTTTTACATTCCCTCCCCCTCAGCTGGCAGATTCTGTGATATTGAATCATCTGTGTGATAATGCCATCTTGACGTTTTAGTACTCAGCACGGAGCCTGAGAGGAAAAAAAAAAAAAAAAAGTGCTGCGGTCCTTTGAGCTAATGGAAAAAAAAGAGAGGGTTTAAAAAACAGTTCCATCATAGTGACACAGCTCAGGGTGGAGCCGGACGCTTGTGAGGTTAAGGGGAAGTGACTCTTTGTGTCTTTATTGCTCCTCTTTATGTTTATACTCCTGTTGACCTAATTGCAGTTTTGAGGCAAGCTGTGACAAACCGGAAAGGCCTAAAAAGGCAGAAGCAGTGATCTGTGTACTGTACAATGAAAACTCATGCATGTGCTTGTTTACCTTTGTGCATGTGTGTGTGTATATGTCAACACGAGCACATGTGACAGCGAAGTCTGACTGCCCTGTGTCATTGCAGGTATGTGAACGGAAAGACTTACATGGAGGATGTGGCCGATGCTTTGGAGGAGGCCAAAGAGGAAATCTTCATCACTGACTGGTGGTGAGTTTCAGTGTGAAAATGTCAAACTTATACCTCTACTCTTTTATTGTTGGAAGTTTAATGTGCCGTTCACGCAACACTGGAAATTTTGATAACCGGTATCATAAAGCAGGTGATCAACTCGGTGGAAATCCTTTTATAGGCGTCTTTAAATACGGCTGACATTTGAATTGTAAAGTTTCTGTTTATTTAAAGTCCTGTTTTAAACCCAGTACATACAAGGTTAGGCGAAAATGTTTCTTCTGTCTCTAGTATAATTATCATGGCAGGTCATGTCTGTGATCTATAAAAATATTCCTCTTTCCTGATTGATCTGATTGGTCAGAAGTCGGACATGTTTTGATCTGATTTTCTGATCTTAAATTCCTCATGATACCAAAAAGCAGATCCCTATCAGACTCCTGCCAAAGACTGAGCGGACTTGACACTCTGATACCCAGTTAGTGTAGTGCATGCTGTCACACATTACATTATGTATTACCCACAAGCCCTGGCTCTGTGGCAGGCAATACAATAGTGCTGGCTCTAATTACAGCCACACACCCAGAATAGAAATACAGTTTAGAAGATAGTCTCCGTGTAGTATCTCTCTCCACTTCTGCTACACCCACTCTGTCTCTTCTTAATTTACCATCTTTCTTTTTACCTGTCAGGGGTCGTGTTCCTCACATGAGAGCTAATTATGTGGCCTGTCAGATGACTTGAAAGTATAGTTGTATGTGTGCTTGCATGTGTGTCATTTTCAGACATGTAATCAAAGTATATAATTAAGTTTAGGATCTGTGTGTTCAAATGAAAAAAGACAATTTCCCTTCAAAACAAAGGGAAACCGGATTTGTCTCATGTGAACTTGTCAGACGTCAGACACATCAGGACTCTATACTTTATTACAGTAACCTGTATATAGTATTACAGCAATGCAAATCAAGTCTAAATGTCAATACACAGTGAACTGCTTTGCATTGTAGAGAGTTTTTTTCTTGTATTTTATCTGAAGTTGAAACTCACTATTCTACATTTCAGATCTTTAATAGTGTTTTGTAGGGAGTTTTCTAAAGGGAAATAAACACTGTATTTGTCTCTGGGCACAGTTATAATATTCTTGACAGTGTAATTTCAAATATAATAGTTTAGGGTCCCTCAGAGCCAAACGTGCGACTGTTCGACAAGGCTGAAATCCCAGAGTTCCAAGGCAGTAATCACTGGGCTTATGGTCTTAACCAATGAGGTGTCTGGTGCCTGCGTAATGTGAGCCAATGGCATTGTAGGCATGTAAGCTCAGGATGCCAATGGGAGTGACTCATGAGACTGTATCATTATGTCATGTCTCATATGTACGCTGTATAAAATGTGTTTATAAGTAATGATGATGTAATTGTTTTCTCATTTTCTTAACACCTGAATGTGCAATTTTCTTTTCTATCTCTCTCTCTCTCTCTGTGGCTCTGAATATCTTGTCTGCTTCTCGTCTTTTCTCAGGCTGAGTCCAGAGATTTTCTTGAAGAGACCTGTTGTTGAAGGCAACAGGTGGAGGCTCGACTGCACCCTCAAACGCAAAGCAGTGAGTAGGCATTAGATTATCGGAGAGAAGTGACCCACGGGCCGAGTATTTAAAACACATCCTCTAAATACAGACAGATATAGAAATGTTTCCTTTCCAACAATTCCACATTTCCTTTTTATTTACAACACATTCAATCAAAAAGAGGGAAGAGATACCATTATACATGCTCCAGTATATCTTTGTAGACCACACTATGAAAATCCCATGTAAGTCAAATGATTGTCACACAAGGCTCTTCTTCCAAAATGATTCATAGTCTGTTGAACCCAAAGACACGCTTCAACAGTCAAATGTGTTCTTACAATTATTATTATTTTTTCCTTTCTGTCTCTCTACAGCAACAGGGAGTGCGGATCTTTGTGATGTTGTATAAGGAGGTGGAGCTCGCCCTGGGCATCAACTCGGGCTACAGCAAGAGGACCCTCATGCACCTGCACCCCAACATTAAGGTGACTAAAGGATTATGGGTAGTGAAAGAGGATGCAGTGAATATACTGTATATTATAGAGTATATGATCCATGAGTGCTGTATTTCACGTGTGTCTCAGGTGATGCGTCATCCAGACCACGTGTCCTCCTCCGTCTATCTGTGGGCGCATCACGAGAAGATCGTCGTCATCGACCAATCGGTGGCCTTCGTCGGCGGGATCGACCTGGCGTACGGCCGCTGGGACGACAGAGAGCACCGGCTGACGGATGTCGGCAGCGTGACGCGCTCTGTGGCCCTGGAGCAGGTCTGACACACACAAACACACACAACTAATTAAAATGTCCACAGTTTGGAGTTATCGGCAATAAATGTGGCTGACAAATGGTTCAAATATGAGGAGAGGAGAGGAAACGGAGAAAACTATTTCATTCAAGCTGACAGCCTGCGGTGCCTGTGTGTGTGCATGAATACAGAATATAAAGAACAAACACCGTCACAGTGGCAGCTCACAACAAACGCACACACATTCTCATACAAAACTATCCAAACATAGGCTGCACTATTGACATTCAGAGTTGATATATTTACTTGATTGGAAATAAATAAGAAATTTCCCCATCAGTGAGGCTTGAGGACATGAAGACGGTTCAGTGATCCCTTTGTTTGTCTGTGAAGAACACATTGTTTGTTCCTTAGTAAATTATCTAAACAGCTTCTGGACAAACTAGTGTTTGTCCCCTGAGGATGATTTTGCTGATCACCTGACCTTTCCTCTGCCACTGTCAGATCTAAATTGACAGTTTGATCCATGACATGGTCAACAACAGATATTTATGTGCCTTGAGAATTATCATGTTTTAGTGAAGCCAGCTTTCCTCTTGTGAGCCTATGTCCTATGTCTTATCTTAATAAAAGTCAACATCAAAAACACCTATAACAACAATTCAGCAGCACCAAAATCTACAGCCTCCAAAAGTAGCATTAAATTGAATGAACACCCTCTAAAACAGTTTCAACACAAACTAAACATTATCACCACTCACAAAGCTGAGATGCACTATAAGGTGTAGTATTAGTTTTAGCAAGGTGGAGTTAATAAACACGCAACTGAGCATACATCCCCTGTTGTTTCCATCCTCCCAGGCCGGCTCCACCAACGCCCAGTCCAGCAAGGGCGTGTCCACTGTCGACGGCGTCTCCAAGAGCAACGGACGAGGGACGCCGCCCAGCGATCCGGTGGACTTGCCCAAGCTGAAGGGGATCGGGCGCAACAGGAGGGCTCGCTTCAGTCTGTACAGACACCTGCACAAACACACTCTGCAGCACGCAGACAGCGTCAGCAGTGTGGACAGCGCAGGTGTGTTCATGTGAGGAGAAAGACGGAGAACAGGAATTGGCTGAATGAGAAACACATTGTAAAGAACTTTGTTATAAAAGTGCAATATGCGTGTTGTGTAAATGCAGTCAACCTACCATCATATTTCCATTCTGTATGTGTGTGTTTTTGTAGGGAGTGGTTCAGTGCGAAGCCTAAAGACAGGTGTTGGAGAGCTACAGGGCAACACAAGATTCTGGCATGGAAAAGACTACTGCAACTTCGTCTACAAGGACTGGATCCAGCTGGAGAAACCTTTCGATGGTCTGCACACACACTCTTACTTTGCAAAGTTTAAAATTAATTTGATCATACACAGCCCTACTTAATATTAATCTTAGTCTTGTGATTTTTTTTCCTGTTATACCAGTTTGATGGAAACAAATGGTTCCACTCTGTATTCGCTCCTCCTCTCCCTCCTGTTTGTCCCTTTGCTTTTTCACTCTGTCCTCCGTGCAGACTTCATCGACAGGTACACAACTCCCAGAATGCCTTGGCACGACATCGCCTCTGTGGTTCATGGCAGAGCTGCCCGGGATGTGGCCAGACACTTCATTCAACGCTGGAACTTCACTAAAGTACTGGACAAACACACACACACACTGTGTACATTAACACACACACACTAACACACACACACACTGAGGTTTCTTTGTTGGCAGAATTTAACCACCACCTGATTGCTTTACTATTTCTAATGCAAGGTCTGAAAGTCAAGTGATTTGTCAACTTAAAAAAAATAAAAACAGGACAATAAACACTAACCTGGCAAATTCTCAGGCGTGTCTGGCTGTAACATTGGAAAAAACACCTTAATCCTCACACTCATGCTTTCCATAGCACCAGCTATTCCACCTCATCCTCTGGTTTTCACTATTTTCCATTCGTCCTCTGACTCTATATTCAACCTCTCTTTGCCCAAATTCTTCTCCTCTACAGATCATGAAGCCAAAGTATCGCTCTCTGTCTTATCCATTCCTGCTGCCCAAGTCTCACTCCAGTGCCGACGAGCACAGATACGAAGTCCCAGACTGTGTCAATGCCAAAGTACAGGTAAGAGAACTGAACGCACCGAGTAGCGTTTTTACAGCACTCATAAAACATTTATTGTGGGAATATGTTTTTTCTTTCTTAATAATCACACAAACAACTGTTCAGCAACCCTAAAAAGAACCACTGGTTGAAAATTACAGTGTGACCACAAGAGTATAAACTCCTACTTTCCGTGCACCATTTTCCATAACCCGGTCTGCAAGCAGTGCTGGAAAAAGATAAAAGAGAATAAATGTTAAAAAAAAAAAAAAAAAACCCTCCATGGACCCAAAAGTTATGTAACTGCAAAGGTTTGCACTTGCGATTGACACCGGAGGGTTTTTAGCCGAAAGGGAGCGACCTTTGAGTGAAATGCTCGACTAAAATAAGATGTGCATGAAGATCATCACGGCTCCGTCATGTTTGGTTTCAAGTGTTTGCTGGTTTTTCCCTCTGTGTCGTCTGTTTTTCACACTCACACAGTATTTTTACTTGCAGTGGAGTTAAAATTGAGTTTGTTGACCACTAATTATTTAATGCTGTGAGTAGTATTAAACAGAAATACTCTAAGTTTATAAGGTGGGAAAAGTTATGAACCATTTTTGTTCACATTGGTGTTCAGTATTGCCTTTCAATGATCTTTCTATGATCTTCTAATGATGTCAGTAGTTATGTTGTTTTTTATGATGTAGGTAAATTTAACCATGCAACAACCTGGAACTGATGTCAACTCATTTCTTCTGTGTTTAGCTCTTATGCATATATACTGGAGAAGAATAACCACACACATTACATTACAACTATGTGCAGCCCTTTTCAGTATTACCTCTAATAATCCTCTGTGTGTCCAAGGTGTTGCGGTCAGCGGCAGATTGGTCGGCAGGCATAAAGTACCACGAGGAGTCCATCCATAACGCCTACATCCAGGTCATCGTTAAGAGCAAACACTACATCTACATAGAGGTGAGGTCTGGATATGAAAAGAAAGGACAAATACTGAAGCGTGAAATTATGAAAGTTGGAGTTCAATTCTTCAGAGGTTTGTTTTTAATGTCTGTAATGAAATAGCTCCACTAGGATTCACTTTACTGCCAATAATTTGTCAATATTTTTTGTGACTATCTCATTGCAAGTTGTAGAAACTGAACATCATAAACATTTTAATTGCCTGGTTTATGTCCTTCCTTTCTCTCCTCTCCCATCAGAACCAGTTCTTCATCAGTTGCGCCGACAACAGGACGGTCTACAACAAGATCGGGGACGCCATCATTGAAAGGATCATCAGAGCACACAAGTACTTCCCCTTCTTTTAAATTTGTTCATTTAAGTAGTGATGACAGGAAGAAGGATCCACTGTATGTCTCCTCTCTTCTCCTACTTCTGCTTCTCACGGCTTGACGCTGGTCTTCATGTGATCGATGCTGTATGTGTTTGCTCACAGGGAGGGTAAGAAGTACCGCGTGTACGTCGTCACCCCTCTGCTTCCTGGCTTTGAGGGAGACATCACCACGGGAGGAGGCAACGCCCTCCAGGCCGTCATGCACTTCAACTACAGGTGAACCGAGTGACATCTTGATGATAAGAGTTTAATACTGAAAGAGGAATAGGGAGGGGAAATGAGAAAGCAGATGTGGAAGTGTCGTTAGAATTTGACTGATTCAAGTTGAGGATGTGCTTGTGTAATATTCAAATGTATGAGTTTTCTCCTCAGAACCATGATCAGAGGAGAATACTCCATCATCTCCCAGCTGAAAAAGGAGAGTAAGTACAACATTAAATATTGATACCTAATAATAAGATCAGAGTTGGAAAAGTGCCAATAGTCTAATTTCATCCTCTAATGTAAATTCACACTCCACACTTCTGGTTTTGTGTTTCTCTCCTCTCTCAGTGGACGACCAGTGGATGAACTACATCTCCTTCGCCGGTCTTCGGACTCACGCTGAGCTGGAGGGACGCCTGGTCACAGAGCTCATCTACGTCCACAGCAAGATGCTCATCGCTGACGACAACACGGTCATCATCGGTTAGTCTCTCGTCTGCTTCCGTCACCTTCTGTCTCTTCTTCTTTTTTTTTTTCCATCTCGTGCTGTTTTCACCTACTATTCAAAGCAACGAGCCTCTCTGCCCTGACACCATCTCCAAATGTGATAAATCTAAAAATCTGGCTCTATTTCTCTATCTGTCACCATGTGTGCAGCTAAGAAATGTGCATATAAATACTGTTTGAAGATGTGGCTGCAGGATAGCTCTGCTGTGCCCTCTGGTGGCCAATAAAGTGTAGCTCACTCTCATTTCAGCAACAATCAACAAATGGGGAACAAATCAAAAGGCTGATAATTGTTCCTAAATTCTCTTTTTCCTCTCTTTTTTAACATCACTGCAAGATATCTCTGTAAATTTGCATTCATTTGTATTTCTAATAATTATTCAAATAAAGGTATAAGGCCTGCTATTTATGACTATGTATGGCATTTAGTTTCCTTCCCCCATTGTGTTTGTTTCAGGTTCTGCTAACATCAACGACAGAAGCATGCTGGGTAAACGCGACAGCGAGGTGGCAGTGATTATTGAGGACTCGGAAAAGGTTCCTGCAGTGATGGATGGACAGGAGTATGAAGCTGGAACCTACGCACTTCAGCTTCGCCTCGAATGCTTCAGGTGTGTGTGAACGAGCCAGAAAGAGGGAGAGAGAGTTATGTTTAAGAGAGAGTTGTGTGTAAGAAGCATAATATCATCTGGTGGAAAACTGTTAAAGGTTTTGTTTGTATCTAATTGCTTTGCACGGTGTCCATTCAAAATACCACTGTGTAGTTTTAAACAGGTTAAACATAAACATTTTGGACATTTTGGAAAAGTTGCTCCATCTGGAAAAAACATGTACAGCCAAATTAAGTTATATTTTAAATACCATTTAAATTTACCGTAGTCTTCTTTCTCTTCTGTCTCCCTCCCTCTGAGCAGGACTATCCTCGGAGGCCACACCGACACCAGCATCGACCTGTCTGACCCCATCAGCGACCGCTTCTATAAGGAGGTGTGGATGACCACAGCTGGCCGCAACGCCACCATCTATGAGAAGGTATGGGTCGACATGAAATCATCATTATCAGCCTGAGGAATTAGCACATGTGCCAGATGGTGTTAAAACATTTTGACAGGTACTGTAACTCGGACATCATTCGCAGATGTTACAGATTGATATATATATATATATAAGACAAGACAAGGTAAATTTGAGAAAGCTATAGGATTCTCAGAAGAGTCAGGTATAAAGATTAAGTGGTGATCTCTTTTTGACAGTAATTGGATCAATGAAAAAATAGAAAGTCAACTTTGCTACTAATGGAGCAATAAATTGGCCTGAAGGTGGAGTTAGAGCAAAAGCCATGTTGTTGACTAAGTCACATGTGTCACATCTGTACAGTGGCCATTTTGGGACTAAAGCTAAACTTTCTATTGTCAGACTTGGTTCTTTCATCAGTCTAAGCCAGACATTGTCAGCCTTAGCTGCATTTACTACTGGCTCATCTGTTGAACTGAATCTAGGACCACCAGAGGCATTTGGATTTGTCCTCGGGGAACCTTGAACATTTGTCCCAAATATCATGACAGACCAGTTGATGAGATATTTAACTATCAATCTTGATGGCCCGGCCAACTGAGTAACATCCCAAGATTCGTCTACAAGAGTGGCTAAAAACTAGTGCTCTTTCTTCAGTGAAGCAGTAAATGTGTGTTTTGCTGCAGGTGTTTCGTTGCCTTCCTTCGTCCCTGGTGAGGAACATGTCCGAGCTGGAGCAGTACCAGTCCAAACCAGGTCTGGCCCAGACTGACCTGGCCCGCGCTCAGGAGGAGCTGCGCAAGATCCGAGGCTTCCTGGTCCAGTTTCCTCTGGACTTCCTGTCTGAGCAGAACCTCATGCCCTCTGTTGGAACAAAGGAGGCCATGGTCCCAACTGAGATCTGGACATAAGGGATGGGCCACTTACACATCTGGATTTATCTTGATCTTGAGCATCTTGAGTGATGCATCTGGATTGTGGTTGTCATCAAATCTGTAATACTGGGTTTGAAAGAGATCGCCTTTAATCCAGAGATGAGGCGGTTTCACGAGTCTCCTCTGGATTGATTTGACTACTGGGCATTGACAAATCTCACAAATCGACTTCTACTGTGAAACACTAAACAGTAGTTACAGCTCATTAGGGTAAGCACTAAGTTTTGGGATGTATGAAGAACAAAAAGACTTGACATTTACGACTGCATTGCGACTGCGTTCAAGCTGTGGAGATAATAAACAGGCACATGAACTTTGGGTTTCGGGAATCAAACTCAACTCTGGAAACTTAGACCTTCGGACTGTGACAAGACAGCGAGGGATTTCTGAGGGACCAGGGTGAAGCGGCGGTGGAAGTTTTGACAATGACGCTAACAAATCTCCGGCTCTTTGTTAAAATGATCACAAACCACACAGAGATGATGATGCATGTGATCTAGTGAGTTTGTGATGTACGGTGCATTAATGTATGCTGTTTATGAGCTCACAGAAGAGCTGCTGAACCTGCGTCTGAGCTGCTTTTAAAGACTTTTCTGTAAAACAAATCCAAACACTGCTCGGTCTTTTCCTGTGCAGTCCGGCACCCAGAGACAATTTTACTGATTCAGCAACGGTGCATGATTTACTAACTGTGCTCAGATCTTGTTAACATGATCGCTATAATGCATGTACCAATCACAACCTTGGAAAAGCCCTCAGAGACTTCGCGTTTCCAGTCAAAACGTGCTTTGTGATAGATAACTATCAGACGTGAAGTCTGGACTTTACTGCTATGTGTTGAGCTGACCCAGGCAGAAAAGCTAACTCAGTTATATCATGCTGTGTTCAGAAGGATAAGCAGAAAAAAAGGCGTGTGATCAAAGGCTGCAGAGTAAAATGGTGAAACATGAGAGGGTGGATGAGACAATCAGGAGTCATTTCCTCTTTGCTCAACAGATGGTGCTAGCTTCTTAAAAATGCAGTTCGTGTACAGCTATGACAGCTCACTGCAGGCAGTCTCTTTCTTTCTTTCTTTCTTGCCGGTGTTGTAAATCACAAGACTGACGTATGTTATTAATGTGGCAGTTTTACTATTAATGCTTATGTGTGCAATCAGTCCAACTATGAGCAAGACATACAAGGAACATAACAGAGGCTTATATGCATGAAAACTGGAAAGTCAAAGAATGGCGAGCCCTCTTTCCTGCATTGGAAAGATTAATTATGGATCACACACTTTGGCAATCACTAAATAACACCTGTCAACAGACCTGCTTAGCTTTAACAACAAATCTGGTTTCTCACTGCATTGCAAGATATACAATACATGGGAACTTCTTTGGAAACACGTAAGGAACATAACAGAGGCTTATATAAATGAGAACTGGAAAGTCAGGCCTTTCATGCACTATTAACTTAGTTGTCTATTTGCCAGTTGACATCTAGTTGACACAGTCTTTCAACACACAGCGCCAAGCGCGGTATTATCTTTGGCCAGGTGCCATACCGAAACCAACTCTGGTTACACTTGGTTTGAACAGAAGATATTTGCAGATGATGGCTATGATTGCGAGGACTTCACATCCACTATTTTTAACTAGTTAACAAAGCTGGTCTCTCACTGCATTGCTTGCATTTATCTCAGCTATTTCTTTTGGCGCAGAGCCTCGGTTTCCAAAAGGGCCACAGACCTTCTAATTGTTCACGTTGTACGGGATCTGCTGATGAAATATTGATTTCTTTGAATGGGACCAGGGATTTGACGAATGTGAACCGAAGCGATGACGTTTGGAAACTTTATGCTCTTTGTTTCCACAAAGATTTGAACCATTTTGCTTTTCAGTTTTTATTGATTTTGACAGTGTTGTCTGTATTGTTTACCCTTGCTGTATTTGACAGTGCGTTATTTATGGATTATGAGTCAATTAACATTCTTGAAAGATTAATTTTTTTAAATGTAAGGCATGGTTGTATGGATGGTTGTGGATTTGTAACTAAACCTCTGTTGCTTCATCATAACCATCATGCAGCAGTCTTTTCTATCAACTCTCTGCTCTTTGGTCTCAGTTAAGCTGCTTCCACTGTTTATGTACAATAGCATCTTTTTACAGTCGAAAGTATTTCTAATTTCTGTTCTCTTAACAAAATGTAACTCATAATTTAAATGGCAAATAAATAAAATTATCTTGGGATTTTTTATTTCATCCCATGGAAATAATGCTGCAGGATCTCGTGTATAAACCCTATTTATATTTGATATTTTGCATTGATGACAACTCACATATCTACACATCTCTTTGAAAGATGAATACAAGCCAACAAAAACTTTTCTGAGAGTCTTGAATCAAGGGTTTTAGTTTTGGTTTTGTCTCTATCAGTATTATTGTTTATAATTGAAGCTCTACTTTGACATATATATATATATGTATATTTTATAATAACACATTCAACCTACTTGTTATTGACAAGACAACATTCAAAGTTCCTGAAATTGTCTTGATTGACTGACCTTCATATCTTTAAGTAATGATGGGCTGTTGTTTCTGATTACTACAGTAGTCAAATACAGCTATTTACTGTATACCAACACTACCTCAGCACAACACAACTAATGGTCGAATGCATTAAGAAGGCAAGAAGTTTAACACTTTTTTATTCACTACATAATTCCATATGTGTCACTTTGTAGTTTTGAGGTCTTGTACTAATTCTTGAATCTTCTTATAATGTATAAAATGAAAAAAGCAAACATTGAATGAGGAGGTGTATCCAAACTTTTGTCTGTTTCTGTAAAAACTTTATTCTTTATTAATTCTGAGAAAATGTTTAGTTGTCAAAGTTTAAGTTCTGCTTATTTTAAGGAAAACCAATGTTTAGCTCTGTGAGTAAAGAAGGCAAAAATGAAGATCCAAGAATTGAATTATAAAAGTACTGTAATGGGAACAAGAGTAAACAAGAAGGAAGCTGCTGATTCTCAGGGTTCATTCTTTTTTAATGGGGGAGGTAATTGCAGGTGATCCTTTCTTTCTTGCTAACTGACATATATTATCAATGTAACCTGTCAAATTCGATTCCATATAATTCTCTTGTTCCAGTGCTAGCCACACCTTTTTCTCTAGTCCGGTGCCAAATTGTTAATCTGGAACAGAAGACAGGTAACTGCACCTTCTCTAAGTAGTCAGTCTCTCACTACATTGTTTGCGTTTGAGCAAATTTAGGGTCTTCTATATTTTTTCTTATCGTTCGCAGAATTAGAATTTTTCCAATTTTCCAGTATCATCTGTTGTTTCCTACCGACAGTAGGAATATTATTTGATCAATTTAATTTTTAATCTGACAAGGGGGGAGAGCTTAAGCACGCCATCAATTTTACACATGAAGTTTAGCTTGGTCTTCATAAATAATAATATGGTCTTCATAAATAATATTATTTATTATTATTATTTGTTTTTATTTTTAACAATACTGCATGAACTGCATTGCATTGGAAATAGAAACTGTACATGATGAAGCTATATAGAAAAAAATACTAGAATATCATACTCAAGTAATATGGGGGAGCTAAAATTGCATTAAACATAAATCCAACAACACTAGTAGAACAACATCAAGCCACCAAACCCAGATGTCCAAACCAGCTATAACTTCAATTTGTTAGACAGGTTTTGCAGCCTGTTCATACCACTGATCACCAATTATAATCATACAATGGCCTTCCCTAGTAAAGCCTCACCGGCATTAACGAGAAATGAGGACAAAACTTAATTCAATTAAACACAAATGACCAACAATAAATAAAGAGAGCTTTGGACAACAAGTGGGTGCAACAGGCAATATTAGCCTCCAGAAATGAAATAAGAGCAGAATAAAATATCAACGCAGAGATGCATGAACAATATAAACTCCACAGCAGCTGCAGACAAACACACACATTACAGCTGAAAGAGCTGCACAGATTTTGCATGCAATGTGCCAAACAAAGCAGTGGATGAACTCACCTGTCTGAGTGTCAGTCTGTGAGCCATGTGCACCATGAAGTCCTCAACAGTCTGCTCCTGCTCCTCTCAAAGTTTCCAAACATTTTGAGCTGAAAGAGGCTCTGCAGTCAAAACTGGGACAGAGACATGTCAAAAACAGCAGAAAGGCCTCATACGCCTCACAAAACGTAGAAGCTCATATGCAGTGTAGCAAATGTAGAAATCACTGCTGGAGGATCCTCTGTGAGCATTTTAGTGTTTTTAATCACCTTGCACCTGCTGGTCATGCAGCACCTTGGGTATGTTTGATTTGTGTCACTCAGTGTTCTCGCCGGGTGGTGCAGTAATCAGGGATTGATTAAGGCAGATGCAACCTAACCTAATCCTAACTATCCTCAAGGTACAGTCGTGCTAAGTGTACACACATGATGTCACTTGATGATGTGCGGTGTTGTACATGAACCGCAATTAATTTTTCTTTGTGTTGGGTGAGATTTGTTATCACTTCAGATGATTTTGAGTGATTATGACTGATGCTGAGTCGGCTGGGTTGTTGTATTGTTTTTGTGCCAACATGCCAGACCTGAGGCCTCTGATTTACGACGCGAGGCCATAATTCTTAACGAACATCCATTGAATGAAGGCGTGTTGGCTACAAATTTGTGTTGTTGGTATTAATGTCATGCAAGGATTATGTTCACTTTATAAACTGCAGAAATTACTGTGATACACACACACGCGCGCGCACACACACACACACACACACCCCTGGGTGGAAAGGATAAAACTCAAGGAAATCTGACCTTTTGTAAAAAGGAGATAAGTTGGTCAATGCCACAAACTTGCTTCTTCTTCATTTAATATGTCTTCAAAACTTCAATCCTAAAACCTTCTGATTAATTGAAGTTTCTATATGTTGTTATATTTATATATGCTAATATATTTCTCTCTCTCAACCCAGTTGGTCAAGGCAAATAGTTGCCCACTTAGTTAGTTTAATCAAGACTTGAATAAATGTACTTACATACATTGCACCACTCTTAAAAATATCTCGGCCTCTGCTGCTTTAATTTTTAATGTTATTTTTTTTATCATCTCTCGCTTGTCCCCAGATTAAAGAGGTGCAATGCAAAACTGCCAAAGCGCCGAGTTACACAATGTTTTTACACAGTTTACACGAATCTAAAATAGTTATCCAAGATGGACAAAGCAACAGGAGCACCTGACAACATACTGAGATCCAACACAATAGCCCTGAACACATGATAAATAATAACATCTTCCAAAATGAACATTCATTTGAAATGTGGCTTAAATGTTATTGTTGATGTCATCATTTGTGCTGTACTGCATTGCATGATATAATAAGGTGTTCTTATTATTACTTTTTATAGAATTCAATTTTAAACAAAACTCATAATAATAAAAAAGACAGATGATGTTCTCAAAATAAATCAATAAAATAGATAGATAGATAGATGTACTTTATTTGTCCCAAAATGAGAAATTCTTTTGTTGGAGCAACTACAGTTGAGACAAAACACATAACACATTAAACAACAAGGATACAACATGACATAAAACAAGATAAGAAGAAACAAAAATAGAATTGAACTGAAGATAATGCAAAATGTTGTGCAAAGAGCATAAAGTGACCAGATAACTCTAATAAAATAAATAATTGATAATAAATAATAATAATTGTTTTCATGCACACACACACATGCATGATTTAACAGCAGTGACGTTTTGAAGGTTGCAGGAAAAGAAAAACAAAGTTTGGGAGTCCCTGCTGCTTCACCAAGCTCCGCCCACTAGTGGGCGTGGTTTCACCGAGGCAGGCGGCAGCTCCCCCCCCCTCCCTCCCTCCATCTCTATATCCACCGGCTGTCACAGCAGCGCCTTCAGACCCAGCAGTCACCCGCTCCTCACGGTGCTTCACCTTCCTCCGGACCGCCTCCATCTCCCACAGACATGGACCTGGAGCCGCAGCCGGCGCGCTCCCCCCGCTCCGCCCCTGCGCTCTAGCCGTGCGCTCCGGGGAACCGAGGCGCCAGCACCGGGACGCTTCACCGGGAGACAGAGCAGCGGACAGCCGACACCGAGAGCACACGGGACCGCACAGTCGTGACAGCAGAGGCCGCTTCAGGATACCGGGTTTTACCTCCCTCCATCATGGCGAGTGACTCTCCAGCTCGGAGTCTGGATGAAATCGACCTGTCCGCTTTGAGGGTGAGATTTTTTTTTTTTCTTCATATATTGCTTCATTTGGCTGGTGTGCGCGTGCCTCTTGTGCGTGCGTGCGCGTGCGTGCGTCCTCCTCCTCTTCTTCCTCTTCCTCTTGCACCTGACAGCAGCTCCCCTCCTGAATATCAAGAGCAGCAGAGGAGGCTGCAGGAGGAGCAGCCAGGCCTCCTCTGTGTGCACATTATGCATCCAAAATTTATATATTTAAATATTAACATGGCGTGTGTGTGTGTGTGTGTCTGTGGAGTAGCCTCATCTGCATCCAAGTGTGTAACAGGAGGGTTGATGGTGTGTGATGCTGAGTTGAGGTTGCAGCTGGGATTCTGCTGACCTGGATTGTGGGGGTTTCTTTTTTTTTTTCACTGGGCCAAGCTATTATAGGCCCATCAGCCTTGATTCAGACAGCAGAGGAATTTAACCTATTTCTCACACACACACACACACACACACACACACACACTGGTTCTCTTGGCTTAGACAGAAACTGTTCCTTGATCTCAAGCCCAAATTGTTATTCCTGCAGAATCCCCCTCTCTTAATGGTAAACTAGTTTCATCTCTTGCTGTATTTACACTCTTAGGTGTTAGTGTTTGTGTGTGTGTGTTTTGTGTGTGTGTATGTGTGTGTGTTTGTGCCAACC
This sequence comes from Holacanthus passer, assembly GCA_025331565.1. NCBI lineage: Eukaryota > Metazoa > Chordata > Actinopteri > Pomacanthidae > Holacanthus > Holacanthus passer. Next base: position 385,040 of record JAFREQ010000143.1, read on the forward strand.
TGTGGTCACACTCTCATCAAAGCCGAAGCTGTGCATGCTGCAATATCCAGTTCTTTTGTTCATCCGGGGTGTGCTGCAAACCACAACACACTCCACACAGACAGACGTGCACACAAACAGCCTCCTGCGCTTGCGTTAATGCGTGGATGCCCGTGTTCTCGCTTCGCCGGGCATGCTGTGTGTGGTATTCTGAGTGTGTGTGTGTGTGTGTGTTTCTAATGTGTGGGTGTCTGACACACAAGTGAGGGATGCTGCACATGAGAAAAGAGCTTCAGCTAAAGACCTGTTTGCTGCTCTGAGAAACTAAACCACATCACACACAACCACGTACACACACACACACACACACACACACACACACACTCGATGCAGTTGCTGTCTGGCTGCCTGTATTTACCTGCTTCCTCGTCTGCCTGATTGTGCCCGCATGTCCATTTTTAAACCCTATATTCTGTCTGTCTCTTTCTGTCTGTGTTTCTGCTTCAGTCACATCCATCCTCCTTTTTTTTTTAATGCATTTTATCACCCGTTTATTCCAACATCTTGTTTGATTGACTGAATCCACCTTCCTGTCTATCTGCCAGCCGCTCCGTCTCTTCATGAAGAGCAATGAATGAATAGTTGATGTTACTTTTGAGGTTCACACCTGCAGTGTGTGGCGTGTTTTCACCAGCAGGGTTGGAGGTAGAATAGGAGGTGGAGGAGAGGGAGAGAATGAGACAGAGGAGAGGTGAAGAGCAATGAGGAAGAGGAGGGAAGTTTCTGTGCATTGGAAGTCAGCCCATGTATGTCCTGTTCTTTCAGAGGCGTGATGTCAAGCTCATGTCTCTCGCTGTGACTCAGAGGCAGCCACAAGGACACACACACACATACTAATGCTGCCATTTGTTTTAAGCATGTCATGAATTTAAAGGTGTGTGGATTTATGAGCGGGCTCATCGGAAGTGACCCATTTTTTGATGTCTTTGCATGTTTGCATGTGCAAGAGAAAGATCCTAAAAGTTTCTTTGTGTAGTGAGTATTTCTCAATCATGACCTTGTTAGAATATGATTTCAACCTCTTAACCTGCTCCGACCTGCTGATGGGTCACTCATTTCAAGCTTATTCTGACCATTCTGAACCAAAATGACTTTATTTTTTAAAATTGTAGTGGACATCCTACAGATATTTACACTCGTGCAGCCATAAAAGACATGAATATGTCCCTCAGTGTCGCAATAACTTCAATCAAAAGTTGGAACAAGCCAAAACAGAACAAAGCAAATGATTGTTTTCCAACCTTTGGCAGCGTGTATGTACAGCCTAACTATGCAGCTCATCTACATCCTCCTCCACACACGTATCTCAAATTCAAGGGAAATGCTTTACGAAATTACAAATCTTAAGGTGAACACCACAGAGGCCTTGAGGGAGGAGATTAATCCCTCAGCTTTTCCTGACAGGATCTGTTCTATTTCTTTATGTTCACATGTACCGTTCTACTTCTCTACCCAACCTTCACATTTTTCCGTCCTTTTCATCTTGTTTTTTTTTTGACATCATGATCCACACACTCACTATCTCAGATGAGTGTACAGTCAACCACTGGACTGGCTAGACAGGAAGTAGGTCAGCTGGCTCTGGTGGTGTGGGGAGGGGGAGAGGGTGACTACAATACTGGCATGGGTGGCTGTGATGGGGGATTGTGTTTGTTTGTGTGTGTGTGTGTGTGTGTGTGTGTGTGTGTGTGTGTGTGTGTATGGGGGGCTGGGGTTCAGGGGGCAGAGCTCGCTCTTGCACTCGGCTGCTCTTCGGCACACTGACCACTGCGCACACACACACACACACACACACACACACACACACACAGATACAAAGAGACAGACAGAACTGAGTGGGAAGTAGAGTGGAGAGAGAAGTGGCTTTTTGTGCTGTCTCGGCACTTTTCCCTTTTTCTCTCCGTCTTTCTCTCTCACTCTCCTTTCTTCTCATGCCTCGCCGGCTCTCTGCGACATTCGCCGGTGTCGCACATCAACCCCCGGCAGCACCTGTATAGATGCCGCATGTTTCACTTGAGTGGGAAAGGCCAGAGTTGGAGGTGGGCACAGAGATGTCGCCACTGTTTCCCGTCTTGTCGTGACTCACAATGATGCCAAAAGACCGGAAGAGGTCGAAACGCTGTGGGTTTTTGTTTTGTTTGTTATTATACAGACAGTGGTTTTTATGTAAAGCGATACGCACACGTGCGCACACACGCAGGTCAGAGGCGTCAGAAGCACGGGTTCATCCAGTCAGCTGACGAGAGCAACAGATGGTAAACCAGCAGGAAGTGTAGCCACAGCACCACACACACACACAAACACACACAGTGCCAATAGACAAATGTGCTGTGCAGGGACTCAGGTGTGAGATCTGAGATGAAAGAGAGAGCAGGTGAGGATGAAGGGATAGTGACACGGTCAGAGGGAGAGAGAGCCACAGCGACGGATCCAAGGAGAGAAGACGAACTCAGCTCAGGGAGACTTAGAGGGACAATGAGAGACAGAGCTGAGAGAGGAGAAGAAGAAAACCACGGAGGCTGAGCTCGGGGTAAAAGGTGCAGATGTGACCAGTGACTAAAGTAGTCCAAAGCAAAGACCCCTCTCCAGATCTCCCCCCTCCCTCCCTCCCTCTCCATCCCTGTTGCCCAGTAAGGCCACATTCCTCGGCCCCTCACCATGGACGCTATAGTAACGGGGCCACAGCAGTGCCCAAGGCTTACACAGAGCTTATTCATGAATAGTCTATATACTGTATGGCAGTCTGTCGCTGAGAAATGCCCCTCTCCCCCCAACCCTCCTTTCCACTCTGCCTGCCTGCTTCTAGTTGACCTATTTTTTCCCCCAAGTCACTGATGGAGTCTTTAATTCTCTGTCACACTCATACAAGCACTAAGATGTATAAGTTGGATCTGTATGCACAACAATATGAAGTTCCTTGTTTGGAATCTGCAAAATTTAATTAGCATTTGCTGATGTTTTTTGTGCAAGAGTCCTTTTTTGTGCTGGCTGATTTAAAAAAATGGCCTGCAGTATAACAAGTCCAGGAAAGTTTTCCTGTCCTGAAACATTTAGGTTGAGGACAGGTTTTTCCAGGATTATTCTCTCATGCACAGAAAGTAATCTAGTTTAGCTTTCCAGCAACAACACCAGTGTGAGCAGCACAGTTTCTGAGCAGGCGAAGAATATGAAATTCAAGGAAAAAGACATCAGAGTCAGTCACACTCTTTGATTTCCAAATGATTTCTTGGATGCGTGCAGAGCGCAGAAATCAGCAAAGACGATGCCCAACATACAGAATAAGCAGAAGCCGTTATCTTCTGGATTGTAACTTCAAATCAGCACGCTTTAAAGACATTTAGTGATGCATTAAAACATGAAATACGCACAAGACCGCGCTCTCTAAATGTTCCCTTTTCTCTCCTCTCGTGCTATAACGCTCAAAGTATCCTCGCTCGCTCTTGATCCGACATGCTTGAAGGAATCATGTGCGTGTAAACAAGCCCATAGTAGGAGCTGAATCCCTCCGTTGTGTGTGACTCACGTGGCGAGCGCAGGGCAGGAAGGCAAGAAAGATGGATTGAAGTGACAGAGGGAGCGAGCGGCAAAAATTGAGAAGAAAAGATGAACGATGAGGGGGACGGAGGGATGGACGGAGGGATGACGGGAAGAGGTGTGAGATGACAAGTTGGCAGAGATGGATGGAAGGCGAGAGGCGAGGACGATGCCGATGGGTTCATTAGCGTCGCAGAACCAACGCCGCGGCGTGTATCGTCTTCGGCGAGCTGTAAATCTGTGATTAAGAGTTGACTCCTGTTAATGTACTGTACATGTCTGGGTGAGATGTACTGGGAATTAGGCGAGCACAGCCTCTCCTTGTAAAAGCAAGCAGTGGTGAGCCGTGTTGTTAAGTGTAAGTGGTTTTATAAGAGGCAGACCCGGCCCCAGCATGACTTCTATCATCCTCTTAGGGTCTCTAATTCAATCCAGCTCACTTCTCTGTAATTCACTTTCTATAGATAATGACTGCACTCACCTGGCTGCTGTCTAATGCACAGACACATACTTTAGATACACAGTAGGCCTACATGATCTAGAGAAGAGCTAGGTTTAATTTAAGGCAATAAGTCCCAGTAGGCTGTAGTTTACAGTACAATCTCTGTAAACCGCTGCCTCACGTGACTTATTGCTTTCATAAAATGGTCACTGGCAAAGTTTCATAAAATGATAAATCATACTAAAACACAAAGCAATAAAAAGTATTTTACCAGAATGATCGCCAGAACACAGATGCTGGATATTGCATTTATCTGGATATGGCCATTTATTGTGCAATTGTTGAAGTAGTGTTCAATTCCTTTAGTTCCTCTTTACTTGTACAGGTGTGTTTCATTCTGGACAGGTGTGTCTTTATTACGAGGTGACAGAAGCAAGAATATTGCTCCAGCATCTGCTCTAAGATTGCACGATTCACAGTCATGCCTCACCCGTATATGTCCTGTCTTTTGCAGTTCGGTGCTGGAAAAAATGGAGCACAGTCTGGAAACTAGAATGATGAGAGCGACGATGAATCAAAACAGTAAAGCCGTTCTGAAATGTGCTTTTCATGACTTAACATGAGCACAAAGAACAAGTTGTTTGCTCCTTTGAAGGTAATGAGTGCAGTTTGTTTTGAGATTGTAATTTATACCTTTAATTTGTGCCGCCGTGTGAAAACAACCTCACAGATTAGATTTCCACACTGATTTTATGCACTCATTTATTTCTGTTTTAGAGGAAGTCTAAAATTCACTTATTACACTGTGAATGGTTTTGCCTTTCTGTATCTCTCTTATGTTTTATTTCATCCTAATGCTCATGTCACACTGATATTGTTGAAGTGTGTATTTGTGTGACGGATGTAGATAAACATGTTTGGTTTTAAACTGATAAGAGAAACCATAAAAGATAGACATCTCATGCCAAGGCCTCAAATAAATGTCAGGTTTCTGGTAATAAAACCTCCTGTGATCTGCAGGTTACAGCCAGCTCTTCGACTTCCTCTTTCCACTCTGTAGCCTTTTTATTGTTTTCATAATTAAATTTGGCATGGCTGACAAGGCAGGCTGACAGAAATGCACGTTTAGACATACAAACATGACGCAAAAGTAGAAAGTAAAAGTGCTTTCAGGTGAAAATCCATTTGTTGTTTGTCAGGTGTGGTTTTGTTAACTCCCTTTAAACATTTGCCAAATAGTCAAAGCACTTCATTTTTAAGAGGTATCACTCATCCGAAAAAAATGTAATGGGAGTGGCACTGGCAACAACACACACACACACACACACACACACACACACACACACACACACAGATATAAGTCTGAACATTGAGTGTCAGTCAGGGACAACAAAAGTGTTCTTCAGAATTTTGGCAAGTCACAGTGTCACATAATTATAATTAACTGCTCATCTTCCTCAATCAACAAGTAATTTCTTTAGTTGCCTATTTGAAGAAATTCAATGCATAAATTAAAAGCCCTTTATTCAAGCATGTGGGACATACAGCATATGCTTCAACTGTCTTTTGCCAGTGTTTATCACATTATATACACAATCATGTGCCATAGTGAGCAAACGCTGCTTGTGTCAACTGGAGGCTTAAATGGGTCAAATTGACCCACAACACAACAGTGGGATTAGAGAAAAAGCTATCTGCAGATAACCATTATAGCTATTGTTGTAGATGATAATCAGGAGATCAGTCATATTTCCGATTATGTTGTTGACCCACAAATATTTACTTACTTCTCAGCAGTCGTGGTGCAGTGTGTTGAGGGAATTTTGACCTGAAGTGCTTATGTAAGCATTATGTTCTATCACATCTCTTTATCAGCATCACATGTGGTTTTGCTGATTGATGGGTTTTGTTAGTTTGTTCTGGTTAGAACTAGGATTAGTTTCCGGTTAGGTAAGAGTTAAGGTTAGGAATGTAGAGGAGAGGATTAAGGTTAGGTTGAGGAATGAAAGAACGAATGCAGTCAGTGAAAGTCCTCACACATGTTGTAAAGTGGCTTTCACAAGAACTGCAGCCCTGCACTCTAAAACCCATTATTTCTAATGGCCTGTGCTGCTCATGGACCAATATCCCCTATTCAAAGGAAACCAGTGCTGCATCCATCTCAGTGTCCTTGTGCCCAAAGTTAATCCTACTTCATCCCACTTTTGTACAAAACCATTACATGTCAAGAAGAATTGGCAAAGGAAAAAGCAAAAGAAGTTGGAGGCAAAATTATTTGCATAAAAACATTTTTTTTTAATCTCTGGATGTACAACAATATAAATTTAAAGCTCTTTTCTATCAATATGTTGTACGATGTGTGTGTGAAAATAGAGATAAACCATCTGTAACCAATGAATGTGATATTGTTAGTCTTGTACTGAATACCACTGTAGCAAGATAACATTGCTCTTCCTCTGATGTCTAAGTAAGTGGTGGGTGAGGTTAAACCGTGTCGTATCTTAAAGACACTTATGATAAACATATCAGTCGCTGTCGTCGTGTGAAAAGCTTGCAAGTCAAACCTCTATGTATGTTCTCATAGAAGTTGAAGGAAGTCACGCACCTTTGTAGGTTTGAAAAAACATTCTCAGATGTCTGGTGTGCTCTGAAACAATAAAGTCATCTGGGTTAAAGTAAAACTTTTTGGAGAATCTCAAATGATCAAACCTCATTCTTACTCCTCTCAGCACTTTTGTGTACAAGTTATATTTAATGTATTACTGTTATTCAGCAGCTTGTCGCAGACACACAGACACCGTGATTCATCGGCCACCACCGAGGTCATGTGGCAGTCATGTGACGCTGGCAAACGTTCAAAAGGAACACAAAATGAGAAAAGGGGAAGGGGGCAAAATTGTTCCAGTCGTCCGGCGCTCTGAACATGGACGTGCACGCCCATACACACACACACGCTGACAAAGCCTGGTGCACGCTGAGAGCTCATTCTGCAAGTGGCCTATAAAATATGAATGATATCGTGCTATATTTTTATCAGTGAGCCTCAGGACATGTATGAACTGGAGCAGCAAAAACGCTCTGTTTCTCTAGCCACAGCACTCATTTTGTATGTTGTGCATGGAGGAGAGGCTCCACATGCATGCCTACATCATGTGTCTTCCGGTGCTTGTGGTGCCTGCATATGCATTTACAGCATGTGATGTGTGTGTGTGTGTGTGTGCATGTGTATATTTTTTTTTATTATCTCAACGTTTCTGTTGTGTAAAAACAGAAAGAGAAAGAGAGTGCATCCTTAGATGTGTCTTGGGAGTTGCTGTCAGAACTTTGTATGCAGCTCTGAGAGTTAATTCACACAGCTGCCAAACAGAAACACACAATTGGAGAGAGAAAAAGGAAGTGAGGGGAGGAAAACTGTACCTGCAGAAGCTGATAGCAAAGCAGTCACACACACACTTGCAGAATGCTGCTGTCTGCACCGTCGAAAGAGGCTTGCAGTCTCTCTCTCTTTTTCTCCTGTACACACACGCGCTTAGTGAGACACACACTCTTCATTTTGTGCCCACTCATACTCGTTAGAACATTCAAACACTAGCCCTTGTGTAGGAGTGTGCTTTTGGCACAGTGTGTGAGTGTGTGTGCAGTTATGAAGAGTGCGAGAGAGCGAGACAGCGGGAGGATGTACTTGAGACGGAGTGTGAGAGAATGAGTTTGTCGGCCTTTGTGTGCACATGTGAGGGAAAGTGCATGTGTGTGTGTGCGCACGTCTGCTGCACACAACAGAGAAAGAAGGGTGAAAGAAACGACAGGAAAGGGAAGGAGAGAGCAAGAAAAGCACAAGGCCCTGTCTTCAGAAACCGCTGACAGGTTGACAGGTCTGCTGAGACTCGCAGAAACAAACATATAGAGACAGAGCGAGGGAGACAGAGAGGGACAGAAGGAAAGAGAGAAGCTGGGGAAAGAGGGGAAGAAAAAGTAAAAGACACCTTGAGTCTGTACATAATATTATACTGTAGCACCCAAAATGCACAAGTTTTCTCTCTTCTTCTGGTGATAATCATTTCCTTCTCTGTGTTCTGTGGCGTCACACATAGATCTGCATGAGACAAAGTTAGACAGACGAAAGACGAAGGCGATGAGGTTAGAGGAGAGAGACGGGGATGGAAATAGAGCATGTGTGGCTTTTTCAGAACAGAAATCAAAGACGCTTTATTGAGAGGGGAATTGTCTGTGAAGGGTAGTATCGCCTGTTCTCCGGCTTTTGCATGGCTCCCAGTGCAGATCTACACAATACAACAGTTTACATTGGTGAATCAGCAACGACATAAGCCTCTAGCTTTGCCCCCAGTTGAAGATCCCATTTTTAAACATCTCTGGCCCGTCCCTAGATGATTCTGTAGAGCCATTTTCGAGTAAGCTGGGAAAAAAAGGATGAAAAATGACAGAAACGACTTTGGATAATGGTACATTTTTAGCTGACCCAGTAGAATTGGCTGCAAGTTCAAGGTAATCCACATTATAAGCAGTTTATAGTGAGAGCTGCAAGAGTTAGAGCACATCACCCGGTAAAAGCTCAGACTTGATTATGTTGTTCGATCATTGTACAGTGTAGGATTGAGGCCCAAAACCAGCTGTGACATCTACACAGGCACAAAGAATGAGGTGCAAAGTTGAAGACTGATACAAAATGACTGATGCTCTGTAACATTCACAAAACTTTCTAATAGCAAGGATGCACAGGGAGAAAAGAGGCATAACAGAAGCTGGTGAAAGGGCCTCAGTGTTTCCGGGACTCTGCTGGAATGAGAAGAGCGTTGGAAAGGAGGAACTCGCCCTGGACTCTGTCAGGAGAGAAAGAGAGAGAACGTGTAGATAAAAAGGGTGAGAGAGAGACATAGATGGACTTCAGCCGGTTGGAGAACAGAAGGTGGTGGAGCAGCGAGAGAGTGTGAAAAAGAGAGAGAGAGAGGAGGAAGAAGAGGGTGAATACCAGCTATTGTTGGAATGCCGTAGCAACACGCGGCAGAGAGGAAGGGGGTGTGTGTGTGTGTGTGTGTGTGTGTGTGTGTGTGTGTGTGTGTGTGTGTGTGTGTGTGTGTGTGTGTGTGTGTGTGTGTGTGTGTGCGGAGGTCACTGGGTTTTATGCACTGTTCGAGTTGCTCCTCGACAGAGATGCGTCGAGTTCTGTGTTGGCAACCTAGCGACTGTGAGTTTAAATTATTAGCCGGTCTGGACACAAGCCTGAAACAATCCAGTACTGCATTTCAGACCAATGTATCAACACCCGGAGAGCTCACTTAGTCGAGCAAGACACCGCCGCTGCATGGGTGAGAGCAGGGGTGGCCAACTTTTTTAATTGTAGGCCATATACAAGAAGGAGTCACGGGCCAAAAAATAGTAAATGTGTAGTTTCCAACCAGTTGCACTGCAAGAAATTCAGTGTTTCTAAACCAGATCTATCAAAATGTCTACATAACACGACTAAACAGTTTAACATTTGACATTACAGTAGTTTATTGGTTTGTCCACATCTCACAAGAGCTATTTCTGCATCTGCTCTTTAAATTAATTAAATACTTTCAAACTAATACACTGGGTGACCTATGTGCCCACTTAAAGGATTAGGATGTCATATGTAAATCTCACATACTCTTTCATCACTGCAACAATTTCCTTGCAAGTTAATGTTCACAATCACAGTGTAGCATGTTAGTATGATAGCATTTGCTAATTAGTACAGTACAGCTGAGGCTGATGGGAATGTGTTGGACAAATTTAAATTTGGACCTTGAAAAGCATCACTAAAGTTATAATTATTCATCCTGAGGGGGACAGGAGTTGAAATTTAACAATCCTTCCAATAGTTGTCAAAAGATTTCATTTAAAACCATACATCCTCTGGGGACCACGAATGTCTGATCAAAATTTCTTGGCAATCAACCTAATAGTTGTTGATATATTTTAGCCTGGCCAACCTGCTGACATCCTTAAAGCTAGGTCTACATAAGCGTGGCTAAGACATTATTTTGAGTTAAATGTATGAAATTACACTTCTATGAGTCCTAATTCATCCTAATAATCCCTCTATGTTTCCTTTGTCTTTCCAGGATCCTGCTGGCATCTTTGAGCTGGTTGAGCTGGTGGGAAATGGCACCTATGGGCAGGTGTACAAGGTAAGATACACACATAAAAAGACTTCGACACACATTAGTCAGTCTTTCTGATAGCACGCTCCGCTATCTTATCGGCTTTTGTTCATTCTTTCCGAGGAGCCTGTGTGGAATAAAGAATAGAAATGTGCACGGTGACTGAAGGAAACAGAGAAGACAAGAGATAAAAGCAGCTCACGAGCTTGAGAGAAATGGAGCGAATGTAAAAGAGACTTAAATGCAGAGAGGAGATGCAGAAACTGGGGCACATTAAAGTGCTTTTAGGAGAATTTCCCTTCTCTTTTTCTTCACTTTCTCTCTCCTTTCTTGCTGTATTTGTATTTCTTACTATACCTCTGCTGAGGATTTATAATTCTTCCCCTCTCCATTAGGTACTTCAGGGGGAAGTGTTTCTCTGACACGCAGGAAGTGCTTGTGCTCAGTCGATCTGACGTTGTGACATACCTGTGGTTTGAGGTTTTTGCTGTCAGCTGGACTCAGCTGTTTCCCACTGTCATTTAAACCCTATCTCTCAGTCCATGTCACTGTCTGAACTTCCTCTTCCCTCCACGATGGCCCGTCGTTCTCTGGCCCCCTCTTCCTTTTCCTGATTCGGCCGCTTCTTCCTGCCTCTCTGCAGGATGTGGCACCAGCCTGTGACACTTGGTGTAATCACCTCTGGCTGGAGTAAACATGTGTTTGTTCAAATATGTGAAGGTATGGACATGTGAAGACCCCTGTCAGTGTGTGTTGTTTGTGTGTGTGCGTGTGTGAAAGTGTGTCTAATGGAGCAGAGAGTCAAGGTCAGGTGGTGATGGAGAGGAGCTGCTCCTACACCTGATTGGGCCAGATGAGAGGTCAGGCAGAGGTCGGACATGCTTCGCCACGCTTTTAGAAATAACCTGACATCCTCACATGTGTGTGTGTGTGTGTGTGTGGACAGAAGAGAAGGAAAAAACACAAAAGGAACGGAGAACAGGAGAGTTACAGTATGTGCATCCATTTATTGCTGACTGCTGTCTTGGTGAAAGTCACGGCTCATTTACTGGCTGACATTCAGCCAGTCTGTTCCTATACATTACGCCTATGGCAGCAGCACCGGCCTGCTGGGTCTGAAGCCCACACAGCTGATCCACACTGGTTTGTAACTGGGTGTCACACCGTCTGTAATACTCAATGGAGTCTGTACTGAAGTTGATTCCATCATGATGTTAAAAGACATTTCTACTGTGTTATTTTCTTGTGTTCGCCTACGAAGTTTAGAATGTGTGCAATAGATTTTCAGTTAAGCCAAAAGTTCTTTACATTTAGCACATTACCTGTTTGTACTTGACTATTTCATTCTTCCTTTAGGTGCTGATTATAAAAATGTTTAGCCTACAAAGCTCATTAAAAACCTATTGCATACATTGAAAACTTCATAGGTGTAAACTAGAAAATAAAACAGTAGAGCTGAAATGATTGACAGAAAATTATGCTGCAAATATTTTGACAGTTTAAGTTAAGGAAAAGCAACATTGCTTGGTTCCAGCCTTTCTGTTGTGATGATTTGTTGTTGTCTTATAGGAAACCAAATATCTTCAGGGTTTGGGGACAAAGTAGGCAGACAGAAGGTGTCACCTTGGGCTTTTTTGAAACTGCTGTCTGAGATTTTATAGACCATGTTTACTTGAGAAAGTCAGAAGATTAATCAATAATAGAACAGAAGAAACAGTTGCGGCTCTAATAGATAACTTCAATGCAAAATAGTTGCCTTGTTTAAAATATTGCCCCGTCAGTGCTGCAGAAAAAGATAGAGGTGTAAACTGGAAAAGCCTGGATTCAAACACACAGATAAGGAGCAGAGCCACTTGAGCAAAATGCCATCTATTTTAAATTCCTCACGCCGCCTGAAGAGGATCCACCTCTTGTGAGCAGGTGAATCTCTGAGTCACTGAGATGATAAATTGACCTTCAGCCGGGTGGGTATTAGTGAACTGGAATTGCTCTGGCTCTCTGAACCATTTTTAGACACTTGTTATATCAGAAAAATAACACATAAGAATACCAGTCTGTATATAGCTTTGGACTGCAGTCTCCCTGGTCCGGATCAATGAACGCTTGTCAGTGTGCTGCAGAGGGAACACAGGAGGAATTTCTGCTCAGATGTAAAGATTAGAGTGAGGCAAGCTGTAAACATGATTTTACTCCTCAGTTTGATTCCAAAAATAAGTTTAATTTGCTCAGTGGCCAGGGGCCAGTGTTGCTCTGATGTATCTGTGATCATAGACTGCAAGCTCATGAGTTGTGCCTTGATATTTTCTTTCACACCACTCTTGGCTGCAGCAGTTTCAAAAACCGAGAATTGCTAGACAGCTCCTCCACCCAAGCTATTTTTTTATTTTGTTAAAGTTATGCAGATTAATAGTACATATCAGTGAGATCATTCAAACTGCAAAATTGCTGTTTTTCATTTAGCTTAAACTGAATTATTCATTTCTGTAGACGAGCAAATTTAAGCTACCTTTGAGCTCCTTAAAACTTTAACAAGCTTGACGTGAAAAATGCATCAAGTAAAAGCTAAAAACAGATAAATTGCTTGAGCAGCTGATAAGATTTTAAAATGTGTTTAACAGAAATATATTATATATAAATCTTTTTCTGCCTTTTCTCAAATCAGATGTTTTTATGCAGCAGAACTCTAAAACAAGATCCCTGCTTTCTGCTGCAGTACTTTTCACTCTGTGTACTCTGTGTAATGAAGCCAGAGAGATATATATATATGTGTATCCATGCATGCATCCTTTTGTGTGTGTGTATATGTGTGTGATAGTAATGGCCAGAGCAGTGTTTTATGTTATTGGTGATAGAGGGTCAGTAATGTGCCACGTAGCTGCATTCCTGTGTGTCTGCGAGCGAGAGATAACAGGTTTATCAACAATTCCATTACCCCATCTAGTTAAATGATACAGATCTGCTCCACAGTGCTCTTTCCCCTCTCTCCATCCTTCTCTTTTTCCTTCTCACGAACACCCAAAATCTCATCTCAATTAAAGAAAAGTCTTGAAAGGTTGTTCCAGGTTGTTGTTTTTTTTTGTTTTTTTTTCGCCGCAGCTTCCCAGTCAGCAAAAATAGTTTGGCCGAGAACAGTGATAGACGAGTAGCCGCAGCAGAAAAAGATAATTTTAGCTCGACTTCTCCCTCTGACTTCTCATCTTACATCTCCATGGCGGCTCTGTTTCCCTGCTTTTCCTCCTCCGTCTATTCATCCCTTCATCCCTCGCTTCTGCGCATTTCTCTTATCAATATGTAATCACAGTTTTCTCCTTGTTTCCCCTGTTTTTTTGGGTTGAGACTTCCCTGGCGAGCTGTACTTAAGGGAGCAGCCTGTGCCTACAGTATGTGTATATATAGTTTCTCCTGGCTGCTCTAAAAGGGCCATAAATAGAGAACACGGGTAATGCTGAATAATTAAACACATTCTCTCTCCACTTCTCAGCCTCTTCGTCTCTCTCTCTCTCTCTTTCCTTCTTTAGGTCTCTCTCTCTCCAACTCTCTTCCTCATCATCTCTCTTCATCTCCCTCCTTGGTATTTCCTTCCTTTATCTTGCCACGTCTCTCTCCTCTGCTCTCATCTCTCCAGCCCTCCCCCCTTTCTTCCCCCAACTCACTCTCCCTTTTTTTTTTGTTTTATCATGCTTCTGTTTCTGTACTGCCCCCCTTTCTTTCTCATGCCTGTGAATATTTGATGGGGCTTATGGGAATTGCAGTTCTCCGAATCGAGGAAGCGCTCCTCGCCTCACGCGGTGCCATGACAGGGGCGGGAACAGGGGACCATCCCTGGCCAGCCATTGGCTCCTTGACTGACTGACGAGACGACTTATTGACTTACAGACTTATTGATTGGCTAATTGATTAATCACAGCTCCTCGTCATTCCCGCGGGACAAGTCATTTTTCTCTGCGATGGATGCAAGGACACGTTGAGAGGGCAACTCATCATAACTGGAACACAAACACACACATGGACACACACGTGAACAACAGCCCATCGTCACATCGACCGTCTCCTCAGCTTTGGCCGACACATTTCCTGTGTTTTTGTGTGTGTGAATCAGTGTGTACTGTTTTCACATTCACATACTTTTCTCTCCACGACTCTGCTGTCGCCATGCAGCCAAGGAGGGAAGAAAAAAAAAAAGAGGAGGCAACCAGTCTTTTTCTCTCTGATGACAGAACACATCCACTCTGCTCCTCCTCAGGCAAAGTGCTCCACACACTCTTTAAATATTCACCAGTCACTCTGAGACACACACACACACACTCACACCAGGCAGTGGTTGGGACCTGAGCTCTATGGGCTTTTATATGCTCACCCACTGTGACAGCGACTCTGTGCTAAGAGCAGCCGTGTGGTTTCCATTTACTGCAATGGTGTTTGTGTATAAACCAGTGTGTGTGAACCAGTGTTTGAAGGCGCACGTGTGTGGTGACCTCATGTGTGTGTTTGTTTCATGTAGTCAGGAGTGAAGGATGGATGGGATGTAGATTAGGATTAGGGCTCAAAGAAATGCTTCATCTTGTTAACCAATCACACCTTTCTCTCTCTCGCTTCCTCCTGTGTGTGTGTCTATGTCTCGTTACAGTTTTTACTTGCAGTGTCCCTTCCTGTTTTGCACTCTGGCCCACCTCCCCTCCCCCCCCTCCTCCTCCTCCTCCTCCTCCTCCTTCCTCCTTCCTCCTCTGCCCTCTTAAGAACCGAATAAAACTTCAAAGTTGTTTTTTTTTACTGTCCTTATCTGCTGGAAGTCACACTGCAAAGGACTACGGGAGATTTTTCTCTCTGCATGCCACAGCCACCCCTCTATCTTCTACACACACACACACACACACACACACACACACACACACACACACAAACACACCAGTGTTTCCCACATTCTGTTCTATTTGTGGTGGATGGGATACTCCACTGCAAATATTTTAATTGCCAAGTATGTATAAATACTTCAAAAATATAAATACAAATTCCTTTAAATACTTAAAATAATAAATAACTGAATAACTTTTTGTCATATGCAAGTCTTTTACATTTTTTTGGCCTCTCCAAGCATCTGTACTGTAACAGCATGAATAGACGTGCATCAAAATCAAACCTTGCTTGACCGAGTTTTCACAAATGACGTCTCACCTGATCGCAGTTATCCTCACTAGCTGGGCTTGATGGTTTACCGATTGATAAACTCTCCCAACACAGAGCTGCCTTGTAGGAACAAGACTAACTTTTGCACAGCTCCGCCTTTGCAGTTGGTCATAAAAAAATCTTGATATAAAACATGTACATAGGTTAAAGAATCTGACTGATGATAGAGAAGATGATCATGATTATTTGCGAGCAGTGCAGTCGATGCCCAGGCAGTTTTTGCACCATCCTTGTTTCTATACATGTAAACATTAATCAGATTTTGGGTCTGTTGGCGACGGCACCTCAGTGATACTTTCTGCACAAGGGGAGAACATTACTCATCCTCAGCCTCCCCTGGAAAATATATAGGCTGGTTCTGTTTGTATCAGTGTGTTGCAGTTAACATGAAAAGGCGCCAACGTATGTAAATGGATAAAGAATGAAGTCTAACATGGTAGCATTAGCGCTAATGGGAATGCTGCCAGGAGGTCTCAGCTGGGGGTGTCTGCAGGCTATAGGGCGAGGTTTCTCTTTATCTGTGTGTACCATAAGTGGATCTGTGTGTGTGTGTGTGTGTGTGTGTGTGTGTGTGTTTGCCTGTTGCCATATACAGTGTGTCCCTGGTGTAGGGGCATTGTTGCAGTTGTTTACAGTGCGACACCGTGTCATTGCCCCTCTCTATTGCTGTATTTTTGCTGTTTGGCTACACACTAACTTACACACACACACACACACACACACTTCAATCTCTGGAGTCCTTATGAATGAACTGTGAACCGTGACTGAGGTGGATGTCGCCTGCTACTGTGGGAACAGCAGATGTGCTCGTTCCGCCCACGTGCAGCGACACACACACACACACACACACACACACACACACACACACACACACACACCTGGCAGTGTGTTCATTAGCCTATATCCACTCTCTGTCTTCCCCAAGGCCACACGCCCCACTTACCCACAATGCACTCCTGCCACCCAGACCAGGGTCAATTAGCCATGCCTGATGTCAATAACAATCTCTCATTCTCTCTTTGTCGGCCTTTCTTTCTCGCTCTCTCTCTCTCCACTGTATGTTTTCTACTCTTTAATTGATAGTCTGCGCTGTAAGGAGCTATTTAGACATCTTAAAGTTTTTTCTCCCACAGTCTGAATTACTGGTCATCAATAGTGAAGTCAATAAGCAATACCAGCTCTGACTCTCTCTATTAATCTCTCTTCCCTCTCTCTTATTAACATGCTTTTTCACAGCTAACTTTTGTTTTCCTCCCCCGCTCTCCAGCATCTTCTATTCATCTTTTCTGTCCTTCTCCACGCCCTCCCTCAGCTGTTTCCCCCTCTCACCCCCAGCCCGTACAGTAAATCAGCTCGGCTGTTCGTTTGACCTCCAGAGCCACTGGAGCATGATGCTGATGTGCTGAACCTGCCGCTTTGCCTCTTCGCCGCAACCCTCCTCCTCCTCCTCCTCCTCTCCTCACTCATGCACTCTCTCTTGCTCTTTCTCCTCCTGCTGTGTGTGTATGTTGTTGTTTGCCTGTTCTGGGGACTATTTCTTTCTCTCTGGTCTGAAGACATTGAGGCGGTTTGACTTGAAAGGAGAGATAAGTGGACGAGTGGGCAGGTCAATGGCTCACAGAGTGAAAGTGAATTAGCCAGTGAGTGCATTAGTGAGTTAACCTGTAAATGAGTTAGTGAGTCATTGATGTAATGTGTTAGTTTGTGGAAATGCTGTTGTGATGTGTTAAATGTTTTTTTTTTTTTGGTTAGGGGTCACACAGCTGTTTAGATCAGCAGCATCAAGCTGAAAAGCAACATTAGTGTAGAGTACATCTGTTTATATGTGAGTTAATCTGGGTCAGCCTCAAATGCCTCCCATAAAAAGGCTCTGGACACACACACACACACACACACACGCATTCATCCACTGAGTGGTTATCCTGTTAGCGTTGATTTATTTCCATTACATCAAAGGATGGACAAGCTTTTACTGTTTTCTGACATTATGCATGAACACACACACAAACACATGCTCACACAGGCCCACAGATCCTCTTTACATATAAATCATTAAACCAAATCGTATTTCTTGTGATATGATGATGGACTTACCAGCTTTGTGTGTGCGCCCCATCTCTATGTTCACCATAGGGAGCGACAGATTTAGATGCTTGTGATCAAACTTGTGTGCATTTGCCTGTTTGCAGACTTAAACCGCTCTGCGTGGCTGCATTTGTGAGCATTTAGCGCCGCGCCAAGTCCTTTCCCTGACCCCAGATTAGTCTGTTTCTCGTACATTTGTGTGTCCACTGGCTTGTTAATTAGCCTGTTGTACTGTGAGCGGGCAGGTTAATGAGCGGCTATATTTCAGACTGCTGTTAGATTATTGTTTCAGCAGGCTTTAGCCGATAACACCGGTTCATTCAGAGGGAAATCAACACTCCCTGGCTGTCTGTCACAAAAAAAACCCTGCGTCTCCTTCCTGCAAACTCCCCCCTCACCCGTCAATAAAAGCCCTCTGGACTATTCTACAGATCATTGCGCTCATCTTTCTTCCTCTCATCTTTCCTCTTTCTTTCTTTCATCACCTCCGCCTCTCTTTCTTTACTACCTCCTTCTCCCACAAACTCTCCGCTTGTATACGTTTCCCTCATCTTCACAGACTCCCATTCTATCTTCTCTCCTTTTAAATCTCTTCCCGTCTCAATCTGTCTCCCTCCTCTCCCCCTTTCTCATGTGCGAGTGTGAGAGCAGCCTCGGGGTGCTTCTATATTTCCCGGGCAGTGCAGTAGTAGATTGGAATGGAGGCCTTTGTCACTTTTATTTACTGCCTCACTGATTCCACAACAGCGTGTGCGTGCACGCTCGTCCGTGTGTGTTGGCGTGTGCGTGAGCACGTGTGAATGCGGAATGATTGCAGGTGTTTGAACTGCAATGAGGTGTGTCTGGGAGTATTGCCCCCTTATTTCTTCGGGCTCCTTCGGGCAGAACTGTGTTTGTGTCGTTTGTTAGGCGAAAGTAGCTCTAATTCTGCGTCGCGGCTCCGACAGCAGCTGAGCATGCTGGGATTGTAAGCCTTCACACTTGAACCGATGGGTGTTGATAGGAGGTTACAGACTGAAACACCAGTTATCTAAAATCCTTCAACCCTAACACAGTTGAACTACAATTTGGTGTATGTGAGTGTGTGTGACAACAGTGGCCAATCTCCCTCTACGACCTGCCTGTCAGACTGAGACAGACAGAAAGCAAAATGTATGGAGTGAAAGCCCAGAGGCACATCCCATAGCCCCCTTCTCCCTCATGATACTGTTACTGTGCTGACAGGCGCTGTGCCAGGGGAGCGTGTTTAGATGCCATTCAGTCAATTCTTGCCTCATGTCTGTGTGTGTTTGTGTGTGTGCGTGGATTACCATGACGGCACAGATTAGGATTATGGTGTGACCCATTTCCTTTTTACAAAGAGCTGGCAACACAATCTGGCAATCTGTTCCTCGTGAGTGTGTATGTGTGCATTCATATGCTTTAGCAATGAAAGTATCCTTGCTTTGTCTTCCTGTATCCTTTGCAAACAAGGGACATATGAAGATGGTAGAACCTCATGTTTGCTGAGTCTTTTGACAAATTGACATGAGGCAGTTTGTACTTAGTAGGCACATGCTAATGCTAAATTAAATAGTACTGAAATTAATCAAAACCACTTGTTCCCGAGAAGGTGAGATATCAATCTTAGTTTTGCATGCAGGTAATATGCCAATCCGTCCCACTAACTTCTGTGGAGAGCAGATGCATCCAAATACCGCGCAAAACATCAGGTGGCAAAGTTTAAAGAGCAAGAAAGAAATAAACACAGGACTTGAAACCAGAAGTTAACATTTTGCATCATGTACATAATGTTAACAAACTTATTTAACCCAAACCAACTAGTTTTGTTACCTAAACCTCACCAAACTGTGACAATGTTGACCACATGATTATTTTTGTTATTGTAACGACAAAGCTCACTTGACTATGGATCATCTCTCCCCAGAAGTTTTTGGGAAGGATTGGTACTGTACACACTGCACACTTTGAAAGTCATGTTATTTTACGCAGACTGAAGTAACCATCTTAATATGTCCTAGCTTTGAAAAGGACATTTGCAGTTAATGGGCTAAACCATGCAGAACCGGTGGTGCAGGTGTTTAAATCGCAGTTAATGTAGAGGCTTAAAATAAAACCAGGATCTATTTTTAAATAGCTCGTTCACTCATCACGTCAGTTTACAGTAAAATCTGGATGGTTTCTTCTGACCTTGCAGCTTGGCCACACAGTGAGCTCACACTGAGGACAGATGCACTGTGAAACTCTCACTGAATACTCGTCTGCTCATCCCCTCCCTCCTCTCTCCATCACCTCTCTCTCTCCCTCCCTCCTCTCCTCACCCTGTCTCTTCTTCTAAAAAAACAACTCTCCCATATCAGGACAATAGTCTCTTATTCCCTGTCTTCTCGCACTCTTTTCTGTGTGTGTGTGCGTTTATGTTTAAGTGTCGTGCCCACTGTACGCTGGCCAGCCAAGACTGTTGCTAGGCTACGACAGGAAGTGTCCTGCATAGTAAATGTGTCCGAGGGTGGGGGGTGGGGGTCTGTGTAATTGACTTGGCAAGGGCATGGACGTGCACGCAAATAAACAGAACACACACATGCTGCAGAAGCATTTCTTTCTCTCACACACACGCACACACACAGGAGCTTGGGGTATGATGATATCCACCAGCAGGTTGTATTAAGGCAGTGGTTGGCAGGTTGGTCTCGCTGAACTGAGGCTGCAAGCTGAGAATGATGAAGAGATGCTTCCCTCTGCAGCCTGTGGTGCCCGCGTGTGTGTGTGTGTGCGCGTGTGTGTGTATGTGTGTGTGTGTGTTTGTTCCCTTCAACACTCAGCTCCATATAGCAGGAGAAGAATCATAAAAGAGAATCATTACACACACACACACTCACACAACCTCCTGTTCTTCATCTTAACGCACACACACACGTACATCACAGCGAGCACTCTGCGTACGAGTGCTTGGCGTTTTGCTCTCACTTGGCAGGTGCAATTAATCATTATTATGTGTTGATGATAATTGCTGGAATAGGTGCACTTTGTGTCAGTCTGACACCTCCCTCATGGCGCACATGGAAGGGGACAGACGAGAGGAGATAGCATCGTAATACTGGACCTAAATCTGTTTCGCATCTCCACCTTTCACTACAGTATGAGCTTATACAGTCAACATGATGAGTGATGTGAATTAGAGCTGGATTACTTTTCGACAGTCGCTCCAAAATGTAGGGATTTTAACATGCTGATTGAACAAGATTAGTGTGTATTTACTTTTTATAGTCGTTTAAGTGCTGTGCAATAAAGTTAAAATGCATCATAATTGTCATTAGCATTCATACTAGTCCTGAAATGATAAGTTGATTGACAGAAAATGAATGGCCAGCAATTTTGATAAGTCATATATCAATTGGTTTTTGGAAAGTAGTTAGACAAAACAAGATGTATTAGATGTCACCTTTGACATTTTATGATATTTTTGGATGGTAAATAAATGAATGAAAAGTAATCAACTATTTTCAGAATGAATTAATCAAGTATTTTTTCAATCAAAATGCCAAATATTTCCAATATGGTAATAAACTGGGTTTGCTAAGGTTAGTCTTACAAAAGAAGCAATTTGATGACATCACCTTTAGGAAGCTGAGATTATTTTTGATAGTTTATTGACCAAACGATCACACGGTTAATTTAAAAAAATAGTCACCAATTTTTGGATAATGAAGATGATTATTACTTTCAGTCAGATGAATAAAAATCAGCAGTCGCAGCCCTAACATGCACTCAAGAAATGAATCAATACTTGTATGAGACAGTCTTAGAAGATTTTAAGTCTCACAGAAGTTGTATTTATCGCAAAAGCTGTTTTGTTTAATTGCATTAAAATTGCATGTGTTTGGGTTATTTTGTCCACTTTCTGTGCTTTGGCCCATAATCATCACGTCTCCCGTCATCACAAAATGCTGGGACCGAGTAAACAGAAGCATTATTTTTAAAAAACGTAATCAGTGCTCTTTGAAACCTCACACACAATAAATGGACAAATGAACAGCTCAACAAATGGAGGGAGGGGAGTCTATTATCTAGAGCCAGTACACATTAGGGTGACGTCTTCAAATTGCTTCTTTTGTCCAACCAACAGTCCAAAACCTTCATTTACTATCATAAATCCTTACATTTAAGAAGCTGGAACCAGCAAATGTTTGACATCTTTGCTTGAAAAATGACTGAAATGATTAAATGATAATCACAATAGTCAATAGCAATTTTATGTTGATCAACTAATGGATTAATTTACTATATATAGTATTGCAGATATTCTCAAATCTAATGTGTAAATGTGGTTTATGAAAACATTTTCTTATTTTTTGGGTGGAACCATCAGAAAAAGACCTTACGCTCCATTTTGAATCCCAACCCATACAGTGCACTGCATACATACACTGACCCGCAGGGACGACGCCAAGTAATGACTCCTCCATGATGCGACCGCCTGAGGGCTGATTGGAGATCAGTTTGGTATCAGTTCGCTGTCTCCATCACAGCACGGCCATCCAAGCGGAACAAACACAGTCATTTTGGTGCGTTATCGCTCAAACACACCTGGCCTGGCGGCATCGCAGCTCCTCGTGGGTGTGTGCGCGGAGGTGTGAGTGACAGATGTTTTTGCTATCATATTTGGTCGAAATAGCCCAAAAGGATTAAAGAGGGGGAAAATGGTGGATTGGACATGTGAAGATAATTTCCTACACCTAATTTGAAATGTCAGTTGCTTGAAGTTAATGCACAGCATGCTCGCTATAATGACAGGAAGTGTTAGATGAAAGCATTTGTGTGTGCAAGTATTCAGTACGTGCGTTTATTTTCTTGCTCTGTGCAGAGACTCTGGCCAATGTCAGTGCATTGTGGTTTGCAGAAGGCACAAGATGCATTAGCTGAGGCGAAGTGAAAGGGTTGCAGGGAGACCTCGGTTTGTGTCATATTTGCTCACAGAGCTCAAAGCCGAATGCTGTTTCGTTGGCATTAGCGTTCAGCTCAGTCATGTTCACGTAGGACCCGCTTTTCACAGGCCGCCGCTCCGGGCTGCGAGGCATGAGAGGGAAGGAGACAGAAAATACAAGGGGACGGAAAAGTAAGCGAGATGTCTGAGGGGGAGGAGGGGAGAAATAATGAGAGGCATAAAGAGGAGATTGTGAGAAGTTAAGAGGGTTAGATAATGAGAGAGAGAGAATCAGAGGGATAAGGGGAGAGAGAGAGGGAGGAGAGAATGCAGATCTAGGTCAGAGAGGCAAAGCAGGCAACAAACGAGTGGAGGAAGGGATGAACAGGCCTCCTCGTTCTGAATGGATGGGATGGATCGAGGAGCAAGTGGGCCACCCTTACGAGAAAAACGGAGGAAGAGAGATGACAAAACACTTTTGATATTGTGTGTAATCATCTTTTTTCACTCACTGGAAAACAGCTATGTAGCTCAGCTGGTTCTGCCCAAATTCAAAAAACTATGGTTGCACAAACCTCTAAATCTCAGTAATTAAGATGTTGGATATTTTCTTTTTAATCTTTCCATGAACAGAAATGTAATTTGTTTGTCATTTGTAGTTTTACCTGGAGTTACATGCTACTGTTTCTTTGTGAAAATCAGTGACTTCAATGAATCTTATTGTCACTATGAGTCTCTTAAACAACCACATAATGCATAGAATTGCATTGCATCTCCAACCCCAAACTTAACACACAGACATTTGACTGGTACCGTTCTTCTAATCAAGAAAGCAAATAAGTATATTTCCCCAAATGTCAAACTCTTACTTCAGTCTGTCAGTTATCTTTTGAATCGTTGGATTGTTTGGTCTAAAATGTTGGACAGTAGTGAAGAAGGTGTCTCAAGCTCCCAGAGCTCAAAGATAAAACCTTCAAGTTGCTTTGTGCTTTGTTTTGTGCGACCAACAGTCCAAAATTGAGACAATTTGCAATGATATGAAACAGCTGAGTTCAATAAACATCTGACATTTTATCTTGATAAATGACTGTTGATGAGACAATCAATTGACTG
Source organism: Holacanthus passer (assembly GCA_025331565.1). Classification (NCBI taxonomy): domain Eukaryota; kingdom Metazoa; phylum Chordata; class Actinopteri; family Pomacanthidae; genus Holacanthus; species Holacanthus passer. Next base: position 408,504 of record JAFREQ010000143.1, read on the forward strand.
ATTATGATATACTTGTTGTGCACATTATCCGCTTTGGTGATACTATTTTAGTTGACGTTCATATATGAACGCCCGCCCTCCACCCCATCTTTGAATTTGCAAATAAATGAGCAGGGAGAGGACAAAGGAGGAGATGAGATGAAGATGAACAGACAGGGCTAATTCCTGTCTGTTGCTCCTTTCACGCTTGGTCATTTAATAAGGCTTGATGATATTACTGCTCTAGAAGGGACGGAGAGATGGAGGGAAGGAGGTTGTCAGGTGATTCAGAGTAATGAATCTTTATCCAGCTCTGATGATGTCCAATATCTATTTGACACAATCTCTCCCTCGCTCTTTAACTCCCTCCATCATTCTCTGTTCCTCCCTCCTCATGTCTCTGCACATGTGTGGGAGTTTGCAGTAGTTCTTCTGTCTGTCTGAGAAATGGAAATAAAAGAAGATTTTTTTTTTGCATTATTATGAGTGTGTGTGTGTCTCTGTAAGTGTATGTGTGAGTTTCTGGTTTGTAAGTGGCTGTAATTCCTTTGTTGCTCTCCAACAAAGCCAGTCCTTGTGCTTGTGGAATTGGGGCAGTCTGATCCTAATGAGAAATCCCTGTTCAATCTTTCCAGCTCTTTTACTCTCACAGAAACTGGACTGTGTGTGTGTGTGTGTGTGTGTGTGTGAGAGAGAAAAAGAGAGACTGATCACAGTGTTCAACCGTCCAGTGGTGCTTAGTTTGCATTGTGCAGTGCTGGATTATGACACAATGAATTATCATATTAAAAACCCCCCGACTTTCTTTTAGCAATAAATCAGCGAGTTTAAGTTTGGTTTTTTTTTAATTCAAGCTGTTTAATGAGAAATTCAAACTCATGGCTTTAAAATCCACTCATTCGGGGACCTCAGCTGATTTTAACATATTGCCAGTCACCTTGTGGGACCCCACCAAATATAAATATAAGAAGTGTAGAGTTTTGTGCCGACTCACAGCTCGGAGAACATGATCGATCCTCGCTTCAAAACAAATGATGGCGGTGAAGCGCGGGATGCAAGTGAAGCAAAATGATAAGTTAATGCACACGTCATATTAGTTTTTCATGAATTCACTAAACTAGTCTTTAATTTGAATTTTATTCCAAACACAGTAAGTAAAAGCATCACTTTTTGGCCCTAATTGCGATTTAATCCTATCATATATCATTATTTTGGCCACTGACCAGTTTTGCTACTTTATAAAATGTGAGGTGTAAGCTATTGAGCTGCCTACATTATTTTGCAGTTAATAACTGTATGTATTGACTAACCTCCAACTCACAAGCTGTTCATCAAGTAAAGTGAGTTTTGGTGAGCCTGCGAGCGCAATTGATCTGTTAAAGCGAGATAAAAGTAGAACGCGGAGCGGTGAGAAAGACTAATGACCCGGTCGCAGACACCGTCCTGCGACCGTAAAATCCTGCAAAAGCAACGAAACCGCCAACTTTTTTTAGCCATAATATGCTTCTGTTCTCATTGTGGCGTTCGCAGCCTCTGTTTTGGCTGTAGCGCTCATTACGGCCCTTCGATTAAAGCCCTCAGGAGGCGCTTTCGAGCCAGACCATTAATGCCATCTGGTTTATAACAATTCCACCAGGAAAAACAGTCCTGCCCTTGTTTTGAGCGTGTGGGTGTGTGTGTGTGTGTGTGATCTCGACTATGTGTGTATGTATTTGTTTGTTTGTGCCACTGCTGCTAAGCCGCTCTGCTCAGACTGTAACATGCTAATCAGTCGAGTCCAGACAGGTGGAAGTAATAGCCGTCAGTGGTTCCAGCGTCTCTGGCCCTGTTAGCTTCATTAGCTAATCACGGCCACAGATGCTCTGTTGCAAACGAACCACTTGGGCTTCCATTCGCCCCCCAGCTTCCAATCTCCCAGTTTCCTCGCCTCCTGCCCCCCCCCAGGCGTCTGCATAGCCTCGATATTACACAACACGGTCCAGTTTGTGGATAGGTATCTGTCTTTGTTTGTGCAGTCGAATCGTGTCCTTGATTTGAATCTGATCAGAGATGCATTTTTTTCTGTTGACGTCTGCTGTCAGCTACTAAAAGCCAAGTTTAATCAGATGACTGAAAAGTTTGATAATATCCCAGTTTTCTTAACGACTCATAGCTGAAAATATGATAACAAATAATACTCACGTCAACAAACATTTTGAATTTGAAGTTGAAAAAGTTGGAAAACGTTGACGCCACAAACTTTTATTTATTTAAGATTTAGCAATATTTGAATCAAAATCTGATGTGAGTTTTTCACTTATGTTGCCAAATCAATCTAATGCGATCAAACCACAAACACAGTGTCTCCAAACAAGCAGATCAGGCTGCTTCAGTTTATGACTTTAACACTGATTGTTACTTTCTTTTAGAGAAATCTGAAAGCAACTGAAAACATTAGTTGCTTAGTTTTGGATCTTGTATTTTAAAACCTATCATCAGTTTGGGAATAATAGCAGCTTACATCCAGTGTTTTGTTGTTGGTGTGACACTTTACATTTTGGCTTGTGTCTTAAAAAAAAGTCAAGGTTACATATTGTATTTGTTATTAAACTGGATCTCCTTTGGGAAGTCATGTTTACTACGTTTTTGAATGCAGTGTTTGAATGAAAGAAAAAGACGTGCATGTGCTGCATTCTCTTGATAAAACTGTAGACACTGACGTTTCTTCTCTTCCTTCTTTTTTTTGTCTCTGTCCTCTCCTCCTCTCACCAGGGTCGCCATGTTAAGACAGGGCAGCTGGCAGCCATCAAGGTCATGGATGTCACCGGGGTAAGACACACACATACAAACACACATGCACTCTCACACTCGCTCACGCACGCGCACGCACGTACCCACACACAGCAAATCATCTCAAGTGATTATACCACCGTCGAGCATGTCATCTAATTATGAGCGATGAGTCAGTGCTGGCGTTGGCGCGTGTGTGTGCATTGCGCGCACGTGTGCATGTGATGTGGCAGAGAGGAAATGAGGACAGGCCTATTGCCATGGTAATATTAGCTGGAGGTATTAGGACAGCAATGTGGTCTCAGGCGTGTCTGTAAAGCAGGAGGGAATCTCAGCTATATTTAGAGATCCTCTCACCCTATACGCCTCCCTGTCAGCACTCAGCTGCCAGCAGAACAATGGAGGACTGCAGGAATGAAGCAACAAAGGAGCTGGTGAATGAATGAATAGGAGCATGAATGAATGAATAAGGGTATGAACATATGCAGGTGTGTGGATGAGCAAATTAGCAAAGCAGCAGAAGTGTGAACAGTGAATAAACAAACCAATGAAACAGCGTGTGAATGGCTGTGTGAATAAATCTGCTTAAATGCAATAAAAATGAATGAGTATTAATTAATGATTGAAAATTAAATGAAGGGCGAACTCAAAATTGCTAACCAAATGGGCCGCTACAAAATCAGCTTACTAAAACAAGTGTTTTTGTTTTCATGGCTGATGAACACTAAATTGGAGTAATCAATGCATAATCTTCTGACACTGTGCATAATGAATAAGAAATTGCATTTTTAAGTAACCAACTGCCGCCATAACGACTTGTTTCAAACAGCTGCTTTTGGCTTTGTGGCAGTAACCCCCTAAAATGAAAGTAATTAAAAAGTAATGCTGTTATTGTGGAATATTTAGAGCCCAGCTGTGCACTTTGCAACAACAGTTTTCAGACTTTAAATGGATTCAACATGCAAATCCGTCAACAACTTCATTCCTTTTGCACCGTCGCCATCCTATTAAGATGTTTGAGGGGTCACAAATAGAGGTTGCGGTTTAACGCCTGTTGATTTTTCCTCTTCTCCTTTTGCATCAGGATGAGGAAGAGGAGATTAAAGCGGAAATTAACATGCTGAAGAAGTACAGTCACCACCGGAACATCGCCACCTACTACGGAGCTTTCGTCAAGAAAAACCCTCCCGGCATAGATGACCAGCTATGGGTACGGCATTATTTGTGTGTGTTTTCGTCTGCGTTAGTGTGCGTGAAATGGAGTGTAACACGCCGAGAAGATGGCTGCAGCCTCTGAGAGAAACACAGAGCACAGCAGAAAGACGTGACTTTCCATTTTTCGCTGTTACATTTGTGTGAAAGAAGTGAGTGTGTAGCTTGTGACTGCAGGTTTGTGTGCATTGAAATATATACTCAACGTGTGTGTGTGGGTGTGATAGATATAAAGCATATGAATGAGTGTGTGGCTGGCTGGCTGCTGTAATAAATCATGTGTTAACGCGATCTAAGGGAGCTCTCTCTTCTCTGATCCTGTAGCATTTATCACACAACAATGGGACACACACACACTCAACCCTACAAAACATATGCATATACACACAGCAGCCAGATCTACTGCCTGCATAATTCTCCCTGACTCAACAACCTATTTTCCCCGTGTGTGTCTGTGTTAATGAGTGTGCAACATGAGCTGTATGTTTGCATGCGCTGACATGCATCCCCTCATGTTTATGCATCCAATATATGAGTGTGCGCCTTTTGTCTTTGCCTGTCTGAGCGCACTCCAGCCTGGATGAGAGGGGTCGCCCATTACTCGCCGACTTCCTCTCCCTCTGTAATCCTGAGTGATGATGAGGGGAGCTTGAAGCAGAGCCAGAACTGACCAGCTGAACTTTTGCCCGCATATCTGCAGGGATGTATTTCTGGGAAGGATGAATGAGGAGAGATGAGGCGGCTCAGGATGGACAGAGGACAGGGAGGGACAGAATGGACACATTGTGTTTGGGTCAAAAGATGGACCCGATTCGGTCGTGTGATCTCGTGACCCCGTTGAGTCAGTTTGTGTGGTGGTTTCGCTCTCTGTGGACTGTGTGTGTAAAGAGTGACGTCTGTTCATGTGTGTTTTTTATGTGTATCACTCTCTGTATTACTAATGCTATTACAGTAATGGGATTATGGCTGCTGTGTATTTTCTTCTTGCATCTTTGCATCTTGTTGAAGAAAGCACTTTTTATCTGGTGCACATTTGTCAACGATCTATAAAAATGAATTCATCATCAATACACGAGTCTAATCGACACTGGATTTGCACTGTCTTCTTGGTTTGAGAATCACCTTAAATTGGATTATTTCACGAGCATGAAAGATGATTAAGGAACATCAACATGAAACAGGATTAAGGACTGCTTGACCACTGCAACCAAACATCCTGTTATTGAACACTGCTAATTCATCATTTGATGTAATAATAACAATATATCACATTATATTTTTTTGCCATGAAGATATGTCCCAGTGGAGATATTTTACAGTTGAACAATTAAGTTCATTTTCAATTAGAGCTTGGTGGATTGACCGAAAATTAATCAGCAACTAATTTGCTCATCGCTTTAACTGTCATTTGTCAAGCTAAAAGGACAAAACTTTCAACAACAGCTTTCCAAATGGGTCAAGTGTCTGCTTTTCCTTGTCTTACATTACATTTTTGCAGTCAATAATCCACCTCGTATGTTTGTAGCTGGTCATGGAGTTCTGTGGAGCCGGCTCAGTGACAGACTTGATCAAGAACACCAAGGGCAACTCTCTGAAAGAGGAGTGGACTGCCTACATCTGCCGAGAGATTCTCAGGGTGAGTGGTCGCTTTTGTCAAGTCACATCTGTAACAACTGTAATAACTGTCAGGTCATCGTTTATATTCTACACCTCCACGAGTGAAAAATTATTGTATGTGGCTGCTGAAGAAACAGACGGATCCCTGATGACGTTTTCCTCCTGAATGCATGAATAAGACTGTGGGAGCTGTGTGAAGAAAAGCAGCTGTGTGATGATTCATAATTGTACAGAAGAAAGCGTTTAGCTCATTTTTCTGAGCAGATGCTCCTCAAGATTAATTCATGAAAAATAACGTTCTCAAATGCTGAACATTATGACTAATCATCTGAAACCATCAGAATTACCTGATTAAGGATTATTCCAAATGTGGGTTTTCTGAAAGCATTCAACCCAGAACTGGTTCACAAGACGGGCGTGAATCAGAGAATCTTCAATGGAGAAGTTCACATAATTTTATAGACACAGTTATATTACATGCAAAGATAAATGTGTGTGCATGTTTTTGTTCCATAATAACCCTCATTCTCTATTGTTTTATACTTTACTTCCCTAAATTACTTCCTCGTCCTGGCACATAGTTTGCTTCAACCCAACTGACAAAGCAAAAATTCAACAACAACTAACCACAAGAACAACAGAGTCATAGTTGTTTTATTATCAGGTTCTTGATTATTACATCGACTATGAACAAGGATAAAAAAGCTGAGCTGACTAAACCTGTAAGGAGTCAGTGAAAGCTTCAGTCAAGTGTTACTCTAGGAGAAAATAAGAGTCTGAACTAAAATCAGGGCTTATGGCATAAAAATTTAAAGCATTTTATTATGTCTAACTTAGGATAAAAGACTTTTCTCTTACAAATAATCCTTCTATAGTTCCTTTAGTTCCTTTAATTTACACTTCTTTTCGAATAGATCACCTTTATGTTTTTCCATTACTTCCATTTTGCTTCTCATTTAATGTAATAATTTTATAGCTTCTCTGCAGTTCGTCAGTGTTATATAATTGACCCAGACCTCCTCTTCGATTGCAATCGCCAGTTGTTTATGTTCCGTGACATCTGTGTTTTTGTATTGTGTGAAGCCATGAATTGAATCTTCTTGGGAAATCTTACTCATTCTCCCACATCTTATCTCTGTTCTCTGGTATCGTGCGTTTCTGGTGCTGAGGGCTATAGGCTCAAACAGAGAGCGGCAATATCACTGCATCTTGTCAGTTACACGCGGCGCTGCTCTGGACCGAGGCAACAATGCTTTCCTTTCATCCACTTTGATTTCTTTCTTCACCCCTCATCTCTCATCTTATTTCCTGCTCCCTGCTTCTTTCTCTCATCCTGCTCTGATTTAGCCTCCCTCTCTTTCTTCCTGTCTGTTCGCATTTTGTCTCTCTTCTTCCCCTTTGTCTTTCTTTTTGCCTATTTTTGTGTCCTTTTCTATCCTTTTCCCATCATCCCTCTGTCCCTTTTAACATTTCTAGCAGCTGCCATCACGTTACACTTAATACAAGGCTTCACTAGAATATAACATTGTTAAACTTTCAAAGCATAAATAGTTGATGCATTACTGTATTTTCTTGGATTTCATGCATCAAAGATCAAAGAAAGACCATTTAATTTCCAAAAACATGCATGATATCACAATTTTAAACTTATTATTCTTTCTATATTAAATAGTTGATTATTCTGCAAAAAGGTAAAATTTAACTAACTGAATAATGAACTTGGTGTATTTATATACTACAAATACTGCTGCTATTACATCTCCTTATAGGACAACTGAAACTACTAATAAGTCTCATGATAGCACTTCTACTGCTGCTGTTGTAGCAAAAAGCATTTTTCATTGCAGAGGTCAGAGGTCAAGGTCAGCTCCAAATTAGCAACCCTGCCAGTCCTGTGCTTCCTTTTGGAAACGAGCTCTTTCTATAATAATAATCATGATCACGACTTGGCTCGTTGCTGCAGCGGCGCTCCTTCACTGTGTGTCTCTGTCGCTGTCTGCAGGGTCTGACTCATCTCCATCAGCACAAGGTCATCCACCGAGACATCAAGGGACAGAACGTCCTGCTGACTGAGAACGCCGAGGTCAAACTAGGTCAGTCTGTCATCTAACCCTGCTTGACAAAACAGCTTTAGGATTGGGAGGGCAGGAGGAGGTATAAAGTTTCATATGGCTCAGAGGTGTGTGTGTGTGTGTGTGTGTTTGTGTGTGTGTTTGTGTGTGGCTTTTCTTTCTTCTTTTATGCTGAATACCAGCCTACTCATCTCTCTGTAGCTCGGCCACTGTTCCTGGTGCAGACTGCTGAAAAAGGAACTCTGTCTCTCTCTCTCTCTCTCTCTCTCTCTCTCTCTCTCTCTCTCTCACATTCGCTCTCCCCCTAAAGCCCAGTGGGGAGGGGATTATAAAGTGTGTGTGTGTTTGTAAATCGGGCGAGCTATTGCAGGTTGGGTAATTCGTTCCTGTTTAGAGTCCATTATCGAATTCAGTAAAGCCCACTGGTGTGCTGGCGCATCAGTGCACACACAAACACACACACCCAAACAAGCACACAGTAGAAAACAAACTGCAGACTATGTCCTGAAATATTTTCTTTGTGTGTGTTTGCCCCACAGTGGACTTTGGTGTTTCGGCCCAGTTGGACAGAACAGTAGGACGGAGGAACACGTTTATCGGGACGCCATATTGGATGGCACCAGAGGTTATTGCCTGTGACGAGAACCCTGATGCCACGTACGACTTCAAGGTGCTTCAGCAACTTCTTGTCTGATGAAGTCTGTCTGTTGTGCTTTTTTTTTTTTTTTTGATCACCCTGTGTATTTATGCACTGTGTCTCTGTCATTACAGAGCGATTTGTGGTCGCTGGGAATCACAGCAATCGAGATGGCAGAAGGAGCACCACGTACGTACCCAGTCATTAACCCACACCTCTGCTATACGTCATTTCTTAGTGCTGCTGCATTAGATCACTATAATCAGGAGTCGGATCATTTTTCAGTCCAGGTCAATGCAACTCATCTGTAGACGTAATTTTAATGAAGGCCAAGGGGCGGATCTAAAAATTGGTTGCACAATTGCTGTTTCTTCTTCTCTCTTTTCTTCCCATTTTCATTCATGTGATGATTATAATTTTGACTCAGTAAAAAAAAAAAAAAAAAAAAAAAAAAAAAGCCACTTCTGGTCGAAGTCTGCCTGAGCTACAGTCGGTAATTGAGCGCAGTAATCATGAAGGACATCATTTAGTTTTGTCAAGGTTGTTCACTTCTGGTTCTTGTCTCAGATAGTGCAGTGCTGCATTTTGAAAGATGTCTGACTGGATGAGAATATTTCAGGGTTTCCTCAAGAATTTCCCAGATCTATCTATCTATCTATCAACCAACTTAGACGTTATACAAGAAGACAAGACATAAGTGTGTGTACTATTACTATAGGATTGTTATCTGTATTGACAGCATATATTGATCAGGTGAGGGCTAACTCCGGCTGCCTTTGACTATATGCCATGATAATGTTTGTTGGAAACACTCACCCATGTTTGGTACCTGACTCTTCAGCGCTGTGTGACATGCACCCAATGAGAGCCCTCTTCCTCATCCCGCGCAACCCAGCCCCCAGACTCAAGTCAAAGAAGTGGTGAGTCTGTGCCTTGATATTTGTGTTATTTGCAGACAATTTTGCGTACTTTTTTTTCCATTTGCTTTTTTTTGTGCGTATGGTTTCAGGTCGAAGAAGTTCCAGTCGTTCATAGAGAGCTGCCTGGTGAAGAGCCACAGCCAGAGACCCAGCACAGAGCAGCTCCTCAAGCACCCGTTCATCAGAGACCTACCCAACGAGAGGCAGGTCCGCATCCAGCTGAAGGACCACATCGACCGCACCAAGAAGAAGAGAGGAGAGAGAGGTGAGGAAGAACGTGGCGCTTTAGATGTGCGTTTGTGGATTTACATGTGGATTTACACAGACGTGGCGAGTGGAACGACAATTTCATTATGTAGATACGCTTGATAGATGGCAGCTTACAGGAGTTAACTGACATTAAAGGAGAGTTTCTTCTATGTTTACAGTAATTATGATGATGATACTGTGCATCACAAAATTCATATTAGTCATATTAGTGGTTCTTAGTCAAAATGTTTTCTTGGATAATGTGACACTAAACCTCACTTCAAAAGCCAATAGGAACATGGGAATTATTTTCTGTCATAATCCTTAACATGATAAGTTCTCAGTGCTGTTTTATTTGTTGACAGCTGATAATAACAGCAAGTGTAATTTAATACTGCAACAAGTCGTTGAACAGCCACTTTGTCAGAAATACGACAGCAAGAGCAACAAAACTCATGCTGTTGCTAATTAAGTTAGTTAATAATTTTTCCATGATCATCAGCTACCATGATCTGATTTCATGATGCGCACAGTGTTAGTTTTTTCCACACAGCAGCGGAGCACAGCAAGGAGTCGGTTACCTTGCTGAGGACTTTGAGGTGTGCCGCCTGTCACCTGCAGCTCTTCGTGTAGCAGCTCGCTGTGGCAGCTCCTTCTTGCTCCATCCCTCCCAACAATATTTAAAATGCATCAACAAATCCTGAAAATGACATTTTGTTGACGCATTTTATATGAACCATCGCTGTCAACGCTAACCTATATGGCAGATACCTTGTGCTTTCTGTGGCTCCTTCACAATAAAAGCCACCCAGTGTTTTGACGGTTGGATGCTTTTAATGTGAAGCAGCAGCAGCAGGAGGAAATGCTGGATTACAAACATTCATGGTAGCATATGAATCCATGTGAATGGCAGACTCTGCCACTAACAATGAAAATGAATATATAGACAGGTAATTACAGTGTCTAAATACATTGAATAGCCATGGCTGAACAAAGAGTATCAAAAACAGGGTTTGATTTCATGAGAGACTCCTAAGGATTATAATGTCAAAGTGAGGCAGACCCACCCCTTTCATTTAGTGTCTTTCACACCTAAATACAGATACACACTCAAGAAAAAAACGGCTGCAGGCGTGAGATGTATTTTCAGATGTAGGCACAGACGCAAATGTTCACACATGTCACATTCATGGCGAGTCAGGAAATATAAGTGACAGACTTCTATTCCGCTCCACCGCGACACACAAACACACTCAGTCAGAGTGATAGACTGACACTCGCACACAGAACCGCAGTAAGAACCGCATTAACCGCTTCAAGAAACAACATACTGCAGGGCGGACGTCGCGATGATGTATAGAAATGTCTTGTCATTGTAGAGACTGTGGCTTTCTCCAGCTGTCACTTTGTCACATTCAGGAGGACAGGTCTGTGTGGATGTGTCTGAGGAAGAGCCGGGCGGCTTCTACAACCGTTATGCTTTAAGCCCCGTTTGACTGAAAGAGCTCCGAGCTAATGTTCTCCACCTCGCTACACACAGTAAAATTACAATTTATACTCTTATTCAAAGCGGCCAAAAGAAAGTGCCTTGAAGGAGGGAAGATCCGGGAATGCCGAATTCATGAACGGTTTAGTAATGAACAAAGGTAGTTCAAGTGAAAAATAGAAAATGTGAAGTGGAATGGCTTTGCTCTCTGCTGGTTATTGCCTTACTCAGCTCAGTTTTATTCTTTTATACTCTCTTTATTCTTTAAATGTTCCTCTTTCCGTCAGATGAGACAGAGTATGAGTACAGTGGCAGTGAAGAGGAGGATGAAGAAAGAGACATGGGTGAACCAAGGTCAGCATCTTCACAAATACAAACACACACTGCGCAAAACTTTTTTCCCAAAGCACCTTCGCTGAAAATCCTCCTGCCTTGTCACTATTCCACTCCCAGCTCCATCATCAACATCCCTGGAGAGTCCACCCTCAGGCGGGACTTCCTGCGCCTCCAGCTGGCCAATAAGGAGCGATCGGAAGCGCAGCGGCGGCAGCAGCTGGAGCAACAGCAGAACGAGGAGCACAAGCGCTTACTGTTGGCCGAGAGACAGAAACGCATCGAGGAGCAGAAGGAGCAGAGGAGGAGGCTGGAGGAGGTAAGCAGGAGGAGGTGGCAGAGGAAGCATTAGCCATGACCTTTGACCCTGATGATTTGTCTACAGCAGCCCAAATTTACCTCTGGTGATTATGCATTTAGATTTTAAAATTACTTTCCATGCTTTCTTTTTAAACACAATTTGTCTGGCAGTTAAAACTTCCAAAATCTTATGTTCACCATTCAGTAGAGGCTGGAGAGTGTTGCAGAGACACACACACTCGCACACACACACACAGCCTTCCCCCAGTGTCCTTCTCTTAGTTCCAGAGAGCAGGCTTACGGAAAGAAATCCTTAGCCCATAATCTGTGCGCTCTGTCCGGGTTCCCACCAGGGTTCGCCTCCCAACGCACAGCTAAGCACCATGACTCGACTCAACTAGCATGACCCCTATACTCAGGGCCAAGCGTCTGTCTGTGGCTCTGTGTGTGTGCGAGTACATGTGTTGGTGCAAGTGTCAATGCATATGTTTTTGTATTTATATCCTGTGCAAATGTGCTATAATAATTCATTATATATAATAGAAGAAAATATGATCAAATGGTTTCAGAGTTTCAGCATTTGTGTGAGAATCTCTGCTGAGGCCTGATTTCTTCATTTGCGTGAAAACATCTCATTTTGTTGTGATCCTGAATCTTCTTGCAGCAGCAGCAGCGAGAGCGCGAGCTGAGGAAACAGCACGAGAGGGAACAGAGGAGGCGCTACGAGGAAATGGAGCAGCTCCGCAGAGAGGAGGAGAGGAGGCATGCAGAGAGAGAACAGGTTCGTACACTTACTGTAATATTATATTGAAAAATATTACTGTATGCAGACAGACAGTGCGGTGCCACAGAAATCTGTAACATGATGACAACTCAAGCCCCAAACCCCTCATTTGCCCTTAAACTTTCTGTTGTTTTCAGTTTCCTTTTATGGCAACATTTCCCCCCAGTCTTCCTGACTCACTCTGATTTTACTTGTCTCCTTAAATTACCTCAGAGGCGTATTTTCCTAATGTTTGTTTTTAGGATTTCAGTTTCAGTTGCAGACATTTTTAATCCAAAGATGCATTGTTTTTTCTGTGCTCGTTTATTGTTAAGTCACTTTCTTCTTCGCTGCCGCCTTCTTTCTCTCTGATTATGTCCGTCTTTTGTTCGTCGCATTTCAGTCTAATTGTTAATCTGATATCACTGCAACAGCTCATATGTTGCAAAAAATAAAATGTGACCGATTTTTCTTTGCCTTAGGGTAAATAAACAGACTTCTTAAAATTCAAAGTCCAGAGGAGAAACTAAATATAGCAAGAGATTATTACTTTTGGAAAAGTTGTTCTTTAGTGTCAGCAGTTCCCTGAGGATGGAAATGAAGACAATATTACCTGGCAGCATTTAATTAAAGGTTGGTCTGCTGCAATTTATGAGCGCTAATGAGTGTGACACTGCTGATGGGTTTATGATCTTTAACAATATCTGTATAAAGACACTGCTGAGTTGCTAAATTATGCAATAAGATTAAATTATTTTTTCAGTTATCTAATGGACAAACCTTTCCAACTTTATTTATTACAAACTCTAATACAGAAAAGATTTCTCTTCTGTTTCTGCTCATGTATGTTTCAGTATCTTTCCTGCTTTCTCATAACAGTCCTTTCCCTCGTCCTCTCATTGAACTTACTGCTGTTCTTTGTATTTTCTGTCTGTCCTGGTCGCTCTTTATCGCTCTGCTGCTCTCCTCCCACGCTTTTCAAGTGTTTTGGAAAGATATACTCAAGCCTCTCTCTTTTTTTTTTTCCTCTCCGTCTCTTTGTAACACATTACAGTTGTTCAAGAACACGTTCTCCTTCGCTTCATCTGCCTTCTGACTCTCATCTTCTCTCCTCATTCGCAGCCACCTCGGGAGATTATCTTCTCTATTTCTCTCTCTATCTCTGTCTTTCTCTCTCCGTCTGTGTTTGGATGTTCAGATTTCCTGATTTTTGTCTCAGCCTATTTCTGTCTCCCTGTGCCGACACGCTGCTCAGGAGTATATCCGTAGACAGCTGGAAGAGGAACAGAGGCAGTTAGAGATTCTCCAGCAGCAGCTACTACAGGAACAGGCATTACTGCTGGTAACCACAGCCCTCCCATGTGCTACTACTGCTCCCCATCTGTGCTGTGTGGCCCCCTATCCCCACTGCATGCACCCGAGTGGCAGTTGTACAGAGGAACTGACTGTGAGGGAGTCCACAGGCTGAGTCACTCAACCTGTTCGCTGCAGATCTGAGGAAAAAAAAAAACCATGAAGCCGAACCAATGCAGTGCTTGTTTTGAATTCATTCAGATCACTGATTTGCATGTGCAGTGCCGTTAAGTTGGCTGGATCTCAAAGGGTTCCCCAGAGGGTGCAAAAAAACACATCTCTAATCATGTTGGCCCACACAAAGTGAGAACACCCAAGAGAAAATAGGACATTGCTTTTTTTTTTTCCAGGAAGGGTTTCTCTCAGTGTCCCAGACTTGTCAACAGTTTGTGCTTTATTAGTGCAAGGAATGAAAGTATGTTTTGTTGTATTTGTCCACTGCATCCTAAAAAAAAAGACATGTATTAAAGGAGAGCATGACAGAGCCTTTTGAGATCCAACCATGCAAACTCCCGGAGGCCACAGCAATAACCACAACCCAGGGATGTGTTGTGGTCTGAAAAATGGCTTCGTCCCCTCCCCTCCCTACTGCCTGTCTCCTCTCCCCTGTTTCATAAGATTTATCAAAGCCTTATGTCCAGTAATTTCCTAATGTCCTTTAGTCCCCACTCCTTACAGTTGTGATTATAATTGTGAAAAGTGTGCGTTTATGTTCCATATATATGAGTCCAGTTGTCAATATTTGCCCTCATCATTTCCATTTTGCATGATTTGTGAACGCGTGACTCGATTATGACATTCGAAACTGGCCTGTCTCTCATTTCTGTCCTCCCTCCCATCCCCCTGTGTCACTCCAGGAGTACAAACGTAAGCAGATAGAGGAGCAGCGGCAGGCGGAGCGGCTACAGAGGCAGCTCCAGCAGGAGAGAGCCTACCTGGTGTCTCTACAACAGCAGCAGCAGCAGCAGCAACAACAGCAGCAGCAGCAGGAGGGAAGACAAGCAGAGAAGAAACAGCTTTACCACTACAAAGATATCATCAATCCTAATGACAAGCCTGCCTGGGCTAAAGAGGTAGGCCACAACATGCATGATGTACAAAGACATGCATGCAATTATGAATATGTGATGAGTTATTTTGCAAAATGTGCGCATGTTGGTGATGATCCCAGTAATGTTTGGACCCCTTTTGTACATTGTGCACACCCGGCGGCATTCTTGTGTTGTTAATATCTCATTCAGCAGGTCTTACTAGAAGCAGCGGCCCTGTGATGGAAGTAGAAGGGGGAAGTCTGAAGATACTTGAGAATTAGATAATAACACTGTGATGTCTGCTTTGTATGTATTTGTTGTGTTGTGCTTACCCTCCTCTGACTCTGACTCCTAGGTCTCGAAGCAGCAGCATGTTCAGGGTAACCCGCCCCACTCCCAACTACGACATCACCAGTCATTCAACCAACCGGCTTCATCCTCTGGCTCTCACGGCCAACACAGAGCACAGGCCCCTAGGCGAACCCCGTCCCATGGTGCCCAGCTCCTCTCCACACACCTCCCCCAAATTCATATTTCACTGGACCCCGGAGAACCCCTAGATCCGGGGTTGAAGCAGGAGATAAGTCAGCAGGTCAGAGAGTTTAGGGCTCAGAAACTCAGTCAGAGGGGCCGCAGCCCAGCGCCCATCCATAAACGCAACCAGGCTGCAGGCCAAGGGCCCAGTAAGGGACCGAGTAGAAGTCACAAAGAGCATTCTAGTCAAGGACCGGTCAGCCAATCTAATCCAGTTCCCAACCCTTATCCTCTGGGGCCCAGTAATCAGAAAGAGAAGCCTAGAGACAGGCCTCTCTCTGCCCCCAGTCAGGCAGCCATCCAGGGCCTAATGTCTCCTGACCCACAGCTTCAGGCCCTGCAACCTTATCCTCAGTCCCCAAGACAGGTCCAGAAACTCCAGTCTGGATCTAACCCTGTTTCCAACCCTGCGGTCAAACTGGTTAGTGGCCGTCGCGGCAGGTCGCACTCACCTTGCCGTAGAGTAGATGTAGATATAGAACCGGAGTATCAGGGGTGGCAGAAAGAGATGAGGCCAGCCATCAGTCACGAGTGCCTCATGATGCCCTCGGACTGGGAGGTCACAGCGTTTGACCACACTGACCCCCTCTCTCAGTCCTTCCCTGACGGTGCTCTCCACTCCGCCCTAGCTAGACAAAGAAACTCCTACTCACCTGCCTCCAACAGCGGCAATTTTCTTCAAGTCCCTGATAACAATCACTCACTTTTCCCTGCTTCTAGTACAGATAGAAGAAAATGGATAAGAGAGCAGAATGCAAGAGGTAGCTCCTCTTTGTGTGACCTTAGTTCTTCTGTCCCGACAAACATACTCAGACAGGACCTGGCTGAGGTCAGACGAATGAGTGGCTCCTCTCACTGCTTGCTACCCAGCTCTCCTACCGATCCGCTCTCTTGGTTAGGCCTTTCTCCCCGCACCTCTCCACAAAACTCAGCCTCTCACTCCCCCACATCCTCAAGCTCGTGGTCCATCAGTACCATGTCCCCTCCCTTCTCTCCCGAAATCCTTGTGTCCAACATGGCCTATGAATCTCCTACACCTGTCCACACCCTCCTCCTCTTGCCCAACCATGGCTCCTTTCCCCTCCACATCTCACCTGCCTCCACCCCCCCACATATCTCACCTGCCTCTACCCCCCTCTACATCTCACCTGCCTCTACCCCTCGCTGCTCCCCGTATGGCTCTCCCTTTGGATCTCAGACCCAGATCTGCGTCAGACCTGTTGGTGCAGAGTACTAGACACTTGTCCAAAGCACACATGTATAGAAACACACACACACATGCACTTTTTTGTACTTCTGTATTTGTGACTCCCTATCCCCAAATCCTTACTTTAGCCATAACTACATGCTGAACTCTTATCCTATCTTGTACCTTGTGTTGCCTTTAGTATTGGTTGATATAACATTAAGGTACACACACTTCTATTTCAGCAAATTTAAATATCTGCTTCATATATGATGAACTAGAGCTGGGCGATATGATAAAAAAAAAATTAAATTTTTCCCAAATTGGTCAATATCGATATTTATATAGATATATAATTTGATAATGCTGCCGGTTCAAAGAGTTATCCTGATAATGACTGAAGAAATCAGAGCCATATTGAGATTGTTTAATTGTCCAGGCCTATGATGAACTCAAAATTTACTATATATGACAAAAGAAAAAAATGCAGTTAAAATATTCCCAATCATATTTTAAAAAAGTAAAACTGTATTCCAAAGAAATTTACACCAAATCCCAAAACCAAGTCTTCACCCTCAAACAGCCCCAATCTCAAGGTCTAAAAGTCAAATTAGTCCTCACAAAGACAGAAGTACAAGAGCATACATACTGTACATACACACGCGCATGCACACACATACACACACACAGTATGCGTGCATTAAAGATGTGTAAATATCTACATTTATCTCTACAAAGTGTGAGTATTTTATTGTTAATTTGCTGAATATTTCTGAATTTATACTCAAAATACTCTCCACTGGGACTGAGATCCAGAGGAGAGGAGCCGATGTTCAGGGACAGTCTCTAATATCCTGATCCACCGATAACTTATGCTGAGTTCACACTACAGGATTGTAACCCTGAATTTCTACTTGCTGACAGTTTTTGGAGATTGCAGAGAACAGACCCCAGATCAGAGGCAAATCGGCGCTCGATAACTATGAGTGAACTGTTCAAAGAAGTGATCCAAGAGCTCGCTGACGTCTCACAGATGCCTCAAAGATATCAAGCAGGCTAAAATCCTGGTCATGTCAGCCAATGAGAGGCTGGGAGAGGGGAGGAGTCGAGAAGGAGAGACTTTCTTTTTCTCTATGTTTTGTCACTGCAAATCAGTGCACAAACAAGTTGGACCGCTCGTTTCTTGCGGACAACCATTTTGGCAGAAAAAATCCTGTCCCACACGATATTGCATAATTTCCTGTGTGACTTCTTGTGTGCTTTTTCGAGACCCGAGACTTGTCAGGGATTCCTCTGAAGGATCTTGCAATGTGTGACCCCCTTATGTAGTGCAAACCACAACAACTTTAAGATCCCCAATTAAAAGACAGAAAGTTGTGTAGTGTGAACAGTACAGAAATCGGACGACTTTGAAAGTCATGTCATGTGAGCGAGGCATTAATTAACCACACCCCAGCCCCAACCCCCCACCCCACTCCACCACCTCATCATCCTAATCACCAAATGCCCCACAGAGCACCATGGCAAGCCTCCTTCTAGCCATATTGGTGTCATCAGGGAAACACCCAACTTCTTTTTAGGTCAGTCAACCAGTCGATCAAATCCCGGCTTGGTGATGGGTGCTGGCCAAGTGGTGGAGGTGATCCTTCTAACAAACCTAAATCCTCAGAGGATGCAACCAACATCTCCTCCCCTTCATCATCTCTTTCTGCACCCTTTTCTTAGTGTAGATGCAGGAGTGACACTAACTAACTAACTAATGCTCTGTTTTACCTCTTAGAATCTGTGCCATAGTAGAAAAAGCTTTTGGGTGGTTGGCTGGAGATAAACTCAAACACTTACACACAGAACAAAGATTTAAGCAGCACTACCCAAAAGGTTTTTCTTCTGTAAAGGATTCGTCTAATAGTAATCTGTCTTTCTCTTAAAGGTCAATTGATGTTCGTGCTAACCTTGATTGCCTCCTACCTCCACAGATTAAACTCGCCTTCACAGCAGTGCTACTCCGGAGTCACTGAATGTTTCTTCTCTCTTGGTTCTTTGTACTTCGGTTCATCATTAGTTGCAACTAACAAAATATTTGGGAAGTTTTCTGCCGCCATGTTTCTCATAGTTGCCTGAGTGTAGTTGACTCCCTAAAAGATTTGAGAAATGACACAGCATTGCATAGTTGTTCCGACCCAGGTCATAATCTTGAATAATCCTACTAGATTATGGGCTCATGTGGAATTACAGAAAGCCTCCAAAGGGGGATAGTTCTCGTTGCACAAGCATGTTTACCTGGGGGCTATTGACACTATGCCCTGCTGAGCCATGACTCAACCCTCCACCAACCGTTGAGTAGATTGTTTAAAGTGGAAAAGTGTGATTTGGGCAGCCGGGAGCATTCCTCAGAGCCTTCTCTCACTGCACAGCAGATAATCTGATAATCTGATTACTCTGGCAAGAGGAGCTTTCTGCCTTCCTCACTCAGATATTTGGTGCTGGTTGGCATTGACACACACGCGCGCTCAAACTCTTATGTACACTAACAATCAAACACGGTTTCACGGTATGTGTGTACGCACAACCTTCATACGTAGTGAAATACGTGATTTTGGTTTGAATGTGGTGAAGATTAGGGTTAATTCTTGACCTTTCCCCACAGCCATCAGACATTCTTACTCCTCAGCTGTATGTGGGCATTCAAGGATAAGCAAGTAGATGGTGGGAAACAGAATCTACAACCAAAACATTGAGTTCATCATTGCCACCTATAACCTGCTAGTCAAGAATTTAGGTATTTTCTCAAGGGTTTTCTGTGGAAGAGAAAGACTGACAGGTTACAACAAGAAAAACGACTTCCACTGAATCCCACAGAGCAAGATATAGTTAAAGGTAATTCCAACATGTAATATGATAAAACACAAAGCGCTGTCCCACAATGCTGAGTGACGTTAAGATTGTCTGGTGGCTTGTCGTGGTGCATGACACGGGGGGGGGAAGCGATACCCACCCTCATAGCGGGTAAAGCGTGGTGATTGGTTGTGCTGCGTGCTGGGCTGTGAGTGACAGTGGTATGTGACCTGTCCCAGGTGGAGGAGCGATCTAAGCTGAACAGACAGAGCTCCCCAGCGCTGCAGCACAAAGTGTCCAACCGCATCTCCGACCCCTCCCTCCCTCCCCGCTCCGAGTCCTTCAGCAGCGGGGGCATGCAGCCCGCCCGCACCCCACCCATCCACCGCTCCATCGAACCACAGGTGTGTGTGTGTGTGCAAAAGGATGCATGTGAATGTTTGGTGTGTTTCCTACTGATCTGTATATCTAAACAAATAATCACAAACCTCTTCGCTCCTTGTACCATGGACTCCTTTAAAAGTTCATATCAGTCAATCTCTCTTTCATTTCTCTCTCTCTCATCTCTCCCTTTTCTATTTTTCTTCAACTCATTCCATTCTGCCATTGTCTTTCCCTACAATTCTTCATTTATTAATTTTGCTGCCTTCTACTTTCTTCATCTATTCTGCTATATCTACCTCCTTTCCTCTCCCTATTCACATCATCATTTTATACCTCATGTCTCCCTCTACCTTCATCTGTTTATGTCTCCATCCTTTCCCTTTTTCGATCTTCCAACCTATACATCACCCACCTCCCATCCACCCAACTCGTCCCCTTCATCTCTCCCTCTGTCCTTCTCTCTCTCCCCCCTGCAGATGGCTCACCTGGTCCCGGTGAAGACCCACACCAGCTCCATGTCCGGCTCTCAGTCTCTGCAGGAGCAGACGGGCTCAGCTCTGAGCGAGGGCGTCAGCGTGGGCTCCCCCAGGCCCGAGATGCCCCGCCAGAACTCAGACCCCACCTCCGACACTCCCGCTGGACCCCCGATGCGCATCGCAGGCAGGGAGGAACGGGATCGAGAACGGGATCGGGATCGGGACAGGACCGCCTGGCTGAGAGAGGAGGACATCCCACCGAAGGTCAGAGAATTACAATCCGAAAGGACGATCAGTTGTGATGATCTCATTTTAAAATAGAGTGTTTATTTATTGTTTTGATTTGCTCTACTTATTAAATGAAAGTAGTGGTATTATATTTCATCAAATTTTGTGTCATTAGTGTCATTTTTTCTACATCTTTAAAAACATTGTTTCATGTAGAATAATGTGTATTTACAGTTCTTACTAATTTACGTTAGCTATGATTTTTGCACACAGTGTTCCCCTCTCCAGTCAACTGATGTAACTGAATATGTGTTGAAACCACAGGCACAGTTTAGCAAAGTTTAATCAGCTTTTGCAAAACTTTAAAGGACTGCTGGGCTTAAGCTGTTGCATTTCATACAAGGAAACACAATGTGAAACGTGTCACTTGCCATACCCTGACTTTCTTAGTAATTTTTATGATTTTAATTATTGTTGGCATTGACAACCAGGACAAGTGTAACATTACAAGCAAGTCAACACTACTCATCGCGGTATTTAGAGTGCCACCGCCCACAGCTTATTGTACCAGACCAGCTTTTTGTTTTTACCAGGTTTTACTTAACCAACATACAACTTTATAAACAACCTATCAATCAAAAAAACAGGATTCAAGCTTTGAATTCCCTGCTTAGGGATTAAAAGCCAAGCTGTACCAGCAATGATGATGATAGTGTGTATTTGTGTGTGTCCAGGTCCCCCAGAGGACCACTTCCATCTCTCCAGCCTTGGTTAGGAAGAACTCCCCGAATGGAGGAGTGGGTCTGGGCCCTCGCACAGGTTCTCAGCTCATACGGGCCAGGTAATGATAGCACATTGTTCATCCCTGAAGTCTAAACCAAACATCTGAAGTCACTTTTATAGTCTAGATTGTCCATTAAGCTGCTTCTGAACACATTTATGCAGACTGGTTTGATCATTTTTAATAATTCTCTTGCGTTACTCTTTAGGGATTTTTAAATAGATTTCTGGTATTTAACTTTTCTTAAATCACAATTTAATGCCATTACAAAAAGTGCTGTATATACTAAAAATTTTGATTAATGTTCAGCGTTGTTGAGCAGAAGCTATTGATTAAAGAAATTCCATCATGCTGCATCAATGCTGTTTTTATGCCACAGGACTTACCTAAGATACAATGCATACACCTGTTTTATATAAACATGTTGTATAATTTTAAAGAACTTAGAAATGAGTGAAAATGTTTCCCTCCTGTTTCAGTAACCCAGACCTGCGGCGCTCAGAGCTCTCTCTGGACGCCATGCTGCAAAGAACTTCCTCCAACTCGTCGTCCTCCTCCTCCCCTTCATCTCAGGGAGGCTCAGCCGAGAGGAGAGGTACAAAAACACACTCCTGTGCACGCGCACCTTGCACTGAAATATTAACTGACAAACGGAAATACGCAGACACGCTTGCATGCAAACAATTAAGAACAGGTGCATGAACCCGCTCTCGTACACATGCAAATGCAGACGCAGAAAGGCACAAACGTCCACGTGCACTCACAGGGCTTCAGTGCATTTCAGAGGCTATCAGTGGGACATTGTCAGTCGCGGTTCTGCTCTGATCAACCTGTCTGATGTGCCCTGTTACTCTCAGCCTCCGGAGAGATAGAAGAGAGGAAATGAGAGAGGGTGATGGAGAGAGGCGTACAGGGATGTGTCAAACAACAGGCCAGAGGGATATCTAAGATATGCATGGATCTCCCCTTGACAAACACATGGCAGAGGGAGAGGTAGAAGTATCGTAGGATCGGTTTTCCTTCATGTAAATATGTCAGAAATTTAAAACATTGGGCAGATACTATCAAGATAGAGTTGGAAAAATATTAAATAGCTTAAAAAATATTAGATGAATGTGCTTTCACCCAGACAACAGCTATTTTCTTTCAATGTAAGTTTATGAAGTGATTTTTTTAGAATAACAGTTGGACATTGAAGCTTTTTTTCTGTATGTAGGTCAAATGTGTAATCACTTCCTTGTCCTGATCAGGTCAAACCAAGCAGGAAGGATCCCCTCCAGGAGCCAATCAGGAGGCGAAGCCCAAACAGGAGGAGGGCCGTGAATCAGCCAGACCCAGCAGACCTGCAGTGAGTCACGCAACGCAGACACACGCATTCACTTTCTGTCCCAGAAATCTCCTCTCTGGCAATCTTCTACAGGCCTCTTCTCCTTTTTTTCTGCTATTCATCTGGTTCTTTATTTCTTTCTCTGCCTCCTTCTTCTCTTTGTCCTTTCGTTCTTCAGAGCTATAAGAAAGCCATAGATGAGGTCAGTGACACAGTCCCCTTTCTTTTATCCCGGTTTTCCTTTGCCTCGATCGTTCAGAGCCCTTCTTTTTCCCCCTGGCATGGTGGAGTTTCACAAGAAGATGACGTTGCTTCCTTTTAACTTTAAATTATCAGGGCATAATTGCAATGGCAGTGCATGTGTGCTTCTACACACAAACCTGAGAGAGCGTATGTGTGTGTGTGTGTGCTTGTGCGGGTGTGTGTGTGTGTGTATACACATGCATGTGTTGTGTGAGCGTGTGTATGCAACCTGAACTGCCAAGCACCTGAACACTCTCTGAATCTCTTTTCCTGTTTCTCTATTGTCACGGGTACTGGTCAGGAGGAGCTGGTAAGCCCACCGTGTATGACGGTCTTCCCCCCCCGTCTGCATGATTTGGTCTGATCCATCGGCTGGGTTGAATGGGGAGGGAAGGGAGGGGAGGAACCACGGGCCAGTTGGCATGGGGGTGATTGGTAGAGGTGGGTGCAGATCGACGCTGCACTCCAGTAGTACACCAAGCCTGATTATCTGTCTCTCTCTCTTCTTATGACCCGTCTTAAAGTTAAAATATTGCTTGTGAGCAGATGAAAGTGCTGATCTGTGATCACTTTTTATGTCACAAAATAAAAATGTGAACGTGACGAAGCAGAGAAAGTGGTCTCAGATAAGCACTCTTGTTCCAGGACACCTATGTTTAGAAGCCCGGATGCTTGTGTGACAACAGATCAGTTGTCCTCTTGTCATGATGCTGATGATTTGTCCCACTCTTTGCCCCTCTCTGCTCCCTTTGTCCTTGTATGTGATTTGGTTTGTCACTCCTCAGGTTCTGAGACTGATGATGCAGAACTGATGAACTAATTCGCTTTCCCTCTTTCTCCTCTTCTGTTGCTCTCTATAGGACCTAAGTGCATTGGCTAAGGAGCTGAGAGAACTGAGGGTAGAGGAGGGCAGCAGACCTCCAGTCAAGGTACAATGACATTTATACTGGTGATGATGATGAGTAGATATGAGTATATATCAGAGACACATTCTGTTTTGTTTCCATTTTACACAGTGTCCCAACTCTGCATCCTCCTTATCACAGTGTTGTTTCTGACCAATTCTTTTTCATTTTATCTCTCCACACACTGCGTTCTAATAAAGGTGACAGACTATTCGTCCTCCAGTGAAGATTCAGAGAGCAGCGATGAGGACGGGGAGACGGTGGGGCACGATGGGACCGTTGCAGTCAGCGACATCCCCCGCATCATGTAAGTTGTCCCCTCTGTCTTTGTTTTTCCCTCTCGCCGTGTTTTTTCAAGCCGGACTTGTCAGCGTTCGTTTGCGTTGAGATATGCATGTCTTTGGAATATGTGCCATGCCAGGAGCTTGTCAGTATAGTTTTCGGAGAATTGTTTTGTAAATAATCGTGTGTATGTGTGTGTGTGTGTGTTTTTGTGTGTGTGTGCTGCAGGCCTGCAGTGCAGAGCAGCGGTGAGTCGTATGGAGGGCTGACAGAGGACTCTCTTGGAGAAGCCTATAATAGCTCCAAGGAAGGCACTCTGGTGATGAGAGAGGTGATGAATGTGCACACACACACACACAGCAGAGAAAATACTGTGTTTGTTTATTTTCTACTATCAAACTGGGCTCATTTTGCTTCTTTATGGCCACTTTATCGTCTTTTACTTCTATTGTTCTCACTTTCCTGTAAACTCTCAACATTATATCTCCCCTTTTTTTTGTTTCTTAACTCTTTTATCTCTTTTTTTTTCTGTTTCTCAGGCAGAGGAGAGGAGGAGAGGTGGTCACACTGAGAGTAATGGGTTCGGGAATCACAGCAACCACGGTAATCTCCCTGACCTGGTGCAGCAGAGCAACTCTCCCTCAGCCACACCCACCACAGCCCTGCAGGAACTGGGCGACATGGCCGAGGTCAGACACACACACACACACACACACGCACACACATACACACACTGCTGTAAATAGGGTAATTAACATGAAGTTAAAATTAATGCAGTAAAGCTTTTTATGTCCTGATGTTAAACGCATCCAGCACTTGTCAGATAAAAGTCCTTTTTTTTACACATAAATGCAAAATATATTTGTATCTGTTGATTAATTACTAAATTACTCACTGTCTTCTCTCATACAGTTTGGTGTGGGCGGGTCCAAAGCGTCCTTCACCCCGTTTGTTGATCCACGTGTCTATCAAACCTCCCCAAGCGAGAACGACGATGAGAACTCAGCAGCAGGTAAAGCAAAGCATAGAAAAGCTTTAGTCCTATTTTTTAGATATTCAACCTTATCTCTTTTATAGTCAAAAGATAAGATAAACCTTATTGATCCCACATCAGGGAAATTCAAAGTCACAAATCAGAGACGAGAAAAAGTGATAAGTAAAATCAGGCTAGATAAAAACTAAGATAGAAATAAAAAGAACATTATATGCACTATATACACATTCACTTATACAGATATGACCATGATAATTGTGATGATTATGTTCAGTGAAGTGAAGGATGTCATTAGTGAAACAAACAAATCACTTACATCTTCCTCTGTTTCTCCATCTTCATTTTCTTCTGTGGTCTCCCAGCCATGTTTGCTAATGAGCTGCTGAGGCAGGAGCAGGCCAGACTAAACGAAGCCAGAAAGATCTCCGTGGTGAACGTCAACCCGACCAACATCAGACCCCACAGTGACACACCAGAGATCCGCAAATACAAGAAACGCTTCAACTCCGAGATCCTCTGTGCTGCGCTCTGGGGTAAGAGGGAACATCCTTCATCCTCCTCACAACAAAAGAAAACCTTCGCCATCTCTTGTTCATCTTTCTAACTCCTGTGTGTATGTTTAGGTGTGAACCTGTTGGTGGGGACAGAGAATGGTCTAATGCTGCTCGACCGAAGTGGACAAGGAAAAGTCTATAACCTGATCACCAGAAGGCGCTTCTTACAGATGGACGTGCTGGAGGGGCTCAACGTGCTGGTCACCATATCTGGTAGGTCTAACACAAGCACACAAGAGCATCCTCATCCTCTACCTTCTCCAGTGTATCTGAAATCATACCTTTTGCAACCTACATCTCCTGTTAAGGAAGGTCCTGATGACGTGAAGTACACATTGATAGTCAGATGGCTTTATTCTCTCACGTTCAAATAAGCTTGCTATGCAAAAAGTAAAACACAAAAATAGACAAGAATAAATATTATGTGTATCCTTACGTGTTTGGTAAGTAATTGCAAGACTAGTAATGAAAGCAAACTGGTCATAAATAGAGGAGGCTTCTTCCATTGTGTGCTGTTTACAGCTGAGTAGGTTTCAAAAATATTTGGGGATTTTATCATTTCATTTCCGTAAATTTGATCTCGTTCCTCATTCTCTCTTTGTCTCTCCTCTCTCAGGGAAAAAGAATAAATTACGTGTCTACTACCTGTCCTGGCTGAGGAACAGAATATTACACAACGACCCGGAAGTGGAGAAGAAGCAGGGTTGGATTACAGTTGGGGAGCTGGAGGGCTGTGTGCATTATAAAGTTGGTAAGGATCCAGATCATGAATGAACCAAATACTGCCACAGTATAAACTCAAACAAGCAAACCATTGAGAAGAAAAATACCAAACAGCAGATTGTAAAATTTTAGAATAAGGTGGCTTCGGAAACTGTTTTTAATTGTTTAATTTTACTTTTGCCACCAGTTACTCAGCTTTGGCACAAGTCAGATTGCTTCATGCTTTTGAGGGAAGTTGCTGTACATTAATAACATAACACACATCTTTGTCCTGTTTCCAGTGAAATATGAGAGGATTAAGTTCCTGGTGATTGCTCTGAAGAACTCTGTGGAAATCTATGCCTGGGCTCCCAAACCTTACCACAAGTTCATGGCCTTTAAGGTGTGGAAGCACAAACATGCTCATACTTCACATGTATCGTACAGGTCATCTTTTTCAGCATATATCAAGATTTTCATCCCTCACTATTCCTTTTATTCTGTCATCACCGTCTGTCCCTGAACATTTTTCCTTCTCTTCCTGCTTTACTTCTGTTTCTCTGTCGCTCTCTTTCAGTCATTCACTGAGCTGCAGCACCGTCCCCAGCTGGTTGACCTCACAGTGGAGGAAGGCCAGAGGTTAAAGGTCATCTATGGCTCCAGCGTGGGCTTCCATGTCATCGACGTGGACTCGGGCAACCCTTACGACATCTACATCCCCTCACATGTGAGTGCAGGGCTGAGTGTGTATCTCCTATCCATAAACATGTTTTCTGAATACGACTCTCTCACCTCTAAGGACTTTGACACGCATGATGTGAGGCAACAATAAAGAAGGATATTTTTTCAGTCCCTCTCACCCACTTCTTTCTGCTTTACCCCCTCCTGTGCCAAGGTCACATGGTCTCACGAGGATTGGCTTCAAGGAATACGATGACTTTTTCTTGACAAATTACCTCTTTGATTGATTTACTGTTGTGCAAGTGAAAGATTGATGGATGCTTTCCCTCTTTTATCAGATACTTTCTTAGTTTGCTAACTATGATGCATTGGCCTTCGACCATCTGTGTTGAGTACACAGATGCAGCTCAAATTACTGAAGTACTCTTATTATAGTACATTAAGAAGTACTAGCTGTTACCAAATTTCCTGTTGCAACAAAGGTCATCCAAAGAGCATTATTGTTGTTGATATTGTTCTTTAAGCATGCTGCTTTTCCCCATGGCAGCATGCAGTCAGTTATAAACAGGTGTGGAAGAAGTACTCAAATCTTTTACTTAAGTAAAAGTAGCAATACCAAGATGCAGAAATACATACTAGAAAGTCATGCATTCAAAATTTTAGTTAAGTGAAAACACAAAAGTATTTGCACCAAAATATACAAATTACAAAAAGTGAAAAATTATGCAGAATAGCCCATTTTAGAATATTTCACATTATATGACTGGATTATAATTAGTGATGTATTAATGTGCAAATCACTTTAATGTTGCAGCTGTTAAAGGAGGGGCTAACTTTAATGACTGGTGGATTGTGAATTTCCCCCGGGATCAATAATATCTTAACCTATAATAATAAATCATAATTTCAATAAATACCGAATGCTTGAGTAAATGTACTTAGTTACTTTCCACCGCTGGTTATAAATTCCAGTCGCAGTCTGTCATGGAAGCGAGGTTCACCATCAGTAGTTGTCTGTTTGCGTGCTTGAATGCAGATCAGTTTTGATACTTGCATGCAGATTAGTTTGTTCCGTGGTGGCTTCACTAATCGCATGCTTTTACTCAAATCAAGTTCAAACACAGTTCAGCCAAACTCTTGATTTAGTGGCAATGTTTCAGTAAATATAAACCACATCTGAAAACAGATGTGAGGACACGCGATTGTAGCCTGTGTTCAATTTGATGACCCAGAGCGGTTGAGGTGATGAAGACTTCTTATTAAAGAATATATATTTTTGCCTTTAATCCATCTTCCTCTCTCTCTCCTTCCCTACCAACTTCTCTTCCAGTGTGCCAAACAGATGAAGGTGACATCCTGCCATTCACCCTTTAGACTAGATCAATAGATCTTTAGTAACACCCCATAGTGGATGCACAGAAGTACTACATGTGTCTGTGTGCAGTACACTTCATTAGAGTAGAGATTAATGGACAATTTAGCTAGAAATTGGTTTGCATGAATAAATTCATCTTACCCACAGGAGACACCACAAGGTCCTGAGATGATGTTTGGTCGTGCTGGAACACAAAACTGCAGAATTTAAGCCACATATCTATTAGAATAATTCGCTTTATGTTCATTTAAATTGCAGTTTAATTAAATACATTGATGTTTATCACACACCTGACAATATTCCAAAAACTGCTCTTGACTCTCGCCAACCAACAACACCACAGTAGAATGTGCTCATAGTGAAACAGACAATTGCTTCCTTAATGTGGTAAAAAGTGTGGCAACAAGTGCACGTCATTTTACAGGGTCCTTGTGCAAAAGTTTCTCATGGGTTAAGATGAGTTTATTCATCACTTCATCACTCACTTGTTCCACTGATACGATCCCTTGTTGTGCTCCTGAAGTGTAGTTTTGAGTCCCACCTCAGCAGAGCCTGCTGGCACAGATAACGGGGTCGGTCTCTGGGCTACACTCCACCGGGCTACGAGCTACGTCTGTGTGTGTTACCGTTCCCGACTCTTCTGATGTTTGTTTTTATTAATGAAGGTCAGAGAAAGGTGCTATAGTTTGACAACTCACTTGTTATACAGAACAAGGCTTCTCAGACAACAAGCCAAAGTCTGAACCTTTTGATGCACCCATGCTCCTGATATTTGGCAGCCTTGTCAATGTCCACAAACTTGCTCTTTAGAGGATTACAGAATGAAGGCTGGTCCAAAAAAAAATTTGCCAAAGAGCCAGCCAAATTCTGTTGCATTAAATTCCCATGATGAAACCTCTGTAATATTTTAATCTAATGTGTTACGATTAAATTTGACAGATTTAATTAAAGCCTCTGAAATGTTTTACGTGTGTGTGTGTCTGTAATAGATCCAGAGCCAGGTGACGCCCCACGCCATCGTGGTGCTGCCGAAGACTGATGGGATGGAGATGCTGCTGTGTTACGAGGACGAGGGCGTCTACGTCAACACCTACGGTCGAATCACCAAGGACGTGGTGCTACAGTGGGGAGAGATGCCTACCTCTGTTGGTACGTCCCACCCACATGTGTATTTATGCGTGTTTGGTTGATTTAAATTGGTTTTCTTATCAACACTGGAGTCATTAAAACATCACAGAGAAACACACAGCTCAATCAGCAAACTTGAAATTAAGAGGTTTAAATATCTACAGTGATATATGCTCGTATCCATTTCAGCGCCCGTGCGTGTCTGTTGCAATGCAGATCAGAAGTCTTGTAACTGAACTGAGCTGATGGGGGTTCATTTAAGGTTTAATTGCATTCAAACATCAGTTTATAATATCTGCCTTCACAGGGAGGCTTTCAGAACAAGAAGGAACAAGAAAGAGGAGGGAGAGGGAAGCGAGGGGAAAAGTTTGAGGTGGAAAATGCATATTGACGATCACAAGTAAATGTAAAAGGCAAAATGATGGCAAAAGATTGAGAAGGCAAACAAGAGCTCAAGAGTCCAGCAAAGGATGTATATTGTATGTATGAAAGCTGTTTGAGTAGAAAATGTGACTTTATTTCTTGCATTTTACTGCCCCCATGTGGCAGCCAGGGGCATCACACCTTTAAAGCAACAACTCTTTAGTTCAAATCTGGACTTGTCTTTTCTCTTTTCCAGCCTATATCCATTCTAATCAGATCATGGGCTGGGGTGAGAAAGCCATAGAGATCCGCTCTGTGGAGACAGGTCATCTGGATGGAGTCTTTATGCACAAGAGAGCCCAGAGACTCAAATTCCTTTGTGAGCGCAACGACAAGGTAAAAAGACACAGGTGGATTGTGTGCTGTTTGATTCTCAGTCATTCTTATCTGTCTGTCTATTTGGAAATAGTTGAAGTAGCATCACATAATAATTGGGAAACTACTACTACTACTACTACTAAAAACACATGCATGCTGATTGTGAGCATGAAGTTTGGTATGATTTGCATAGGAAGGCAAACTTTTAAGTCTATGTCAGGTGACACATTTTAAAATTCAGATAAGCGTATATGGATAATGTCCATTACATTTTTGTTATACCAATTCAAATGTGAACAGATGTGCACACAGAAACAAGCATTTAAATCAAAATTAATGCTTTAAATGCATAAAGAGTTTATTTATATCCACAGTTTGTAAAACACCTACACTTCACTTATACATTGCATGCGTGAACATAATAACTTTAATTGACTATAAATGCTATAATTAACTTACAAAAATAACATTTCAGAAAAAAAAATAATTGAGTTACTGTCCTACCATAATATTTGTGACCTGTATTTATTGAGAAATGATTAGAAATGAGAAGTGAAAATCTTTGTCATATTCTCTCTGTAGGTATTCTTCGCTTCGGTGCGATCGGGAGGAAGCAGCCAGGTCTTCTTCATGACCCTCAACAGAAACTCTATGATGAACTGGTGATGGCTCCTCCCGCGGTCCACTCTGCCTCACTCTCCCATTGGCCAGCCCGGAGAGCCGCCTGGGCCCACGACAGATCTCACAGACGAACCCGATTGACCAAGAGGCCACGAGTGAACTCTTTTTAACACCCGAGAGACTAAAACGGTGTAGAAAAAAAAAAAAAGTTATCGTAGAGAAAAACAACAAAGACCTGTTCTAAATAAAGAGATGTGTTACCCTAGATTATGTCGGGTCATGCAGAAGCCATCGTTACTCAACTGACTGGCAAACTGGTGCCACTGACTTTCCAAATATTCCTACTTTCTCTGTCTTTGTCTGTGACTCTTTCCCCTTTATGTCTGTCTCTTCTCTCCAAATGGACCAGTGCATTCAAGTGTACATCGACTGTAGAAATACACTTTGCCTCATTCTGTCTCTCTTGTCCCTTTTCTTCTTAATCCTCTGCGCCCTCCCTCCTCTTTGGTAGATCTAGTCGTCATTTTTTTAATCCTTTGACACCCGTGTCTTCCATTTTCCTCACTTCCTATCTGCCATGTGTGGGCTCATACCCAGCAGAACTACACCTCAGAGGCTGGAGAATAAGATTTGATATCAATTTAAATAAATACTTCCGAATATGACAGTGCAAGGGGGGGGGGGCAGCTGAGGGATGACAAATCTATTCTGGATGTCGGCGGTGAAAGCGGACAGCCTGATTGATTTTCTTTCTCCTCTGTCACTCCCCTCCTCCTCCTCCTCCTCCTCCACTTCCTCCTCCCGCCATCTTTTCCGGGCTCTCTGTAAACTGAATTGTGATTTAATGTTCGATCGCGTCTCTCTGATAGAGATGCGGCGAGACTCTGCTGTCATAGGCGGGTTGTAACAGTATGCAACGATGATGTCTGTGTCCCTTTAAAATGAAATCACTGGTCCATTCTGTCCCCCTCTTTTCTCCCGCCTCCTGTCACCCGCCATCATCATCACACTCATCTCCCTGTTTTCACTCTTTCTGTCTTTAAACTCTGAAGGTGCTGCATCAGATATACTGTAATATTAAATGAACAATGAGAGCGTCATTCTGTTCATTCTGTTTATTTCTCTTCTTTTCTTTTTTTCTGTGGCTGAGTCAGTCAGTCTCCGAAGCTTGACGAAATGTACAGCACATCTGTGTCTCTGAGAGAGTGTGTTAGTGCGTGTGTGTGTGTGTGTGTGTTTGAAATGAGTCCCATTGAAATCAAGTTTGAATCAAAGTGGGATTTCGAAAAATCAATGTCCAGAAAAAATAATTCAGTCTCTGTGTGTGAACTTTTACCTTAATGCGATCAAAGCAACATTGAGTGTGTTTACATGCAGATTTATGATATTATCTTCTTAGTATGGAGTTTATGAGTTGGTGTATTTGAACACCAAGCATTTAAAAATAGGCAATATTAGCGGTTAATTTTTTTGGAGTATGTTTCTGTTTCCTTTAACACAGTAGTGTTTGGGCTATTCATGAGCGCGGCCACGTCGCTGCAGGGAACATGAATATGCATATAAACAGTTTATCCTGGCTGAAACCTCGACAGGATACGAGCTACTATCCCGAATACTGTGTGCATGTGAAAGCACTCATTGTTGAAAGCTGTGGTGTCCTTTTTGAATCATGCTCCCTGTTTGGTTCTTCTGATTTTGGCTCCTACCTGTTTGTACAGTGCCTAGCATGATGTAAGCAAAACAAAAACGGAGGCCAAAAGATTATCGCTCACGTTATGATTAATAATTTTATTGCCTATTTGGTTACTTTACACCGTTTTTCTTTTTGTGTTATTATCTAACTTTAACACATTGCTGATGTTATTTGTCTCTTCTAATGGAGATGCGCATTAACAAACTTGATTTATTCTTTGAAAGGAGTAACCTGATACAGTCTGATAAAACCCTGCCATTTCTTTATGAAGATTTAATACAGCTCAATCATTAATGCAAACTGTATTGAATTTATAACACTATTGAGGGTGGACTAGTTCATGCATACATCCCTGTTGGAGAGCACTGTAATGCAGATTAGTGTTTTTCTGGTGGATATATTGCAAGGTTGGCAGTTTGTTGTAGCCTATTAGCAAATGTAAGGTGACACAAAAAACTCATTCCCCACTGATGCAATGATCATTTGAAGTTTCTTTCTGAATAATTATCCTCAGTTCCATTTTTACACATCCACACAGTAGCTGTTCCCGTGCAGCTGTGAGTTCACTGGTCTCTGTTAGGGGGAGCAGGCTAGCGTTTTAGCAATAAAGAGCCGAGCTGAAGAAACCACTGTCTTCCCTGTGTGTGCACGCATGCATCTGTGTGTATGATTAACGAGCAAGCGTGAATGGGGCATTATTACGATGTTTGTCCGTCATGGAATTCACTCTTCCCGTTGGAAAACGCTGATGGTCATTACACTGAGGACTCTCCTTTCAAAGACGAAACCACTGTATTCTCTTTTCTCTGTTTATTTCTTGTTTTCTTTATTTTGAAAGAGCATTACTAATGTCCTGTTTTGGGATTTATTTGTTTTGTAAAAGAGAAGCTGTAAGAGAGAAATAAATGAAACTAGAGCATTACGCTTCTGTAGTCGTGTGTGTTTTTTTGTGGATGTGCTTGTGAGGGACCATGTCTATTTTGCAAGTGAGCACGTGTCAGCTTCGACCCTCAGACTTTGTCCTCAAGTATATCATTAACTGCAAGTGTCTGTGTGTGTGTGTGTGTGTGTGTGTGTGAGAGAGAGAGAGAGAGAGGATAGGGTCCAAATGTCATTAATGCTATCAAAGAACAGACAACTTTGAATCTGAGCCTGAATTCATTTTGCATTTCATTATTAATTGCAATGTAGAGAATATCATTGTCCATAATCTTCCATTCTGAAACACCACACAAAATCAGTGTAGATTCAAGACTGTCTCACTGTTTGGTTCATGGTGAAGATCATTTTATTGCTTCCCTCTATAGTAATCTGTGAGTTTAAGTATAAAGGATAAAAATACCGCTGTTCATAATTGTGAAGTTCTGTCATTACTGTAAATGTGTGTCTGTTTCTGTGTGTGTGTGTGTGTGCAGTCCATTAGTGAGTGGACACAGCGTGATTAGGCATGCAATGTCCATTGATCATTACCAGCCTCCTGGCTGACACTCTGGACTCATCATGGAGTCGGGGAAGGTAAGATAATTCTCAACGGGCACTTTCTTTACATGTATATCATAAAATAGTTGTACATTATCTTGAGCAATATTTGCAAATTGTTGGAAAAGGCTTTTTACTATATTGTTTTATAGGTTTAGGCACTGGGATCGTTGTATTTTCCGCTCTGACCTGAAGAAATAACCTGCTTTGCATTCAGCAGTGTTCTGTCTTGCTCAGATTGCCATGAGTTCAATTCTGATGTGTCTGATGCAACAAGATATCAGTTCAAAATGAATTATAGCACATGCAAAATGTTTCATGTAAGCTTTCTTATGTAGCTTCTGTCTGTAAGCAATTCTTATGATTGTCAGAAATAAATTCATCAATCATGTGCATAGTCTTTTTTCTGCATTTCTATGTGCACTTTTGTTTGTGACTGTACAGCCGAGTGACTGTTTACAGACTTCTTGCTTGTGTGCATGTGAATGTTAAATTGTGTGTTTGTTCATGCATTGGTGCGAGTGTGTGTGTGAATATCTTATCTGAGAGATTACCTTTCACTCCTGCAGCAGCTAACAGGGACGTTGGCCTTGGCTGTGTTCACAGCAGTTCTCGGGTCCCTGCAGTATGGCTACAGCCTTGGAGTCATCAACGCGCCCCAGAAGGTAGGCTCCAGTTTAACGTGGGCTTCACTCCCTTACTGGGCCATTTAATTGAAGTCAGCCAGTCCGAATAAGCTTTCTCCACCCTGTGGTCAGTCCCCCAAAGAAAGACAAGTGTAAGTTGTCTGCAGCACCGGAGATGTAAATAAGAGAGACTTTTCTGTGTGTCTACATAAACAAGTTTCCGCCTGACGTTTTCCAATTTTTTTGTGAAGCCATCCGAGAATTGTTTAATCAGAGGCTTTGCAAGCTGTCTGAAATTCTCTGGTCTGTAATGAATCATGTTTGATGCTTTGAAAAGTTGAGATCTTGTTGGGCCTTAATTCTTTTCATTTGATATAGCTTTGGTTTTCCTCCAACATTCGGAACTGTGTGTGAGGATGACCCTGTCATTACTGTTATATAGGCTGTATTGCTTGGATTTCGAGACACACCCTGGACTTTCTCCGATCTTACCTTGATGTTCTTCCGGCTCCAGATGTCCTTGCTGATAAAGTTGCCTAAATAAGTGCAGTACACAAAATCGAATGACTCACCATTTATTCAAACAAGTGCTGCAGTTGGATCAATGTACACCACCTGAGTTTTGGGGGTGTTGATGTTGAGACTAGTTTTCTTGGCAAATGTGTCTCTTTTTATGTTGTGGTAGTTAGTGGCACGGATGGCTAGCTAGTCCAAATCCAAAGCTAAGTAGATGCAGAATCCTGCTGTGTTCAACCATATAGGTCAAGAGGTCATAGGGTAAAGACTGTTCCTCCTGATTGATGGAGCCTATGTGTTTCAGTGTGCAGGATGATTGTACCTCTTGATGATCCGTAAACATGTCATGTGTCACAGGTCATTGAAAAGCATTACGGGCGGTCCCTGGGGGTGTGGTCAGAGAGGGCCGCCGTCCTGTCAGAAAACAGCACGGATGAAGACGAGTTCTCGGAGGCGGGAAAACACCCTGCCGTGGTCATGTATTGGTCATTGTCAGTGGCGATCTTCTCCATCGGAGGCATGTTGTCCTCCTTCCTGGTGGGATGTGTGGGAGACCTGAGAGGGAGGTGAGGAAGGAAGGATAAAATAATAAGGATGCAATATGGCAAGAATGGAATAACGCCATGGTCCTGTCTGTATGTCCCTCTGAAATCTGTCTGTGTTGCAGGGTAAAGGGCATGTTAATGGTCAATATTCTGGCTGTAGTTGCTGGACTGCTGATGGGTCTTTGCAGGATGTGGAAACCTCACATCATGGTCATCGCCGGCCGAGCTGTTATGGGCTTTTACTGTGGTACACTAAAGCATGCATTATAACTTTCAATTTCACTTAATTTGATTGGAAACACAACTCTTAAGGGTAATATAATGTAGAAGAGGCAAGTTATCCTCATTTAGTAATGTTCCCCTTCATGATCATAAAGAGAAAATTAACAAGGCTTCCTGAATTGCTTTCCTATATCCTCATATATCTAACAGCGAATGTTGGTTTAAAGTCAGTTAGCTCAAGATGTGTGCGCGTGTTTCAGGGTTGGCATCTGGGCTGGTGCCTATGTACATTGGAGAGATTTCACCCAAGGCTTACAGAGGGGCTCTGGGAACATTACACCAGCTGGCTATTGTCACTGGCATCCTAATAAGCCAGGTGAGGTGAACACACACACACACACACACACACACATGCACAGTGGCCTCTTTGCTTGTTATATATATATAACCTAAACTCTATATATTTGTGTGTGGGTGTAGGTAATAGGCTTGGACTTCATACTTGGTAATGATGATATGTGGCCCTTGTTGCTCGCTCTGTCTGGAGCTCCGGCAATATTACAATCCTGTCTGCTGCCTCTGTGCCCCGAGAGCCCTCGGTACCTTTACATCTTACTGGGAAAAGAGCAAGAGGCTCGAAAAAGTGAGGATTACACAGTAACTCTCTCTGTCATCCCATTTCTTTTTTAGTGACCTCTTATCCAAACACTATATGCTCAACAAAGTATACGGGTTACACAAGATACTTTGAAGCAGTAGTTCAGTAATTTGGGAAATAAACTTATTTAACTTTCATGCACAGATTGCTGCTGGCTGTAGCTTCACGTTTGCTGTACAGACATGAGAGTGATATTGATCTGACTCTCAGAAAACTAACCAAGAAAGCATATGAAAGTATTTCCTAAAATGCAGAACTATTGATTTTGTAAACGTAAAAAATTTTAAACTATGCTTTTACTTGTAATGGAGCATTTTTACATTATGATGTAAAAATAATTATGATGTTGCAGGTCTGCTTCGTCTAAAGGGGGCGTATAATCCGACTCCTGATCTGGAAGAGATGAGGAGAGAGAAAGAGGAGGCAGACAAGGAGCCCAGGATCTCTGTCCTCTCTCTGGTAGGTCTCTGTACAGGAAGAGGGCCACTTGAGACATATTGTCACAACTACATAAATATCATCTCTTGTGAATTTTACCTGAAAAGAAGAAGGAGAAGAAAATGAATGATTTTTGGGTTTAAATCAACAGATCAACTTGCTAGGACACTAGAACATGACATTTGTAATCAGGGCGTACAGAGACACTCTCAACCTTCCAAATTAATCAGCAACCAAAGTACACTGATGATCTCATCCACGTCTCAGCCAAGTTAAAGCTCAAACCAGGACCTCAACAGCAAGGCCAACTGAGGCAGGATCAGGACTTGGTTATAGTAAGAGCTCTTAATAAGGCGCAGCAACTAGAATTTCTGATGAAGACATGCTTTATGTCGAAACATTAGTTGCAGCACCTTATTAAAAGCTCCAGATCTCAGATCGTGCCTCAATATATAACACGTTTAGTTTTAAAGATTATTGAATTAATGGGAAACACACTTTTTGCTACTTTGAAAAGGAAGGGTTAAAAATCGTGAAACTAAAGATTTTTTCAGGAGGAAAACATGTTAAAATACTTGTTTAATACATAAGACAGTGAAACAAACATAAGGTTGTCTGTCACACTCCAGTAGTTTAAAAGCAAGCAGAAGGACAGGGAATATACTCAACATCTGGCCATAAGTTAAACAAAGACTTATGTGCATTCTAGTTGTGTGCATCAGAAAACCATTGCAGTGACAAACGCTTTCCTGTCCTGTATTCTCTCCGAGATCCGCTCCTCTGTGTACAGACAGCAGCTGGTCGTCGCCCTCATGATGCACCTCTCCCAGCAGTTTTCTGGAATCAATGCGGTGAGCGGCAAATCAGTTTCCACTCTGCCTTTTTTCCCGTCTCTCATTCGGTTTGCTGAAAGTTAAACTAAAATTACAGTGACTCTGATGTCATGATTAGATGACAGGAAATTCATAGCTTCATTTTTAGGGCTTACTGTATGTGCACATCAGCAGTAACTGCGTCTAAAAAATGGCTAAATGTTTCACGTCATTAAAAGAAAGCTAGAGATTTTTTTGTTTATGTGCAGGAAAATGTATTTCACAGATAATCTACATTGCTCTGTTGTAGGACTGTTAAATATCTTCCACTCTCCATAAGCAAACACGAAAAAACGTACCTATATATTTTTCTATCTATACTTGTTTTGTCTTGAAGATCTTCTATTACTCTACGGCTATCTTCACTCGGGCTGGTGTCGGTCAGCCAGTCTACGCCACCATAGGAGTTGGGGCCATCAACACAGTGTTCACTCTGGTGTCTGTGAGTGGCTGCATTTGTGTGCATACAGATTCAAAACACACAGACACACGCACACACATGTGGACACTAAACAGAGAGTGCAGACTTTTGTTTGCCTATTAAAAGTGTCCTGTGTGCTCCAGGTTGCGCTGGTGGACAAGGCCGGCAGACGCACCCTGACTCTGGTCGGTCTGGTCGGGATGTGCGGCTGTGCAGTTGCCATGACTGTGGGCCTCAAATTCCAGGTTTGTTCAATCAGGTGTCAGAGTTTTAGATCAGCAACTTGAACTTCTGTCTATCTATGAGACTCTCTGGCCTGCAATGGTTTCCGTTGTTCTTTACCATCTATATTAACTCAGGGACAGACATGTTTAGCAGCTGTGCTCTTTCTAAATGCTGTGTTGCTCTCACCATATCATCTGTGCATCACATATTTAATATAAATAATCAATATGAGCATGAAAGTTCATGACCTCAGTTTGCCCCCCAAAAAGTCTTAATTCAAGCTTTCAACATTCAGCTGGAGTTTGCTCAGTTGTCCTTGACCACAGACTTCTTTGTTTTTCTGAGCAGCTTTTGTACTTATGCATGCTATGGTGGAGAACTCCTGTAAAAGGTCAGAAGTATAACTTAAATTAGGATTGCTATGCACTTGAGACTCGGAAAACTGTATTATGAACAGAGGCGAAAGTGTTTAATATCGTTTAGGAAAATCTTAATTTCATATTTGTTACATTTCGTGGTAATAAAACAAATGGGACAATGTGGGGAAAAGAGACAAAGAAAATTTGGCAGTTCAGTTTTGCAAAGAGTTAGTATTTATTAAAGCTTGTGATGCACCCACACAAAAACAAGACACAGAGACAAGCACCAAGCTCTTTCTCAGGCTGCATTTGATCATTTTGAGTAATCAAGAAACTACCCTGAACTAAACTGTTTGTCTTGACCGATGTGCTCTCCCCTCCAGACTGAATACTCGTGGATGAGCTATGTCAGCATGTCAGCCATCTTCCTCTTCGTGAGTTTCTTTGAGGTTGGTCCCGGTCCCATCCCTTGGTTCATAGTTGCTGAGCTGTTCAGCCAGGGACCTCGACCTGCGGCCATCGCTCTCGCCGGCTGCTGCAACTGGACCAGCAACTTCATCATAGGCATGACCTTTCCTTATATACAGGTGAGCAGATCTAAAACTTAAACTTGTGCAACACATGCTTGTCTTTGCTTCATTCACACAAAATCAGATACACTGTCCCTCCTGACTATCTCTCTTTTTATTTTTTATCTTTCCAGGCTTGGTTGGATAGTTACGTGTTCATCCTGTTCGCTGTGCTGCTTTTTGGCTTCACTGTGTTTATTTATCTCCGGGTCCCTGAGACCAAGGGCAAAACATTTGAGGAGATTGCCGCTGTCTTCCAGAAGGGACGGAAAAGGTTGGAACAGAGCCCCAACGATGCCACTGAACTGCAGCAGCTCAAAACGTCCACAGATGCTTGAAACAACGACTGTGTGTTTGTGCCAGTTTGTGTGTGAAAAGGTCTGTCCATCTTTCAGTATTCCAAATGTCAAGTCTTTGTGTACATTCGTCTTTGTAGTATTGCATGTCCTTGTATGCAGAAACCATGGCTTACAGGTGACTTTTCCGTTATATGAAGTGGTGTTTACATGTGATCGATTTTGTCTTCAGGCAGGTTTATTGGCCCCAGCAGGCAGATGTTTTCAGCAAATAAGCTTTCAAAACCCAATGTCGATACAACATAGCACCAAACGTCAGACAGACAACGAATAGCTGGGGAATATAGGGAGCATTTAAAGAGTCAGGTATTACTCTGAGGAGAAAGTGGAGACTGAGGCCAAAAACACAACTTTATTGTCATTTTACTTGAATGTTTAACCTTCACTGTGCAGAACGATGTATGTATGTTTGACAATGGCAGGTTGTTTTCACATTGATCTGCTGGAGGGGCAAAGTTGCACACCTTAAATCTGAGTTTAAAGCATCAATGCACAATCATTACAACTAATTTAAAAGCCAGTCGTGGTCCAATATTTAACTTACAGGAGTGCGATGTGGAAACTTGAAACCTCCAGTGCAGATTCACTGATTCAATGAGGGAGAAACACTTGATGTAATTTTAATCATTTTAATGAAATAGGCGACACAAATTATTTGAAGCGCAGTATTTTCATGCGCCTCATTAAATGTCTGGAGGGGATCTTTAAGATTGCTCTCTTTTAGGGAACCAATGTGGCAGATCATGTAGCAGACAGGAGGTGATTGATGTTTAACCGATACCGGAGGAAATTTACTCTTTCAGACAGATCTGTTTACCCAAAGACTCAGGCCCCCTTACACGGCCCCCAGCATCACTACAGAACCAATTTAACACCATTTAAGTAAAGGCCTTAGTTTTGCTCTGACCCAAACAGTCACACCTGGAAACACAGGAAACTCACAGTACCTTCATCTTCAACAGTCAAAACCAGAACTGTTTAAAAGGGGTACAGTATTTTGCATCATAGTTGTCTTGTACACATTTTTCATTACAAGTGCTACAGAGACAATATGATGCCATAAAAAACAAAATCTCTGTTACATTTACATTTTCTGTCTTTCTCCTGCAGTTATCACAGCTTCTCTTTTTCTGTTCTGATGGCGTGTACAAAAAGACAAAAATGGACTTTGTAAATGACAACGAGCCGCCGTCTATGTGTTAAGAAAAAAGAAAAAATGAATTAAAATCACATGATGAATTTAACAAGTATCTTATGTCATATTTCATCGATAGTGAAGACATTATGAAAAGCTAGAAATGTTTGTCCCTATTAATAAATTTGTCGTCACATTTGTAGTATTTATTCACACGAGCAGTGGAAGAAGTATTCAGATCCTTATGGAAACACTGTAAAAATATCTGCTTGAAGACTGGCCCCTTTTATAGTGTTATATTATTATATATTTATATTACTGGGTTATTATTATTGATGAGTGGATTCTTATCATGAATGTATTAAAATCCATAAT
The DNA here is from genome assembly GCA_025331565.1 of Holacanthus passer. NCBI lineage: Eukaryota > Metazoa > Chordata > Actinopteri > Pomacanthidae > Holacanthus > Holacanthus passer. The sequence goes on from JAFREQ010000143.1 coordinate 449,691, forward strand.
GTTCATGTGTTCTCTCGGGGAGGAGTGAGGGTCAACATATCCTGAGAGGGAAACCAATGGAGATCTGACTGCAGACTCTGGCCTGACTGGAGTTGTTGGTCTGACTGGTGATTCAGGGCTGACTGGAGGGGGGGGGATTCATTTGTCTTATTCTAATAATTTCACTAACAGTGTTGCGGTGGTTAGAGTGACACACTCAATCAAGGCTGAATTGAATTGTTTCAATAATTAAAAGAGACATAGACCACAGATCTGTACAGGTGTCTGCTCCTCCTCCTCCCAGCTCCTCCTCCTCCTACTGCACCTCCTGCAGTCATAAAAGCTCTGCGCATGCGCCTGACTTCCTTCTGCGGTGCAGCGACACACAAGGTGAGCTAAACATTTGTGCTTTTAAATAATGTTTTTATAATGGAAATAATGTGAAGCAGCCCGTTGTTTACTGTGTCCTTATCTAATGTGTAATAATTTCTAATCGTTTATCGTCTCTATCACGTTCTTTAATCAGTAACTTCTACGCAGTAAGACGGTTAAAGAAGTAATGGGTGTTGGTCGAGCTAGCATGCTAACTTAGCTAACGATGACAGAAAATCTACAGCTAGCTTCATGTTTTGAGCTAACTTGCCGTGCAAAGAGCTGTGACATGGTATTTACATGATAGTTAATGGTCTTCACTAGCTTTCTAACTCAAGCTAACTCTACGCAACATGGCGCACAAGTAAATTCAACACGTTAGCAATTGATGTTAGCTGTTAGCTTAGCTTGGATAATTGTAACGTTATACAAGTATGAATAGCAAATGAATGAATGTTGAATCAGGAATTAGCAACTTTAATGTCAAACAAGGAAGTTGATGTCTTCCTCTATGGTTTCAGTTTATTAGTTTTAAAAGCACTTATGGACAAAACACTGTCCACTTCCTTATAGGACAAAAAGATTTATTCATTGATTGATGGCCATTTAAACAAAGCTTCTGTATATTTCTGACAGCTGTTTCAGAGCTGGTCTTGGTTGTATTCCTGCTATTTGAATTCTGTCCAAATCTGTGACAACAAAAATCTGATCATACCATGTTTTACACTTGTAATAGAGCTTCTTCATACCACACACATACTTTAGAAGTAATACTACTCTCTGTCTCATTTCATGTTTGTTCTTCATTTGCGTGACAGACCGTAGTCCATCATGGCAGATATGGATTTCAACACTGGGGACTCCGGGGCCTCCACAACGTACCCCATGCAATGCTCTGCATTGAGGAAGAATGGCTATGTCATGCTGAAAGGACGTCCCTGTAAGATCGTTGAAATGACTACCTCTAAGACCGGCAAGCATGGGCATGCCAAGGTAAGACCTCCTTGTACGTCCTGTGGAATGCAGAGTTTAAGGCATGTTTGTAATTTTGCCTGAGGTTTCCCTATTTTACAAACACCCCAGTGCTTACTCGAGACTAATCAGTTGTGGTGTTTCCCCAGGTTCACCTTACTGGACTTGACATCTTTACTCAGAAGAAGCTGGAAGATATCTGCCCCTCTACCCATAACATGGATGTCCCGAATGTGACAAGGAAGGACTATCAGGTGGGTTGGCTCTCTTGGTGGGGCTACCGAGGGGTATACAGCATTTTCATCATACTGGATATTGTGCCAGTGGAAACAAGTTGGTACGAGAAGTAATTGTTTCTCTGGCCAGTATAGAGTGTTTCAGCATTTATTTAGACCACCAGTGCATCCATTTCTCATACTGTTTGGAGTTTTATTCAACTTAATCCAAATGAGAGAGTCATGTGAGAATTGCTAACCAGGTGTGCCACATGTTTCATGAGCTGAGCTGTTTCCTCAGTACTTGTGAAAGGATATACAGGTTTTGAACTAGTTGAACAGGTTTTGTCTTGGCTAACACGCTGTCTCTTCCTTCCTGATGGGAGGCCTTTTTTGGGATAGACAAGTAAATGAAGACCACGTTTAGTTTTTTTGGGGGCAGTTTTGTTCAACCTGAATTTGTGCTGTATTGTCTCTAATGTAATGTTTGTAGCAAAAGATTCTTGTAAATCACATTTTTTTCCTGAGAATACTTCTGCCGCACCCACCGTAGTCATGTTCCACAATGGATTAGAGGACAAAATTACTAATCCAAAGTCAGTGTTTTTGTTTGCATTTATCTTGTTGCACGTGTGATGGGTGTTGAAATGTGAACTTGAATGCAGCTGTTGTGTAAAGAAGCATTAATTAGAGCAAAAGTTTCTGCTCTGTTAAAAGGACAACGAACATGTCCCAGTTTTGTGTTGCTGCCACTCTCCTATTAGCTTGATTTTCATTATGTGCATTACTTATTCTAATTGATGCTCTGAATTTTTGTCTGTCCCAGCGGCCAGGTTTAACTCTCGTGAATTTTATGAATCCTCTAGAATGATGGAGTTATTGCTGTGTTGTGGTTCTGCTTTGGAATGGCATTCCTCCCAGGATTAGGTTGACTAGCACTGGTTGTGAAATGTGTCTGTGCTTTTTTTTTTTTTTTTTTTTAAAACAGAATCTTTTTAACGTTTAACTATTTTTGCTCCTGCCTGATGTAGGTAATTGATGTCTCAGATGGTTTCTTGTCCCTGATGGATGACAGCGGAGACACCAGAGAAGACCTTAAAGTGCCAACTGGTGACTTGGGCAGAGAAATCGAGAAGAAGATCACTAATGCAGATGAGTTTATGGTGAGTTTTTGTGTCCCAATAGTGGATAAAAAAAAATCTCCTTACTGGTAGTGGCTAAACTGGAACAACTGTAAATTAGTCATCTTGTCATATGTTGCATTTCCATGTAGTTGTACAGTAAATTTCCTAGACACTTAGAGTCTTAATTAGAACTAGTTAGTCAAAGAAAGTGTTTGTATAATGTTAAAATACGGCCTTTTTGATAATGCTTTTCAAAGTCAAACCTGTTGGCAAGTAATTTAGCAATTCTTGCTAATTGAACAAGTTAGCTATTGAAATTCAGGCAGAATAAAAGGACCATTACTCTTCACAAAAAACAAACTGATGTGAGACAGCTGGTCCCAGATCTTATTTTTCTCTTCCATTTTCAGGTCTCTGTGATGAAGGCTATAGATGAAGAGCATGTAATTGCCATCAAGGCCATGAGTTCTTAAGTAAGTCCAGGACAAGGCTGGAGACTTCGCACTCCTATTCTACATTGTGGCTTTGAAGCCTCACCAAAGCTACTGGCCTTCACCCCACATCTTCACCAGTTTCCCCGCTGGTCAGCTGAAATCCGGGAACTGGACTGGGTCAGCTTCTTCTGCTGTACCTTTGGCTCAGGGCTGATTGGCATTCTCTTCAATCAATGAAGTTCTCCACCCTTCACATCACACATCACAGCTTAACTTTGCTATGGGTATTGATATTATTCCAGGAATTCCTAACAATATTCCAGCAATCCATAAAATTCCTTTTAGAGTATTGGTGATGTGCTTTTTTTCGGTGTGTATTACATTTCTCCTATTGTCCCTTCTTTCTGAATGAAATGTGGAGCTTTTGATTCGGCGGTGAACTTCCATTTTAAGGCCTGTTCACAGATGAGATATTGCACCTTGCCTTCAATCTAAATTGTCCCCTAAAATGTATTATCTTTAAATTTTCTCTCCATCTTCAATCTCCACCAGCTGACTTAACACCTCAAGTAAGCTCCAGTTCTACCTGTTACACAGTTCAGACAACCCAAAAACATACAACTTCATTGATGGCCGGAAGATGCCTTTCTGCCTTTGACAATGAAAACATATGCATTCAGAAGCACTTCTGATTGACAATTAACTTGTATAAACATGCTACAGCAGCTTTGAATTTATGTGATCAGCAACATTTTATTTACTCTCTCGCGGCAAGGTTTCTCCTGCATCTAGCTGGGTCTAGATCAGCCTTTTCTAGCAGCTGCTGTCTCAGCAGTTCAGGTGCCGAACAGGCCTGGACAGGGTTGGTTGGGTGGAGCCATTTTCTCTTCTATGCTCTGAAACTTTTTTTCCTTTCACTTGAGGCCTTCATGAGCTGACAAATGTAGAGAAAATGATTTTGAAAGAACAAAACACCGAGAACCTTCGCTATCATAGTCTTTAAACAATTTTATCTCAAAGCTTAATTTTAACAGCTAAGCTTTGTTCAGAAACTAATGTTGCTTCATCACAAAGCTAAAGATAAGGATGACTTCATGGCATGCAATAGTGGAAACGAGAGACTTTCAAAAGACGTAAGCAAATCTAGGTGGTAGTCCCACTGTGGGTTATGCAAGTCTTGTTGTGATGGGAGATTGTGGTGCCCAAGAACAGAAAAGATGAATGTTAGCAGTGAGCTATATTTTGGGTTGTGGGTTGGGGAAGGTAGCTGTAGAAAGTACATTTCGGGAGTGGTAGGTGTGTTTGCAGTTTCATGGGATTTTTAAGGGTTTTATGCCGAGTTTGCACTCTTAAATGGATTGTGGCTCACATAGAGTTTTATGAAATTATGCTGAATGTTTACATCCACAGAAAAAACTGTTACTGGGAGACGTCGGGTAATTGCAGGAAACCAGAATGCGTTTACATGCATTGCATTAATGTGGTTGCTGTAGAATCTGTACTCAGATGCAGGCAGTCAGCTTTCTCCCCTACCTCCTACCATAAAGTTACAACTGTAAAACTATTTTGAGTGTATTTGCATCATATTTAAAGTGCAGCAGCCTGAGTTTTTTTTCTTTCTTTATTTTCTGATCCGAGCACTTGGATTGATGATGCAGACTCTAGTGAAGAAGCCATTTTTTTTCAAGAGTGCATGTGTTAAGAAATTTACAAATCACACGATGTTCAGCTTTTGTCTTGTTTTGTTTTCATCTGACTTTGGATTCCGGCTACAGGGGTTCACTACTATGAGTTCTATGATCTTTCCACCTTCTGCAGTGTTGTCAGAGCAATATTTTTCTGATTTCAAGTATTTTTTTCTTGAACCTGTGCTCTTGTAAAAACCCTGTTAGAAACTCTGTTAGGTGTAAGCATGGTCTAGAAATCTGATTTCTCTTGCAGAGATCCCTCAATCTCTTAAAGAAAGTGTTTACATGATGTTTATGACGTCAGATTACTGCCAAAAATTGACAGTAATCAGATTACTTAAATGCATGTAAACACAATGAATGTAATGTTGACATTAGAAGGTACTCTGTTCAGTTTTCAAGCTGTTCTTTGTACGACAGCTGGTCTGTTCTTTTTGTTCTGACATCAGTCCACGTAAAGTATTTTTTTTACTTCCGTCAAAACACCAAAGTAATCAACTGAATGTTGTATTGTGTATTAAGTTCTACCTGAATTTTCTTTCTCATCATTCCGTTTTTGTTCAATTTGTGGTGTTTTCCCTGAATAATATCATGTTAGGAGCTGTGGCGTTACAGCAGTGGCTTCCAACTCTGGCTTTTTCTAGACATCTAGATTTTCACTTACTGTACAAAACAGCACAACAACGTTACTCTGGACTGCGAGGACCAAGAGTGGAAGCCACATGACTGTACGTTTCATATTGAGTTTCCATGTCTTTAAGCAGGAGGAATAAGGATTTGACTTGTGAATGAATGCTCTAAAGGCAGCATAAGGGTAGAAACCACAGACCGTCGGGATGACATTTTATGGCAAGTGGGTGCACATGCAAGACAACTTGAAGTCCCTGCTTGCCTTCATAAACCCATAAATCCGCTCACAGCCTCCACCTGTAGCACTTCAACCTAATTTTATCATTCTTGGGGAGTAATGAGTCCTTGGAGTGTGTGTGTGAAACCTAACTGGTATTATGCAAATTAGAGGAAATGCTGTTTTGGAATAGTAAACAAAGCTGTAGCAGAAGTCAGTGAGCCATCGCACACAGTTAAAATCTGATTTTGTTTTTTAGCATAATGCTTCCTTAAGTACATGGTAAGATTTTCAAAAGCCTCCAGATCCTAATATCTGATCAGTCGTGGATTGTAATAGCTAAACTATTCTCCACAGCCCTAACAGAAGATGTCAGTCTTAAGCCATATTTGTGTCCTGTTACATGTCAATAACCAAGGTCATTCGCAGGAACATTGACTCCTTTGTCATGTCAGTTCCCTCCAACGATTAAGCTGCTCTGGCCTCTGATATGTAGCACTGATAATTACCACACACATCTTGTCAGTGATTTTCTATCGTCGAGACAAGTAACAGGACTGACCTCTGATTCTGTTTTGATTAAATGTTTACGCTGTAAGGGAGATGTCCTGTCCCGGTTGGCTTCACATGCTGATCTAGGATCAGAGACCGCTACGGATACAACTGCGAAATGACTGAGGTCAGATTTTCTCAGGGCTCCAAACAGAGTGTTAGGAGATGTGTTACTGTAAAGGTGTCAGCGGTAATGATAATAAAATGAGATTGTTAGAGTTGTTCTGATGTTGGAGAATGTTACATGTCCTCTTCGTCTTCTCTGGTGCCTCTCATCAAAATCTGCTTCACATTTTCTCTTTCTGTCTTTTAACTCTGCTACTTCATTTTTCTTGCAAGAAACAATGGTTTATTTCTATGTTTAGAGCACAGGTATGTCGTATTGTGTTCAGACAGGGAGTAGGTGAATCACTCAGTCTTGTATCCTGAATGTTCCTGTTGCATGCTGGTGGAAGGGGTTTTAGGGTATTTCCTCAGCTTGGCACAAGTCCCTTTTTCTCTTAAATGTCTGATCTGAACAGTGTTTAGGGGAAATCTGACCTTGAGCCTCTTCTGGAACATTAAGATACACTGACTTCTCTCTTCTAATCAATGTTTGGCTGCTGTCTAATAAAATCACAACTGTCTGTTTTCATCGGGCAAAATAAAATTCATTAAGATGTTACTGGCTATACAACATTTGTCACCTGTTTTATTTTGTCCAAAGTGACAAACGCCTCATTATAATAAAGTGTTTCTGTTTTTGTTTAACCCCTGGAAAAAGTAATTAGACTTTCTTAGTTTCCAAAAGAATGAACTGTGAGCATATTTGCTGAACAAATGGTTGAGGAATACTTGGTGTTGACCTTGAACTTTGCTTCATGTTTCCACAATACTGGACCTTTGTTGCTGACAGTCAATCATTTATACCAACAGATTGACACAAAAGACATTATGTAGTAGGAAAGATAATAAACCTATAAAAATAAATGTAACTAATTACATGTTTCAGGTATTGTATTTAAGTACAAATTCTCAGAGGCAAATATTGTTTTTACTCCACTACATTTGTCTGACAGCTTTAGCTACTAGTTACTTTTTGGATTACAAGTTTTTCATACCCTTCCTGTCCAGTGAAAATCATGTATCTCCAAATTTGGTTATTTTTAATTAGATTTTTTGTGACACTGAAGAAGTGTTTTTCTATTGGTTGAGAAAATTCTCTAATACTTACATACTTTTACTTAAGTAAGGTAGACATACAGCAGGGAAATGTTGGATATCACAAATCACAATCACAAACCAACAAAATAATCGGAATACATCTTGTACTTCTGTCAGTAATCACAAGATGCAGTGATGTTAAAGGCTCACTAGGTGGCAGTGAAGCATCACTTTCTATAGCTGAGATTGTTCTGAAGTTTGTTTATGAACCATCCATCAATGAATCTAGTATTTTTTCACAGCTTTAATATCTAATTCTTTCCTTTTCGGTTTAAATATTTTTTTACAGCAATGCAAGACAAGATAAAGTTGGCTTCTTATAAGGTGATTTTAAAATTTAAACAACTTGCATTTCCTCAAATTCAGTAGACGGCTTCTATTTCACAGTTTTTGTGACACTACATCTGTAACAAGAAATTGTATGTATGATAAATCAAGTGCAAGTCAGAACAATAGTGATAGTAAAAGTAGGTTGCACAGGTTACACGCTGTCTCTTCCACGGTGAACAAGGAATCACCTTGCCCTCCCTACAATCCCATTAATGTCTCTCCAGTGCTTCTTTCCTCCAAGACTGTTTTACTGGGATCGTCTGAAGTCTTTCAAGGCTCGGTGTGTGGATCGAAGCGGGGATTGTGAGGTGGATTGACGGAGGTTTTACGGCCCATTCCACAGTGCTCCAAACCTGTTTATCCAGACGGTGAAACGGCTGGATTTGATGTTTGGAGGAGCTGAACCGGTGTGGAATGATTGAAGATTTTATAGAGTTTCAGGGTCGAGGAGGCTGCTCCTGTAAGTCAGGGAAAACACAGCTCCAAACACACACATGGGCTACATACATACATCAACACTGGGGTAGAGCCAAGTCAAGAGAAGGGTCATTATATAACTGCAGGACCTATGTCTCCAAACAGCGTGAGGGGTGAAGAGAGAAGAGATCAAAGCTTTGTGTGCTTTTATTGAATCTGGATGGGATTGACTTGAGTGTGTGTAAAGGAAGAAATATAGAGCTACCTTCAGTTTCCTGTTTCCTATCAGTCACACACACAGCTGCATTATTACTTTATTTATATACCATCACTGTAAAGTTAATACACCCTATTAGATATTTACAGGGTAAACATAATCGGCTTTCGCTGATTGTAATGAACCCTTATATAACTGTCGCAACTGTCAAAACGCAGGCATAAATCCCTGAGGACAGTTGGCACATGAGACACACTCGCACGTCTTCATGTCCGAGAGAGACAGGAAAACAAATATCACCATGCTCTTATCAGTATCGCACAGAAATATAGTTTCCTTAAATGAGAATAAAAGAAGAAAGAACGTTTTGAAGCCTTTATTCTAAAATTTTAAAACTACGTAAAAACTTTCCATTTAAAGTTTTTTTGCATGTTGCTTCAAATTCGAAATCAGATTTGTTTGTTTATTTGTTCATGTGCATGTTTTCATATGATGGATGGTTGGATGGATGCATGCAAGGGTTCGTGCACATGTGTGTGTCTGTTTCAGGGGTGCTCGGAGTGTTTTTGAAGATCAGCGCAGTTATTGAATCCAGATTTTGAAGTTGAAAAATGGGGAGAAAGAGCACTTCATCTCAGCCTCTTAATAGGATTTGGAGGACTGATGGAGGACAGAAGGTGTTGTTTCGTCCTCCTTTCATGTGCTCGATCCCGCTGAGAGAGGAGCAGCGGGGGAAGGTTTCCGTGTGTGTGCGGTGCAGTGTTTGTGTGCAGAGTGGGGGTATAAGGATGAATATTGAAAACAAATCCAACAGACATTTGATGGATTGTGATGTGCAGATGTGTCTGTTGCTCGGTCGGTCCATCTCTTTGGTCTGGACTGAAAGATCTTAAAAGCTATATGATGGATTACCGAGAATTATGTAGAAGCTCATGGTTGCCAGAAGGTGAACCCTCTTTTTCTCTATCGCCACCATGAGGTTGACATTTGCTGTTTTGATTGAAATGTCTCCATAGCTTTTGTTACAAGCATCAGGATTAATTGTTCTAACTTTGGTGGTTCTCTGAATTCACATCCAGCGCCATTCTCAGGTCAAATTTTGTCCAGTAGTTTAGTTTATGACCTACATGCAAAACTAATGACATTCTCATCAGGCTACCACGTTAAACTAAGATAACATCAAACCTGGCAACCAACAGCATGTTCACATTGTTGTTGAACATTTAAATTTGGTAATGTGGCTGTAGACTTTCAATCCTTTTTTCTCTTTTTCATTTATAAAACTGTTGCACATACAGTAATACATGTTTTTAAAGTATAAGAAAAAGTAAAAAAACAAACCAAATAATAAACGTTTTGACCAACGTATTCAACCCAGACTCCCCAGCAACATTCAGATGTAGCTTAATCCTATTAAGTCCTATATCAAATGTTATGTCCTTCATCACAAAACAATCATAAATCACATTATTTTACATATTATGTAAGTTCAAGATCAAAATGATCACAAAATTTTCATGAGATAAATTAGCTGAATATTCCTGTTAAACCAGATTCGGAAGCCGTTTTGAACGCATTCAAAAGTATATTGAGGCCAGAAAACGATGTCGGTAGCAACTGTGGACACCGGAGACATCATCTCAACTTTCATTTTGGGACTATGTGTTTTACAAAGGTGCAGGCTGTGGTCAAGGTCTATTCAGTGTCAACACGCTGGCTGGGAAAAGTGGAGACGTTGTGCACGTCCGTCCCTCTGTGAGTCTCTGTATGTGCACATTCATATGACGGTGTGATTCAGGCCAGAAGGGCAGGGGAGTGTTCTGTCTTTAGAAATACTTATACTCACAGATGTGTTCATTTGAGAACAGGCCTCACAGCATGTACTTTCTATTTTAGCTGACAACCTTCTGTACACTCATAGTGCCAGGTAGGCCCCTTTTGAAAAGAAGACCTTCCCTAGAATAATTAGTCAATGAGTTCACCGGCAAAAAATCCAGGCTAGACTGGTTCTTTTGCTTTTTTTAGTTTGGCGGAACAAATGATTGTTTCATTGTGTTGCTCCTCCTCAGTAGAACAACGTGAATGATTATACATCCTTTTATATATACTCAAATGAAAACAGTATAAAGACAATATATTTAATGTTAGTTGATTTTTGTAAATATCTGCTTATTCTAAATTTGATGGCAGCAACACATTTCAAACAAGTTGGGACAGGAGCAACAAAAGACTGTGAAAGTTGTGGACTGATCCAAAAACACCTGTTTGGATCATTCCACAGGTAAACAGGTTGATTGGTAACAGGTGATAGTATCATGATTGGGTATGAAAGGTTCATCCTGGAAAGACTCAGTCATTCACAAGCGAGGATGGAGAGAGGTTCAACACTTTGCGAACACATGATTGTAGAACGGATATTACTACACGGACTCAGGAACACTTTATAAAACAGTTGTCAGGAAACACAGTTTGTTTGCATTTTGTTTTTATGTACCTTTTACACAGCATCCCAACTTTTTTGGAATGGGGTTTGTACATTCAGTGTGAACATGTGGTATTCTTCCCATCCTAAAACAGATTAAGCTAACTCTGGATGAACTGTAGTTGCACTCTTGGCATCTCACAGCTAAGTAAAAGTATACTGTTATGCATTAATGTAATATAAATATAATAGTATGATAATTTAACAACATAGAGAAGTAGGACAAAACGATCACAGTTACAATATTATTGTTGTATTATTTGTTGTGTATATTATTGCTGTAATTCAATACAGTTTCAGGACATTAATGATCAGGATGAGTGAGATTAGAATAAAAAATGTTGTTACTTACACTGGTTACATTAAGAACCGCTGAATTAAATGTGGATTAATAAGAATGAGACATGAGCTCCTGGCCAGCACAGAAAATAAACATTATAAACAATATGAAATAAGTAATAAGATAAATGAGAGTTTAAAGCAACATACAAGTTTTGCACATGTACAATTTACTGATACAGAATGACTATGGAGCTTGTGTTTTCCTGTTCAGCGTCTTCAGTGTCTGTGTGAATGGAGTTTGAACATTCATGCTGTAGCCTCTGAGAGACCTCTGCTAAAATACAGCGTGTTGTTTCTGGCCACCTGCTCCCCTCTGGCGCAGCTTTGAACTTCCTTGTGTGTGCGCGACCTACAGTGCATATGTGTATATTTGTAAGGGCAGTTAGTAGACTAGTAGTTGGAATGTTGAAAGGTTGCGTCCAACATCTGGAGGTTGACTCCAGCAGGAGGAGGAGGGGGACGACGACCGTAAAGAAGAAGAGCTGATGGGAGGGTCATTATTCAAACCAGATGAGGACAGCGTCTCATCGCCGAGGAATAATAACACCACTTTTTGTAGTAGTCTTTGTTTAATTAGTTTTACAGGACTTCATTTTCTTTTTTACACCCCTCGCTTTGATACCAGCAAATCATTAGTCAGTGTTTCTTAATAACAAGATTGTTTATAGATGAGTCAGTCAGTCCTCATGTGGCTTCGTAATCATTTTGTACATCCGAGGTGCTGAGTGACACATCTTCAAACAATTTTGATATCAACATATCAAGTGGGAAAACTTTCAGCTGCGAATTCCTGACTCATAACCACAACTAAGAAGATAGTTTACTTATTTTTCTCACACATTGCAGCCAAGATACATTTACAGTCACATTTGGCTATTTGGCTTTTGCCTGATAATTTGGTCTATATTATAGCAAGCTGCTGTCTTCTTGAGGTTGCAGACTACAAAGATACTCAAAATGACTACAGAGATGCAAAATGAGCAAAAAGAGATGCAAAATGACGACAAAGAGATGCAAAATGTCAGTGAAGAGGTGTGAAGAGATGCAAAATGACTATGAAGAGATGCAAAATGACTCTAAAACACAAAGGAATCGACCACAAAGAGAAACACAGTGACGACGAAGAGACTCGAAATGAGACAAATACAGAGCCTTTTTCAGTCTGGATTTATTTATTAGACACTTAAGCAAAGTCACCATTAATAATATACACTTTATTATTGCCAAGAACGAAGTCTTTAAATGTGAGTTGTACACATTTTTATTCTTTTTACATTAAAACTCCCTTCTTTAAAACTAATGACACACTATGACAGTAGATTACACATCTGAAATGAGCTTTTCCTTAGCAGACCTTGCTCTCATTATCAACACCTGCTGGTTTCTGGAAGACGGGAGGTGACGATGACGAGAATGATAATGATGTTGACAGTAATGAGTTCCACAGAAAGACGGCTCACTGTAACTTTTGTGTGGAGTTTTTCTGTGTTTGTCTTGTTACTCATACTGATGCATCGAGGCAGATGAGGCTGAGGGAACATTTTGGGAGTGGTGTAGGAATGCTGAGGCGATGCTATCATACCAATAAACAGCTGTCCGTCTGCTCTCCTCCCACTCTTATCGGTTTCCAGGACAGAACTGGACCTGACCACTGGAATTGTTACATAAGGAGAGACAAACAATACTGGTGTGTGTGTGTGTGTGTGTGTGTGCGTGTGTTTCCGGTGGTGCAGATGTGGATGTGGGTTTGTCAGTTTTTAGTATTGGTCCCAACAGCAGCCAGTGTATATGATAATGTGCATTTGTTGTGCTTATTTATATGCAGATGTGTGTTTGTATTCATGCCTGGAGAAATACTAGAAAAAGTAATAAACCCGGAGAAATAGTTGATACTGAAACTGCATCGGCAGAAATGAGAAGGCGATGACTTTGCCCTCGAGCACCGATGTGGAGAGAGTTTAAGATGATATTTGTTCCAAAAATAAAATTCTCCGTCCTTGAAATGGCCTCAGTTCCAGCTTGTGTGTGTGACTCCACCACAAACATCAACTGTTCACAGCCCCGAAAACAATCTCAAGGACACCCTGCGAGAGACACTTTGCCGGGGTGTTGTGTTGTTTTTTTTTGATGAAGTCCTCCTTATCTGCAGGCTGTTTATGAAACAGCTCGCTGGTGTTTTGTCTCGCCTCTGAAGAGAACGCCATGAGAGAACGGGTCCGCTGCTGACGCGGAGGTCCTGTCTCTCCTCGTGGAAGTGAAACAACAGTGATTAACACTTGTACAGTCGCCCTCTTTAAATAATCTGCTGCCTCAGCTTGCACTTTCGTTGAACTGACTTAAACTGGGAAGAATGATGATGAAGAAATATTCAAAAAACTTAAAAATAACTTCATGATGCTTCATGCGCGCGCACACACACACACACACACACACACACACAGCCTATTGTTCTCACTGTGTGTGTGGTATTTTGGAATATTTGTCTGCCCAGACTAGTTTAGGCTGCCTGGAATTATTATTAGTATTCATTGGTGTGTGTGTGTGTGTGTGTGTGTGTGTGTGTGTAACTACATCACTACAGTTGTAAGAATAATACTTATTTTTTGAGAAGCCTTTGAAGAAGTGTATTAGACAGCACTAACTTAGCTACACTCATTTTATGTTTTAGTTTTAAGTTACACTTTGGTGTGTTTGTGCATGTGTGTGTGTGTGTATGTGTGTGTAATGTGGTACATATGTTCTGTGGTTCTGTGTGTTTGTGGACCGAGGACTGGGAGCGGTTATGAAAACAGCATTAGCCAGAGTACAGTTCTCCTGGATCACAGGTTACTGCCCCGGGGGGTTGTGGGATAGGCCGGGCCACTGTGGGGAGCGGATAAACCTGACAGTGACTCCTGGAGAGCCTGTGTGTGTGTGTGTGTGTGTTACTGACCCCAAAAGAGCGGGAAGAGGAGGCTGACGTCAGTGACATCATGGTAAAGCAGAACAAGCTGTTTTCAACCTGATGCTATAATCACTACTGACATTCCTATTTGTGTGCGTGTGTGTGTGTGTGTGTCCAAAACGAAGACCACATGTAGTAGAAGGCAGTCGCAAATGCATCCTCAGACCAAATACCTGTCATCTTTTTGGAATTTTTCGGATGTTGATACCAGCAGAGAAGCTGATTTAAAACATTTAATATAGAATGGTGGACGTGCAGTCTCGTTTCCTAACAGCAGGTGGTGCCATAATGTCTAAGAAGTGGGGCATGAATCACCATGTGCAGCACATCAACAAACACAATGAACCCAATGTGATCAAAGAAGAGAAGAAAAATTTTCTGTTTTGCAGAAACGGTCCAGCAGCATGACACAAATGAAGCTGATTTAGTATCTTAATCATGCAAATGTATCCACCTTAGGTCATACGATGGTCATATAAAATGGAAACACTGGACTTAAGTATTTACACATATTGCAGGACTGTCAGTGTTACACATGCCTCTAAGCTTAACTCTGCTTCATCTCTCCTGCCGTCTGTCTCTCTTTCATCACCGTACATGATTCTCATGATCTCCTCCTCCTTTGTGTCGTTATCTTGCTGAATCCCTCGTACTCCACCTCACTGTCTTTTCTAATGCTCTCTTTGTCTTTGATGTCCTCCTTAAAACCTTCCAGTAACATTACGACTCTTCACATCTGGGACGCACCTGTCATGGTGAAAAGTCGGTTTTCCCGTGAGTCCTCGGTTCCTGCTCCCACTGCTCATTTAATAAGTATAAATATGTACCTGCATGAGTTATGATGTACATTTTCTGGAGCTATCCTTTGAGCTATGGTTTCACTCTGGCTTTATTATCCGAAATGGGGATATTGAGTGCGGTACAGCGTGCACGCATGAAATATTTATAACAGAAAGGATATAAAGAGAAAAGAAATGAACACATTAAAGCAAATGAGCGGTTTGAAGATGAAGAAAAGCGTGTGGGAGCGTAAGGTGAACAGTCCATCACAGTTTAATGACGTGGAAAACTACACACAATATGAAGTTTGTGACTGCCCTCCAGACTGACACACATTCATTTAGTTTTGTTTTTTGTAATCATTTGTCAGTGCCTTACAAAACTATCACACATCACTATACTATGTTTTAGGTTTATTTAGCTTCATCCACAAAAACAACTTGGTTGAGGTTAGAAAATGATCGTGCACATGATTAAAAGCTCAGACACAGTGTCTCATATCAAAGCCTGACATTTTATTAATCCGACCAATCACCTTGAGCTTGTCCCTCTGTAGACTTTGTGGCAACAGACGTGTCATAATTCTTACGGCCACTAGAGGGCTTTGTCTCTTGAATGTAAACAAACAGCATGTCAGAAAAAATCTGGACTATACCTTTATAGCTAGCAAGTTTAATGCGCTCTATGTTTTATGTTTGGCGTCTATGGTTTGAGAAATCCTACAGCAGGTGCATAAAACCAAAACCAATGAGACTAGGTGTTTGGTTGTGTAAATAGCAGGCTGGGCGCATGGCTGCCACCTACTTGTGTCTTGGCAATAACTTCGTAACTGTTCTTCCTCTACTGCTGTAATCTTGGAAAAAATAAGGCTTTCACATGACAGAAGTGACATGAAAACTTCAGCGTGTTTCATCAGTTTTTGGGTTGTTTGATCCTGTAACCTGAAGGACTTTCATCTTCCCCTAATTATCATTGACAATGGTTGCTGTAGATTTCAGCACACTCACCTGCGTGACAGTCCCCAGCAGGTGTTGCACGTTTCTGTCAACACTTCTTGTAAAAGAGAAGAAGAGTTTATCTCATTGTTTTGTGTGTGCAGATACAATGATGAGTGTGCGTATTGTGTGTCGGTGTGTGTATAGTCTCGGCCGTGGCCCATGTGTTTGGCCGGATCATCCTTGGAGCTGCTCTGAATCATTGTTTCCAAAGCTTGTTGCTGTGGCAGCGAGAGGAACTGAACGAGCTGACCGAAATACAACCACATAAATCTGCACTTAAAAGGGAACTGGCCCATGCCCCGTCTTTGTGTGTGTGTGTGTGTGTGTGTGTTTTCATGCCTCACAAACCAACCTTAAAATATCGTCTAGCCTATATGACTTTGATTACAGATGCATTATTGATGAAGTGGAACATTTGCCATTATGAGAGTTGTTGGAGGATTATATTTGAGGTACCGAGTGACAGCAACTAAGGAAAGGCTTGTTTATTGATCAGTATTGAAAATCAATACAAACAATACCCTTTGCCTCTCCTCTCTTCTCCTTTGAAATCATTTCCTCACGTCTGCGCCAGAGAACATAAACCTGACAACCATGAAAACAGAGAGCGAGACGGAGGGAGAGGGAGGGCACGGCAACTTGTTTCTATTAAACCGAGGCCAGGGCATTGTTCTCCGAGAGGAAGGATCCAACACAACTGGCCTTATTGATGACCAAGACCTGCTTTGCTCTGTGTGTCTGTGTGTGCCAGCATGCTAATGTACAAAATGTCATAGCCATGGAAAAGGTGGAAGTTGCACATTGATTGGAAATCTGCTCTCTGCCCCCTCTATTGTTGAGCTGCCAATCCGTCTGCATTCAATAACAAACACGGGTTCGGAGTGTGTGTCTGTGCGAGCCGGAGGTCACTCGAGCAGCCTCTCCTTCTTTGTGTTCAATAATAAACATTAAGGAGGTTGTTTTAACAGTCTAAGATCGTCACATTCGCAGGTCGGCCTTCCGATGAGGTCTGCGCCGCTTCGCCTCTTTCCCACAGTTCTGGAAAAGCACAGGCGTGGGAACGAGGCCGGAATCGTGATACACAGAAACACACATACAGTACATGTATTTTAACAATTTGATTTATATCTTGTCCTTTAGTGTCAGTGATGTTCTGAACTGTTTTTGAAACAATGGTAGACAAAGGCAGACAACTGTCCATAGGTTGTTAAAGAGACACGATGAAGACGAGTAGGAAAGGCCAGATCTTTCTTTTTAAAATGAAATATAAAATCGAAAACAAGTTCCCATGAAAGTGACTGTAGGTAGCTGCAAAATGCCTCAATTCAAATGCAGAACAGCACCGAGTGAAGAGCTCTTTTGTGATCACCCTATAGCTGCACTTCATTTTGTTATCTTCTGCCTCGACAGTAGTTTATTGAGTTCTCATGTCAGGCCAACAAAGCGCCCACTGAATCGAACCGAGAGCTTGAGCGTGAGAGAAGACGGTGTTGCAGTCAATGTGAGGGATTTAGCGGGACGGAGATAGCATGAGGATGAGGATGAAAGAGAGGGCCGAGATGTGAGGGCGTAATTGAGAAAGATGGGAGAATGTCAAGGGGCTTTCTGGTGTGTGAGAGACCTAATTGAGTTAATGGATATCAGACATGTCACAACTGGACTCTGTTATATCACTTACTTTCCTCCAGAAACACACTGCTTAAGTATCTTTATTGGAAAGTAGTTCAGCATCAGGAAATATTTGCTTTCATTTCAGCTAACTTGCAAAAATATGTTATGCTAAATGGTGGAAAATGGTGGCAAAAGACGGCTCATAAGAGGAACGTAATGTGCTTTATTTGAAAAATGATGCTCACCGTTTTCTCTGATGACCACACTCCATCTGCTGCGCCGAAACCAGAGTCTGAGCCATAATGGGAACCATGTAACTCCATCTGGATCTGCCAAAGGAAGAAATGAAAGGAAAGTTCACTTTTATATTTGTGCTGTGTGTGACAACCAGCACTGCTCAGTTGATAAGATGGATTTTATTGTTCAAGTGGGAAATTTGCTTTGGACATCACAGTATAACATCACAGCAAAACAATAGTAGAAAAACACAAATACTGTCATTCATCAATTGCACATGCTCTTCTACATCAGGAAAAAGTGCACACATAGTGCTTATATTACCATGATCAATCAAGAAGGACAACTATGACACACATATATTACAGCCTCAGTGGTGTTAAGGCCTTTAATGGACAGGGAGAAAAAGCATGTTTGAAACATTGGTGTCTGCTCAGGGGAGGAGCTGATACTGATGGAGAACATGGTGGAGTTGATGATTTTTCTGCCTGTCTGATTATGGTTAGTTGAAAAATAGACTTGGATGTTGAAATAATACATCAAACCTCTTATGTACGGCTGAACACAAATCTCCATTTCTTTAGGCAAAGTCGCTCCTTTCTTATTTCAATGTGAACCATTTATCAGTCTGTGAGAGCTGAATCTTACTGATTTTTAGTTGGACATGACGTAGTGATCTTAAACATCTTGTCAGAGAATCAGCGGCCGTTTCATTGGGTATTCGCCTGTGCAATCTAAGTGCAACTCAACACAACAGCTTTGCCATTAATGCAACATTTGTGATGATGCTGAATAACTTTGGAGCGGCAGTAGTTTAGACCGTGGGGACTTTTGCTGAAAACAGTTGCCTGTTAGGAAACAACTCTGATCAGAAGCGGTGATAGTGAACCAAAACAGTCAAGTTCAAGGATGAAAGTTCATGGACCAAAACAACGAGCTAAAATGCTTTCTGAGGTTAAATGCAAGGTCAAGTTATAATTCTCCTTTGGTGCCTGTCACATTGCATTCGATCCCTTGTTAATAAAAATATTTTTTAATGCAGCTTTAAGAAAAAGAAAAAAACAATGAGGCCAGAAACATGCTTGGCTATAAACCACCACAAATATGAAAACAATTTTTTGAAGAACATGAACAAGAACATGAACAACATAGAGATCGTTCTATGCAGAGCGTGGGATTTTCATTTGTGGAGCAGGACGATCTCTCTGTGTCTGTGTGTGTGTTTGTGGAACAGTGTGTGTGTGTGTGTGTGTGTGTGTGTGTGTGTGCTTATCTCAACATGCTTGCTATGAACATAACACCCAAATCCAAAACATGTTTTTCACTACTGTGTACTGGGCACACATGAGAGAGAGGGGGACAGAGAGCATCACACACACACACACACACACACACACACACACACACACACACACACACACACTCACATACACACACACAGATCACAGAATCCACCAGTGGTCATGCTTACTTTGGCCCCTGCGTGTCTTTCTTTGTTATCCCTCTCTCCATCCCTTCACTTTGTTATCCATCCCTCGCTCCATCCTCTCTTCTTACCCAACGTCTTTTATACACGATCAAAGGCTGAACTCCTCCTTGCGAACGCTCATTTTCATCGTACCGTACAACAACAGAGGCATGTGCAGCGTTCCCAACACTCCCACTCTGCCTGTCACGCACTCACATACACACATGCAAAAAAAAAAAACCTTCTTTGCAAAAGGTCCTCGGGCTGATTTGCTGTGTTATTCAGGTATGTGTTATTCACATACCAAAGATTTGTAATAAAATGGACACACACATCATTTGGAGGGTTGGTCCGTTCTGAGATGTGGTGGACTGATTTGGTCCAGATCAATATCTTGTTTCTAATCAGCAAACAGAATAATGACTCTCTGGAGATTGTCCTTCATTATTTCCTTCAAATTCCTTTTTTTCCTTTATGCTTCCTTACTTTCTCCTGTCAGTAGTTAGCTCCACCAACTTCTGGCTCCCTCTATGAAAACAAAACCTTTTGGCTAATCAAATCCTCACCATCTGTTCGCCATCCTGGCTGCTTTCACTCAGTCATACCTGTAACAGTACATCAATTTTAATGTGTGTGGGATTTTAACATTTCTGACTCTGACGCCCCCTACTGGTAATACTGAGATGACAAGCTTTTTTACTATGTCTTAAAAAGTATTTTCATTAAAGATAGTGGTCATTTCTTCATTTCCCTCAAATTGATACAATATTTTATTGGCCAATAAAATTCCCTCCTATTAGCTAATATATTGTGTACTGCTGTTATATGAGTGTTTATCCATGAACCTCATGTGTGCATGTCTGAATATCCAGCGATGGTCCAGTATTCATTGTGAGGTTTTGGCGGCTGCAGAGTTGTATTTTCTTCTTAGTGGGATGAATACTGCACTTCCTTCCCCCAGTTTAAATAAACCAACCGCTTTCTAATCGGACTGTGCAATCGTGGTGTTGAGGAGGGCGGGTATGTGCACACTCAGCACAGAGTCTGAGAACACACACACACATGCATGCTCAAACTGTACAGTGTGTGTTCATTATTATTATTGCACACGCACAGCAGCATTCACACACCATGACACCTACACATATGCACTTTTTGTCATTTGTGAGTCCACTACGTCGTTGATTCCCTGGAGTCTACACGAACCATAACCATCACGTCTAACCCCAGCTACTCTAACCGTATTAAAATGATTCTAATCTCAACCCTAAACCAGCTCGCAAATAAATTAAAAATTAAAAATAAATGTTTAATCTTCTGGCAACCAAAGACTGGACACAAGACTGCAGCTCAGTAAATGTCGGTGGTTTTGTTCTGCAAGTTTCCTTTGCGGTTACTTCTTGTGAAACCTGCTCCGAGTTCAAACAGACACTTTGCTCTATTCCCTTCCTCCCTTACAATAGAGGGAATAATTGAGCCAACAGTTTTAACTTAATACAGTAAATTATACCTTGATCTCGATAAGCGATCATGTGTTCCAGGTCCGTCGCTGCAGTTTAATAACGCTCCTTTGTCTGAGGAGAGTGTGTGTGTGTGTGTGGAATCTAGCACTCAGCAGCGGTGATAGCATCTGAAGTTGGCAGGCTTTATCTAGTGCCTGCCCTCTGTGTGTGTGTTTTAGTGTATCATTGTCATGCAAGTGTATTTTAATGGTTTTTCTGTCCATTTATATATGAGTGTGTGTGTGTATTTTGGTCTGAGGCTTGTGTGTATGTGCATTTTTGTGGGGTCTTTTCTATGGTGTGTGCGCTCTTACAGTAGATGTGTACGTGTGTGGTTTTATGTGCGCATGAAGTGTGTGTGGTTATGTTGGCAGGCTGCGTGTTGTTGTAGTCTGGCCCCAGCGGTTTTTACGATGTATATCAGGCAGCTGCTCGGTCCTGCGTCCAAAAGATCAGAAATAGAGCTGTTATTCCAGCGAAAACGGTAACTGTGAGATACAGTTTCACACACGTATACTCGCACACATACACACACGTGTGTACAATGCATGCTCACAGACGCACACACGCTGCCAGTTGCTTCTGTTCCCTCCTCTCTCCCTCTCTCAATGCATTCCTTAAGCTCTTTGACCTTTCAACTGAGAGGTCAGATCACATCTCAGGGGATGTACTCTACCGCGGGAGTTTTCCTTGAATTGTTGACTTAGTACCAGTAATTGGTCTGAATTGAACTTCACATTCAGGCATTTCATGGAAAGGTATTCGCCACAGATATTTCTGACTCGGAGGCTTGGGGGATTTCGCTCCCCAATATTTTGGCTTTATTCGCCGCCTCAGGCTGCTCAAAGCTGGATGCATATGTGAGCGCACGCAATTATATTCCTGAAAATCTACTGTTATGTGTGCGGAGTGTGTTATAAGTGTTATGACCTAATTCCTTATTGTTTTCAAAGATTATTGTCAATCATAAAATAACCTTTCTTGCCTTCATTCCTGCGGGAGAAAAAAAAAATCAACACATGCTGCAGTTTTCATCCAAAAACAGCAATTTTTGTGTGCACACAGCGCAGAGAGTGAGACACACACACACACACACACACACACACACTGAGCTGCAAGCCATGTCTCAATCAATGTAAGCTGATCCTTGTCATCTGGTTCTGGTTTAGATAGAGCCCATTTCAAGACTGATTTGATCTAAGTTTGCTGCGCTGTGTTTCTGTTCTTCCAAGGCCTTCATGACTCACTCACACACCACTTTTCTAGCCGTACATCACACACACGCAAACTCACACACTTGCACCGGTAGTGAGAGAAAAAGGGATATTTCCTGCGCACTCCTGTCACTTGACCCCGTGTCCCAATATGTTAATCATTTCCTGCTGCATAATCCAATGAAACGGTTGAATTCACTGACTTATTAGATTAGTCAGACTGATGTCCATGATGGGGAAGCAACAGCAGAACTGGATCTGGAGTCAATTCAGTGGAAGAACGCCTCCATTACACTTACTCCTCTTTTTTTTTTTTTTTTTTCCAATTTATGACATATGTAAATTCTTTCCTCAAACTTAAAACCTACTGAGGTTGTATTTTCAAAAACTCAGCTTCCAGAGAAACTAAAGTTAACATATAACTTTTTTTTAAGAAATAGTCTTATTTAGCAACTTGAATGCCTTTAATTAATTGCATTTTATGTAGGTTAGTGTGTTGCATGCTTACATTTGTTAATTTGCACTAAATATTATGTGATGACAATTATTCATTAGTTGTGCAGGTATTTACTCATAAACAAAGGTACTGGACAAATTTTGACCTGCTGATGGCGCTAGATGAAAACTTAATGGGTAACCAAAACAATTAATTCTTAGTGGGACATAATCATCTTTAAAATTTCATGACTATGCCACTAATTGTTGTCGAGATACCTCAAAACCAAATATGCTAACCTCATGGTGGCGCCAGTAGAACATCTGGGCACCTGTGCTTGATTTCTTAGCAATTCATCCAATAGTTCTTAAATTGTTTCATTAAAAAACGAAAATTTAAACCTCATGATGGAGAAGAAGAAAAGTCAGGGAATCACCAAAATCAGGAGGCTCCTTCCCCTTTTAATCATGAATGTCTGTGCACAATTTCATCCCAATCCATCAAATATGGGCTAATGCAAACACATACAGGATTCAGTTAGGACAAATATAAATTAGATTATAGTTCAGGCCATACAATGAATAAAAGTCAACAACAAAATTAACGCTATAGCACGATGACAATGTGTTCATGGAACTGAGTGTCATGTCTGTCAGGCCTCGTTGGCGCAGTAGGCAGCGCGTCAGTCTCATAATCTGAAGGTCGTGAGTTCGAGCCTCACACGGGGCACATGTTTTAAAAGTCACAAACGGAAAGTGGGATGAATAACGCAATATCCTCTCTTTTGAAAGACAGAGAAATGTTGGATATTTATGATGAGTAAATATCCAATATAAAGCTAACCACTTTATACGCTTCACGCTACTCGTGTTAAAGAACTCATAAGGTTGTTGTTCATCACATGTGTTATCCATAATCTTAAACAAGCCAAACCTTTAAAACATATAAAACAAATGTTCAAATGTCCAACTTAAACATTTGTCTTTTTCAGAAGTGGGCAGAAAAAACATGAATCCACTGCTGATTTGCTCCTCATTTAAACTTTGACCCCCACAGTGGATTCCCTTGACCTCAGGGACAGACCCAAATGTCTTCTTCCTGTCCAGACTAAATAGTAATTGCGGCTCTTATTCTGAGCTCCAAGGCTGAAGTAGAAAAAAAATAGATATGTGCTTTAACGTTAGATGAAAGAGCCGTGATGAGGAGCAGCTGCTGCCTTCGTAGCATGTAAAGCCAAAACGTCCTCCGCGATATGAATGGATGAAAGTAGTAACAATGACTCAGCTGTATTGGGAGCGAGGTTGCACACACCTCTTGTTTTCTCTGCAGTAAATTCTCCACTTTCACTCCCTTTTTTCCTTTTCTCTCTGAGTTACAGCGCTCCCCTTCAACTCCTCTCCAGCTCCACTTTAACAACTCCACAGCATCATTTATTCATGGCCTCTTCGCATCAATGGGATCCGATTGGCTGGTTGTCCGTTTTTTGCGCCCGGTAGTTAAAGCTTCATCGCGTCTCAGAGGGCCGTGGCGTATTTATGTGTTTCAGTGTGTGTGTGAAGAGAAACACTGAGAGGACATAAAACAAAAGATGACATTTAACCAGAGGAGAGATATAAAGAAAATTTTGAAAGACTCCAGAGTGGGTGAAACAGAAACAGAGAAAATGGTTGTTGGCTGTCTGGCTCTGTTCATTGTAATGAGATCCTGTCAGCGCTTTGTTTGTCCTCCTGCACCTGGCCGGGGGGTGGATCCAGGCCCAAGAGGCAGAATGAGCTCTTCCCTTTGTGTCACAGCGCGTCTGTGTGTGTTTGAATGTGTGTGTGTGTGTTTGAGTATGTGTCTCTGTGTGTATGTGTGTGTATCTGTATGTGTGTTTGAGAAAAGTCCTTGAATTTTTTTGAACTTGTTAGTATTTTAAAATCTGTGCAATGAGATTGTAATTGAGGGGTTAAAATAAAGTGTGTGTGTGTGTGTGTGTGTGTGTGTGTGTGTGTGTGTGTGTGTGTGTGCATACAGGTGTCAAAGTGTATTTGGTCTCATTACAGCTTCATTGTGTTTCTGAATGAACTCCCCCCAAACAGAGCAGCAGCAGCATGTAGGCTCAACATTTACTGTTCCTTCTTTTTATTACTTATTCAAGCTGAGATTTATATTAAGATTAGATAGTTTGTGGCACAGAAAATCATAATACTGTAAGTTAAATTCATGTATGTCATGTACGTTTATGTCAAAGGCAAAACATTGTTTTCTCTGGTGAATTTTGAGATTTGACTTCTTTCAGACCAGTGGACAGAAAATGTTCAAAATACACATTAAGGGTTATATTTTAGTTCAGATTTCTGTTGTGCAAATTAGCTCTTCTTTAATTAGATAATGCCTCATTTGAATATTCCAACATACAATTTCACACAGTTTTCCATCTCTAGAATAAAGCAATCACAGTGTTCCAGTAGGTGACTGCATAATAAGTTCATTAAAGGCCAAACTAATGAGAGAACACAAAACAAATTTGAGTGTTAATTAACCTGCAAAACAACATTTGAGAGCAAGGAGAGACAAATTCCCTGATTTAAAAATGTATTGTCCTTGTTTTGGCTGTTTTTTTTTTTTTTTTTTTTATCAGATTCTGAATGTGTTAGATTGTGATCAAGAGCTCATGCTAACATGCATGCATGTAAATAAAGATCCTCATACCAACCTTTAGGCTCATAAAAATGGTCATTATCTCAGTTGCAGAATGACTCTGTCTACTCGATGATGAATAGGTGTTAAACCGATTAGTGCTAATGAGTGTGTTTAATTGATTTGTTTGGCTCGTTGCCAGTTTGGGGAAATTTAAATGGCTGTCCGTTTTTGTTCAATCAGAGGAAGAGGATACACACATATGTACAAAAACAAGGATAGAGACACAAACTCAGAAATGCACATGTAAAAAAAAGATGTGTGCAAAGCCAATTCATTTTTTTTATATTAATGTATATAAGCAATTTAAATGACATTATTGTTGAAAGGTGCTATTCAGACACATTTGCCTTGTCTTGCTATTTGTATATTTTTTTAATGCTAAAACCTATAAACGAAATGTGATCAAGGTTTTAGTTCTACCCATAAAAGTTGTTTTTCTACAGAAATAATAAAATATCTGATAACATGCCCAGATTGAAATATCTCTAAATAATCTGTCAGAGAGCCGAAGTAAACAAGTTACAACATTTAGCAATTCAAAGACAACAGTTTATTTTTCTCAGTAATTAAAAGCCAGTGAATATTTGAGAAAAAGAACATTCAGTCATTCATTATCCATGTTGCTGTTTGTCTGCTAAATGTGTAAGTCAGTTTTTGTTGACATGAGAGTCATAAGTTATTGAAGTCTTAGATAATGTAGCTTTTAAAAAAAATTCCAAATTCTTTCTCTCTTCTCAACTTGATCTCCTAAAACTACAAGCAAGTACAAACACATGTTCTGTAGGTACACGGTGAGAATAAATCCAGCGGCCGTGTTCCTGACAGGATATGAGACGCAGACACACAGTCTTCATGCATGGATGCACACTGAAGCACATGCAAACTGCAGCGCTGTTCCACGCAGGATATGAAAGCGACTGATGTAAACTGACTCAGCAGATAAGGTGGAGTTGCCTCGCTGGCTGAGGAGAGGGAGGAAAGCAGACTATGGTTTCAAAATGTAATGCGACATAGAGGATACAGAAGAATTTAAAAGGCCATTGTAACCATTGTTCTCTGTTTTGGGCCTCATCAAAATCTAAATGTTGGACTTTAGTCACCAAACAGTTGTCATCTTTGGCTTTTGACATAAGCAGGGAGCATATAGAGAAAATGCTGCTGCTGGAAAATGAAGTTGATCGGAGTGAAATTTGCAGGCGGTGCAACTAAAACAAATGAGCTAAGAAAGGCTAAAAGGCTAGAGCTGCAAAGTTGACTCATCATTTTCATTTTGAGTAAAGTCTTTCATATCACTTGAGGTTATTTGATTTATTCTTTAAAAAATAGCTTAACTTTAAGTGTACGCATTGTGCACATTTTTCATAAATGTCTCAAAAATAAATTTCCCAAAACACCCTCCAGATCTTGCTGAAATCTGTTCTTACGACTCGATAAAACAAGCGCAACAACTTTTCTGTGCATCTCAGTTGAGACCTCATGTCTGAGGTGTTATGATGAAGGTGAATCAGACAGTTTTATTCCAGCTCTGAAAAGTGGAAGTGATGAAAGGATCATTCACAAACCACAGCTTTCTTTCCATCTTTCTCTTTAGAAGTATAAAAACGTCCACTTGGCCAGTGCTGGCGCAAAATAGAAATGTATTTAAAATGACCCTTGATAATCCCATTACCACCCACCTCTAAGTGCTATAAAAAGAAATGTGTATGTGTTTGTGTGTGCACATGATGCATGTAGAGGACATTATGTCATCGCCCAGGGTAAACAATGAGTGAGTCACGGCCGGCCTTGGGTGGATTTCATTAACCGGCAAACAGCTTCTATCTTTATCTCAACAATCTAGGAACGAGATGAAGAGACGGACACGTCATGAGAGGGACGAGCGGAGGGAGGCTTAATGATGATGTCGCATACGGTGACCTGGCGACTGAAAGTTGTGCGGACGGAGTAATGAAGATGTTAGAAAATGGAGTGAGAAGAGAGATAACGAAGAAGAAGATGGGAAGGCATCGACGTCGTTTCCTGTGCATTCTCATAAAGCAGAGCTCAGCCCCTCCCTCCACCTTCGATCTCCATAGTGATCTGTATGTGTGTGTGAAGGGGGCAGATGTAGAGGAGAGAGAGAAGGGAAAATATTAAAGCACAGAAGTAAAGAGTGCATGAGAGCAGAATGGTCAATTTCCCCAAAGGTGGAGGTGGTAAATCTCTGTTTCCAACCTCTGACAGAGCTCTTTGACTGCAGTGGGCACACACACTAAAACACACACAAACACATCCTCCTATCATCTGCAGTTTTTTAATTACATCAAGCTCCACACAAATATTAAAACGCTTCTCTCTGATATAAAAAAAAGTCATTTTCCCCTCTTCTCCCATTTGTTTTCTCGCTCTCTCTCACCCTGTTTCTCTCTCACATGGCTGCATGAGCGGACTCATATCAGTAATGAGCTGGCTGTAAATTAATTACTCTGTTATGAAGAAGCCTGGCCTCGGACGGATTAAATGCAATGCTTGACAGTACGTAGATAAAACATGCACATGCACTATGACACACACATATACGCTCGCAGTCAGGCTCCCGTGGTCGTTCACAAGCAAATGGAAATGAGGCATTTATTGAATCTTGACATGGTGTACATCATGAACCTGCTGCTAACTGTGTGCTGATTATTGCAATCTAACCAAACCTCAACCAAAAGAAGCAGTGAAGTCAGCCATGTTTTTGTGTGTGTCTGTGCGAGGTGGAGAGCAGAAAAGTGAATTATGTAGCAGGAACATCGGGTTCTCATACCTAAATGATGGATGATGTTAGTGTATTGCAACAGTTTCTGATCTGCTGCGACTACATGAAGAGTATATTGTTAATTCAGGTAACTAAAACTATGTGGTTATGGTTAGCCACAAGAATTTACCTGTTGGAAAACATATAGCTTTCTTTAAGGGTTTGAACAAAGGCACTTTTTAGAAGAGGTTTTAGTCTCTTAGGAGTAGTTTGAGAACTGTGTGTGGACATTTTTACTTGGTCCAAGGTGAAAATTTGCTGTCTATTGTGTGTGATTTGAATTCAAGCCAACCACAGTTTCTGTACAGTTGTGTTCTCTGCAAAAAAAGATACAAACCCATATAGGTTGAGTATTAAATACTAAAAAGCTTTTTACTTGAATGAGCTTTATATTTGCCTTTAAACATCTTTTCCATATTATGTGACGATATCAAATGCTGTATTCTCTTCGTGCCTGCTCTTCACTCAAACTGTAACTGAATACATTATTCACAACTCACACGAAATGCTTCATTTTGTCTGGATGTGATGTTAAATCTAGAAAGGATAAGTCTATCGCCAGACTGTGTGTGTATGGTGTGAATGTTAGTGTGTATGTGTGTGTGTTTGTGTGCTAATCTAACACACACACACACACACTATATTTAATGCACGTAAAGCTGATGATTATGATAAATGCTATTTGACTTTTATATAATTTACAAAGTGCTTCTTTCATGGATAAACAAATAGTTGGCTTGACACACTTACACACATGAATTCATTATCAACACACACACTCACGCGTATGCGCACAGTTACCATGGTTACGCCCTGCGGATGCTGTAGATGTCTGTGGTATCACAAATCATCTACATTTCGGGAGGTTGAAGGCAATTAGAATGAACCTGACCTCTCTCTCTCTCTCTCTCTCTCTCTCTCTCACACACACACACACACACACACACACACACACACACAGGCACAAGTTAAGACACACCAGACTCACACACATTAGTTGAATCACTTTAATGACTCTCTTCCTCAACAGAACCCGGTCTGGACTCAAAGTTCGAGAACTCATCAGCATGTGTCAGAAAATGAGGCCGGTCTTCTTACCCCTTAAAACACTGACTTCACAGACTTACGAGGTTTCCATCCAGCCGCCGTGAACTCATTTTAGAAATTCGCGCACGCACACTTCCTCTGTCTGAGCTGCATTTGAAGCTGAACCCAGTGTATGAGAATAGATCTGAGATGTCTACATCTGGGAAATGTACAAAGAACCTTGATAGTGTGTGTGTGTGACAGAGAGAGAGAGAAAGAGAGAGAGATGGAGAATGATCGGGAGACAGCTAAAGAGAAGTGAGAAGAATGTGAAACAGGGAAGCTGCAACAGGACCATCGGTTCATGCGGTGCTGATACTGCAGCAGATATTGTCGTGTGTGTATGAGTGTGTGTGCTTGTAAGAAAAGAGAAATAGTAAGGATCCTTATTGCCCATGCGCTCTATCCATCCATCAATATGAGACTATTTCAAGATGGTGGTGCAGTGGTTAATAAGAAGGTTGTGGGATCTGAGGCCTTTCTGTTTGGAGTTTGCATGTCCTCCCTGTTGTGTGTAGATTTCCTCCAACAGTCCAAAGACATGCAGGTTAATTGGTAACTCTAAACTGCTGGTATGTAATGAACTGGTGACTTGTCCTATGTGTACCCAATCCCAGCTGGGATCGACCTCGCGACCCCTCAAAGGATAAGCGGTTATAGATAATGGAATGAAGAGAAATTTCAAGATACTTGTGCTGGTGTTTTTGTCATTTTTCAATCCTTCATCCCTCCATCCTTCACTCCCTCCTCTGCCTCACTAACATTTTAAGGAGTGAACAGTCTCTGCAGTTTCCTCTTTGCTGAATTATGTCCACACTGGGATGCATTCGTCAAACTAAAATGTGCGGTTGAAGCCAGCTCTCTCGCTCCTTAGGTGGAAGCACAGTATGCTGTTAATCACCTCTGAAAGGAATACTCCCCATACAAACACACACACACACAATCACAGCATACAGATACCAATCGATACACATTCGCGGGTGTAAATCTAAACTGCGCACACACATCTACTCAGCTGGTTTGGTCCAGCTGCACAGAGCTGCTTGTCTGTTCCTGCTGTGCTGCAGAAGCTGTTTATTGGACCTGTTTTCTGTGTGTGGGCGTGCAGCCGCTGCGCCAAAGCGCCGATGGAGGCCGTCGCTAATGACCTCATCCGTGGAGCGAACACCTGTGGGAATGGCCGACCTCAAAAGAGCTGCGGAGGATCATGGGATGGGACCCGCCATGCCTCAAAGAGACTCCAGAAAGCATGGCATTAACTCGCAGCGCTGCCAATTAGCGGTGTGAGCCTCTCTGGGTTTTGCCTTTCGCAGAACCAGTCTGTGTCAAATTGTATTGGCACAAGCTTAACAAGGTTCGTTTTAGCTTGTTTAGGTGTCGATTGAAAGTGGGTGGCCAGGCAGCACGGCACAATGTTTACAGAGCCATGCAAGACATTTTTCGCTGGAAGACCATTTGATATTCAACCTTATATAAAGCTTAACCTTGATCTTTATGTTCCTGTGAACAAGCTTACTATGATGAAATAGTTCGACATTTTGGGAACTGCGCTTGTTTGCTTTCTTGCTGGAAGTTAAATGAGAAAATCAATATTACTTTCATAAGGAAAGTGGAGGGAGGCGGGAGGTGATTAGCTTAGCTTAGCATAAAGACTAGAAACGGGGGAAACAACTAGTCTCCAAAGTTAAAAAAAAATCCACCCATCATTACCTCCAAAACTCACAAATGAAGGCATGGTATCTTGTTTGTTCAATCATTACTCAAACAGAGATGAAACAATGATAATTTATAGTTAAGAGAAAGTTATGTATTTCTTGATGAGCAACAGTTTATCTGCCTGTGCAGCACTTTTGTGTGACGTCTCTGAGGGTTGCCAGGCTTCCAGTCATTATTGCTAATCTAAGATAATCTAATTGCCTCCTGGCTCTGAACATACTTGACGCACAGACATGAGAGGAAGCCATGCATGTCTGAAATATCAAAATATTCCTTTAAGGCCTCTAGAAGTACATCCCACAAAAAGGAGTTCTGGAAAACAGCACGTGCAGTTTAAGTGCAATGCAGCAATATCTGAGCTATTAATACGGTTTAATGGGTTTCAGGGAATCTGACACTGGTCTGGCCACATTTTTACTAATATAATAAAGAAATGTAAAAATTAAAATACACATTCTAAGCAATTTCCATCCAGCATCAGATCATTAAGATGAACTTCTCTCTGCTCTCCCTGGACGTCTCAGGCTCGTGAACCAGCGGTTAGATAATAGCACTTTATCTTTCAATTCAAATAAATAAAACAAGAATTCCTTAAGGCCTGTTTTGAGCAGCCTTTTAGGGGGAAAGGTACTTTGTTTCACTGTAGGGTGAAAGATCGAGTTTATCTTTAGGAATCGTTTTCTAAATCAGGTCCTGCAGAGTGAAGACGGGCAGAAGGACTCAGTCTATCCCTCTTTCCCAACTCACTCGCCGTTTATCTGTGTTGCCCTCTTTATATCCCTTACTCTCTTCTATTGTTGCTCTTGCTCTCCATCTGTGTTATCTTCCTCCCGACTTGTCACCTTCAAATTCCTTTCACTTTCTCTTTTCACTTGGCCTTTACTCTCTCTTCAAAATCCCCCTCTCTTCTCAGTTCTCCTCCCTCCATCCTCCTTTTCCAGCGATGTGGCAAAGGGAGTGGCAGAGAGGGAGGAAGGCTACTTCTGGAGATCGTGTTGAATAATACATGTCCGTTAGAGCCGAGTCGGGGAGGCTGACATGGATGGAGGAGAGACTATTGAGCTGGATATAGAGTTTTGATAGCGTGTGAATACGGAGCATTTATTATGATGAGATATGAGCAGGTTACTCACAGAGCGGGAATATGAGACGTGATAAATCTGTTAGATTCACACATGCAAAATGGAAAAGTGTAGCAGCTCATATTTGTTTTTAGATGCACATATATTCCTGAATGTGCACATAGAAACATCCATTGACACGTTAACAGCCAGTGCATTATGTTAATGGCTTAACCTTAT
The DNA here is from genome assembly GCA_025331565.1 of Holacanthus passer. Taxonomy (NCBI): domain Eukaryota; kingdom Metazoa; phylum Chordata; class Actinopteri; family Pomacanthidae; genus Holacanthus; species Holacanthus passer. The sequence goes on from JAFREQ010000143.1 coordinate 481,622, forward strand.
TTCATGTCATTCACCCTGACATATGAAGCAGTGTGTGTGTGTGTGTGTGTGTGTGTGTGTGTGTGTGTGTGTGTGTCCACTCACTGCAGGTTCACATCTGACAGACACGAGGGGTCACTCCTGCCCTCTAGCCCCGTGACCTCATCAGATACTACTGAATTATGGGTAGTGGCACTTGGGTCTCACAGCTGTCTCTCCGCTTAGGGCGCAGTGATAGTGAGTCATCTACTCGTGCACACACACACTCACACACACACTCACAGAAACTCCCACACTCACACGGCAGCTGGACTGCAGGGTAGCTGACATTTAGCAGTGGAGGGAAAAGCGGTGAGTGCGATCTGGAAAGACCAACAACAGAGCTGCGGCCATGATGGTATCAAACGTGTCAGTTGAAGCACAGCGAACAGAGGATGAACTTGTACAGCGTACAAACTGCTCTTGCTTGTTGGTCCGTCCCTTCTCCTTGCTGCAATCAACTGAGTTTACATAACCGTGGCCTATTTACCATTTAAAATTCATAGTAATTTTTGAAACAACAGCTCCTGTACTTCAGACCGAGGTAGAAAAAGCCTCTTATTTCCAGCCAGCAACTGTTGATTTTCTCTCTGGGAATCTTGCAAAAGGTTCATAAATTTGTAACATCCTCACAATTGATGACTCATGCAAAAGCTCTATAAACTGCATTGTTCTTGTATTGCAGTGTACATCTATTCAGTCCCAGTATCAGATAAGTAAACGTGCACAATCAGACTCTTATATCATTCTTACATGACCCCTTTCTGGCTGCTTACTTATGCTTAACATATGTTTCATTTTTAATGTTTTATGAGAAAAGGCTTTCAGGATCAGGACTAACTGTTTATCTTGGGTAAGGTTGCTGAAATGAAAACTTCCCCAAAACGCAGTAAAAAGCAAGACAGAGATGCCATTTTTTAACATAACCTGCAACCACAAATAATTTGAAATAGTTTCTTGGCCTTGGAAGCAACACTCAGTTCCTGCTGTAGATAGTTTTCACTTTTGCTCTTGTGTCTCTGGTTTTGAAAAGGCTAATAAAAAGACATCAAACTCTTTATATGTGGAATGTGGAGAAATCCAAGCTTGACTGGACAATCACTGTTTGGGAAAAGGTCCTCAGTGTGTTTCTACTTGTGTTTTAATCATGTGTTTCAGTTATGTTTGAGTAGGCCGCTCTGGTATCTCATTTTTCATTCTCCTTATTTCTGAATAGCAACAAGATGGCCGTCATGAGCAACTGCAATGAACATGAAAACAAGAGACTGAATTCGATTAAAATGCCTTTGACTTGTTTACCAGAAGGGGGATCTTGTCCCTTTGTAACCTAACTACACTGGTGCAACGCCGTCGTCTGTCAGAGTGAAATATGTTTGTGACGTGATGGATGAGGCTGCGACTCTGAAACAAATCACACAGATGAAAATATTTGCAGTCCCTCTAGGTGGGTTGGATCGCTGCTCATTCACTGGTAACGTTGATTAATGCAGACACGTGCACATCATCCATCTGCCTGTCACACAATGCAGCTGACAGAAATGGGCTATCTATGGCAAATAACATGGCCATCTGCTGAATATTTGATCAGACACCAGCACAGGCTTAATAATTCAGCAACAGGCCTTTACATGACTCTCATCTACCATTCACTTTGGAAATGATAGATGGTAGAGACGCATTTCCCCTCATGACATTAAACACAGACGCCGCGATCCAAGACCCCTCAAGTCATTGCATCTGCACAAAATGTCACACGCCTAGAAAATGTCCAATAGCTGACATCATTATATTTGACAGACATGCCCAGCGTGGCCTATACCATCCACTTTGCACTGGTTGGGATTTGATGGTGCAGACGTGTGTGGCAGTTTCACAACCTATTGATCGCCTGCATGACTGTAAAGCAGGAAAAGGACAGGGGCAGGTGAGAGAGTAAAACTTTAGGTGAAACAGTGAAAGAGCAAACTGTGATCCATGATTTACTTTAACCACAAATGTGAAGGTAAAAGTTCTCTGGAGTTTGTAACATATGACCTATAGACTTTAAAGAAAATCAAACTCTAACAAACAAACAAAAGAAAATCATACATGTAAAAAGCTTTATAAATTTATTTTATTTGTTTATAAAAATAATACCTGGCATTTATCTACTTTTTAACTTTTATTTTACAATTTAAAAAAACAATGTTTGATGTGTTATTTCATTCGTTTGCACAGATAAAAAGTAACTTAAAATATAGATAATTATAAATCTAAATCACCTATTTTATTAATGGACAGTTTAGATGGAGAGTTTATAACAACAAAACAGTGAAAGTCATTTTTTGCACATTATTAGAAATGAAGCAATAATAAAACAGCATGAACTAAAACATTATAAATATTAAATGATGTACATGACGCACCAGTGGATCTATATGAAATACATGAACTGCATTGTGCTGATAATCAGGGGTGGGATGGGTTTGAGTCACCGGGGTGGGCCGGTCAGCTCGGAGTCTCCTGGACCAGGAAAGCAACCGGATGAATAATCCACCGTGTCGGCGGTCACATGTCGTGCAGCGGGCTCCTGAATGATTTAAAGCTTTTTACATCATCAGCCTCACCCTCCCTCCCCCCTCCCTCTCCTCTCCCCCTCCCCCCTCCCCTCCCTGCTGATGCACCGCGCAGCCCGGAGATGCTGCTGCTGCTGCTGCTGCTGATGCTGGTGACCGACTGCAGCATCCGACATGGGCATCCTCTAATCCGGCACAGTGAGTGTTTCTCCACCACTTTTCTCCCCCTCTCATCCTCTCCTCATCTCCATTAGATCCCACCTCTTCCCCCCCTCCGCCCCTCCACCTTCCTCCTCCTCCCTCTTTTTTTGTTGTCTTCCTTTATGCAGCTTTTTTTTTTTTTCATGCGTGATGGCGCAGAGGAGCGTCCTCGCAGGGATCATGTTGTGGTGAGTGGATGCAAATGTCGGGTGCCTTCCTTCCACCTGAAACCGTGCGTGTGTTTGCGTGAAGGAGGGAGAGCAGGAGAGAGTTTAGGGCGGGTGTCGCTTCTCCCACCGGACCCGAGCTGCAGCAGGCTGCGTTTGGAGGCTGGAGAGGAGAGAGTGGAAGAAGAGACAGGCTGGGACTCGACTCAAAGAGGGTGGGACGTTTATTATAAGTGCTGTTTCTCCTGCAGGTGAGAGCATGTGCAGTTACATAGCTTCTGTTGCTGTGTTGAGGTGTGTCAGATGGAGAGGAGACAAACAGGAGATGCAGTGGTGAAACTTGTCTTTGTGCAGAAGGGAGGAGAGGAAAAGGAGCTTTTGCAATGGTGTAGTAGTGTTGAGATGTTGGATTTCTTCGCTGCTGTCAGTCCTCATGTTGCTCCAAATACATAGGATGTGATGCATCATCATATAGGCTGTAAAATAAGCTGTTTGCATGGATTGAATCTCTCTCTAATATGGAGAAACAGTATGATTTATTGCAGCGTGTTTTCCTCTTTGTTATGCTCTGGCAAGCAAAAGTGACCCTATCTATTTATCTATCTATCTATCTATCTATCTATCTATCTATCTGTAGTCCCACACAAACAGTGCTGCTGGATGCATATGTGTGTGTCTGTGTGAGGACAACAGCACTCAGACACTGAAAGCCTCAAGCTGTGGAACTGGGCTAATCCCTAATGACATGGCCACATCTCTCTCTCTCTCTCTCTCTCTCTCTTTCTCTATCTATCCACCATAAGGTCTCCTGTCTTTAATTCCCTTTTCTCGTCCCTCATACCCGGATTGTGACGACGTGCTGTCCGTGGTGCTGAAAACAGTCATCAGCAGGTCAGCTTTGCTAATACGCTCCAGCTCGGGGGCCCTGTCAGCGCTCAACAGGTGCCTATTACTTACCACCAGAGACAGCTGCACTGAAATACAGAAAGCTGATTTCAATTTTAATTCAATCACTTTCAGATGGAGGTTGCGTTTCGTGTGCTGGAGGTGTTTTTTTTTTTGTTTGAAAATGGCACGTTCGCCACGCAGGAAGTGATTAAATTGTCAACATAGAATTATTGAGAGCATAGAATTAAAACTGGTGATGCTTTTTCAAGCTTAATAAGCAATTCAGGTCCTTGACTAACAGAATTGGAGCAGTTTTTTTAATGCTGACTCAAGCGTGTGTTTTTTATTGTAATTGTTAAATTTAGATAATGCTGCAAAATTCAGGAAATGAAAAATGAGAAATTGGGAGGGTGTCTGCATGACCCATTGGGAAAACTATCCTAATATGAATACTACTTTAAATTTAATCAGCAAAAGAATAAATTCCACCCTCCCCCACTATAGCACCACACAAATCCATAAGTATAAGCCTGACATAAAGTATAATGAACAGATGGACTGGAAAGCAGTTCTAGAAAAAAACAATCGATGCCAAACAGGAAGAAGAAAAATGCGATAATGATGATTCGAAGGGTGAAACAACAACAATAAGAAGTAGAAGCAGATGATTATATAACTGACCAGTTTAGCAACTGCAGTTTGTCTTCCTGCATATCCCTCAAACACACTCACACACACACATTTGTATCCCTACATTCCCTCACCCCAAACTTAACCATCACAACTTAATCCCTAATCCTAACTCTTACACTGACCTTAACCTTCACCCAGGTCTTCACACTAAAATTTAATGATTTACGTTATGGGGATTTGCATTTGGTTTTGCAATGTGACTGCGTAAACAGATTTATGTCCCTGCAACATGAGCAATACATGGACCACACACACACACACACACACACACACAGCCTCCCAGACATCCAGGTCTCACATCAGAGGACTCAGAGTCACATGCAGGGCCACACCACTGGAGCAGCTGGAGGTGCAGTGACTAGCACCTCGGTTTTTTTTTTGTTTGTTTTCTTCCACAATGGTTAAATATACTCAGTTTGAAGAGGTGTTATTTTTATGAGTCAGAGTCAGGTAGAGTTTTTATTATTATTATTATATTTTGGGCTTTTTCTGGTTTTATTAGATGGAGGTAGTGGAGAAATGTCAAGAAGTGAGGGAGGAAGATGCAACAAAGGTCGTCAGCTGGATTTGAAGCAGGGAGTGGTCGGAGTCATAACCTAAAGAATACAGTCTTGAGTATTTTGGCTTTTTGTAAAAACATATAAAACATAAAAATGGTCCTCCATAGTGGTAAGATTAGGAGGGATTAAGGGGAGCTGCAGATAAATCTCTTTAGGTTCATCACTAGTGACTCCTCTCACATTGTTTTCATATTTACATTATAAAAACATTGATTATAGTCGCTTTAAGTCACAAGACAAAACAGTGAAGGGTTTATGAAATAGTACAGCTGTCACATTCATCTTTATTAGGGAAATGGATGCTTGTATTTGTGTGTGTGTGTGTAATACAAGACAGGCACTACAGAAAATTGATGTTTCTCTGACAAATGATAATGTGCCTGTTTGGAAGAATTACGCATCAAGGATTTCTTGAGTGATGTCATTACGAAACTCTTACAGTAAAATATAGGTGTGACTCATGCAGCAGAAACACACACGCACTCATACACAAAAACCATAAGCCTTTATATTTATGAATGGCTGACTGGCCCCCACCACCCTTCCTCCATCAGATGCTCCTCAGCACTGACGTCAGTGAACCTGCCTGCGCATAAGGGATAATATAATCAGACCCTCACACACACACATGCACACACACATTGTCTCTTTGTTTGTCTCTGTTAGCTGCACACACACATACACACCTCTGGTTATTGGCTCAACAGGCACTAAAGGGAGAGAAAAGAGAAAAGAGAGAGAAAGAGAAGAGACAGAAAGAGAGACAGAAGCAGACTCGAGGGCTTGTGTGTGGGAGGCGGGCGGCCTTGATTATTATCATTACAACGTAATCTGATCTCTGTTATAAATTTGTGACTGCGTTTTCTTCCCTACAGGTAAATCGGTCGTTTTGAATATGCTTAGCTCTTTAATGGTTTTTTACCTTGTGATAGTCAAGGACTGATAAAAATGAAAGCTGTCACTTTTTTTAACTAAGCTCAAAAAAATTTTGCTAAAGAACAGATGATTATTATGGATGATACGATAATATGTGTGATTTGTTTCTTCTCGTACCTTCTACTGTTTGTATGAAAAACCTGTGTCCATTGATTTATTTGCCATTTTCAAACCCAACAACTGTCTGTTCTACTGTAGGTTTGGCTTAATTTTCAAAAGTCATATGCTTCCAACATTGCACATCCTGTTGCATTGACAAACACAGTCAATGGACAAAGTAGTGCCAATCAGTAAAAGTGATTGAGAAGAAATCACTGCATATCTTTCAGGCTTTGCCCCAGTTATCGACCTCCTTCCCATCATTTCAATGTTGCCCTCAGTTTAAAGTGGCCTTCAAAAAAAGACATGGGTATTTGCCACTTTTCCTCCTCCAGAATAAAACACTTTAAAATACAGTCCCACTGAATATATTCATCATAAACTAATATTGCACAAACCTTTCAGGTGTGTAGTATTTTGCAGGATGCATTATTTTTGTCAAGGCACCGCTAAACAGATCAGTCTTACAGGAGGCAACAAACCTCTAGTAAAACAGACATCATGAAATTCAAGCCGTGGTAAACAAATAAATAGTCATCAGTGTGACAGGAGGAGATAAAAATACACTGGTGCGATCCTTCCTGTGAGATGACTGCGAAACCCGATCATTAGTTAAAAGCTCATAAAACCATTTTTACCTTCACCGAGACAAAATGAATTCGTCTGGATTTGGTTCGCGCTCCACTTTGTCCACAAACCGATGGATGCTTTTTAAGAATGGTATTGCATTTCTTAAAACTGTTACCATGAGAGTGTGCAGAAAACAGAGTTACACCTTGCAAACATAACAGTTACTATGAGGTTCTCCTTTACCACAAAGCAATGTACATCACACAGACTTTACGTTTTTGATCTTTAAAAATGTTTTTGATCTTTAAAAATGATGATATGGATTCATGTACTTATGTCATCATTGAATATCAAACCACAAAATATATCTGCATTGATAAACTCACACATTAATCAAACTGAAGACAATGAGAAAACGATCTGCACCTCATCATCACCATTCACTCCCTCAAATAGAAAAAAAACACAGACTCTTTTGTACATGCTATGTTAATCTTTAAAATCAAAGCTGAATCGAAAAAAGGTGAAACACTGCGAGCTTTACCATCCACCAAGGCCAGCCTCTGAGCAGAGACAGAGAAACAGAAAAACAGGAGCAAAGCCAGTCAGAGAGCAACGGGGAGGAAATACACTTGAGAATGTAGAGAGGGTAACAGGTGAAGGTGGAATCGATGGAATAAAAAGGACCATCAGGTGTCGGCGGACTGTTTGTACATAGAGGCACACAACAGCCACTGCACTCATTTGCTGACAAGCTGACAAGTAACTCCCTGAACTGTGGGAGAAAGACTGGGAGGATAGAGACGGAGAAACCAGAGAGGAAGAGGAGGTTAGAGAGCAGTGACGGCAAAGGGAATGTACGAGCAGTTTTCTCAAGTCAGTGCAAACCTAAGATGCATGGATGGTGATTTCTCTATCATATAAAACCAGGACAATATGTGCTTTACTGCAGCGATAATGTAGAGAAAGCTCTCTCAGATACTATAGAAGGACATGCCGCCAGCAGCAGAGATGGGGATTAGCAAATCGGATCGATAGCGACAATGCTGTGGGTGGAAAATGTCTTTTGGCAACCGCTGGCAATATATCCTGTCTCCATTATCCCGGAGCGTCACCAATATTTCATGCTATTGGCTCCTCGTCGAAGAATTAGTCAGCAGGAAACGCCTGAATCTGCAACCGAGGATCAATGAGTCTAGTTTATTTTTTTGGCATTTGTGCTTGCTTGAACCATTTTAGAGCCTTGAATATCTTAAATTCATGTTAGTCTACAGCTGGGGTTCACTTTCCGAGTGTGTGTGAAATGACCCTGTTGTTTTTCCAGAGCTTAAGGCCACGTCGACAGAGATGTCATCGATATGGCTGGTTAGCCGGGGAGCCAGAGGGAGTGACACCGTTGTTTTTATTTATCTCGCAGTCTGGAGCCAGACCCGGCGCGCTTAAAGCTCCGGGCTCCTACTGTGCCGCATTAGGGCGAGATAGATGGGGATGAGGCGGGCCAAATTGGGAGCGAACCGAACTGGCTGACAGGTCAGTCATGCAGAGCAATTCGTCTGCAGCCTACAGTCTCCACCTGGGAAAGTTTTGACAGATAAGGATGACACAACTCGAACTGCGATGCTTCTTCCTTCTGTTCTTATCAATATGCTGTAAATCTACACGTCAGCATGTTTGAGCTTGGCTGAAGTCTGAAGCCAGACTACGAGGCAGTCAGTCAGATAATGAGTAAACTGGTCAGACGGCCAGCTGAGGGACGCCCATGTTTGTGTTTATGTTTGTCTGTTACCAGTTCCAATAGTGTCGATCAACACTAAATGGTTTGCGTGCTGGATAAGTATGGAGGCAGTCATTTATTTGTTTATACCAAATGTTGACCCATTTTTTTCATATGTTTTCCTTCCTCTTAAAAAATTCTGACCAGTATCAGCTCCTGGCACATTCATTATTTGCACCATGAAGCCGCTCTTTTTATTCCAAGGCCACTTAGTCTGCGAGGATTTTCTCAGTTTCTCTTTAATTAAGTAAACCAGTACACTCACAAGTCAAGGATTCAAGATGAAGGAGGGTTATTTAAACATCACGGCAGGTGATTCTTATTGTTTCATCGTGGCCCAGCGGTTTACTCTTATTAACGAGGTGTTACAGGATATAACACGGTCAGAAGCTTGTTTTCCATCCAAATGTTTACACTTTGTTGCTCCAAGATTTTTTTTTTTTTTTTTACACCTTCAATAGTACGCAGCAACTATCTCCAGTCATAAACAAAAAGATGTATTCAGCCAGTAAGAGAAACAGTAATAGCAAATATAAAATTAACATAGTCCACTTATAATACTCTACTCAATATATATATATATATGTGTGTTTTGTATGAACTTTTATGACATTAGAACATATATAATGTGTCATAACAGCGTAAACTGGCTCACACACTAAATTAAACTCAGTCTTAATTTCCTGGTTTGATGGCACCTGGTGAGGCCACTGCTTTACAACTTCCTGGTTAACCCTTTGATGGCTGCATCTTTATCCCTACGAACCGCATCATTCAACAAAGTGCATGTGAATCAGAGAGACATGGCTGGATGATGACCTCCTAGGGATTAAAACTCAAAGGGGCACATTACGATTGTAGTGTTTCATTTACGACTGTGTCGATAATAAGTTTTAAAAGTTCCATGTGCAACAAAGTTCACAAAAACAAGTTAAGTTTGGATCTCTGTAAAATAAGCTCATTTATCTGCTCTTCATAAAGTCAATAAACCAAACACAGCTCTTCAGAGGAACATGGTGTTAATCAATTACTGCAATCACTGTTTTCTTTCCCTTTGCACATCAGGAAGACATATAGATAGTTTGACATTAGCAAAATCAAAAAAAGAATCTGTCAGCAAATATCCAAGCCAGTGATGCAGCTTAGTGAAACTGACGGGAACATCGCATATCTCATGTAAAAATCAGCCTCTAAACAGCTCAGACAGACAGGGATAGGTGAAGTGTGACTGACGTGTCAGGCAGCGAAAATCAACCTGAGAGGCGGCAATTTCTCTTTTGTGTCAAATGAGGAATCAGATTCATTAGGCTTGTCATATTGGGACACTGTGACCAGTCAGCCAAGGCGCAGAATCAGCCAGACAGTCGCCAAAGTCAGCCGAGCGGAGGAGAATGAATGTAGGACTCCTCGCTTTATATCCAGCCAATTACTGCTGACTCCTCGACTGGATCTAGCAGTTTAATGGATGGTTTTCTGCGTTGTGAATACGGTGCTTTGGGAGAGATGACACAAGCTGATGAGTCGTGTTGTTTCTTTAATGTCAATGCAATAATAACGACAATATTAAAAAGGGAAGTTGACTACATTTAAGAGCAACTGCTGGTGAAATGAAAGTAGCTGTGATTAATTGGGAATGGATTTACCATTAGTCATATTGATCGACGGCGATGCATTATTGTCTACAAGATATTAGACTGCAGACTGATTCTAAGCTGCTGTGAAACGCTCCATAGAGGACGACCTCATAAATCTTCAGAGGCACTGAAGTAGAGCTGTGCATCTATCATCTATCTATCTATTTTTCTATCTATCTATCTATCTGATGAATGATTGTATAACAAATGAACTAGAAAGCACATTGATTTTCCAACAACAGAATAGAAAGTGAAGCAGCATCATATTTTGTATGAATATCAAAACTGTATTCAGCGTGAAGTCTTGCAGCTTCCGTGTGGAGCAGGCACAAAGAGAATATAGCATGTGATATTGTCACACACTATGGAAAAGATGTTTAAGCCCATTTAAGTGAAAGTGTTTTTTAGTATTTAATACTTATGTAGGCTTGAAACATGGCAGTTTGCAACTTTTCCAGCATGTAACAGCAGTTTTCAAACCACTTCTAAGAGAATGTCCTCACTAGAAAAACCTCTTCTAACAAGGTAATTCATTCAGACCCTTAAACAAACCCATATGTTTTCCTGACAGGTGACCTCTTGTGTTAATGCTGGAGCTGGCAGCGTTGGTCATTTGTTGCTCAGAAGAAAGAGGAGAGTTAGTCTGACGTTTTCATAGCGCCACAAAAAGTCTCTGTATGCCAAAACATCTGTGAGACCGAGAGAAAAAGAGGAAAACAAACTTACAAAGTAAGATAAATTTCCCTGACTCAGGTTTTTCTCCTGATGAGTTAGCTCCTTCTTCTTCTGCCATTAAAACGGGGGCCAGGGCTGCCTGCCAGGTTGGGTTTATGCGGGGGGCCGGGGCCACGCGACGCAGGCCGGTTGCCAGGTTGGTTTCGAGTGAATCATAAGGGCTCTCAGCCTTATTAAGCCGATGCAGCTCTTACTGTAAAGCCAATGAGAGTTGAATCAGGTTATTCATCCAGTAATTCAGACGCGGGCAGGGGCGGACACAGAGACGGGCTTAGTCACGGCTGATTAGACACAAGGATGGATGTTCTGACAGCTCTCTTATCTGGAGAGGAAGCGCCGTAATGCTAAGATGCTAGAGGTGGTGGTGATGATTATAATGACAGGGATTCAACTATTGATCTTTAAATGGCAGCACTCTGGCAGAGCAGATAATGGCTGTTTGTTTAATGCTATAATATTCAAGAAAGATCTTGTTTGAAATTCTATTACGCCGCTTGTGTGTGTGTGTGTGAAACGGAGCTGCTATAAACACAAGAGCAGCGCATTGCTCACACACTGGGAGATGACAGTAATTTCTCAAATCTCTCTCTTAATCACAGCTTGGCTTTATTTTTTGCCGTGTGCTTTTTCTCTCTTCATGCTGTTTTGTTCACATGCTATACGCTTAAATTTCCTTTCTGCTCTAATGAAACGGCAAGAGCAATATGAGTAATTCCACAGCTGGGTGTTTAAATAAATATAAAATTTATTGCTTGCACCCACACTCTATTAAATAATTCAGTCGATGGCGTCGCTGCCGGCACTTTAGTTTGTGCTCAGAAGAACGGCGCTGTGTCTGCTTCTTGTTCTCAGAGTCAGGGGATGGTGCATCATGCAGATGTTGCCACTGGACAAGTAGCTTCTGCACACACTGTGCTTAATGTAATGGATTATTAGTGCTGAAGTAAGTGTCTGATTTCATTTTGGGAGCTCAGTCAACTGATCAGTGTGCATCCATTTCAGGCTGTGCGAGAGAAGTTCAAGCCTAAAGACGTAGTTTTTGGAAAATATGCTGATTTGCTTTCTTGCAGAGAGTTAGATGAGAAGATGGATACCACTCTCTCTCTCTCTCTCTCTCTCTCTCTATCTGTCCATGAAGGCTGGAAGTAGGGAGAGACAGCTAACCTGGCTCTCTCACCTGTAAAGCTTGTATGTTAATCGTTTAGTCCAAATTCAAACAGAAATATGAAATCGACAAGCTGTGGTTTTATGGGGTTTTGTGAATGCCCACTTTGCATCATTGCCAAATTCTTCAACATGCTCAAAATACAGTTTTGAGTGACAGCAAGACCTGTTGTTTCAGTGACAGCTGTCACTTATGCAATGCTCAATAGAAACTCAGAATGGATAACAGCCTGCAGAGCCTGTTAGTCAAAGCTGGAATGGTAATAACATAAAAATTTTGCTGGAGTGTAACTATGTGTTTGCGAACAGCCGCCAAGCACAATGACTTAACCGAGTCTCTGCGGTCACGACGATGACAAGAATCCAGAACTTTGGACAGAGCCAAGTTAGTTTCGCCCTGCTTCCAGTCTTTATGCAAAACTAAGCTAATTGCCTCCTGGCTCCAGCTCCAGAGTGGTATTGATCTTCTAATCCAACTCCTGGCAAGAGAGTAGAGCTTTTTCTCCCAAATGTTGCAGTATAATTAAAAGGTTGTCTGCACCGGCCACTGCAGTATGACTGTAAACCAGAGAGCAGGCAGATAGTGTCTAACCTGCAAGGCTGCACGATTCTCACTTTTTCATTTGATTGATAGAAAATTGGAAATGTTTAATCTTCATCTGGATTATGATCTGAATGAAATTACACACAGTGACAAAATATCCTGGGATTCATGTGCCCTTTTTTCATTCAGTAACTCATCCAGTTCATAAAAAATGTACCTGGATGTGGATCTGCACCAAAACTCTTTACTGTTCCTTGACCTAACTTTCCACTTAATTTCATAGAAATGCTGATTGGAAGTTAGATAATGAAGCTACCTTGAGCTCAGATTGCTGCAGATCTCTGCTGCACGGCTTCAGTCCCTGATGATTGTAGTACTGATCCCATAACATCACATGAGCCTGTTTGTAGCCTGAAACCCTCTGAGTAGTTTCTAAGTCACAACTCAAAACCAGAAATGACTGAGCCTTGGAATAATCTCTGGAAAACAAGTCCTTAATCATCCTGTAAATCATATTTAGTAAAACACATCTGGTCTTTTTGGTGTTTATTTATTCTCGATTTGATATTTAGTTTCAGTCATTTTTCAGTTTTTAACTGTAAAAACCATGTTAATTGTTTTTCTATATGAAGTAATTATCAGAGGACAGATGATATAGTGATGTTGGCATGAGTTGTTTACATGTAAACGTGTCACAGGAACTTTGTCCATGTTGTCACACGAGCCTCAGTCTCCACAAAGGTTAAATGCTCTTCGACTAACCTTTATTCCAGGGATGACTGTTAGTGAAGTGAAGCCAGTTTCGTCAGCGCGGAGCAGATGGAACACCTGCTGCCATGACGCTTTGTGCTGCTCGGTTTTGTTGATCTACGACTGTTCAAATAGCTCAAACTCAACACAGGGCAGGTGGTGGTCACTGTCAGCGAAACTAGCCGGAGAATATTAAAGAATATTAAAGTAACAGATGTTTTGAAAAACAAGCTGCTTGCGTGATTTGATTTGTGATATGGAATGATGAAAGGCTGTGTGCATGCATGTGTGTGTGTTTGTGTGTGTGTGTGTGTGTGTAGTAGCACACATCCCATCAACACAACAATCTCAAACAAAACCTCTTTTGTCGCAAGCTGCCATTTGATCAAGTGTTTGACTTTTGCTGAGTGTGATTGGATACGTGCATAGGTACCAGTGTCTGCAGTTAAAGCTGTTAAGGTCTGTCTCTTGCACACACACACACACACACACACACACACACAGACACACACACACAGACGCAACTTTATAGACAAAACCCAGGGATCAAATCTAATGAAAACAGATTTGCTGTTTTTCATTCTGCTCACTTCTTCATCCTTTCCTCCTAATCAGTTCTTTTCCTGCCACACACACACATTTTTGTGCTTTAGTTTTAAATTGTGCATCCCTGTGTGTCTGTAATTCTTTGTCTATATGTGTGTATATCTGTTTGTTTGATAGTCATTTTCTGGTTTAAAGTTGATATCAGTGTTTATTTTAAGGCTGCAACAAATTGATATGTGAGACTATTAATTGTTTCAAACTTTTGTGTGTTAAATTGTTAAACATGAGAGAACCTGGTATCTCGATAGAATCATGCTGCTAAATGAAACAGAAGCGCGCTCTTGAGTACAGGTGGGAATTTATCTGAATGAATAAATGGGTCACTATTTTGTGTTTTCAGTCCATTTGATTGCAATATGAAACATAACTGGCAGCTAAGCGAGTGGAGGTTTTCGTGATGAAGGTCATTGTCTGCTGGAACAAAAAAAAAGAGAAACTGATGCAGTGCAACAGACCCATTTCACAGCAGACATTTTGAAGCAGGAGAAGCTCACATGGAACTGATAACACTAATGAGGGCTGCATTCCATTCAGGTGAGCCGGTTCCTGGACTCAGGTGTAGTCCATGCTCGCTCGCTACCATGGCTAACAGGGACACTTAATGGAATGGAGCCATTGTTAATAACATTTTCTTTTTTTCTCACAAAGGTCTATTGTGAAAACGGTCTATAATTTGGAAACAGTCTGTCTGTGTAAGAATAATGAAAGTGTCCTTTAGTGATGTCTGGATTCTTTTTGCAGAAACGGAATTTGGTTGAGTTGTTACTGATTTCCTCAGCAATGAAAACCCTCTCTGCCATTTGGAAATGAAAACAAACATCTCGTTGTGCTGGTGCCGGTGTTTCGGTCGACTTTGCAAACGCTCCCCTCCGAGAGACTGTGTGATGATGTGAGCCCTCACATTTGTAGTATTCCCATAATAGCTCCCCAGCCCTTCATCTCGCCAACCCTGCATATTGTATGAACAATGTCAAAAATGCACATCCCTTCATTGAAGATAAATTCGAGACTACATCCTTTTGAAGGCGCACTGTGCCTTTGTGACAGTTTTTCTTTTCTGTTTCCATCAATGCAGCAAAGAGAAACCATCATGCTGTTAACAATGCACAGGAATCTACTTCTGAATCGTATGAGAATCACAGTTCCTATGTGAATCGACTTTTTTCCCTACTCCTACTTTTCACAAAGGTTCATACTTTAACTGTGACTTTCGCCAGCATGATCAACTTGTACTCGAATCACAGCTTGTTTGGATCCATCATCTTCCTCAACTTTCCCTCTACAAGTAAATTCGCTTTCATTACAGTATAATCAGGATACCTGTGAGTCAGCCTTGTGATGGGTTAAGAGCCCCCGCCTCACCTGACACTCACCATCACACACAAATTAAATCACCTTTCCTGTATCCCTCCACACGCTCGTACTTCCACTAAGTGCAGCGACAATAGCAGCCCCGGCCTCCTCTGGTTAAACAGCTGGGTAATTGCAGCCGTCATTTACGCGAGTGGCTCATATTATAGCTGAGAGCCAGTGTGGGTGAGCTGTATGTGAGTGTGTGTTTATTTAGTAACTTGTTGTTCAAAGTGGATGAATGGTGAGTGTTAGTTCACTGATGGGAGAGAGGTGGACTCTACTACGACTGATGCCTGTAATAGCTCACTTTTCAACACAATCTCCTGTTATTCATGTGACATCAGAGACACTGGTGGAAAAGAGTAATAAAGCTTTTCCTCTTTGAATATGTTTTGTCATTGTTAAGACATAATACACACCATTTTCACCTACATGTTTCTGTTCACCAGCGTGCTGCCCACATATTTCTGACATTTTTCATACACACAAAGGCATTTTCAATTTGTTGATTTGCTGCAAGTTGGAGATGACGTATTTTCTGAATGAATAAGCCTTTTAGTGTCTTTTTGCATTTTAACTACAGCTCGATTATATAATGTATTGTGGAAGAATTTTTACATCCTTCCTTTAAATACAACTAGAAATACAACAATGAAGAAAAAGCTCCTGCATCCAAAATCGTACTTAAGTAAAGTACAGTTGTAATATTAGCAAAATGTACCTAAATTATCTACTACATTTTTATATATTGTGTTATTTTTATTGTTATTACTGATACATTAATTACACTGTTTATACTGCAATTAATTATCTATTATAGTAATATTAATTATACATATATCTTACTTATGATTCATGTATGTACTGTTGTAATTAGTTAAAAATGTAGCCAATTTTAACTACTTTGTCTATTGTAATGTATAATGATACATTCTACAAGAGACGAGAGATTATAATGCAAACAAGTTAGTTTTGCAGAACTGAATTCAGGTCTGTTTGCGTTCGTATGTGCTCAAAGAACTTTACACTGTTTTGTGTAGATGTTTAGAAGAATTAAATGAGCATGTACACATGATTACACATGTTGCTCTCTCTCCGCCTCACAAACAAAAAAAAAAGATTTAGTGTCACTAATGAGCTTGGCCACTATAGCAACAGTGCTACAGGGAGAAGGCTGCTAATTAGCTGCTTCCTCATTCAGGTACACTTCATTTGTGCACAAATGTGTAATGAATCTCCACCGCTGGGCTCCTGTGTGTTCGAAAATAAGAATTGTGACGATGAGGTGTGAAATGCAGCAAAAATAAATGATCCCATTTTTGTTTTTCAGATAACTGTCTCTCTCGCCATGTGGGGGAAAACTAAGATGGCATTCCACTAAACCAGGACAAGAGAACGGAGGAAGCCAGCGTCAGATCTTCTTTTGAATCTTCCATCATTTGGATCAGGAATAACTCCTCGTCCACACGTGATTGTTTTCTCAGGAAAACAGGAGGAAAGTAGAGAGAACTTCCAACTCTTCCTCGTCAGATTCTTCCCTTTGTGACTCTGAACTTTGACCTCCAGCCCTCAGTATGAGCGGTCTGGTCGGGAAGCTAGACCCTCGGAGGGTACAATGGGCCTCGGCGTGGAACACCTTCGCGTCCCGTGTCCTGAGGACCAAACCTGTGGAGTCCATGTTGGATTCGGCCATGTCGGGCACGAGCTCTCACGGGACCAGGCTGGCCCGGGTGTTATCCACCGTGGACCTGGTGTCGCTGGGCGTGGGCAGCTGCGTCGGGACGGGGATGTACGTGGTGTCGGGGCTGGTGGCGAAGGAGATGGCAGGGCCGGGGGTCATTGTGTCCTTCATTATTGCCGCTGTGGCCTCCATACTGTCAGGTGAGACACACATACACACTTTTTTTTGTGACTTTTCTCTGCCCTTAAACATTCTCTCTGTTTCTTTCTCACACACACACACACACACACACACACTAGGCTGACTGTATCATCCTATAGGCCACAGTATAAAGGTTACTGTCATGCTCATCATCATTACACTGATATGATTTATACGAAGAGCATTTTAATAACTGTGCTATCAGAACAAGGGCAAAGACATTATACGGGCGAAGCTATAACATAGAAGGCACTCAAGGGATATCTTAGCCCCGCTTTAATGCTCCTATCAATACCTTCAACTTAGCCTTTCACTCGGATGATAATGCAGTCGTATCGCTGGTGTGTGTGTATGAATGTGTCTGTCTCCCTCCTCTGTCCCGCAGGAGTGTGTTACGCAGAGTTCGGCGTGCGGGTGCCTAAGACCACAGGTTCGGCCTACACATACAGCTACGTGACCGTGGGCGAGTGCGTGGCGTTTTTCATCGGCTGGAACTTAATCCTGGAGTATCTGATCGGGACGGCGGCGGGGGCGTCGGCTCTCAGCAGCATGGCGGACTCGCTGGCCAATCACAGCATCAGCAACTTTATGATCTCGCACATCGGGACGCTCAATGGATTAGGTGAGTGTGACAGCTGTAGTTTTACTTAGAGAGGAAAAAAAAGATTTTTTATGTTATTGTACATTTGAGTTTCAGGATTAGGATTAATATTCGATTGGGACAAGTCTGATTTTTTCTGACTTGGGGTCAGCAATGGAGGAGGGAAGGTTTAAGGTACTCGTGCTGTTTTGTTTTGGAAAGTCTGCATGTGAAGTAAGAAAAAAAAGGAAATTTAATATTTTTCTGTCATGTTTCCTGCAGAGTTGATGAAATGGAAATGCAAAATAGCTCAAAGCATTACCAAGCAAATACAATAAATGTGTAATAGTTCTTAGCTTATATCAAGTGTTTCTTCTTCAAAAAGTTGGGACGCTGTGTAAAACATAAAAAAAAACAGGATGCAAATATTTGCAAACAGACAGTGTTTACCCACAACAGTTTTATGATGTGACAGGGATTGGGGATGGACTCAAATGCAACACACTACAACAGATGGTTGGTAATGTCCTTTAATAAAGGCAAAAGAAATCTTCTGAAACAAAAACTCGCGGAACAGGAACAGGCAGACACTAGCATGAGAGGAAGAACAATCCAGCAAAGTAAGAGTGAAGTGGAGTCGTTTAAAGTGCTGATTGGTGACTGAAAACAGCTGGGTGCACAGGTGAGATGATGAGGTGGGAGTGGCCAACAGGTGAGGTGAGGCAGAGGCGGGGTGAGTGGAGAAGCACTGGGACCTGGGCTGTAAAGCTATGGCAGGTGAATAGTGACAAACTATGACAGACAGAACTTAGACATGACAAATTGCAAATTATTACATTCTGTTTCATGTATGTTTTACAAAGCGTCCCAAGTTTTTTTGGAATTGTGGCAGATTTTTTATTCGTTAGATTGTGCTAGAATAGTAATTAGAGTCTTTAACTCCATTTTTATAATCTACAGTCTATTAGCTATCGGCTGTAGTCTATCATCAGTGTCTTATTAAACTGTCAAGAATTGCCTTAAAAACTATAAACACACATTCATCCAAGTCTCTCTGGAGAGAAATGAGATCTCCTGGCTGGAGTCACAGCTGTGCCTACCCGTTGACCCGAAGAAGCAGATTTAACAAACCTTCATTCAGCATTCTTGCAGCAATGTTTGCTTTTTGTCGCCATTGTTATGAATTACCTTCTCCACATGTAACAAAAGCATAATATCGTCTGCATCCCAGGGAAGATTTTGCATGGCACCGGCTCAATGGGCGACTGTGCTTGAACGATAGTGTGAAAGTAACACCATCTGGGAAATCCTCCAACCCTTATTAGATTTTTTTTTTCCAGGGAGCATCCAAAAGGCGTTTCATTTCTTATCTCTGAAATCATGTCATTATGGAAAGTAACAGTGGCCGAAGCATCTTGGATTCCTAAATGATTCATGCAAAACTGTTTTCCAGCTGATAAACAGCACCATGAGGTGTAATACTATATCTGACGATCGTGCCAGCTGTGTCTATCTGGGTGACACTGCCCTGACAGTCTCTTCCTGTCCGACACCGACAGAGCGGTGGTTGTGGTCACATGATAAGCAACGCGGGCCAGCTGTTCCACAACATAATGGAAAGTTAATGTTTCCCCTTCCTGCTGGAGAAAAAAACAGCTGTTTCACCACACCACTGGGAAAGTGTGGAATTTAGCTCCAGATATGTCTCATTAGTTTCTGCATATCAGACCACCTGTGTGTGACAAATTAGACAAATTCTTAGAAATCCCCTTTTGGTGATTCAAGAGAATAGAGCTGGGACATTAGCTTTTAAATACCAAACTCTGTAATCATCTGTGTGTCTTTGATAGCACTGATTAAATGGTTTACTTAGTTGAGCTTGAATGTTCATTCTTGACTTTGGAAAAAAAATATCAACACAAGAAAATAACTTTAACTCTGATAATCAGTTAATTATTCATCAGGCAAAAATGTTGAACATTTGCAGGTTTGCTGCTCAGATGGGAGGATTTGCTACTTTTCTCTGATTTGTGTCATTTCAAATTGAATATCTGTTGATTTGAGACTAGTGGTCAGACAAATTTTAAGATGTCACTTTTGTTCTGGGAAATTGAGAGGAGCGTTTCTCTAGACTAAACAATTAATGGACTGATCAAAAAGATTAAAAGCCTTGCTTGAGCCTTCTTAGTTTTTTGCAAACCACCAAAGTTCTTGGGTACAATTTGTGCAACTATAATATTTGTGTGTCCCAACCCCCTCATTTAGGTAAAGGGGAGCAGTCGTACCCGGACCTGCTGGCGCTGCTGATAGCCCTGCTGGTGACGGTGATAGTAGCTTTGGGAGTGAAGAACTCTGTGGGCTTCAACAACGTGCTGAACGTCATCAACCTCATCGTGTGGGTGTTCATGATGATCGCCGGCCTGTTCTTCGTCAACGGAGAGAACTGGGACGAGGGGAGGTTCCTGCCCTTTGGCTGGTCAGGGGTACGCATACACACACAAATGCACACACACATATTAAGTCAACTAACTTAATAAATAAAACTGGACCCTACCTGCTTATGTTCTTTATGTACAATCTTTCTTCTCTTGCTTGTTCCAGGTGATGCAGGGAGCCGCCACCTGTTTCTATGCCTTCATCGGATTTGACATCATTGCTACAACAGGGGAGGAGGCCAAGAGTCCCAACACCTCCATCCCCTACGCCATCACTGCCTCGCTCATCACCTGCCTCACTGCCTACGTCTCTGTGAGTTACCTATGAAAACCGCAGACGTACTGAAAACACAAACACCAGCAATAAATGCTTCATTTGCTCCCCTTCAGTAACATTTCAGAGATAATGACATTTAAGAGCAAAACATTAGTTGCTGCAGTGATACTTTGAGTAACAGGTTTGAGCAGTTTTCAGAGCTGATTTGAATTTTTTTTTGGCACGCGCGGTGTTGTAATGAGGTGAGAAAATGACTTGCTCGCTGACTCCAATGTGACAAAATACAGTTTATATTTCACCACACAAATACGATCACATTGATTGTGGGAAGACCGTGGGTCATAATCTCAGTTTCTAACTCATACACCCACGTTGTTTTTATAACATTCTGAAACAAAAAAGTAATGCGATTTAGTTTTCTCTGAGAACCAAAGTTCATGTTTTGGTCATTTTGTTCACTATTTTGTGGCACGATCCTTAGTTTAAATTTTAAGATCCACGTCTGCTTGATTATCTATCATTCTTCATCTTCTTGCGTTGCCTTTAATGTTACCTTTAAGTGCTTATTTGCATACTTGCAAATCCCGGCTGACCCAAATTTTGGGAAGCGTCTGACAGAAGGATGGAAAGATCAAACATGGAGATGCTTCCTCCCTGCACTCCAGCAGTGTGGGTGTGTATCTAATCTCTGATCTTTACGTATTCAGCTCAACACAGCCTACCACATTTCTGACTTTGACACGTTCGCGCTGGATGGTTGTTGCTATGGGTACTGTGCAACAGCGGCCAATCAGAAAGCACAATTTTTTCGGCATCGCCTGGGGCCAAAGATTGCATCAACTTCAAAACTACTTCTCTTTGAACACCTCTTTCTCTCTGTCTCCCAGTCGCATCTATTTCTCCACATCTCTCTTGTGCTACAAAATCTAATTTCTCAACTTCTCCTAATCTCCGTCTTTCTTTGATCAAACTCACTCTGGAGGCATCTCGGAAGAACTTTTTCGCTCCCATCAGGATCCTGCTGCAGTTCAAGATAAAGGGATTACTTCAGTCATTAAGAACATTACATGTCATATCTTTTTCTGGTGACATCGGTCTTACAGTACATTTGAATTAGAGAGTGTAAGTGACACTGTGGCTTTATCCAAAAAAATTAGTGGAGTTCTTCCTTCAGTGCTGCTTCATGTTGTATTTCCTCACATCCATGCTCTTAAGTGAGTGTCAGTGCATATTCACTAAACAGGGCAGTGAGGGAGAGAATCAGATTGATGTTTTTGGGAAAGCCTCAGCCCTCTGACGTGATCACTGTAGGATGCAGCTTTGCTCTGTCAAGCAAACACATTCAACCAGGATTTGTTGTAGGACTCCCTGTAGATTAGTATAGTCGCTCTTTGACTGGTTCATACACGCTGACATCGAGCCCATGTCCAGATTGGATGAAGGGTCAAAGGCCGCCAGGCTACTATGAGGAAACTGATCTCTCTACCATCCTCTCTGTGAGGGTTAGTCTTTTTATTCTCCCTCTCTCTTTCTGCAATCTGCTCTTGCAAATCCCTCACTTCTGCAGCACAGCATCAGATGACAGATGGCCCTGCATGATTTCACATGTCAGACGTGAGGATCAAAACCCTGCACACACACACACACACACACACACACACACACACACACACAGCGAGAGAGAAGCATGACTAATGAACATTTTGCATGTGATCTGCCGAACGTGCAAGGCTGTGAGAATGAAGCTCAACAGTTTATATTTAATTATAGCATCTGTCAAGTTATTCTGATGATGCTGAGAAATCAGTCTCACCACAAGGTCTATTTAGTAGCTGCTCTGGGTCTTTTCATCATATCACATGGTCTTTATTAGCTTTTCTCGTCCTTTTTTTCCCAAAACACACAATTTCTGTGAAAACTGAGTGAGTAATTTGCCTCTGTGTTTTTTTATACCACCATTGGGGGCGCTAAAACCACAACATATAGATAAAGTAAGATACATATTTAATTATTTAATTTTGCAAATGAAAGGTGATTATTCACCTCTCTACAGCATTTTAGCAATATTTCATGATGGCATCAGATTTTTTTTTATTGCAACATAGAACTCTTTATTAACTCTCTGTTTGTATTCGATCCTCTTCCAGGTTTCTGTGATCCTGACCTTGATGGTGCCATACAATGAGATTGATGCAGACGCTCCGCTCATGGAGATGTTTGCCATGCATGGCTGTATGTTCGCCAAGTACATTGTGGCGGTGGGCTCCATAGCCGGACTCACTGTATCCCTCCTGGGGTCCCTGTTCCCCATGCCCAGGGTCATCTATGCCATGGCGGGTGACGGCCTGCTGTTTAAGTCAGTCCACACAGTTATTTATTATTTTTCAACTCAATCTAAGTGACATGCACAACTGAGACTAAATGTGCTCATTTTTGTGTGTGTTCAGGTTCCTGGCCAACGTGTCTTCCTACACTGAGACCCCTGCTGTTGCCTGCGTGGTGTCGGGCTTTCTGGCCGCCCTGCTGTCCCTCCTGGTCAGTCTCAGAGACCTCATAGAGATGATGTCCATAGGAACCCTGCTGGCCTACACCCTGGTGAGTGTTGGATAATGATGGCGGACACAGCCATATAGACCATATGGGCACTTGCAGGGTGCAGCTGACTCGCTATATTTAGCTGAGTGTATTACAGATTTATAACCTGTTGACATTCAGGGCAGCCAGTGGACACACGCTACAGTCTTTTTTGATAGGAACCAACAGTATCTATTTTATGCTTATCCCTATGGTTTTGTCTTGATTCTGTGACTTACACTATGTCAAGAAATGTAATTTGTCAGTCAGTAAAGTGTCAGTCAGATTTGGGGAAAAAGGCTCTTCTCTTTGAAGGATTGTGCAAAGCAACAGAGATTTTGCTCAGGAAACTAATCCCTCCAACACATAAATCATACAGAATTATAGCTGGGAAGATACATTAACAGAGGGTCCTCACATCAACAATACCGAAGGGCATTTCTGTCAGGTTCATAGACTGCTGATTGCATGGTAACTGTTCCCTCTCTTGGTCTGCAGGTAAGCCTGTGTGTCCTCCTGTTGCGTTACCAACCTGAGGGCGACATCCACGGCTTTGTGAACTTCCTCTCGGAGGAGCAGAACAACAAGAGGAAGGAAGGCGTTCTGGCCGAATGCGAGAAAGACGCCTGCTCGCCAACCAGCGAAGCAGACGAGTACGGAGGCCCGCCCACTAACACCTGCGGAGCCAAAAACCTGCCGTCATTGGGTGACAACGAGATGCTGATAGGTAAACCGGATAAAAACGCCTACACTGCCAACCACCCGAACTATGGCACGGTTGACATGACCACTGGCATTGAAGCAGAAGAGTCGGAGGGCGGGATGTCCCGGCGGTTGAAGAAGCTCATTGGACCACGCTATTACACCTTAAGGATCCGATTGGGCCTCCCGGGAAAGATGGACAGGCCGACTCCGGCCACAGGGAAAACTGTTACAGTGTGTGTGCTGCTCCTCTTCATCTTCATCTTCGCTTTCTGCTCCTTCATCATTTTTGGTGAGAACGCATGAAGAAATTCAGACAGGAATTTCAAGTATAGTTTAACCATGAATTAATCCTTTCATTTCATTTCCTCTCCTTCCAGGATCAAGCAGCATTGGGGAGGGTCGCTGGTGGGCTTTGCTGCTATTAGTCTTCTTCATCCTCATCCTCGCCCTGCTCATCATCATCATCCTCCAGCAGCCAGAGAACCCGAAGCGGCTGCCCTACATGGCTCCCTGCGTGCCCTTTGTACCTGCTTCAGCCATGCTGGTCAACATCTACCTCATGCTTAAATTGTCTGCCATCACCTGGATACGGTTTTCAATCTGGTGCTTCGTGGGTAAGCGACTCACTGAATGATAGTTTGTCTTGCCTCTTGTCTTTTATGTCTTTTATTGCCAGATTTTAAGACAGGATTTATGTAATTTCAGTCATTCTAGACAGATGGGAACTGACCATGTTTTGATCTTAAACAATGATTCGCCTCAGTTGATCTTAAACAATGTGGTGATAAATTTCATTACTCTTTAAAAGGCCCAGTGAGCCAGTAAAATCCTCTCACTTACTTGCTTTGTTTGTTTTTTTATTGAACAAGGAAGTCTCATCTCACTTTTATTTCCTGCCGCAGTTGTATCTATCAGTACATCTGTATTTGTCTGTGTACTTGTGTGTGCCAATGCTCTGACCGTGTAGGTCAACCATTTAAGACCTGAGACTTCTTTGCTTTTTACTGCTTATGTAAAGACAAAATTAATGCAGACTGGTGTCCAACAGAGCTGCTTTTGTTCGTACACAAACACTGGTGGACATCTGTTCATTTTTTACAGCGTGAGTAGGTTTGCTGTTTCCTTCTGACTCACTCAGAGTGGGATGATTTGTTTTTAAGTGTTTAATCTCTGTGCTTATAAATTTGTTTGTTGTTTTTGCTGTTTGTTTTTCTGGTTACATACTGTATGTCTGTGCATATATATTGATTATTGTCTGTCCCTTCAGGTGTGCTCATCTACTTTGGCTACGGCATGTGGAACAGCACGCTGGAGATCACGGCCAGAGAGAACGAAGTGCACGCCTCCACCTACCAGCGCTACGATCAAGGCGTGGATGAAGGTTTCTGCGGCTTCGATGATGATTTCTACCCACCTAACACTGCTCCCTGGGGCGCGCCCGAGGGGGGGTCGGGGCTCAGCCCACCCCCTGAGGCAAAACCTGAAAGTGGCGGGACACCATCGAAAGGTGGAGGCAGGACCGTTGCCAATCACGCCCTCGCGGAGGAGGATCCAATGGATTTCTGAAGGGACTGACTCTGTGTTACCCTGAATGTACTGCCTTGTCTGCTGCCTGGGGAGAGGGAGGGGAACTGTGGTGTGAGTGCATGAGTGATTGTGTGTGTGCGTGTATGTGTGCATGCCTGCATGTGTGTGTGTGTGTGTGTGTGTGTATTTGTTTGTGCATCTAACCCTTGGGCTAGATAGTTTCTTGGCAGTGGAACGGCTTTTCATTCACCTTACTCTAGCATCAAGGTCGCGAGTGTCCTGTCACAGTCACTTACTGGAGTCCACATCCCACGCAAAGAAAGGCCAGATAGAAAAGTGCGGACGCAGCAGGAGATAAAATATAACGTGTCTCGCTGAATTGTGAACCGTGACACATTATGTTCTGAGGAATCAGGTGGCTGTTAACATGTAAGAATGTACGGGATACAGGAGAGGAGACGGCGATGAGCAAGGGACGGATGAATCAGCACCTCCCTTCCTGTTTCAGCATAGACAGACGGGAAATTTAGGTGACAGCATGCCAAGCACAAGCGATTTCCTACAGTACAGGTCTGACTTTCTGTGCTCGCTTTACATTCAACAGACAGAGCTACAAATGCTCTCTGACACAAAAAATGTTAAAAATCAAAAACTGCTTCCTGTCTGTCTTTCCATGTTTCCCCTGACCCCTAACATCTAGCCCAAGGGATTCAGGACTGGGATGAGGGTGTTGATGTTTTCTGTCACAAATAGTACTTGGACTTTGCTTGCAATAGTGCCTTCATCTACTGTATGTGTATGTGAGTTTCTGACTCTGTTTTCTACTTTAATTTCGCCTGCGAGAGGGTGTATGTGCAATCAGACTCCACCTTTTACATCGATTCTCATGTCTGTGTGTGTAGATATAAAGTGTGTTGTTTTACTGTGTGTGTGTGTAGGTATTTGTTTCGTTTTGTTCTTCCCACTCCTTGCCCCAGCATGAAGCTCAAAATCAATCCACCGGCAACAAAGCAGCTCATGGTGCAATATAACACACGCTCGTCAGCTCATTGGTGTACCTACAAAGAGGAGAGAGGAGACGGTGTAACAGTACGAGAGAACGGGTTGAATCCTAATTGACAGCCTGCATGGTTTATTGTGATGAATGTCATCTTTTCTGTTCAGTCTTTTCCGTGTGCTCGTCTCTCTGTCGATGCAGTTCTCGCTGGTTACCAGGGTTGGGAAGGATTATATGTTCAGTTCATTCAATTCAGGAAATTGATCGTCCTCATAGTTTGTATCTTTTCTCCCGGGGAAGAAAACAAAATTCAGGATTGTACAAAAATTGTTATTGATGGAGGGGGGTCAGAATAGGATTGATTTTTTTCTTTTAGCTGAAAAAAGAGTAGCTTGGTTTTTTTGGGAGAGCAGGTGAGCAGATTTATAGTTTATTTCATTTCCATTTGCAGATTAATTTTAAGAAGAACAATGCAAAAATAATGAAACTTCCATTAACATATTCACATTGAATTTTTAAGTTATGGTATACCATCTTAAAGTCTTCATGCTTCTTTTAGTTATTAATGATAAATAGATTTGTACCAATGCTGTTATTTATTTTTGAGATATTGTGGAGGAGCTATTTCACTTTTTCAAGGCGAAGGTCCAAATGAAATATTAATGTCAACGCTGTGATGGATCTTGTTCTTGCCTCCCTAAACTAATAATTTACGCACAGTCCCTTAACTGAGAAGGATTTTGTCGTAAATGAATTTTACTTTGACATTGAGTGAACTGAAATCTAATCCCTCCTCTTCCATCTCTCTCCCTCTCTCCTCCACTCCTTTGCTTTAAACTCCCATCCTTCTCTCTTCCACCGCTCCTTTGCTCTTCCAGCCCAGCTCTTCCTCCATCTATTTGCCACCTCACCCAGCTCTTGATATCCATCAGGCCATGAGCAGGCAGTTGCCACTCTCACAAGCGATTGAGCCGGGATTGGTTTTCAGTCAGGATTTGAAACAGCAATCTGTTCATGGCCTGACCATCCATTAGCTCCTGTTTCACCTCAGGGTGTCTGTTATCGCTCTTCTGATTTGCCACCGGAGCATTTACTCATCTCCCTGTGCTTCAGCTCTGACCCGGGCCCAAACTGGTCTGAGTGAACTTCCCTGTTCCCCCTACCTCTTCAATTCTTTATGCATGTAGCTAGTGTTGAAGTCCCACTCTTTGCATGTTACTGACACTGCTGCTGCACCCTGAAGAGATTTTCAAATTAAAATCATGGTCCTGTAGGGATCAGTGTGTAGGACGTGTAAGCTAATGCTGCCAAGGTTAGGGGTCACTAAGAATGTATGCACTCATGGCACTGTAAGGGATTTCTGGCCTACACCAAATAGCATACTCTTGAGGGTGGGGGCACTTCTACAATAGCTGCTGCTGTATGCCCTTATCGTCCTCCTTCTACCTTTTCCTCTTGCCCCCTGTTGCTGCATCTGTCCCTTCCAGGGAAGCCTTATTTGTCTAATGCACTAAATCTAAGGATGCCACGCTGAACCCCCCACCCTACCTCTGCTCCTCCCACATCTGTCCACTCTGAAAAAAAAACGTTCCCTCCTGTAGTAATAGGCCCTTTGTTGTCGTTCAGTGAAATGATTGTGATACCTATTCCAAAAAAACAGCCCAGTATCCCAAGAACTGAAACTCATATTGGACGATTCTGCAGCTTCTCAACGCAGGAAAAAGACCAACCGTGGCTATAGCTAACATTAAGGTCATGTTGTCTGTCTTTCTGGAAATTTGGGTGGTATAGTGACCTGGAGGGAGTTTTCATTCTACAAAAAAGTTGCACATTGTGTATGTTTTACAAGTATTTCTAAATGTGATATATTGAAGTTTGACTATCGTTAGACCAACAAAAATGAATGAACAGTAAATTTAAATATCCTCATCAAAACTCTGCCACCGGTGATCTGCAGAAGACTTTCACGTAGTGGAACAAAAATTTACAGAAAATGTCATAAAAAAAAGTTTAAAAAAAGAAGAGAGTTTCTTTTTATTCTCTGGGTTGCGGTGCAGGGGATTTATTTTTACAATCCTGGCTACAGCCCTGAGACCAACTGTTTTGTCACCGTAACCATGATCCTTTCCTAAAGTAAGTCACTTGTTTCAGTTGCCTAACTTTAACCATAGTTCAGTCGGCCAACTCAAACGGAGGAATGGATTATTATGTGAATGTAAAATATGTTCGGCACGTCGGCTCCGACCTCCTCGCTCTCCGCAAAGAGAGCTCAGCACGGCGAGCGATGATAATAACCACATCCAAAATATCATGTCCGCTGCCACGTTGGTGCATGGATGTTGAAGAAAGAGGTGTTTTTAAAAAATGTTATAATCTGCAGAATTGTTCAATATCAAGGTTCTGTCTTGTGATCGGGTCGGGAAAAAAAACATCCTGAAACATTTGCACTGTATCTCTTACACACAACCAAACACATATTCCATTGTATTACTCTTCAGCCAAAATACCTTCCCCACCCAGATCACCTCCCAACTCAGCCAAAAGAATCCAACCGCTTTGCAGTCATAGCTCAGCCAAAACGAGACGGCGAATTCAGGCGCTGCCATGCCTCTGACACTGGACTGTACAGCCAACTTACTATTTTATCTGCTCTGTGTGTGTGTGTGCATACGAGTGCGCGAGTGCATGTACAGTGCGTGTATGTATGTGTGTTTGTGGTCCACGCCTGCGCCTCGATGTGACCGTGTGGTGAATGTGTAGCATGCTCTCATGCACGAGGCCCAGACTGTAAATGTCGTACCTGCATGTGGTGACTGATCGCAACGAGACATAATAGAACACTAAACCAAACCAAACGCAAGCTTAGTTCTTATACCTGGGAGCGTTGGCCTCTGCGCCCTGAGAAGATTTAACAGGTGTATTACAACGGAATCAGCTTCAAAAACACCATTGTTCGGGATTCTTACCTGCGAATTGAGCTGAAAATTATTGTATCCATTGCACACGTCTATCATTTCTATTCAGATTCAAACCTTTCTTATACTTTACAACTCAATATTACGTTAAATGAGAAATTCCAGGAGCTAAAAGAAGATTATTTGCTGGATTCAATTCTCTGCTATATTTCTAAGCTCGTGCAGTAATCTCCTCACCCAGGTATGGGAACCAGGGCTCCGTTTGAAAAGGGAGTAGAAGATGTAGCAAAACACACGGGTGTGAGGACGAATCCTCTCACATCCTCCCTCGAACACTTACAGTATGCCTACTTCCTGTATATCCCTCTTCTCAACCACGACCTCTGCAAGCCAAAGTCCACAATGTTTGTTTACTTTTCACATACAGGAGAATAGTTTCTTCAAAGTGACACTTAAGATACAACAGAGCTAACATTTTTTTTCTCGAGGGTCTTCTAATAAGCTACTTATCACGAGAGGATTTTTTTTTTTTTTTCTCACGGTGACTTTAGTCAACAGAGCGATGATCGTTTTTAAAATCCTAGATGCTAAGTATTGAGAGGCTGAAAGTATTAGTCCAGACTCCATTGCAGATCCGTTTATCCGACACGGGACGAGACGCGGTGAAAAAGTACACTGACGGAGGAGTGATCGAAAAGGAAAGTATTTTTCTACAGCGGTCTCCCATCCACAGGTCCTCGTGGAGTAGTTGTGCACAACAGAGCCGGGTGGAGTTAATCAGCCTTCACGTTCTGTGTTTTTCTTTAATCACGAGGAGGCCTGGGGAGAAACTGCTAAAAATATATTTTTAACAACCGTAGCCTCTCTAGAACGATGAAGCTCATTTATAAACCTTAATCCTTTCCTTTGAAGGGATTGCGAAGTGGTTGCTGGAGACGTCAATGGACGGTTTAGGAGTAAGAGTGCTACAGTAAACATGCAGAAACTATTTTAATACGATTCTATAAAAAGGGTAAACTACAAGCATAAACGAATATTGCCACTATTGCTTTTAAAGCCAGCTACTATTTGTTTATTTTGTCTCGGAGAAGGCGTGCCATGTTCTTCCTGTGCTCTGTGTTCGCTGTGGCCATGTGTCCAGTCAGTGTGCGTCGGACTTGTTGAGATTGGCTTCTCTCGCAAACGACTAGATATTCCTTTTCTTCTTCTGTATATTTTGGCACAAAGCTGTATGATGTAGGCTAGTTGTTTTTTATGTTATTTTTTTTAATGGTTTCTTCCATATGTGTGGTTACTTTGCTCCTGGGTGCACTGTTTTTTGCTGAGTTGTTGATATTGCTTCCATGCAACAATGAAAGTTATTTATTGCAAATACCAAAACGAGGCTTGCTCTTTTTTTTTTGAATGCTCTGACTATTGTAATGAAAACTTTACATTAGGCTCAGTCACATTTACACATTTGGGAATACAGCTTTATACTGTGGCTGGCTGTAAGTGTGAATGTACAATGTATTCCATGTTTAACCAGATATGGAAGGACGTCCTAAAAGCAAAATGGTTTCATGTCCATTTTGAGCTGATGAGGTAGATGGTGTCCAAAAATCCCCCTTAAGCTCTTAGTTCCCTACTCCTACATTTCAATGCAATTTTCATCTGCAATCAGCAGATCCACTCATGGGGGCAAAGTAGGCCAAGTTTATCCCATCAGCTTCAGTGAATTTTAACATGCCAACTCACACCTTTGGTGAATAGCAGACCATCTTTAGGCTGCTAACTTTGGAGGGAACAGCCAGACATCCAAATCAGGAGAAGGCATCATCAGCCTTGGAGAAGCATGTGGCTGGCATGTTAGCGGTAATCTTGCAAAACAGCCCTGCAAGCACCAGCAACTTTGCAAGGACACAGAGATTAAAAGCTCTCTGTTAACCACTATTAATGCAATGGAACAATGTTTTTATGTGTGGGTCCTTGTATTGTTGGTTCTTGTTCATGTGCACGTGCATAGAAAGCAGATGACGTGACGCAAGGAACAAACTAAGGTGCCAACAGAGGTTCTAAATAATGCAAACCAAAATCGGCCTTGCAAATGTTTTTCTGAGGAAGGAAATGCATTCAACACATTTCCTAGAAACGACATGACACACACAGTGTGTATTGGTACAACGAAGTGCAAACAAAAACTTTGTTTGCTTACGAGTAAACTCCTTTCAATTTGTTGTTAAAGCAACAACCTGGAGGCCAATTCTCCTGCAAGATGGTCGAGATACGTGCAGCACAGTTATGATGCTGTAAACTAGAAGTTCAAGTAAGTTTTAGTGTCTATCACATGGAATCAAAGAACAGACTTTTCTATTGATTCTCTGCAGCGCAGCAATGATCTGCAGTCAAACTCAGTGTAATCCATAAAGACAGAAAATACCTACCTCCACCAGCAGTGTAGCTTCAATAAACCAGAACACAGTTCTGCCACGAGACACGCTGTGTTTTGATTAGAGGGCTCGACTTTCACCTTCTCTCAACTGTAAAAACCCACTGTATCGCTCCAACATTATTTTTTCTCACCACCTACACAGAAACACGCAGCGGAAGGGGAAAAGTTCATGCATGTTCTCTGGGCGTTTCTGAAAGTTATTCTGGGAAATTAATCGGAAATTTCAGCCAAAGTAGAAATAGATAAGAAAAAAAATTGCTATATATATTGAATTTCTCTTTAAATATTCCTTCATCTGTTCAAACTTCTTAGTCAACAATAAACTTTTGTTGACAGGCAGCAACATTTTAGCATAGCACCTAATAACACCACCAGTCTCTTTCAGCGGTACAGGACAGCTTGGTTGCCCACTACCCTCCCACTGGCCTCCTGCGGACTGGATGGCTCTACGCCTGGAACATCACATTTCAGGGAATACACATGCCGACATGATTGCACACAAACACACACACACCTGCACACAGGGGCGTGCCAGGAAAGACACACACGGATACTGGAAAGTGACAGAGCGGTGTGTAGAAATACAGTAACTCAGTCCACAGTATTACAGTAAATCAGCGTGGGCAGATGGTTGTGTGTGTGTGAGGACGATGAGAAAGTATCATGTAATATCTGTGATATGACTCAGTGACCTTGCTATGGACGGAGGAGACAGTGTGTGTGTGTGTGTGTGTGGTGAAGTATGTTAGGAACAGGCTCTTCTGTGCTGATCAGACTCAAGGTCACTGAGTCACATTACAGATATGATACTTGTGTAACAATTCATGTTTTCTCATCATCCCCAGCTTCACACAAATAAGGACTCGCACACCACAAATACACACACACTCACAGTCTATATCACCAACCTACAACAAACAGTGTCAGTCAGCAAGCGATATCACACATATGTCAGACACTACGTCCATTTTCTGTCTGCTGTGTTGTTTTCTTAATCAAATTTTAACACAACACCGAGATAGAGGAAAGAAATTGCCGCGTGGGACGAGAACATCTTATCAGCTCAGACTCGAGACAAAGGCAGCTTTCATTCTTTCGTCTTTATTATAGAAAATCAAACAATAGCACATCAGTGAAACAATAAATAACCAGCTAATACTGCTTGTGCAAGGATCTGGGTTGGGAATATCAGGTTCCATCTGTGTTCAGATGTAGCTTTGGAGATACTGAACGTACAAGTCATCACATTCCTTCAAGAGGAGCTAATTACATCATACTGATTTTTTTTTTTGCGCAGACTAACGAAACAAACTTTAAGCTACAGACCTTTTGAAGCGTTACTCTATATGAGGAAGTTTGACTAAGATGTTTAATAGAAATGTATAATTCCAGAGTTACAAGATAAGCTGCTTTTTTTGGGTCATTCAGTTGTTATTTAAATTGAAAGTAGAGGGAAGTTAGTCAAATATGAAAGTGTAAGGAAACTTTGGATTGTGAAATATTACTATCAGATGAGCAAGTTATGGACAAAAGATTAAGGTTTTGTACTCTCTAATAAATTATTTTTGCACATACTGTACTAAGACTAATACAGACTGTAACACTGATGACTAAATCTCTCCTCTGAAAATTATGTTCTTGTATTTTACAGTGGCTTGAAAAAAACAGTGCCAGGTTTTTTAATCACTCAGAGAGGCAAATTTACTAGAGTTGTATAATACTGTCAAAGAAACATCACTGTACATAAACAATGTTAATGAACACATTCACTTCCAAGAATAATACTGTCATACCCTGCTCTTATTAAAACAACAGATCGTGATATTATGTGATTTTTTTTTTAAAAACACACAGAACAAAAACACTCATTAGATTTCATCTCTAGGAACATCTAAATAGAAAAATAAAAGTAATACAGAAGATCGATATCTCAAGTCCACGAGGCCTCGGGCGAGTAGGACCTCCAGCTGCTGCGCAGGCAGCTTGTCTGATTATGTAACAGTGGGGAGAGTCCACGCCACGCCCGACATGAGGAGGCTGCAAGATGAGCTCCGCGATACAAAAACAATCCATCTGCGAAAAACAGAGCTCCAACAAAAACAGCCTTTGTGTGTTTGGATGTGTGAACGTCTCTTTTATGTATGTTTGTGTGCTCGTTCAAGAATTTGTGTATTTTTCTTGACAAACATGAATGAGTGTGTTTATGTGTGTGTTGGAGTGTGTGTGCGTGTGCTGATGTATATGTCTCTATATACAAACTACAGTCCCCTGCACATCCTCTTGGGAGTCAGAATCGCTCCCATCTCAGACGTGGGCGCTCTTGGCATGGTTGGCCGAGGGGACCGGGTTGCCTCCTCCCTGTTTGGAGTAGTAGAAGCGATTGTTGTCCTGGCAGGAACGAGACGAGGAGGACGAGGACTCTGAGGAGCAACAGGTGAGAATGGACCCGCCCAGCAAGGAGAAGATGGTGCCCACCCAGCCGGTGTAGAGGGAGAAGCCGAACAACATGAAGCCGTGCTCCTGGTGGGCGCCGATGGGAAACCAGATGGTAGACACCATACCACACAATGCTGTGGAGAAACAGACAAAAAAACTGTTCAAATTGGGAATATAAAAATTTTGCCTCTGAAAGCAAAATATACACACATACAAAAAACAGACTGAAGTTTAATTCAGTTGGGAACGCAAAAAGGTGCTGCTGATCCTATTAAACATGCTCATTTTGTATTACCACACAGTGTTAGGTTAGAACGTAGAAATTATGTAATAAAACTGGGGATGCAAAATGGTGCAAATGCCAGCAAACCCCACACATATACAAGTTATATGAAAACATACTCAAAATAAACTAGTTGGGAATGCAAAATGTGCATCTTGTACTATCACAGGGTAGCTTTGAATGACACATTACATAATAAAACTGAGAATGCAAAATGGTGCTAATGAAATCAATCCACACACAAGCTAACTTAAAAACCTGTATGTCGAATGGAGTGTACACAATGGTATCTTTGATTGCATAAATAAAACTGGGGATACAAAATGGTGCACATAAATCCTGCCTACACACATAGTTTACATGCTGCATCATCATCATACTGAAGGGTGGCAAACACAGAGAATGACAGACAGTAAAATGCAATTAAACATGGGATGCAAAATGGTGCAGCGTAAAGCTCTGAACGAGCACGACCAAGACAGATGAATCAATGAATCTTGTCGGTGACTGTGTAATACCAAAAGACTGAGAGCTGTATGTCCCTTCAAGTACCTTCAAAAGTACCTTGACTTCCTAACTCAGGCCCAAAAAACAGATGGATGGAAAAAATATTTAGCATTTTGATACACCTCATATATTCCTCTCATAATCGTGCCACAAAATCTTTGACAATTCATTTAAAAAATAGGGCAAGAATAGAGGAAGCATTTCAACAACAGAGCTTTTACAGCTTTTATTCCTCTTACAAGACACAAGGGGATGACAGGCTGGAAGAAGGAATGTGTACAATAATATTAGTTAGCAGCAAGACTTAATGGTGTTATATAAGCTTCGCCTTGAACTGCAGAAGAGACGTCTGATCTCAGACTTGAACAAATATTGAAATCCCTATACAGCTGACGAGGACACATCCAGTATATGTTGGATTTTTGCCAGTGTACACCCAAGGCTAACACAGAACAAACGTATGAAATCCTTCAACCACCAATAGAATGTGAAATAATTAGAATATATATATGCTGATATGATTTTGCTGCCAGTGTGGTTTCAGTGAGGCAATATGGTGAGTGGATTTTTATTCTGCCGTGCAACAAGCAAACACGTAAATCCGCCCTGATGTAAATTTCCCAGAAACAAAACAAAAAGTCTATTAATCAAGTCCAGACTTTAACTTCTTCCTGCTGTGATGATGATGGTTGCGGACACAGGCAGCGGAAAAGTTCAAATGATGGACACAGGTGTTGAATTTTCATTTGAGGGACACGGGCGGCGGAAAAAGCTGCAGCACCAGTCAGATATTTATAAGCACAGTAAACTGGGCATTTCAGGGAGCGAGTTTCCATGTGGGTCGGGACAAAGGCAGGGTGTGGATGCGAGTAGGTGGAGGAGAGGAATGTGACGGGATCTAAGGGGAAGGGTTCCATGGAACAGGAACATGTGTGTGTGTGTGTGTGTGTGTGTGTGTGTGCACCCCAGAGAGGAAGACAGTCCTAATGAACATCCTCTGCTCTCAGCAGCTTGTGAGCGTTTGAGGTGGGGTTAAAGGAGGTCACAGTCAAAAAGGTTGGAAGGGATCACGGTGTGTGCACAAAACAATTTCACCTCCTCTGATCTATTATCTCATCCTGACATTAAGTCTTCATCCACTAATCCATTATTTTCACTTTGTATGAATGAGGCAAAGTTGAGTCTCTTACCGACTATGAGTATGAGCACTCCTCCCAGGATGGTGCGCTTGTTCTTGGAGCTCTGGGGTTCATTGCCAAGGCTGATGCAGGGCATGGACATGAGGAGCATGCCCACGGCTGGGAGACCCAGGATTGAGCCTGAGATCATCAGGGCACGAGTGGTCTGGATGTAGGCTGCAGAAACACAGATGAAACACATATGATATTAATGTCCAAAAACAGGACAGAGTTGTGGATGTTGTTCATTAAAATGGGGAATAAATAACAACATAGAGCTGTGTTGAGAAGAAATAACATAAAGTGAGACTACAGAGTCAACCTATATGCATGTAAATGATTGCAAGATGCTAGACCATAATGCATAATTCTAGCAGGGATGAACAGTATCTACCTGGCAGCTCCAGGATCTGTGTTAAGGACACGCAGTGGTAGAGTCCAGTGGAGATGACACAGTCCGCCCAGGGGCCCCTGGCCCCCAGCTCATCCATCTTCTTACAGGTGTTCAGACCGTACTTACACATGATCACCCAGTCATTGGTGGATGTGGCGATCACGATGCCCAGCCAGCCCAGGCAGCTGATGAGGAAGCCGCTCAGCTGGAGACAAGAGTTGGCCATGGCGCAAAGTGTGCGTAAAGAGCGCTCTGATCACCACTTGGTTCAGAGAGTTAGAAAATTTGAAAATGGATGAAGATGAAGATGAAGCAAAAATGTGGAATAATACAGATTTTTTAAAAGCAGATATTCCACCACAGAAGTTAATCCAGTGTTTGGTTTTCCTTCAGTAGCTCCATCAGTTTGCTGCTGTTGCGCACGTCCAAAGAATGAAACCTTCACATCATCACAGGTTTTATAGGGGAAAGTTCAGAAAGGGAAAAGTACTCTAAAACTGACAACCAATCAGATCCTTGAGAATTGACTTTTTTTTCCCTTTTTTTGAAAAAGGGAGACAACACACCCCATTTTTACTGTCTCTCCAAAAAGCTGGTGCGCACTGCCCCTCCCTGCATCCAGGACACCACAGCCTGGACTGGGCCTGACCTGCTCCCTGACTCAGTTCAGACCTGAGGACGTTTAACAAGAAATCTGCTACCATCTACTGGCCACTGTGTATTTCTTACTATAGGGCATCTTTCCAACTGAACACCTCCTTCACATCCCCAAACAAGCATTTCTGCATGGGAGTATTTGGATATTTACTTCAAGTAAAGGCAGAGACTTTAACTATAATGCATCATAATTTCTAATCCGATCATATGCTATATTTTTTATGTAAACACTTAAACTACTAGCTATGCATGTCAGATAAAAATAGTGGAGCAAAAACAATATTTTCCCCAAAAATGTCGAGAGGCAGAGATAAAAAGTAGCATGAATATGAAACTACTACAAATTGCGCTTACTGTAAGTACTAAATTAAATTTGCATGTTTATTTTCCACCACTGTATTAATTTTCTTTTACTGTGTGTGATAAAATGCAAAAATGGTTGGAAGGTACCGAGCCTGCTATTCTGCAAATGGGCACTGTCCAGGCTGTTAATCAAGCTCATTGCACTTTGCATAACAACTATAAATGACCTTGATTGTTTACCAGCATTCTGCTTTTCTGATGTCTCCTGTCTTGACATATGGCAGCGGTTCCCAACCTGGCAGTTGTAAGATTAATCTTAAGAGTCATGAGATGACTAAGAGGAGAGGAGAGGTGACAACAGGAACACATTTCAGCAACATATATTTATGTGTTATAACTTTTTTCTTGCGATTAAATAAAAGTTTTACATCTTAAGGCTTTGAAAAATTAATAAAATCACTTTCTGGTTAAACTGTCCACAAACACAAAACATACTGTTTTAAATGACGATCAGGATATGATTTTGTTTTGAGGGTTGCACTTGCCCCAAGAAAAGTTATAATTCTGCCTATATTTATATTTGATGCACCCAGAGAGGAACCTATGATAAAACTACTATCATACAATTTCCATTCGTGCATGCACCACTGCTCTGTGCTCCAACAGGGGGCGATGTAGCACAGCAGTGGGTCACAGTTGACATTCAGGTGTTGTACATGCAGGACATAGTGTTTCTTTCCTCCTGTCCTTGCTGGATGGAGTTAAGTAAGTCCTCCATCACTCACATCAGTCGGGTGACGTGGCAGCAGCATAGCAATCAGTCTAAGAGGAAGACAGAGACAGACTGGGACGCTTCAGATGGTTCCACAAGGTCACGGACCATGATGGCATGTTTGGCCCACTTCTTCCTCTCATGTGCAGCCAATTGTTCTTGTGTTGCTTTTGTGTATCTGATCATGTGTGAGGCAATATTTGCTCTACCTGAAAAAAAAAAGCTTTTGTTTGTTTTGGGATTACATGCGATATCAGATCAGGTGTGTTGTGAATATCTAAACAGGCAAAACATGTAATCTGGTATGTTCAGGTTTGTTTCATGGGCAAAAACAAATCTGGATGAGAATCAGATACCTAAAAAAGCAATATTCGTCTTGACAGATCTATTAGAACGTTCAGGTCATTGCAATTTTCTTAGAGTTTCTGCAATTTTTCCCTTCAGTGGTGTATACAGAAAGCATCACCTCACCTCACATATCAAAATCTAACGTGGGCTGCATTTCTTTTTTTAATTCAACCAGCTGCACTGAGTGGAGAAAAAAAAAAAAAGTAAGATAAGAAAAAGATTGTATTGTATCAGCGGGACAGAAAACAAAAGTTGCAACCAGCAGTTTTGTGGTGTGCTGTTAATACAAGCTCAGTATTTCCTGCAGTTGCATCAAAGTGAAAACCTTCCACTGAAGATAATCAATGATGGCTTTTTGTGTGGATCCATCGCAGGAGGTACAGAGTTATAGTCATTCTGAGTAGCTTTGTTATGTTTCAGAATAGCCTACAGTACAAGTTGTTCCGAATCAATATTTTTGCTTTGTGCTTTTTTTCCCTGCTTCTTTTTTTGGGCAGCAGATGAGCTTCTTAGATAGAGAGCTGCAGGCACTTACTGGAGCAATTAGAAAGCTCTAACACACCATCTACAAGCCCCTCTGACGCCGCTCCGGTCAGCCCTGTAGCCTTTGCACCAGCCCCGGCTCACACTCCAGCATGGAGGATTATTATCTGTCTGTTTGTGGTCATTGCAGATGGCTGTGCTTTCGCTGAGGGTTATGCTTGTGTCTACAGTTTATTCATGTATGCAGGCGGGTTGGGTCGGGTGTCAAGAAAGAAAAAGAACACAAGTCAAGGCAAAAGTTGGCAACTTTCTGTCGCGACCTGATTTGGAGCTTCAGCCCCGTAGTGAGATACCGTCTATATGTGTGTCATATCTGGGGTAAAAGTGATAAGACACAAACACATTATAGATATAGATCATTGGGGTAAATGGTTTGAGCCAGTCAGCCATGTAGTGTTACACTTCATCTTTCTCACCATTACTCTGTAGCTCATTCAAAATGCAACCTTTCTGACTCACCCCTCTAATAGACAGAGACTAATAGAGTTGTCTATTCAGATAGATAGATAGATAGATAGATAGATAGATAGATACAGAATCATGAGACATTAGGAGAGAGATATGGGGTGAATAAGTGTGTGTGCATGAGGTTGGGAGAGCGAAACGAGTAGAGAGAGAGAGTCACAAGAAGTAGTCTGAGCATGATCAGGGCATATCCCACGATGATTCCCAGAGCAGTTTGTCTGATACTCGAGGAGTGAGGCGGCAAGGGAATGGGAATATTATGCTAATGGTCTGAGGATTGCAACAGCGACGCTGACATGGCGGGATGATGGGATTTTAGCCCTCCTGGGGAGGGTAAGAAGGGGGGGGGGCATGGAGACTGTGTGGGTGTGGGTGTGTGTGTGGGTGGATGGATGGGGCATCTGAACGCAGCAGAAAGTTTAAAGCACAGTGGAGCAGGAGGGAGAGGAAACACGGCAGAGTAACTCCTCTCCTCCCCTTCATGCTGTCAGAGCTGTCAGTCAGGCAATTGAAAGAGATGAGGAGGAATGACACACTCTTTGTCTCGGCAAAGCAAGACTAGTGGTCCAGTTCAGAGGTGGGGGTGCAGTCGAAGAGAATGAATTATGAGCGGGGAGGTGAGGAGGAGCAATGATTAAGTGATTGGAGGAAGAAGAGGAACCTTTTCGGGCCGGCCCACTGTGATGGAGTGGCAGCCATACTGGATGAGTCATCCTGGCCTAGGGGGGATGATGGGTGCTTTTTCAAATAGTTGTCAAGTCACATTCTGTGATTAACAGGAGGCAGAAGCCAAGGAGAGGAGGATCAGTTTATGCTACAGTGCAACGGTGACGTGGCTCCGACTGATGAGTTTTCTGTCAAAATGCTTCACAGCTGATCTGTCGTGAAAAAACTATGTATTCAGCATTTAATTCTGAATTAACTTCATCCGGTCTGTAAAAGTGTTATCAAGCAAGTAGGATTCCATTTTTTAAACACACTGTTGTCTCAATTAGGAACAAAACTCTCAAAAACATGTACCTGCAATTTCTCATAATTTGAAAGAAGAAAATCAATTCAGCTCGCAGGTTCTTTCTTTCCGCAGAGATCGTCTCTGTGGGGCTTTCGTGAGTCTGGTGGTAATTTAAAAGCATGTAGTTCAAAAGGAATTGTCAGTTTTCAATAAATGAGGTTGAGTAAAACTGAACAGGAAAATTTTCATGTTGAACGCGAGGCATTGTCACACATTAAAGAGAAAGTGAGTGTAAATAAAACCCTTTCTTGCAAATACTACTACTTTAACTCAGCTCAGATGCTTCTTAGTTACACTGGTGAAAATTATTTTATATCCCCGGCTCCGTGCCTGCTGTTAACTTGCATCTCTTGTCTGGATTATGCAAAACATGATTAAGATGGATTACACTTACATCTTCTTCTCTCCTGCAATATGCATATATATAGTTCACATCACTTCCTGTCAGTGTTGACATCTGAGTCACCTGTTTTGCATGCATGATGGATTTCGATTTTTGCACATGAACTTTTGCACGACGTCTTTTGAAACTTTTTCGGCGTCCCGCATTTTTCTTGTTCTTTTACACTTGAAACTGCTGCTCAGTTTATTGCTTTGTCCATCATGTTTAGCATTTGGGTTGTCAAACCGTGGATGTGACCGTTTGGAACAAAACCCTCCAGTAAAGCTCACATCTATCTTGTGGCCGAAGTGCCTCTTTATGGTCCCTTTTGTTTCAGACTGCATTTTAGATGACAGAACAGACGGAGCTTGTTGCTGCAGTGGGAGCCGAGTCGCAACTTGATTTGTGCCTAATCCTCTAGTGTGTCTGCAGTGTAGCAGCCATCACTCACCGTTAACTGTGTTAGCCATTAGTATCAATTAATCTCAACAAACGCTGTTGGCTATTACACTCAATACATCACCACAAGCTCTGCTAACTATATACCACACAGAACACAACAGCACAGCACAGGCCTGGTCGCTCCGTGGGGGAAGATGAGAGATACATGTGTCATTCTCCATATGGCACATGGGAGAGAAAGAGAGTTACAACTCGAAACAGGGACGGAGACAGAGGCAGGGGAGAGGAGTGAAAAAGAAGGTGATATATAACTCATTGTGGCCCTGTGGGAATGAGGAGCGCAGCCTCTGTCAACACAGTAAATATACTCTCGGTATTTGTCATAATAGTTCATTAGTGCTGGGGAGAGATTTATGTAGGTAGCAGGGGTGAGGAGAGTGGATTAGGAAAAGGGCATTTTGTTTTCCAAAATACATGTTCTTAAACATATTTTAAGACTCCCCGACAGCTGGCACCTTACCTCATAAACTTATTTCCATTAAGCCGTAACTCCCTCCTTCCCTCTCTCCGTCTGTATCCGTCTCTCACTCTCTCTCTCTCTCTCTCTCTCTCCCTCTCTCCAGCATTTTCAAACTGCTTAAATTAGCCTCCTCATCATTCTGCTCTTTATAATCGTCCTCCCCTCCCCCTTTCTCCTCTGTTGTGGAATAATCTATTGCTCTTTACGTGATGGGCTGTGCATTATCTAATATTGGAGATGGGAATGTGTTGGGCAGTGAAACATAGAGAGAGGGAGATGTGTCATAACTCGCGCTCTATATCATCTTGATGAGAGGCTCTGCAGTGCTGGACCGAGCTGAAGTTGGGCCATATGTGGACCATAGGATTACATTACATTACTTAAACGGACAGTTTGGGAAATATGCTTTTTGCTTTATTTGTCGAGAGTGATGTCTCATATCTATGTGTTCAATATAGAACTGGAGTCAGGATGGGAGAAACACTAAGCCTTATAAGAAGCCACCAAATTTTAATACCTCACTTGCAAATGTATATAATGGATGTATGTATATGCATGTAAGTGTTTAGTACCAGTATATATGTATGTGCAAGTGAAGTATTCAGTTTTGACCCAGGCAGCTTCTCATACAGTCTGACTCTCTGGAAACTGAAGCAGAAAATGACTATATGCTCACGAATCTGAAGATGACTTATTAATATATCTTGTTCGTTTACATAAACAAAAATGTAAACAATTTGTGATTTAAGGGAAAGTTTCTCCCTTTGTGTAGCATCAGTTAACCGGATGCACGATGGTGCCACACCTGGCAACGTAACTGTGCCAACAAAACTTTGAGAAGCTGTGCCGGCACAACACACAGCTGCCGTTTGCCAAGAAATAGTTCCGGCACATCATTTCTCCCAAAGCCTCAAATGATCTATCAGCCGTCTATATTGAGGTTAAATGAATCCGATCAGCACTTGAACTCGAAGGCAATTTGGGCAGCTCCCTCCGTCTCCATTCCTTATGCT
Organism: Holacanthus passer; assembly: GCA_025331565.1. Lineage (NCBI taxonomy): Eukaryota > Metazoa > Chordata > Actinopteri > Pomacanthidae > Holacanthus > Holacanthus passer. Next base: position 524,407 of record JAFREQ010000143.1, read on the forward strand.
AAACTAACCTTAACATGGACTCCAGCTCCTTAGTTAATGCACGCACATCTCATCCCAGAAAGCAAAGCGTGAGACTGTCTTCTTAAATGTTTGAAGTCTTTAAAGCTGCACTAATTGCTATTCTTATATTAACAATGGGTCAAGTGACTATGTAATGTGAAAGGGATCGCTCAAAGTAATGAACCTGCAAGGAATTATCAGTCAACTCTACAGTTCCTCTCAGCTCCAGCGTTTCAGCATCTTTCAGCTCATTGGCTTTATGGTTGGCAACTTCACTGTTGGGTTCACTCTTGCCGTTCTCATCAATCTCATTTCCAGCTGCAGCAAAAAAAAGCTGCTTTCAGCAAAAAAAGCTCTAATAAAACCACTGTATGCTCCTTACCCTGCGCCAAACTACAGACAGACTCAGTTAGTGATGAACTGGTGAACATGGTGGAGAATTAAGTAGCTAAAAAGTTAGATATTTCCATTAGTAGTTGGTGGAGACCAAAAGAGAGATGAAAGGAAGGTAAATATTAGAAAAAGAACGCTTATACTTTTCCCAAAAGGCCAAAGCCACAAGCAAACACATTTTGTATTGTATTATAAAGATGCAAAATGGATCCCAAGTTCCTATAATTGACTGACTTTCTGTGCAAAAGTCACTTCACCTGCCGTCCTCAGGTTATGAAAACTGATCCCTGATGAGGGATTGCAAATTGTAAAACAAAACAGCATAAACACTAATTTGTATGGTACATTTTTCTTAATTATTTTTTACTTTTTCTTCTCACTAGAAACATGTGGCAGGCTTGTATTAGACTTATATCAATTGTACATTAGTCAAATGCATGCTAATGTCACTGCATGTCTGCTGGATGTATAAATAGGCAGCTGTTTGCTAAAAAATTCACCATATCAACTCTGTCTATTGATAATACGTCAATGTTGCGTTTACAGTTCATTCCGCGGTTAAAAAAAAAATCAATCAGCGCTGCTTTGAAGACGGACGGGAAGGCTGACGGACGGATCCCTCGGTCATTCAGGCACTTGAAGCAGCTGTGCCTGGTCTGTTGGAATCAACAGGCTTTTGGTGCTTTTTAAGGAGGCGGCAATCGACACTTCTCAATATGAGTGCTGACACATTGGCATGAGTGTTGATCCGCTCCAGGTTCGCCTCATAGGTGAATTTCATTATTTATTTTTCAGATAAGATTAACTATAATGGACGGGGGTCAATGACCCAAGAAGATCATTACTTATCCACTGACTCAGGCGCTGGGCCTATACCTTGCTATTCCTCAATTACCAGCTGACAGACAGGCCCATGGAAACAGGGTCACGCCGAAGCCCCAGCCTCCCAACGTATATTAGGCTAAATCTCCATCCTCTCAACCTGCTACCCCTCTCCGGGACTCTCCAGGGAACGTGGAAGAGATTGAGTGCTCCATTGTTTCTGCTAATGTGGTTTAGCTGCCTGTCAAAGAGGCAGCTGGGAACAGCTCCAGTCTTAACCACCAGCTTGTCTGTCACTGTTGCTGTGTATGTATGTGTGTGTGTGTGTGCTTCATGTTAATGCCCTTAAGTGTATAGCAGTGCAGCATGTATACATAAATCATACACATTGCGGCATGTGTACATGCAGCTGTTTGTTAAATTACTTGCAACTATTTATTTCATTGCCACCTTCTTATCAATGCTTTCTCATAGTGGCTTTTCCATATGTTCCTCTGCCTCTTTTATCCTGCTTCTATTCTTAAAAACTTGGATTTATTGGTTTCTTGCTAACCTGCCCCCCCCAGCCCCAGCCCATTCCATATGTATGCTTAACCATACAAATGCATTTAAATGTATTTACCCCCTATCTGCCTTTGCTCCCTGACTGCCAACGCTGCTTTCCCCTCTTAAATAAACCAATTTAATCATGGAGGCTTCTCTGCCCTTGTGCATTTCTGTGTGTGCTTCTGTGTGTGTGTGTTCGCTTGCTCGTGCTTAGAAGTGACTGCGCGTGTCTATGTGTGTGCGGTGCAGAGAGAGCTCCCCACAGGCTCGTGTGTGTGTGTGTGCGTGCTTGCGAGCGTGCGCGTGCATCCTCCCCTTCCCCTGTCAGTGCTGGGTTCAGTGATGCCCAGCATACTCATCCAAAATCTGTGTGACCTTGCCAGTCAGCTAGTCATTCAGCCATGGCGGGGCATCTAGTACACCTGCCCTCTTATGCTGTTTGTGTGCATGTGCGCGTGCATGCATGTTTTGCGTGTGTGTGTGCGCGCACAGTCTGTGAATGTGTGGATGATTCTTCCTCATGCTTCCTGTCTTATTTGTGTCGCTCCAACTGTAACAGGCAAACAAGACCCCACTTTGTCCCCCAAGATCAGCTGATTAGCATCTGATTGGGCCTTTAATCCTAATGACTTTTTCCACCACACGCTTTAAGATCAGGCTGGCTTTGTCACCCAGTTTCAGCCAATAAAACATGCTCCCTTCAGGCCTGTCCCGAAGTGACTGCGATGATTGCATAATGTCACAGCTTCAATGTGTTTGAATTTGGAAATGTGCTGCTTGAGATGGTGAGACAAGATACGCGGGTGGCAAAAATGAAAAAAAAAAAAAAAGAAATGCTCTCCCTTCCCAAAGAAACTGCTAACAAAATGTCTTGAAGCATTTATCAGGTGCTTATTCCCTATTTGTTTCATCGAAGCCGTTCAGCAGCTGACAGTTTATAACTCTAATTGTTCGTGAAAATGCCTGGGTGTGAGTGTTTTTAACTAGCTAGATACATGTGAAGCAGAGTGTTACTGCAGAAAGAGCCTGAGTGCTGAGCAAACCTTCCCTGGATAAATAGAGATTAGAAATACACACTGACACACAGTCACACACAGCCTGGCGAAATAGACCAGACTCAAGGCGAATACCAAACAACACAAACCCATATTGTAATTTCAGGACAGGTCTGATTAATTCTGCCAAAGGAAATCCTGATGTTGCATCTCATCAATCATTTCTGTGCGAACACCAGCACCTGCGCGTGTGTTTTGTTCTCATTCCATTCAGTTCTGTAAACTTCCGTGTCTCCTATTGGGGGACATTGAGCTTAATTCATTTCTCTAAAGAAGCAATCTGGCTCTGGGCCCTTCAGCGGGAAAAACCAGAGCAGCGTCTCCATCATCCTAATATTAAAATGGCCCGCATCCCACCCTCTGCCCCTCATCTGCTTTGGCTGGCACGCCCCAGAGCCGTTTGTCACACAAACAGCATCTCATATGAGAGTGGGGTTGACATCGGCTCACCAGGAAAGACAGATGACACATTTCACTACACCTTTAAACAATTGCAGAGGCTTGTCCGTCAAAGCGCTGCAGAGAAGCCGGGCGAGCGAGAAACCGAGCGGGGGAATGAAAAAGCGTATTGGTTCTGATTCTTCATTTTCTCAATTTCTCTGTACTTTACTCAGCTGCCACCTTCCTTCCTCTCTTCATATTGCGTCTCTATAATGACTTATGCAGACCGAGCGCAACCGGTTCACTGTTGGCTCAAAAGTCATTGCACATAACGGCTGGATGTGTTCTTGGATAAGACATCGAAGTTTTTATTTAATCATTTTCTTGTCCTGGAAAATTTAATCTTGAAATGCACTTAACAAACTAGTACACTAGTTCCCTGGGCATTTTATCCACTGATCACCACTGATGTCTTTATCAATTTACAGGCTTGTCAGAAACATATCTTTGAGGCTCTGCACCATCTTTGATTGCTTTACCAGACGTGACTCATTCATGCAGCATATCTGCGCACCTTCTGTTTAATAGTGCTATTATAATTCAGATATGTAAAATTGTTAGTAATTATAAGTCACTCTGAATGTATGTGAATGCAAAGTTACTCTTATGTGATTGAATAGTTAGTGAAATGGTCATGGATCAGTTCTGCATTTTTGTGTGGAAACTAAAATGGTGACAGACCAAGGACAATAATGTGGAAACCTAAAGAATTTGAAATCAGTTACTGCTGTGCATATATATTTCTTTGTTTTGTTGAAATTCCTTTTCTTTCTTTTCCTCCTTTTCTCTCCTCCCTCCACTCCTGCAGGCCGAGATAACCGTTGGAGGTGATTGAGTATCAGAAGAGCCGGTGAAGAGGGAGAAAAGGAGCAGAAGGGGAGTTGTCTTAAGGGGAGTAATAGATGGACGGGCGGGGATCACGAGGGGACACAGGAGGGCTGCGGAGCTGCCACCGAATCGTCTGAATCAGGGTTTCTCAAGGACTTTTTGTAGATTCACAGTTTGATCTTGGCCTGGGGGATTGTGGGGAGACGGATGGGAGGAAAGGTGGAGGAGAGAGGCGGAGGAGGAGAAGGGAGGGAGGGGCTCTCAGAAGAAGTTGAGAGTCCGATCTTGCATTTTAGGAAGGGGAGATGGATTGTTATCTGATACAGTGCAACTACGATGACAAATAGGCCCTGTTGTTTTTCAGAAGCACAGAAAGCAGCTTGGGTGATACTTGGTGCTCCTCTGTGGGAGGAGTGGTGGCCAGTGCTGACAATTAATGAGACTGGGGGGGCTGTCCAACACGGGAGATTAATGTTGGATATTCAAGCTAGCAGTGGATAAATCAAGCCTCAAGCTGGCAGTTTGAACCTCATAAATTACTGAATGGCAGTGGAATACACTATTCAGTTTAAAACAGCTCAATTGTTACTTGGCACACCTGTTACAAAAGCACTTGTTTAAGTGGCCACGGTGACAACAAGTGACCTATCATCATGCTAATTCGATAGTGTTCTCTGTTTTAACTGTGCTGCAGCAACTTTATTGATTGTAAAACAACAAAGCGCTAATTGTCTCTTCCATTTGGAATGTATTTAAGTCTTGAGAGGATCGCGTCCTTATCAGCGCCGAGCCAGGCACCAGGAAATGGCGCTGGAGTCTCACACAAAAGCACACACCAATGGACGTATATAAACATTTAATTACGCACATGCATGTTCACACACACACACACACGTATACCTTCACAGAAAAACACACGACGGCACCCGTGCAGCACGTGCAGCCCTACCTGCGAGTGGACCGCCCCAGAGGCCGTTTCATCTGTCCAGTCATGCGTGCGCGTGTTTGAATACCTCAAAGACTCGTGCCGTAGCCCGCCACTCCGCTCGCTCTGCAGCCCTAAGCCGCGAGAGGCAGAAGAAAAGGGATTTGCTAGTTCACCACCGGCTGCTGAAATGACTGCAATGCTTTGGCGAGTTCTGCTTATGTGGGATTTAAGTGGCTGAGAAATTCGAGGACAGTTTTTACTCCCGTGATTCAATCCACTGACTGATCTGTCTTTGGCAAATTTAATGCACGAATGTAAGATTTAAAACCTCAGGGGCGAAAGAAGCTCTTGACTACTTCCTTTTCAGTGGGTTGTAATAAAAACTGTCATTGTGAGGAAAACTAGTCTCCATAGCCCTACGGGTGCAATTCACAATATATTTGTATATCATAAACTGTGCACACACAGCCGATCCACAGACTGGAATCACAAACGTTTCGCACTATGTGTTTACGAGGCAACTATACAGTTCATTGTGAAATAGCAGAGTTAATCATTTATGGTTGCAGAATTTCTACATTACAATTTTTTCCTAAATCTACCCAAAGTGTCAGTTCCAGTGGTTTCCTTTTGCTTATCCTTAAGCCAGGACCGGCTTAGACTGATAAGAGGAGCTACCCGAGGGTCATCAGCTGCTTAGCCTCTATAGGCCTGTGGGGTGTGTGTGTGTGTCTGTGTGTATATATGCGTGTGTGTCCAAATATGGACATGTGCACCGTAGCATTTCAATACTGTATCTGCCTGTTTGCTTGCGTGCATGTGCATGTATGTGCGCTGATTTTCATTATATGCCGGCATATGCACAAGCATTGTGTGTTTTGTCAGCAGTGCTGATGTGGCCTGTAAATGCAGAGGTATTCAGAGATCTGCTTTATCTCAGCTCTCCGTGGCTCTATAAGAAATCCTTCCCTGACCACATTCAGAGGCCAATCCTATATTTGCACCTGCACCTGCACTGAGATATGGTCATACAGGTGAAATGATATTATGGCTGTTTAAGTATGCTGGAATGTTCTGGTGTGTGCATTTCTCCATATTACTGTAATTGCACTTGCTTTTAATTTCAGTCCACTGTGAGTCTCCTTATTCTAATGTGTGCTATTCTACTATAATCAGCTCCTCTGTATTATATTTGATTCAAATTTTCTACTCAGGGATTCTTTCTTCTTTAGACACACACACACACACACATATTACAATATCTGTAATCTATATAATCTATGCCTTCCACTTGTTATTGGCAGAGCAGAATTTTAAGCACTGTGATTGGATGTTTCTTTCTGAAATGCTCCCTGGGAATTGAAGTTGACTTCTCTCCAGATGTTACGTACGTTTGACTTTTTAGACCATTCTCGACTAGAGACAGGAGCTATAATGTAATATTTATCCACCTGTTCTCACATGCCTGAAATTCCACGCTTAGGTCACGTATTTGAAAAAATCTCTGAACAACTGAAACATTTTCAGTAGGTTTTTGTCAGAAAATACCATTTATTTTTAAGCCAACTTTTAAATATTTTGTACCGAAACTTCAAGCGAAGAATGTTATGTCCATCCAAGCCTTTGAAATGTTCTTGATGCCTGAAATAACTCTGCAACTCTGTTATGGCCCTGGCCATGAAGAATACATGAATTTGGAAAAAAAAAAAAAAATTGATAAAAGATACGTCATTTTCCCTTGACAAGCCTCCATTTAATGATGCATCACTTTCAGGCCCTGCTGCATCATCCCTGTGTATAAGACAATTTAGATCATTGATTAGCAGTCTGCAGACACTGCAGAGAAAATGCATGGGGAACACAGGGTCACCGGGTATGATTTAGCCAAGGGCTCAGAGGAGAAATGATATTGTAAACCGCCGTCACTGCCGGCACGAGGCGCCACCACGCACAATGACAACCATTCATCATACGAGCCAAGCATTAATTATAACCATTCATAATTAAGCTCTAAACTGACAAGTAATGAATATTGATCTCACAGGACGAAAAACAGCCAACACATGACAGAAACAAACACATCATACTTCTCTCTGAGATCAATACAATGCAACGACTCAATTTAACTGTGATTTAACGTGTTCTACTATCTGCATATAAGTCAAGGTCAGAATTTTGAAAATATGTAGAAGATTGTCCGTCTTGTGGCTTAATACGTCTCATATCATTACTGCCGCTATGACATGCTACAGTGCGTATCAATAAAGCCATAATCAATTTCCAGGCATCAGGCCAGCTGGAAGATGTTTATGATGAATTTTTACTATCACACCGAGGGACAGAATGATGGCCTGCAGGGTGTGTTTGTTTCACATAATAAACAGAGCCATTTATTGATGCGCCGGTGTGAACTTTGCCAGACAGGCAGGAAAATACTGATTCCTGTGGATAAAAGTTGCTTCTAATGAGAAACGTGATCCCATCCCGGTAAATCTAATTTGAAAATCCCGTTTGTCACCTCCGAGGGGAATTAAGATAAACGTGTAGAGGTATATAATATAATTGAGCAAGAGATTGAGTTGTATGCATTCAAAAGTTCTTCGTATTTCATTCATGAGTCTTTCACCATCCTGGACCCGAGTCGCAGCTGGAGTTAAAGAGAATCAATAATCCTTCCATGGAAATTCTGACATCAAAGACAGAAATTTCTCTTGACTGTAAAGAATATAAAGTAGATATCTGGCTGACATGTGCTTTAACTATTTTGCAGCAATCCAATTAATTCCTGCAGCTCAGAAATAGTTGCAGCCACTTTGAAATATGGTTTATTAACCACAGACATAAATTTCCAATATTGAACTCTCATATCTAATGATTCCCGTTGCTCCACAAAGATGTGCATTGCTTAACGCTGCTGTGTTTTGTGGGACCTGCACTAGATGTAATTTATGCCCGGTGTTTCCATACAGCATGCAGTATGGGACAGATTTAGCTTCAGCTCAGCCAACGGAGAAGTTAGTTCAGACCTCGTAACACCTCGGATAATAATCCTCCGAGAATAATGACACTTGAACACATGACGCATGAATTTGCACAGTAAATAATCTGAAACAACATTTACAAGTGCACCATAAACAACTTTTATTCAAGATCTGATTGTCCTGAAATACCATAAAAGGAAACTCTAAATCATCTAAAAGCCGTATAATATCCTTACGGCCATTGCTGCCTGTCTTTCTCCTGCACTCCCTGCTCCCCATTAGATTATGAAAACCTCTCGTCGTAGAACCAAACAAAAGGAACTGCAATGTTCTGCCAAAATCACATTGTTTGACGTTTGGAAAAATAAGTTTATTTGTTTTCTTGCAGAGTGTTAGATGGCAAAATTGATCATTTCTGAAAATACGTAGCTGGGGCCGGCGGGTGTTTAGCTTAGCATAGCACAAAGGCTGTAAACAGGGGGAAACAACAAAGATCACGAGATACCTGCGCATCTAAATCTCAATAATTACCGCTGTATCTTGTTTGTTTGATCTGGACAATTTGGGGAATGTTTATGTGACAAACAACTTCTTGGCCAGGACCATTAACTTCCTCACAAGCAACAACAACAATTCTGCAGATGGTTGAGATTAATTTCATTTAATACCAATACAAGTAAACTTCAAGAAAGAACATCTGATCTCAAACACTGATCTGCCTTGTGCAGTTTTCCTTTGCTGACAAATATTAAATCTCATCAAAAGAAAAATTGATGAACGAAAGAACCAGCAGCTCCTCCCACCTTGCAACTCTATTAAAACAGTATTTCCAAAGCAGGTTGAATAGGGTTTATAATGCAAGTATAACGTCCAGATTTTAGACAGCAGAAGAACTAAAAAGCTGTTAAATACAAAATCACAGAAAAAACAAACAAAATATTTAAAAGAATCTATATAATAAGATGAAATATACTTCAGTTTCAACAAGTGTTGCAAGGAAAATAACACATTTACCTCCTCTGGACGTGTCTCTTAGCCAAGTATTTGTAATTCAGGTTGTAAATTTGTGACAGGTAAACAAGTTAATGGGGTGATGCGGACGAGCGCCCAGGAGTGTTGTTGTTCAGTTCAGGTGTGTCGTGCTGCTTTAACATTTGACTCACTTCTTTCTGTAGCTCCACATGTACAAAGATCTTGATGTGTGTGAGCTTCATTTGGGATGGTCCCGGGAGATTTCTGAACTTCTCTGGACTGAATGGAAGAGCTGGTCTTCAGATGAAACACTGACAGTTTGGTTTATTCCTCCGTCTCAGTGAGTTATCAGTCACCATCAGTTGCCCCTAGAGCACCACGGGGTGGAGAGGCTTTATTGGATATGTGCGTGTGTGTGTGCGTGTGTGTGTTTGTGTGTGTGTGAGAGAGGTTATTGACACCAGCAGAAGGACAGAAGCACCCCAAGGTTAAAAGAGGATGTAGTATTCTCTGATTTATTTTCACTTCTGGACCATACCTCATAGGAGTACCTTACAAATCCTAATATTCATTTACACACACACACACACACACACACACACACACACACTGCTCTGTAAACACATATGCACAGGCTCATCGAAATCTGAGGATTAAAAGCTTCTGTTTGGTTGCAAATTAAGCATGTGTGTGGGCTTCTGAGTGTGTGTGTGTAAATGTGTGTTATTAGTGTATGATGTGAGAGAGAGAGAGGGAGATTTTTTGGCAGTGTGCTGAGCAGAGAGAAGGTTCAAAGCTGTGGGCTTTTTTTTTTTTTTTTTTTTTTTTTTTTTGCCGTCTCCCTCCCCTCAGCATGTGCACCACCAATGACCTCAATTAGCTCTGCGTCTGATAGACACACACAGAGCAGCCTTAGATCACACACACATGCATATAGTAGCAAATGAAGGGATATGGCCAAGTAAAGAGAGAGTGGACGGCGGCGACGATGGGATTAGCGGAGGTTCCGTTTTGAATTTGCAGCTCAAACATGTTTATGTACTATTTCGTTTTTAGAGATATACCTCAGCTTTCCTGGTCTTGCTGCATGTTGGCCGGGAGGAAAAAGAGAGTGACAGAGAGCGAGAAAGTGACAGTAGAAGAGAAAAACAGAGAATGACAGAACCTATCAACAAGGAGAGGGATGAGACAGTGAGTAGAAGTTGGGTATGGATCAAAGAGAAACTGTAAAGAAAGAGGAGAGCAGACAGAGGGAGAGAGTCACAGAGCCAAAAAAGAAAAAATAGAAATAGCACAGGGAGCTTCAGTTCAAAGAAATCCAAAAAAAAAGGAGGAAGAATAGCAGAGAGGAAGAAGATGGAAGAGAACTTAGAGGAAGGGAAAACGATAAAATGGGGGGAAAGGATGAATGAATGAAAGGAGAGGCAGCTGGGAGAGTGAATGAAACCAGAGGCAAGAAATGAAAGAACGCGGAGGTGAAGGAAGAAGAGCGAGCAGGAAGACGGAGAGGAAGATGCGGGCTGTGCACAGATGTAGATGGAGGAAGTGGGGATCTGTCAAACGGCAGGCTCGCTGAGAAACAGTGCTCTGACCTTCACGGGACAAGCTGCTACCGCTGACGAGAATTTATGCACGCTCTCACTTTGTGTTATTGGCTTAGTACAGTGAGAGTGTGAACAGCCATGCATACGTGGCCATATGTGTGTGTCAGAGACTTCTGTGTGTGAATGAACATGTGAGGATGAGTACAAATGCGTGTGTGGGCGCGTGCCAGCCACAGCGTGAATAAGGTAAAGATTGAGGGTTTCCCCCCCCCCCATCACACACGTCCTTCTGTTTCATTTTCGCTCTCTCTCTATCCCTCTCTCTCTCTCTCTCTCTCTCGGCTCTCTGCGGGAACTCCATTAGACCTTGCACTATGTTATCTTATCCTGGAAAAATAGCCAAACCGCCTGCGGTTCAGAGCAATTATTGTACACCATATCTCAGGAGGTGTTACAAATTAAACATGGCTTGGGTCATGCACGTTTTAGCTTTAAGCAACAGCATACAAGCCAACGTTCATGCTGTAACATCCTACTGTATTACACCTAATGATAAGGATCAGATCCCAACGGTTGCACACACTTCTTAGAAATGATTCAATTTGTTACACAAGTAAGACTCTGACAGCACCTGAGGTGTAGAATATAAGAAAAGGTCATCTTGTGTTTATGGGGTTCCAAAAACCCAATAATGATTCATCACTAACAAGAGATACTGTTAAATACAAACAAGAGGTTTATGTGCGAGGCCTCAGGGAAATGTGTGAATGATGCTGTCTTACTTCAAAACTCCAGAGGCAGTCAGTAGAAAAATGATAAAAATTATGTACTTTTTGTCTAAGAAGTTTGTCTGAAGGGTAAGCAGCTGAATTAATTGGCATCTTGTACTTTTCTTACTTCCGCTCGCGACTAGAACCAAGGTGGACTTTAGCGAAGCGACGGCGACGGCGGCGGCGGCTTTGAGCTGCTCACTGATCCTTGCAGTGGTCGAAACTGAGATTTGAACTCCCCAGAAATTAAAAAAAAAAACAAGACTGAAAAACATCTTGTAAACCTACTACAGATGTCTACAGTATATCCTGGCTAAGGCTGATGGATAAAAGAATGACTTTCTCTCCAATTTGTTGTGAAAGATTATCAGTGAACATCAAGATCGCCAGTGATGTGAAACCACACAAAATATCTCCTGAGATATTTGGGTGTTGAACATGGGCAATAGCTCATGCAATGAATGCTTGTGTTTTTTATTAAAATGTGCAGCTTTTCCATTTTATGTTCTTAATTTGTAGTGTGAAACGATATGATTTCTTTTCCCGCTTATTCAGCTTATTTGCTGAGTGTTTTCATTGAGTTTTCAGGTTTATGGAGAGTTACTTTACAACTCGACATTACATAACTGAATTAAATGCAGCCCATGGGGATGAATACAGATGAAGTGGGGGAGACATATTTTAGATGCTTTCCGCACCACTGCTGTACTTACGGGGAATACTGTAACCACAACAAATTGCTTCCTTGTAGCTATCCTGCAGTACTAATGCGGGATCGCTGCACGCAAGGTGGAATTTCTACAATAGCCACCACTGCAGGTTCATTTTCACTGAATTGAATAAATTCAGTATCTGCTGTGCAGCTCAAATGTCAAGGAACCTAAATAAATGTACACCAAGGGAGCAGAAAAAGTCACTTTGCAGACTCTGCTTTTTTATTGTGCATTCTCTCTCTCTCTCTCTCTCTCTCTCTCGCGTGCTTCTTTTCTGATCTGTGTCTGTGCACACGTGTGTGAGGGGCTGAATATGTATCATGCCTCGGTACTCGTGTGTATCTGTGTGTGATTTAGGGTGTGTTATGCAGATTGCAGGAGGCTCGCACTAGCAATCTGGCTACTTGAGAAGCATCTGCATCTATGACGGCAGTCGTCCACCTGTTGTGCAAGCCAACAGTACAGAAGGCTTTCCAAGAGCTTGGAGAGAAGGGGGGAATTATCACAAACACAGACTGATGGCTTCTGATGTCTGGCCATGAAGCCAGTTGGAGATCCGTGGCCACACCCCAACATGAGATTAGCGAAAGTAGAGGACAAAACTTTTAGCCTCTTTTAATTTCTTCTCAGCCGCATGAAAACACACACAGATACCTGCTGGTTTCACATGAACACAATGACACCTGCAGACACGCAGCAGGGCTTAATATCCACACACCTACATGGAAACACACATGCACAACACACAAAGGCCAGAGGCTGTTTTCTGACGTGATTAGCGATGACTCCTAAAAGTTAAACTGGCCTCTGGTTGCACACACACATCCACACCACCAAACGCTGTACACACAGATACTCGGGTAAGGTAAAGAGGTTTTCTGCCCTGTGGTCGTCCTTGGGCAATACCAACAGAGAGAATCAATAGACCCATCGTTCAGAGTGAATGGAAAGGAGAGAGACAGAGAGACATTGAGAAATATATAGGTGGCGAGAGGGGTGTGTGTAAAAAGATGTGGGGAGAGGGAGAATAATAGATACGAGGCAGGGGAAGAGAGAGGGAGGGAGGAAGAGCTGGGGCGAAGAAAAAAAAAAGAAAATTGTGTAAAAAAGCGTATCATTAGGGGGAGAGAGCAGGAGAGTATCACAGAGGGATGAGAGGTGGAGTGGAGTAAGGAGCCGGCAACAGTTTTTGAGGCAAAGGAGCACAAAAGGAAGCTGAAGACAAAGTGACAAGGATGGATGAAGGAAGCGAGTGAAAGTAGAACAGATGGAGACAGAGGGGGAAAAAAGCGAGGAGGGAGGAAGAAAGGGATGAGCGAGTGAGCGACGCATGTGTGCATGTAGTGAGGGAAGGAAGAAAGGAGGGGAAGGTTAAAAGAGCAGCGAATCAGTCTGTGATTCAGTGGGGGAAAAGTGGGGGAGAGGAACAAAGAGAAGGGAGGAAAAAGGAAGAAATTAAAGATGAAGGTGGACCGAGTCTGAGTGAGTAAATGAGGAAAGGAGGTAAAGGATATTAAGACTAAAATGAAGGGAAGATTGGAGAAATGAAAGAGTGATTAAGTGTCTGAGTGAGCCAGTGATTAAGCGAGACACAGAGTGACCCTGCAATCAGGTTTCGCCAGATTTATGGTGTATTGTACATGAGTGACACTTTATTTTGTCTGAGGGATCAAACTGTGATGTACTTGCTCTTGTCAACAGGACCAATCGGAGCAAGGGGTTCAACTTGAGTGATAATAAATTTCATACGATCAAGATGAAAGTCAATTTCATGCATTATTATGTTTTTTAAAGCTGCACTTATTAATATTTATATTAACAATGGATCCAATGACTGTATGTAATCAGAAAGGTGTTGCTTATGCTGACAAACCCTCATTGAATTGTCACCAGACTCTGCAGCTCTTCCATTTTAGCATCTTTCAGCTCATTGTTTTGTCTGTCTCACCGCTCTGAATAATTCATTTCCAGCTGCACGAAGCAGCTGTTTCCAGAAAAAAAAAAACCTGCCCAGCACCAAACAGCAGACAGACTGAGTTAGCAACTAGTTTGTGAACATTGCAGAACATGTGGGACCTAATGAGCCAGATTTTTTTTCACGAGTTGGCAAAGACGAGAACAGAAGTAGAGTAAATATTGGACTGTCATTCATCAAGTGACCAGAGATATGAAATGAATGCTAATGTTGCTGAACAGGAACCTGTATGCTAATCGACCTTGCTGCATAAGGTGACAACATGTTTACAGTTTTTTATTAATGCCGCTTTAAGGAATAACTTAACACCAGGCTGAAAAGTTTCACTTCCCTCTCTGGTTGAAAGTTTGAAGCCTGCGTCACCTCTGCTCAATGTGGTCACAAGCGAGCTCTGTTGAACCTTTAAACTCAGTCAGCAGTGATGTCTCTGGGTCCTGGAGTACACCTGCACATCACTGCAGCAAGGTCAGGAGTTTAAATCACTGGAGGGAAGCACAATTTTCAGGTGGTGTCAAGTCACTCTAGTCAAAGATTGCAACGCATGCAAAGCTGGCCTCTTTTCTGACTCTGCAACATATGACACATATGACACAAGCAGTCTGATGGTGGAAAAAAAATCTACGACTCATGTGTTAAGAAGGGAGAAAGGAATTTCAGGGTGTTGGACAGAGCGGATGCGCCTCTGTGCAGACGTAATTACATTGGACGGCATTGGAAGGCAGCCTGTCTGTCGTCAACTTCATTAGCAGGTCCCATGTTAATGCATGACAAATGGCCTACACGGGAAAGAGGCTGATTAGATCGGAATAGATCATAGAAGACACAGATTAGCTCATATTAGCCTCATACAGGACCTCTCATTATTACCCAGCTGGCCTGTGCTCCCGCTCAGAGGTGAGGTTGGGCTCCCCCCCGCATCCACCCACCCCACTCCCACTCCTCCTCCTCCTCTTCCTCTCTCCCACTCTAGACATTGCAAAGTGCTGTGAAGTGCTTGGGGAGAGGCATAGTGGCCTATATTAATGTAATCCCCTGCACCTAGCTCTGCCAGCTCAGCACCGTACAGCCTCCGTTACGACAATGGGAGTAATGGGCACGGCTCTTATTATTATCACCGCTGACTGTTAGCCAGGAGGACATTAACCTGTGGAACTCAACATGTACATCTTCCTCACCATGACAGTCTGCGGCAGCCTGATTTTTTTTTTTTTTTTTTTTTTCTCCAGCACAGCGTGAAGGAACTGATCCAGGAATGTTTAATGTGGGCTGCATCTGTACTGCTGTTCCAAGGGATTCTCTATCTCGGAGAGAAAGTATTGGGTGCATTCATTTCACCACAGAAAATTGCAGCTGAAAGAAAAAAAACAGTTGCAAGGTACAGCTAATCTTTTTTACCCTGTAAATTAACAAAAAATGTAATTAACCCACACATCCCTCAGGCATGAAATGAAACACACACACACACACACAGTTAGTTTACACATATCAGGTTGATCAAGGACAATTTCCTCTATATTTGTTTAGATCTTAATGATACATATTCTTTATACTGAAACAGTCCTAAAGCTGAACTTTAACGAGCTCAATCAATCTACCAAGATTGTATGGAAATGTTCCAAATATTGTGGATCAAAGGCTCGAATATGATGATGAAATGAGGAGCACGATGATGAAACGAAGAAATTAAGCTTCATGAGAAATACAAGACAAGAACTAAGTCAGCCAAAGTTTTCAGACCAAACTTGTGGAATTTTAGACCGAGTGGACTCTCAAAAAAAAAAAAAAAAAAAAAAGGCAGAAAAATAAGATCTAAAAACACAACATTTCAGGTTTACGTAGGTGAGTGAAAAATCTATTAAAAGATGCTGCATGAGCGACTAAGCAACAAATGTTAAACATCGTATATCATTGTGAAATTAATTCTGAAAGCCAGCTGTAATTACCCCACACAAATGAAACCACGGTTGAGGGGATTGGTGTAGACTCCATCTCATGCTGCTTGTTACTGTACTGCTTGTGCTTCTCTAAATTAAGATCACATTTCCCGTCAACCTCATTACTTACTGCAGTAAAGCGCCGTCGCAACTTGTCACTCCTCCTCCCTAGCATTGCTCTGTGCACATTTTTTAAAAAAATGTTTTACTTAAGAGGATAAATATGTTGGAAGTGATTCTTAAGCTTTTCATTCATTCTGCCATCTGCCATCACAGGAAACTCTGAAAGCTTTAATTAAGCTTCAGCATCTTCCATTTATGTGCTGTATAATAATCTGAAGTTTTCTGTCAATCTGACCCAAAGGCACTTACAATTTTCACGCTTATGGGTTTTTATTTTTACGATAATGAGTCTAATTTCTAAAATTTCTTCTCTTAAATAGCTGATTTAAAGGTGCTGACTAAGCCCAGGAAATGATTTTTTTCAATAAAAACTTAAAGCAGCATTCATTTTTCACTTTTGTTTTCTTTTTTGGAGGAACAAGCTGTGAGCATTGACAGCTTATGAAGCATATCATGTATTAGCGAACTGTCTATTTACAGATTCAACAGGCCTGGAGCAACATTAGCAATAATTTGGAGTCTGATATTCAGTCTCTTTTTAGCTCTGTTATTGGTCTCCACCATATCCTGTGGTTAAAAATGAGAGAGACTGAATCAAAACATTGAAGACACAACCTGAAGACACCAAAACAATAAGCTAAAAAAGGCTGAAAGGCTCTTTGTGCGAGATCTTTCACATTAAACAGTCATTTGATCGATTGTTAATATAAAAGTTTTCTTATTTGATCATATGAATAAAACACACGAAATCACTATTGTCACAGCTGTATTTGTTCAATAATTGTTATATTTGTGTGCCGGTGAATAATTCAGTTGCTGTCATACAATCCCCACCAGCAATGTCACAATTAAATAAAACATTTAATCCGAACTGAGCGAGTCTTTTCATAATGCAGTGGTGCGCTACTGTCAAAGACTGGAGTCACCGTGGGAATTTTCCGGAGCCAATAAAATCGAGTTTGTGACAAAGTAAGAAGGAATACAATAAATGTCAAGAGCCTTGATGTCAGTTTTGCGCCCAAACAACCTCTGTCATATTACTGATGACAAAAACCCCGTCTCTGCTTTGACAGGAAGCTTATTCTTAAAGCAAAAATGACAAACAGCTTTCTCTGCAGATTAGACAATCATTTTGGTTTTTTTTAGCCACGGCTTAAAGTTATTCTACATTCCCATCCCCTTTTTTCTGCTCCACATAATTTGTTTCTTCTGTGAACATTACAGAACAACACAACAAGCTGTTCGAGAACGGGCCTGCCACGAAACAGCATCTGTTTGTTTTCAGTTTTTATGTGCATCAGCAACAGGTGCTACTCGCTTGCATCGACCAAGATAAAAGACGCAGAACATCTGCAGATGTCACTCGATACACGCGCGTCTTTTCATTGCTGCTTATGATCAGTAAAGGCTTGTAATGTGTCTGAGGCGTTATTGTGAACACGCTGCGACAATCAAAGACCAAGCAGAAGGAGGAAGGAAGACAGCGAGAGAGCTGCGGGCAAGCCCAAACTTCCACCTTGGGAAAGTTTAAATGATTAAGTAGCTCACAGTGTAACCCCCTCCAACATCCAGCTGCTCATTATAGATCCTGTCCTACTATTGGACCTCATCATTTTCTATAATTGCCCCCATTGGCTGGACTCCTATCTGGCCTATTTTGTCCCATTCTGCTGAGAAATTAAAGCATTCCTCTAGTGACCCTGACCTGTCCCGGGCCTTGTCGTTTGACTGACAGCCCATTAGCGAACCATTGATTGGTTGAATCTCGGAATGTGCGAGCCAACCTAATTAGGGCTGAGTCCCTCCTCTCTGAATGTCAATCGAGACCCGTGCAGGAAACAAAACTGCAGGCAAATGAGCCTTTTCTAATCCTCTGTTTTGACTAAACAAGATCAGTGTAATTTACAGTGCAGAGCCTCAGAAACAACAAGTGTGTGGAAACAAACACACACAGTCTCAGAGAACATTATGTACAGTATGCACATATTAATCAGTCATGTCCAAACATGCAACTATGCAAATACATACTCTCTTGGGTACTGAATGTATATTCCCTCTTGCATACGCATATATTCACATTGCCAGAGGTCCTGATTAACACTTCACCTCAGCACCTGCACAAGCCCACGATGTCTCACAGGGAGGTGACTGAGCGGACACTCACACGGACACACGCTTTTTGTGCGCACAGAAAAAACACTTCCTATCCGTCTCCTTCCTCTTGCAAACACAGATGTCAGTTTGGACGTGTGCTCTACTGTGTTTAAACACATACATGCTAAGACACACACCGGCTCCTCGAGATGGGATTTATGCACGCATGTTTTATCTGGGAGCTGATTTTGCCTCCAGCACGTTTGGAGACTATTTGGGCTAATCAATGCAGCTCTCCTTCGCAGATGGTCCTTGACTGAATTTACAACTATCCTGCCATTAGTCATTTTCTCCTCTTTATTCATGCAACAGCAACAATGTATTCCTCCCAAAACTTACCTTGACAGTTTGGGTTTTAATGGCTTTGTGAATTCAATCATGAAAATGTAAACACTTGCGCGGTCACAGGAGCGTTTGGGATGATTTTTGCACAGCGGGCGAGACGCTAACGAGACGTGTTGTTGGTGATGCTTTTGTTATGGAAAATTGGTGCCAGGGAAGATGACAATATATCAAACTGGATTATGGTTGAGTGATGAGTGTGGTCATAGTGAGGACAATCTGTTAAACATGAAAACATCAACCTGTATATTTCTAGCTTTGAGTGTTTGCTTCTGCAGTGGGATTTCTTTTGTGTGGAGCTACTGTACATCTGAGCGTTTCTTGTTTTCTGTCTGAGGGTCCAAGGTCTCTTTGAGGACACCAACCTAACGTGATTTGCTGCTGTTCTCTCTGGCAACACACGAAAAGAACAGAGAATTAATCAGGAAGCACACTGGTCTCTGCAAACAAACATTGTGTAAGTGTTATACAATTTGCAAGTGACATTCTGTCTATAATATTGGCATCCTATTTAAAAAATACATAAACACAAAAATGCAACGCTGATAACGCTACTCTGAATTTTTCATTCTCATATTCAATTGTTTAAAAGCTTCTGTGTGAAATAATTTACCACCTAAGAGCATTTCTTTGTTTTAATTGTCAGTAGAGAGTCTTAGTGTCCCGCGGTCCAACACTGTGTTTCAAAAGCTTCTATATCCTGCCAGTGTGGTGCAAACAGCAAATTAAGCAAATGCTTCCAATGCTTGTACGTGTCTTAATCACTCGATGGCCCAGTTTATCTGTATTTTTAGTTATCCAACAATCAAGACAAGTGAGCTGATGCATCAGAAACACTTGGGTTTAAGGACTGAGGATGTTGTGGAGCGCACAGATTGTAAAGCAGTCGGAGGCAAATATATGATTTGATTCTGGGCTATATTTGACTGTTTACACAGGTTGAACAAATGCAACATAGGATGTTTTACTTGCATCTCTCTCAACTGTGATTGTGGATTTGGTGTCAAATCCCACTTGAAATTAAATTGCACGAGCATGCACATTGTCGGGCCCAATATTTGTTCACACGGTCACATTATGGGGACCCACCTTCTGGTCTCCACAAGGCTGCTCTTTGCATTTTATCAGACTTGATTTCGGTTGGGATTATAATGTGACGTGTGGATGTCACAGGAATTAATCTAAGTCTGCAATGTCATGTGACAAAAAGACTGAACGAGTCTGCAGCAACGCTAGCCGCTCTGTGAATCTGTAGCTTGAGTTAACACTCTCACAATGACAAAACTAAAAGGGTGCTGTTTTCATTGTTAGCATGCTAACATTTGCTAATCAGCCCTAAACAAAGCACAACTGAAGCTGAGGTGAATGTCATTAGTTTTGCAGATATTTGGTTGCAAAAGTATTTCAGAAACTAAAACTTTGCCTGATTTTGGCACCAGAGGAAAAGTTAAGGGATCACCAACATTATTATTCTTCCAGAGGGGAACATGAATATTTATATCAAATCAACAACATCAACCTCATCAGGACACGTCATCTGGAAATCATGAATGTTTGCGTGCCCAGTAGAAGTTGAGATATTTTACTGGATAACTAAAAACCCTGACCTATCTCTGGAGATAGAGGATTAAAGTATTAAAGTATTAGGCTTCATCCTCTGGGGACCATGAGCAAAATTTCCTGACAATCCATCCCATTGTTCAGTCTGGACCAAAATGGACTAAACAAACTAATCATCATCCCTAGATGTAAAAATAACACATATGAAGATATTAATTTTTAATTGCCTTCACCAAAGGAATTATATCATCATGACACCACAAAAATACGTGAGGGTGTTTAAATGTGTGTATTTGAACCAGCTGAGTGATTCATGAGCACTGACTGTAAAACAAAACAAGGAAATCCTGCCACATAACACACACACACACACACAGAAGCCCTGTGCCACACACGTACAGTATGGTACCATGAGCATGTACACTCACACACACACACACACACACACAGAGAAGCCCTGTACTACACACGTACAGTATGTTACCACAAACATGTACGCTCACACACACACACACACACACTCACACACGCACACACACAGAAGCCCCGTACCACACACGTACAGTATGTTACCATAAGCATGTACGCTCACACACACACACACACACACACACACACACAAACCCACTTCTTGAAAAACACACACACACACTGGCGCACAAAGACACACAGGGCGCTGCTGTTGCTTCCAGATAAGTCTCTCTCCATAGACCAGTGTCTTTGTACATCAGGGGGAGCAGAGGGTGAAAGGAACTGAGAGGAATGAACTCATGTCTTTAATTTGTTTCAACTCCAAACACACAGCACACGCCAACTCCAAATCTTCCCTCAACATTCCCCCCTTTCCACCTTCTCCCGCTCCCTACAACCTTCTCCGGCTTTGCTCCACTTATTTGTCTTTCTTCTTTTCCTTTCTTCCCCTCTGTCCTCCTCTTCCCGTCTCTCCGTCTTGCTCCTTGTTAGCGAGCGTTGTGCTAAAAGGTGATATTAGTGCCTTTAGCGCTGTGCCAGGAATACTAACTCAAAGCTCCCTGGCATTTCGACAGCCTCTGCGCTACCTGGGTTTGTGCTGCCAGATTACTTAGGATTACATTTACACACTCGCACACGTGCACACACACAATGAGACACACACATGCAAAGAGAGACTATACCCCCCCCTCACAGGAAAGCACTCACCCTTACTCAAATTGGCAGTTGTTGTTGGCTCACCCCTCAGCTGAACCACACTGTTCTCCAGCAAGTCTTTTACCAGTGTAATTGCAGTTTTGGTTCAGGAATGAGTCATTGATGTGGTGTAATGGTGTGGGTTGCATGTTTGGGGGCAAACAGCGAATTTGCCGTCTACCTCAAAGAGACAGAAAATATGAAAGGGAGGGAAGAGATCAGAGGGAAAAAAGGGGGGGGAATGGAGGTGAAGGCAGAGGCGAAATGGGCGGAGCTGGGAGATAAACGAAAAGGGAGCAGATGAAACGAGGATGCCTGTGTGTTCGAAATGCGAGGACGGAGGGCAGGAAGGAAGGAGGAGGCGTGGGGAGAAAGGAGGGCAGGAGGTGACGAGTGGACAGGAGGAGGGCTCTCACACGGCGCAAGAGCTACACGACTCCTGCTAGCAAAGATGAAGGGCTACTTTAATTGGGTTTCTGATGCCTGCTTAATCCTATTCTCCATATTAATCCCTTACAATGTACATAATCAAAACAAATACACCCATGGGGAGAAGCCGTTAATAGGAAACAGTAATACAGATAAAGTGTCCATGTGGGACACCTGTATACAACCTTCAGGGACAAACTAAGGACGAGTCCCAGTCATCGCTCTCCCCGGGCGGCAAAGGAGTTCTGCAATCACACTCGAGACCCTTAATAAGCGTCTTTTTCCTGTGCTGCTGAAATGTAATTGTGCAATCATTGTGTTCTCGAACACAACTTGATGTCAACAAGTGGGAACGAGTCACCTTGCTCAAAATTAAAATCACATCTTGTTGTACCTCTTTGCAGCTCTTTTTACGCCTGCCGCTGTGAAATATTTATTCCCAACACTCCCAACGCTTCAATTCGTCACACAGCCCCTCAGCAGCCTCTGGAGTTGCGTCTATACTTAACAATGCATATAATTTATTTCACAGTTAATTCTTTTCACTCTCATGGTGGATTTCATTTGGACTACTTCCTCTATACTATTATATAAACCTCGCTCTGGGTATTTTTCGAGTCATTCTATTGATATTTTAACTGTGCACTGTATGTTTTAGTGGCGATGGGAGAGGATGCCTCCCTTAAGAACATTATCTGTTTACTGAAAAAGGAATAAGAGGTGTTTGAGTGTGATTTCAGCATGTACAGTGTAATCATCATAAAGCGACCTAGTTTGAGGACTAATGTGTTGGTATAGTGTTGAAAGTAGTTGTTATAGCAAATCCAAAAAAAAGGGGGCATCTTTCCCATGAGAAGAATTTTGATTGTAGATATCTACCGATTTTATTAATGCTACCTATAAGAGCATTTCTTTTATTGGTTTCTCATTATACAGAGTAAAATAAACAGTTTTTAAAGTGTCATCAGTTTTAATTGTTAAAGAGAGACTCTAAATACTGGTTTATTCTCCACAAATCTTTTTCATCTGTTTGAAATTTGCAAAATCAGCGTATCAGTTGATTTCTGGTCCTTTTGTTGAAACACACTATATAGCAATTTGATTAGATTAGAGACCATGCTGCTTTTATTCATTCGACACATCAACATTAATCAGACGTAGAAAAAAGGGTTTAAGATGCCCCCAGGACATCTTGCCCCAAACCACTGAGGGCGTCCTGTTGGAGTCGTGATTTGTTTCACATTATTTAACAGAAAAATCGATTTCATGTTTTTCTTCAAACTAATGAACGATACCTCACATGAATCTCCTAACTGGAAAACATGCAAATGATTAAGTTTCCTCAGAATCTGTTTGAAAAACAGAAGCAAGTAAGATGAAACATTTACAAATGGAGGTAGCACATCAGCTTCCTGGCACTTGCTGGGCTCGGTTATATGTGGGTGGGCATCTTCTCACATCTTACCCTATATTTGGTTATTTCCCCTCACACTGTCATGCATTTTACTATGTTCTGTCAGATCTTATGATGCTGAATTGCCACTGAAATTACATTAACCACACAATCCAGTATGCTCAAAGTGATATGCTGCATAATATACAATCACCCTTTTCACAATGTTACTGAAATGCAGTCAAAAGAATAGGAAGGAGAAGTGTGAGTCAGCCTGGTGCATCCAGACACTTCCACATTTTGTGTAAGGCACCTTGGGATGAACTAGACTTGACCCAATAATCATCACATTTCACAACATAAACGGAGAGAGAAAATACATGTTGAAAAACGCTCGGTTTTGTACTCGGTCCAGCCCAGCTTCAACAGGTACCTGAGGGAGAGCGTGTGAAGATCCATGCAAGTTTAATGCTGCTGGTTTCTGCAGCAGAACAAAGCCCTCAGTGTTGGTTTTCATCTCTTCCCTATATGGAGCAAGTTGAGCATGAGGAGAAGGAGGACAGGTAAGAAAACACTTTTCACCCCAACTATCAGATTTGTCAGTAAACTGCAGCGGTATCACACCAGGTCACCCAGCAGGCTGTGAAATGACTTGTTGATCCCGGGAATGCGTTTGTGTGTGTGGGAGACAAGAGAGAGGCGATGATACCTCTATCTGCAGGTACGTCAGAGAAAACCTTTTCATGTCAGGCCTCGCGCTGGAACGGCCCTGCAGCATCACCCCATGCCAAAGCCACAGAGGGCGAGGAAGAAAGAAAAGCAGAGGCAGAAAAACAGACATTTGAAGCATCAGAGGTGTGTGTTTGTGTGTGTGTGACACAAACAAGGAATTATCAGAAAAAGAGACTGTGGGGACCCCAAGAAGTACACACCAAAAGCCCAGATTTCACTCAGCTGACATGGAGATTTACTGAACGTTCTGCTCTAACGATGGCAAATTAGATCAGGGGGAAAAAAGAGAGCAGGATGGATGAAGGCAGGACTGAGTGCTGTCTCTTGCATGAAGCCAAATTAACATGCACACTAGATCTCTTTTATGGCATTGGCGCTGTCCGTGGTGCTGAAAAGATGCGGTTACACAACGGATAATGTTCTACTTGGACGACAGGAAGGAAGTGGGGGGAATAAATCTCAGAGGAAAAATTGAGATTTCAGCAAGCTATTAGCTTTGTGTTGGCCAACCTGGGAGGGACATGTCGGTCAGAGCTGGAAAGGTGCTTAAAAATGGGCTATTACACCACAGAGCAAATTTATAACGGGATTCAATTTCACAAAATTCTCCCTGTTAATAAAAACTTGCAGCAGCTCAATGCTTCTTTATACTGTTTGTGTGTGTTTGGATAGATTTCTTTCTATCAAGGGGGCAAAGTGTTAATGAAAATCTGACGGTGCCAAGTCCACTAAAGTGTGGAATTAAAAGAGCCTGGCCCCAAAAGGGAGGTTTTCTATATTGCATTGTCCATCTTGTTGCAAGATTCATAAAATAGTCACAAGCAAACATTCCGGATTGCTTGTACTTTCAATTCTGGATGAAAACATTAAGTGCAAATTCTCTCTGGGAGCCCAAGAGGCGGAAGGAAATGTTACCCGGAGAGTTTTCATTAAAATTCAACAAGAGGCAGGATCCGTGAGAGGTTAGATTATTGGCCGGCAGGCGCGTGGACACACACACACACTGACACACACACACACTGACACACACACACTCCTCACAGCTGGTGCTTCTTCCTCCAGCAGAGACTGACAGAAGCGGGGCGGCCGCTCGGAGCTGTGCGCGCTCAGCTCTCCTCTGCTCCTCCTGCGCCTCTTTTACTGCTCACATAAAAACTTTGAAGAGGGGAGAGCAGAAACGTCAACCCCCCCCTCCTCGACAGATCACCGCGCATCAGCACGGAGGACAGAGGGGAAGGGAAGCACCAGCAAGTCCGGGAGACGCGGCGGAGCCTGGAGACGGAGGGAGCTATGCCATCTCCCGCTGCGCAGAGCCCAGTCCTCCTGTGTCGTGCGTCGGAGCTGCAGCATGGTGTCTCTCTCTGGACTCTGGACCTGCTGCCTCGCCCCCGGGAGACCTCATCTCCTCTTCCTGTCCGCCCGGCCGCTCCTGCTGCTCCTTCTCCTCACCGTGCTCACCTCCCCCGAGCCCTGCTTCCCGCACCCGCAGCCGTGCCACATCCTCGCCCGGATCGGACACACCGTGCGCCTCGGTGCGCTCCTGCCGACCCGCCAGCCGGCACGGATACAAAACGCGCTCAACCGCGCCCTCGCCAGCCTCCGGCACCAGCAGGGCGGAGGGGCGGACTCCTCCACCACCACCTCCCAGACGCCCCCTCTGCTGCCCTACAACCTGAGCCTGGAGATGGTGGCTCGGTCGCCCGCAGGAGGGGACCCGGAGTCCTTTGTCCCGGAGCGCCTGCCAGGACCTGGTGGTCAGAGGGGTGTCAGCTGTGCTCGCCTTCCCTCGCTCCAGGGAGGAGCTGATCCAGGTGGAGTTCCTCTCATCCTTTCTGGAGATCCCCTTCATCTCCATCCTGGAGGACACAGAGCCTCTTGTGACTAAGGTACGGCTGGATGGCTTATCTGAGTCACCTGTAGCAGTCGTCTTTGAAGCAGCAGAAAACACAAAACTCTGAAGGTTATTCTGGTGTCTGTTATTGTTTCTATGCTTTCTGCACCTTGCACTTTAATAAGCAGCAGCCCTGGGCCAGACATATTCTCATTTGGATCTTTATCAGAGAGTTGACACCCATGAGTGAACCTCTGACTGACCCATTAGCCTGTGGCAAGGTGAGCAAAACTCCTGCCAGATTTGAAGCCACGGAAACAGTGTGAGGGAATGTAATGGGGATAATAAGAGCAATTACTCTTAAACCCAGTGTGAACTAGAATAATAGAAAGAGAAATAGCAAAAAATATATATATATAATGTGGATAATTATGATTGTGGATTAAAGGAGCATTTAGGGCCTCAGATTCTCAAGTTGCATCACTAAATGTTTTCTTCCAGCAAAGTGTGATGTTGCATTGATCTCGGCTGAGCTTTGCTGGGGAACCTGCAGGCCCTTCACATGCATGTTTAATATCTGGTAGCTCTGCCTTGGTATTGGACTGAACCCTCCAGCCCTCCAGCAGCAGAGGTTTAAAGTGAAATGCTTTTTTCTCTCTCTCTCTCTCTTTAAGCTCTCTTCTCATGTGTGTATGTGACCGAGTCTAGTATGAGAGAGTGTGTATGTGCATGTGAGGCTGAATGGGTGTGCGTGCATGTATGATTGAAGACGGCTGTGTTTTGGCACCTTTCAGAGTGAATCATTCAAACAGTTGAGATACTGATGGTTGAGATGGATGCTCTGCTGCAGCCCGTGCTATGTGTGTGTGATCACATACGTGTGTTTGTGCGTGTGCTGCTCACTGTGTGCACCCATTCGCAGGTAGGCAATCAACGTGTGTGTGTGTGTGTGTCATGTTAGTATTCCCAGCAGCAGTCGAGCTGCTTGCCAGTCAGTCAATCCAGCTCCAGTCATATCCGCCTCTAACCAACTGAGCAGCCAACTGCATCTCTGTCACACACACACATGTTTGAGTGCACACTACACACACAGAAAGGCACATGCACATAAAGAGGACTTTCAACTTTCACACAGGTTCAGCTGACACACACACACACACACAGGCTGAACTAAGAGGAGGCATTAGGGAGACAGGGAGGAGAGAAAGAGGGAGAAGTGTCGGGGGGAGATCTATAGTTTAAGTCTGAAATCTTTGTCCTGTCGCGTCTCTTTGTCAACAATGGATTGCTTATTCGATTTCAATAAAGCTTGCATGAATGAGAAGTCACACCACTTGACGGATGTGTCGGCAATGCAAGGAGATAAGCAGGGGAGAGCAGCAGGGAAGAGAGAGAGAGAGGAGAGATGAGGGGAGAAAAAAGAAGAAGGGGTGGGCCGGGAAGGAGGAGAGGGGCTTTTTGAGCTGTGGGAGGCGTTTCAGTTCTACAGAACTGTGCCAAGCAGTCAGTGGGCAAAAGAGAAACAACCATCACTCTCTTCCTCTGTGTCTCTCTGTCTCAGCTTTTCAGTATTTTTAGCAATAATGTCAAGCAGCATTTTCATATAAACGGATGCCCGCTTTGGTTAGCTTTTGTGTTTATCCTACGCAAGAGTGTTTCAACCTTATATTAAATTCATAAAATCATTTTTCTCTAAGTGTCAGGCTTATTGATTCATAGAAGGTGTTGTGTTCGAGGTATTGTTTGCAAGGCGTGAAGGAAAAACAGAGTAGCTACAACAAAGAGTAATAGCAAACAGACAAATAAAAGAACTGAGAATTAATCATTGGAAATCCATGTTGAAAGATGTCACAGCGCTGAGTTCAGTATGTGACCGAGGAAAAGTGACCTTTGGGAGAATGAACTGCAGGAAATTCAGCCAAAAACATAGCAGGAAGAAGAAACTTGCATAGAATCTAAAATATCTTGCAATATGTTGTTGCTTATGTAAACAGCATTGTGTTGAAATGATTATTTAGTTAATGAATGAATCAATTATTTGACAAAAAAAAATTCTAATCGTCAAACTTTGTCGGTTCCCGTCTTTTCATATTTAAGGATGTGCTGCTTCTCTCCATTTTTATATCATCGTAAAGTTAAAAACTTTCCAATTTGAAGCCATCTCCTGGCGAGCGACATTTTTCAAAGACATTTTACAAACTCAACAATTGATGACAAAAAACACCCAACTGCTTTATTGAAAACGATAAAAAAAAAAAAAATGTTATCTGCAGCCTTAAAAGGTGTACTATCATTTTCAGTACATGGCCGGTGAGGGATTGTAATGCATTCCCATTCTCTGACACTCCAGGGTGCACCTTTATAGACAGGGAGCGATGTGAGAAATAAAATAAAAGGAGGCTGGTGGGAGGTGGGACAGGTTCTTCAGCACACACAGAGAGGGCAGTGACGAGTGGGTTGGGTCAACAGGGAGGCAAATTGTTACCCAGTACAAACAGGGAATCGTATAACGGCTCGTCTGCTGATAGCAAAACACACAAGCACAAGATATAATTCTAATTAAAAATGCTATTTACATTTTAGCATCAGTGGGGGAGGAGTACTCCTGAGACGGGGAAGGAGGGCTGAAGAAATGCAGAGACAAAACAAACGGCTCTGCCAAAAAATTCGCTGGATCCGTCACAGATTGATCCAAAAGGAGGAGGGCTTCTTCTTCTTTTTTTTTTTTTTGTTTGTTTTTGGAAGAAGAGTCCTCTCCCCTGAGATTTTGAAATTGTGTAGAATTTTCTGCAGGGTGTTGGGAATTGAGCCCATCTTTTTCTGGTGAACAGATCCCTTCCCTGGACATCAGAGAGAGGTACACACACACACACACACACACACACATACAGAAAAGAAAGAGAGACACTTGCACATGCAGGAGGAAACACTTGTTATGCTTCCTTCCAGCTGTCAAATAAATTTTACACATATTTTATACCACTAAAAATAAAAGGCGACTTATTGGGTGTGCTTCCATCTCAGGCTAAATAGACTTTCTCAAGGTCAAAGAACGGGTCCATGAGAAAAAAAAAAAAGAAAGCAGAAAGTCTTTCAAGAATTAATTAGCCTTGGCAAGCTATTATTTTCCTTTGCTGTCACATAATTTAATATCCAGGTTTCATCTGAAGTCAAAAACAAAGGAACAATCTGGGCACAACCTGGATGGTGGCGTCATAGCGTGTGTGACATTTCTTGGAAGATGTGATGAGAGAGATTTTCCAGGTTGTCATCATTATGCAAAGTTGACAAAGTATAGACAGAGAGAGACAAAAAAAAAGAGGACGCAGACAGACAGAGGGACAGAAAGGCAGACGGAGACAGAGGTCGGCTGTCCGTCTGCGTTCTCCTCTCTCTCTCTGCTTAGTCAGACAGAGCTGTGGGACTTGGTGATGCGTCTCTGCAAAGGAAGTGCTTATTCCTCCCAACCTACTTAAGCTAATTAGAACCACTGTGTGACCCCTAACTGTAAATCTCTGCCGTCCATCTGTGGAAGGGAGGATGAGGGGAGGAGAGAGGAAGAGGGGACAGGAGGAGGAGGAGAAAGAAAAAGGAAATGGGCTTCTAATTCCCATCAGGGCCATAATGGGCGTTTGGGCAGGTGATTTGTTCATCAGTAGCCTTTCATAGAATTAGGGTTAGAAATGAAATTGAGCATATTTGATGTTTAAGTGAAGAAATCCAAATATAACCTTAATTAACCCAAAAAAATGAATGAGCTGGGTTTTAGAATTGGTATTCCACCCGCGCGATAGGGTGTGTTGGTAATAGTAGCAAAGTCATTATAGGATGAAATAATTTGGTTGCGCAATTGCTAACAGATTTAATTGAAAAAGAAAGATCTCTGCAATCTGGGCCCGTTTTTTAATGCGACCGGGCCTTTTTTTTTTTAAAAAAGCGCAGTCTTACCAAACAATTCTAGATTTGCCGATAATATCACAGGAATTATTTTGTGGATCATGATTTCTATTCCAGAAATGCATTAGCAGGGAGAGCTGAAGGAAATGGTTTTTGCTGATTCCTGAATGTGATTAGGTGAGAGGGGTAGTACGGTGTGAATTCATTATTTGTCATACTTCACAGTGGAGGCTGTGTTCCTGCAGCTCAGTTACTGTCACTTTAGCCCCAGCTGCATTTAATGCTATTGAAATACAAACCTGAAATTCATCCATAAAGCACAATGCACGGGGCTGTATTTCACAGGCTCATTCTGAATATCATTTATATATTTTTGTCTTTGTAGTTCAATTATTTCCACTTTAAACGTTGAATTAGAATATTTCCTACAAAAGAGAAGAGCATATTTCACAAAGTTGACTTTCTACCTTACTTATTTTTAAACCTTGATCACATGTGTGCACATTTTTGCACAGAGGCACATTTACTTGGCTGCTGTTGCTCCTTGCACTTGTTACTGAATGTAGTCCCTGTGAATCCATGCCGCAGATGTCGACGTCACTGCCATTATCCCTTTTCACTAAAACACTATCACTACACTACACACTCAAATACAGTCTTGTGGTGTATGCATTAAGTTTTTACTGTTTATGATTTGGAATAACCTTTATCGTTCTGGTTGGGAACTACTTTCCCCTCTGCAATCTATCCATCCTGCATTCTTTCATTAAGTCACTTCTTTTTTTTAATGACATACCTCATTCTGCTTAGTAAAATGAAGATTAGTACATTAAAAAAACCCAATTTGCGACTTTGAATGAAATTACATTTTAATCCAGGGAGCCTGCTGAATAAGACGCATTGTGGCTCTGAGCTAGCCCTGCTCTCAGAGGACACACACGCACAGCACATTCACACACACACACGCGCGTGCACATATGCAAAGAAGCACACGCACGTGCCCCGCACAAAGGTATACCTGCATACTATACGCCATTCACACAGCTGCACACACATTCAGTGTCTGTTCTGTGCTAACTAAAGGTTATTAAGCCTAATGAGGCTTTACAAGGCCATGCTGCCTTTAGTGTTTTCTTTGAGATGATGAGGGGATTTGTGCCCCGACCACAGTGGAATAAACGAATGGAAAGAGAGGGACAAAACTTGTGCCAAGCCAGAGCCGCAGGCAAACTGACAGTTTGAGACAAGCCGGCCACTTAATGCAAACAGCTCAAAGCTTTTTCTTTATTAGTGTTATGATGACAGTTCAGCGCAGTCTTGACTGAGCCAGATTAATTGAGCAGAGCAGAAACAGCAGAGTATTTATTACGATAGAGGACTGTGGGCCCGTTTGAGCTGCTCAGTATGGCATTCGAGTCAGTGCTCAGATGTTTGGCTTGTGTTTTTGCCTCTGGTGAAACAAATGTTTCCAGTATGTCCACACTAGTACTACACTTCTCTACATAGCTAAACAAATAAATGAAGCAGTCCAGTAATGGATGGGGACAGAATGGAAAAGATGGGCCGCGTGTGTCAGGGAGATGTGGCTGTCATTATAGAGAGCTAATCGAGGGATTGGGGGAGGTTTGTCAGGAGCGAGGAATGAGGGATCAAGGAGGGAAGAAGGAATAAATTGGTGGGGAAAACTGAAAGTAGGAATCAAGGAAGGATAGGAAGAAATCAGTCGCGGAATGGGGGAAGGAAGCATAGAGCAAGAAAGGATGAATCATACATTGTAGTAGGGAATTGAGGGGGTGGAAAAATAGGGAAGGAAGGATCTGGAAAGAAATTGAGGAATCCAGTCATATATGACACATTGGAAGAAGAGATCCTTTCCAAGGCAACAAGGAAAGGAGGGATCAAGGCAGAAATGAAGGAATTAGGTGATATGAAAACAAGGGAAAAAGGGATCCAGAAAGAAACAGAGGGCTCCAATAGTAGGAAGAAGGAATCAAGGACAAAACAGAGGAACTGGATTGTAGGAAGAAAGGAAAGGAAATGTCAAGGCTGGATTCAGTGGGACACTATAAGGAAGCAGGGATTGAGGAAGAAAAGGAGGAAGATGGAGGGGATGGGAAGGAGAAGCTGGAGATCAGATAGTAAGGCAGGATGGTGCAAGGAAGAAATGGATCAGCTGTGGAATTTGGGAAGGAAGGAATGACGGGAGGAATTTGGTACTGAATAGTTGAAGCAGTGATCAAATTAGAAAGGAGAAATCAGGTGGGGAACAAGGGAAGGAGAGAAGAAGGGGGAAAGGAATGAAATAGATCAGATGCAATGAGGGGAAGATAAGCAATAGATAAGAAGGGAAGGGGACAAGGAAGGAGGAAAGGGAGAAATCATCAAGGAAGAAAGTTACAAATCGGGTGTGAAATGAGCAAAGAAGGGATCAGCAGAGGAAGGGATAGATCGAAGGTTGCAGGAAGAAACGATGATGGAGGATGGGAGGGGGGTGCGAGGGTATTGAAGGAATGCAGGGAAGGATGACAGGAGGCCGGGGCCTTATGCTTTCTCTTCCATAGACGAGTTTGATGGAGGCAGTTTTATCTAAACTGTGCCGGTTCATTAGAGGATTAGTGAGTGATAACTTGGAGCTATCTGTGATTGAAAAACACCCTCACACCTACATGTGCACATCCATACAGATAAGTGAATGCACACACACACACACACAGTCTGTCTGATGCTTGCGCACACTGTGCACATTTAGATTAGACTCATGCAAACTTATTCAAAACACACAAAGATAAAAAGACACATGTTGACATATACTTTCAAACTTTCCACGTCCTTCTTCTTTCCCTTCCACAGAACTGATGTCGTTGACTGTGCAGCAGTTTGTGTGTGTGTGTGTGTGTGTGTAAACACAAGAGAAATGTGTGTTATTGTGCTACAGTAGGTGGCAACTGAGGCACAACACCGGAAATCTAGGCCAGGTGGGCTTCGCTGATAAGGGCAGACTTGGAGACAACAGACACGTAGGGCCCTATAGAAGCTCCCATAGGTCACAGGTGAAAGACAAGCAGACGGGAGAGGCAGACAGGAGGCGAGACAGGTGAGAGAAGGTGAGAGAGACATGTGCTGATGTGAGATTAAACAGATGCTGACAGATGGCCGTGGGACAGCCCCACAGCGAGCGCCAAAGCGCTGGGTTAGCCAAACACCTGGGGGGTGAAGACGAGGAAGCGGGGTAAAACGTCCAGAAATGATGAAGACAAAATTAAAACGACAAAGGACAAAGAGCAGGGAAAGAGAAAGATACAGAACCAAACAGGCTTAGACAGAGAGAATGAGTGATTCAGACGGGTTGAGAGGGGGGAAAAATAGAAAGATTAAAACCAGAAATAGCAAAGTAAAGTGAGCAAGCAGAGGTAAAAGAAGGGAAAAACCCGGGAGTTGAAAATGTGACATTGCAAAAAGCTGTCAGAGATGAGGTTATCTGAGAGACGGGCAAGGTGTAGACAGGGGATTGAAAGATGGTGGACCCCAAGGTAACTCCTGTGTTCCTTCTGGGATATTTATGTTGGGAGTTGGCAAGAAAGCAGGGATGATTTAGAGCCCATCTGGATGGGCTTCAACACCACCTGCCCACAGAGGAAAAGCTGTCTGAGAGGAGACACACCACAGTGCACCGGTGGCACTCACGTACACGCGCAAACACACGCCGTTACACCGCTTACATCAGTTACATGTGTAGAAATGCCGCCGTTTCGCCCATTTGGCTCCACTCCAGCTCGTCGGATTTGACATTAAAACAATCATCCTGTTGAAATGCTGACTTTTGGGACAGCGATCCGAAAACACACGGACCAGGACATCAAGCAGTTTTCCAAGTCAGAAAAGTGGAATATTCTGAGCCTGATCTGACATGAAGATCGACTAAGGGCACAAAGTCCCCGAACTGAGAAAGAAGAAAAGTGCAGCACAGGCAGGGAAGAAACCAGGTGTCTACTGATGTCTATGGATCACAGACTTCAAATATTAAAAACGATCCCTTTGTTTGAAGTCTCGCTTTTTATGTAACTACAATCACAGCCAACTACAGCTATTGCAGTTTTCTGTTTTTAGACAAGGATGAAGCCATTTCGTGATATATTTGTGGAAACATTTGCCTTGAGCCTCTAGGTGAGCATTTCAAATCATATCGGCGAGAGCTGGCTTTGCTGGAAGATGCTGTCAGCTCCCATTGTGTGCTACTGTCTGATGACCTTCATATTGTGTGGCCGGTACGAGGCTATTTCCAGTGCAATGGCATATTGTTAGATATCAACCTTTTGGAAATTAATTTGTCTGTCCCTTTGAAGCGGTTATTTTCAAAGTCTGACACTGTTGCCCCCCACTGAGCCGTAACACCCTGAGCCTACACTAATGTAGAAAAATATTGAAAGTGCATGATGAAAGTTAATATGATTGTAATAATAATGGATTTTCTAACTCTTATTATTATTCGTCTTGCTTTGACTTGGGAGAATATCAGGTTCTAGGTTTTGGAATTACAGGTCAAATAGTGCTTTGGGAGATGTGAACAGGGCGTATGATGCTGCCATGGGCTCAGTTAGTTTGCTATAACATGCACAAAACCCACTTTAGCCTATCTTTCTTTACATTTTGCAAAGACCTATAGATGTACAGACCTATTGTTGGATTACTTGCAAGACAATTTACAATATGATGATTCACAGGCAATTTCTGGAGTCATGAGGAGCATCTTGGTTTATCTCCTGCGTCAAACATAAATAACGTTGTCTTCAGAAAGTGACTGAGTTATTGACTTTGAGATGGGATATAAATTTTTGGACCAAACAGGCACTAAGGATTTTAGTACCTTAAAGCCCCTTAATTGCCTTTCATCTCACACAGTATCCTCGCCTCACGTCTCTCCCTCCGCCCCGCCGTCACCCACTCCGCTCACAGTTTGAAAACCTTGACAGCGTTCAACATTGTGCCGTTAATTTTGTATGCCGCTCAGAAAGCCAAAGCATGTTAGCTTTAGCCGGCTAACTCTGGCACGGATTCCTACTAGACATTTTTCTCTCATGTTATTTTGACACTTGCTGAGTCACTGGCAGCCTTTACACACTCAGCGCTGTGTTTGTCCTGGAGTTATAAAAATGCAGAAATCCCTGTCATGGGTCCAGACGTGGTGACGGCTGATGATGGTCCTGTGCCATCCCTGCACCATAATGGCATAAAATCATGGAGTCTTGGAGTCTATGTTACTCCATGACTCCAAATAACAATGTACATCCCTCAACTGGCTTTGAAACTAAAGTCATATAATAACACATAATTGATATAATTACATGCACCAATCAAATCACAGTACTGACATCAGCAGTTGAACCAAAACTACACAACAATATATACATTATGATTGCAAAAAAAAATTACATTTCCTCTTCTTTGTGGGTGTTTATAATTGTGTATAATTTGATTTTAGCATACATATAAATTATTTTTCTGCCAATGTGACTTTAATTTTTTAGTTATATATCTTTTTAATTTTGATTTTATTCTTTCTATTTTATACTTTCTTTTTTGAACTCAAACTGGTGTTCCTAGAGGAAGGCAAAGGAAGAATTTCATTGTACAGGGAAACTTGTTTTAACTATTCATATGATAATAAATGCTTTGACTTTGACTTTGAACTTGTCCAACAGTGCAAGTACTTCCTGTCCCCTAAAACTGTCGGGCTAAGTAAACAAAGGGCTAAATACCTAATGCACAATACCTAAACTGTTTCTCTGACTTGGATGCAAACGCTCTCAAATTAAAACTTATAAAGAACTTTAACTTCATCGTCTCATTTCAAATCCAACGTGCAGCAAGACAGAGCCACAAAACGTCACTACATGTTTTCCGACTTTACTGCAACACTTTCCTTTCCCACACTTCACAACACAGAAACACACACTTCTCCTGTAACACACCTGCAATCTCCTGTAACTGCCATAAACTACACAGACATATTGCTGTAGATGCAATCACACACACACACACACGCTGTTGTGCCTGCATGCAAAACACAGGAAAGAAACACACGCTCACGCACACGCAGACAAGATGGTCACAGCTCTACCCCACACACGCATGGACACACACGCTCCGTCAGACTGTGTCTGGGAGCATCCATCATACACGCAAGCAGTTGTCATTTGTTGGGAAGTCTTGCTTCTGTTCTCTCTCTCTCTTCCTGTATTGACCTCTGCGTTCGAGCTGCCTCCATAAAGCAGAGCAGAGCGGAACGACAGATAAATCCTGAGAGATATCTCCAGCTGACTGCTGGTGCAGGGGAAACATCAGGAAGATCTGATATTCATATGCACAACATCTCACACATAAACACTCTTTATGGGCTTGAAGGAGACGTGCGGACATGGCACAACCGATGGAGAGTCACCGCCAGACAGAGGGTAGCAGGGAAAAAGGGATTTGAAAGGGAGAAGATTGAAGGGAAATGGTTGAGTGAATGAGGCAGGGAGACAATAAATGAGAGCTTAAGGGTGGGGTGACACAAAAAGAAAAGACGAGACAGAGAAATAAAGGGTAGAAAAGTGTGATAGAGGGAAGAGAAACGGGATGTGATCAATTTTCTTTCCTCATTGCCCTTCAAACAGAGGACAGACCGTCCTCCAGATAGCGCTAAAGCAGCTTCCCTGTCGCACTTATCTCATGCCAAGTCACGCAAGAGAGCGGAGCAATATTTCACTCTAATTCAGGTCAGTAGCATGCATATATCTTGCATCTATCCCCCATTCACTTTGCTTTTTTTTTTTTTTTTTTAAAGGAGACCTGAAGAACACTAAAATTACAACTATTTATAACACTTTTGGCCAAGATCAGGACTAATGGAGAGAAGATCTATTTAAATAAAGTGACAAACAGCATGACACTTTTTTTTCCCCTCAAAGGAGAGCTTGATAACTTGATGGCTGAGTGCCAACCAGCTCACTGAACTTCAGATCTTAGCCGGGTTGTTCATACAGTATTGGATGCCAAACGCGGATGTTGAGTTTCTGGCGTTGTGAGGAGGCTGTTGCAGCAGGAAACAGTACAGAATCGAGCAGAATCAATAAGCTGAACTACCTCAGGCGAGGAAAACAGACTGGAAGAGTATTTTAATTGAGGCGAAGGGAATGGACAAACAGAATATTTTAGCTAAAACCCCTGGGTGGCTGTGTTTGCTTTTTTTTTCTGTTCACGAGCAGCAGAGTGGACTAACACCAGGGCATGTTAGGTTCAGGTTTTGTTAGAAGTAGGTTGCTTTTTTTCTTTTTTTTTTTTAGGTCATGACTCTGTCAGAGCGAACTGGCCTTGAGGCATTCAGGTGGAATGGTTTGGTAGAAAGATCCTTTTCAGGCAGGACAGCTGGGCAAAATGGTTGGATGGAGATATCTTTTTCAGGCTGCTCACTGGTGATGACTGCTGAGAGAGATTTGTCAGGTATAAAATTGGACTAGGGAAGAGATATCTCAATTTCGGTTGAGACGCCGCAGAAGAGTGGATTAAAAGCTCGACTTTGCAGATGGAATTTCTGATGTAGGACGGTTGCCATACAGCGTGTGATAATAAGACATTAGAGGCATAAAAAGAAGCTGCTGCACGGTTAGTCTCACGTGGCTTTTGGAGAGAAGCAGTTGGTGTTGCCTTTCTTCACTCAGCTGTCGACATCAAGAAAATACATTCAACAAAAGATTTTTCCACCCTTTTTCAACACTGAGCTTTGTGAGAAAGTATGAAAGTTTTTTTGGGATGTAGAGAAATGTCTCTTACAAGCAAATGAAATTCACACCTCTGCCGCGCCAGAATATCATTAGCTATCAATAAATATAAATCAATCGCAGCCTAGAAGTCGCCAGAATACTTAAATCATGAAACAGGGTTGTTGTGCCAAGGTTATATAATGCATTATAAATTTATTATTCTGGGACCAGCTAGCTTAAATGTTGAATACTGATCCCGCAACTCTCCTGATGGCAGTGTAAAAAAAATAGAATACATTTTCCCTGAGAGATGAAGCGTGAAAATTATGATTTCATGCTTTGAATTTTTGTAACGTTTATGCTCCAACTAAATAAATAGTTGGGATTTACATGTAAGTCTGGGGAGACTTGGAACTTCATCCGGCCACTGGTGTTCATGGATGTCGGGTTGTGATGTGATTTTTTTGTTTGTTTGTTTGTTTGTTTGTTTATTTTTTTGGCAGAAACAAAGTAAAGCTCATGACTCAGCAAAGCAATGGTTGTGGACGCTCCAGCTGCAGGCGCTCCCAGACTTTGTTCAACAGTGCTAATTTTCAAAATGGCA
Organism: Holacanthus passer; assembly: GCA_025331565.1. Taxonomy (NCBI): domain Eukaryota; kingdom Metazoa; phylum Chordata; class Actinopteri; family Pomacanthidae; genus Holacanthus; species Holacanthus passer. The sequence goes on from JAFREQ010000143.1 coordinate 562,283, forward strand.
CCGTATTACAGTTGAAGCACTCATTGGCAGCTGTGGTTAAAGGATGCCTGACAGAGCGGGACGTGCCCAGTCTGTACATTCTGTGTCACTCCCAATCAGGCCATCGCGACTCGAGCGGCGCTGGGCCGCAGGTCGACTGCCAAGGCTTTCCCAGCAGCGGCGCGACCCTGCCAATGTTATTGTCTGTGTGCATGTGTGTCCTTTGACATCATGTTGGATGTGGAAAGTGTTTTGTGTTTTTGTGCACATCTGGCAAAAGTTGAGTTTCAGTTCTTGGATTGCAAATTCAGATTGAGTTTTTATAGATGCATCAATTGATTTTTGGCCCCTTTGAGCAGCACAACAAGCTGAAAACACAATGTTGACATATTTTACAAACTTGTGATGGTGAATGTGTTTGCTAACATTTACACATCCAGCAGAGCAACATTAATCTGGAGTTGTGTTTCTGGCCACCTGACAAATGAGAGTCCAATATTCCAAAGATCTGTCTCTACTTGCTAACTTTGTCTGTCTTTCCTGCTAAAAACAGCTGACTCTTCAGACTTTTTGGTGACTGGAAACAGGCTTGATGAGACAAAAGATTGTGGTCTGGAAAACCAACATTTTGCAGACCTAAGTGATAATTCCCTCTGGGTTTGTCACAAGGGATTCAAGAGCTTAGAGTTGATCAAACGCTGTTGGATCAGGTCCCATCATGCATTAGCCTACATGTACGTGTGCGTGTAGTGTATATAGGTCGCACAGCGTAAGGATTGCTGGTCAGTTGTAATTCCTTGCTGGCACTTAAAGGATGAGATATTGATCAGCGCACGCACAACTTATTCTCCTGCTTTACGTAAATCAGTTTGTGATCGACGGGTCCCGGACCTGGATCTGTCCGTCCCATCGACTGTTGATTTCATCAGCGTACCTACCTCCGTCCTCCGACCGCTGGGTTAACCCTGCTTTCAAATCAGCATCGGCTGTGTCTCCGAGTGCATTTATTAACAGTGGATATTTTCCAAAACCTAATAATATAGCTGATTTTCTCTCAATAGCATGCCTGAGATTGCACAAGCCTAAGTGATTAGTTTTGCAGCGGCACGAATCACTCGGAGGTAGATTGTCAGCGGAGAGCGCACGAAGTCCTCAGGAGGAAAGCATTCAGTCCTCCAGCTATTTAATTATGAGGGCGGCAGACCCCTGGGTGCATGGCTTCATTCTCCCACAACGGTGGCTCGCTAACAAACTCCGTTGAGTGCCTTTGATTGATCTGAAGCCATTTGAGGTGGCCGTGAAAAGACAAAGGCAGTGACAGAAGGAGGGAAGGGGAGAGGAGGGGGAGAAGAGGGGAGGAGGGGAGGGGAGGGATGGAGGGAAGAAAGATGGAAGGAAAAAGAAGGGGACAGGGAGTGGGATGTCAGCGGGGAGGGAAGCATGGATGCAGGGAGAGGGAATGAAGGATGAAGGGGAGCAAGGCGTGGATGGATGGATGGAGGGGTGGGCAGAGAGAGAGGGCTGGGGGTGCTGGTGTCTTTCCTGGCACAGCATTTTCCTGCACACACAACTGCACACAGACAGACCCGGGAGGTGCACACAGCCCAGCGCACATACGCGAAGAAACATTTACACACAAGCCGGCTCAAAAACACACTTTGTTACAGTATTGTTAGAGCTTCCACAGCATCAAGGGAGCAGAGATGTGGATGTATTTGCATAAGTGGGTATTATGCTCTGATCCAGTGGACAGCAGCGATGGCTAAACTAGATAAGATAAAGCTTTCATTCTCTGTCCTCCTCCCTCCCCTGCCCCGTTGCCACACACAAACTCTCCATTTATTGCTTACTCCCTTTTTTTTTCTCCTCTCGACACTCAGGACAGATTCCTGCTCTCTTCCCCCGTTTCCTTCTCCGTCTCCGTGCAAACGCTCTCCTGACCAAACACATTCATCCTGTGTGTTTGTTGTGCAGCTAAAAATTTCCCCAACTTCTCCCTTTATCTGCTTTACTTAACTCCCAGTGTGAGAACTTTTTCAATTATCCCTGCCTCCACCTCTGAGGGTTAGGGGCGAAGGCACTGTTTTGGCAGGATAAAACGTCCGCAGAGGAGAGAGGGAGAGGGGTGGGGAAAAAGAGAAGGATGGAGGCAGGAAGGGAGGGAGGGATGAGAAGTTGAGGGAGAGATTCCGCAGTGACTCCGTTCCAACAAGTCATCTTTCATTTTTATGACTTCAATCAAGTGTCCTTGAAGCCTAAATATACTCAGATCATGCACTCTTATCCTGGCTAGAAGGCTGGGATACCTTTAAGTAAAATACCTATGCTGCTCATTGTGTGCACACATTTTAATGACTGTCACTCTAATACTGTCATTTATTGGCAAACTGTTTCCTGTCTCCGCGCTGCTTTGGCACGAATACAAAAATGCACCACATTTCCTCTTTTTTTCCCCCTCTTGGTCATTGTCTCTTTCTGTGCAGTCTCTCTCTCTTTTATCCCCTCCCACACCTTTATATTCTCCACCTCCACCTCTCTCTTTCTTCCTCTCTCACACACTCACAGTCTCAATCTATCTTTTCCTTGGCAGGAGAGCACTGCAGTTTGTCACACACTGTGCAATATGGTACAGATTGGAATCTGGAAAAAAAGTATTTCTATTTCTATCTGTTTCTGTCTCTCTGTTTCTGTGTGGGTCTGGCTTATGCTACTTTTGTGGACATGCGCCAGAGTTGAGACCAGTTAATTGGAGACAGCTGCTGCAATTGGGGACAAACGTGTGTGTCCCCAGTTTGGAGAATTCAGATTTTTGCGTCAGGTTAGGTTGAGGCGAGTAGTCGTCGGGGTTAGGGCGAGGTTACGTCTCCAGAAAATGAATGCAAGTCTGTGTAATTTTCCCAAAAGTGACATAAGAAAGTGTGTGTGTGTGTGTGTGTTGCAGAGGAAGTAACCTTGCCCAGAGAACTCTTCCTTCAGAAAGTCAACTGTCGCCTTTGTGTGTGTTCCAGGACAGTTACAGAGTTATAGGAGTGTGTAATTCCATCTGTCGGAGTCTACCTCACTGGGATGCACAGTGTGTGTGTGTGTGTGTGCACAGCAGGGCTGCCTCCTGTTCCTTCAGACATTCTGATTTCTTGTCCCATTTCCATCCTTCTTTTTCTTATTAAGACTTCTCCCCTCTCTGTTTCTCCATCTCTCTCCTGTTCTTCTACATTTTGCTTATGCCTTTCACCTCTCCTCCTCCACCTCTCGCTCTATCCATCCAAATCTACTCTCCATTTTTGTTTTTACCTCCCTCACCCTCTTATCGCTTTCCTTCCCCCCTCTTTTCCTCCTACTCATTTCCCACCTGTATGGGATTGCTGTTCGGAGCCATCGAGCCCAGAGCTTGTAATACCCTGACCAGAGTTATTTAGTCGCGCTATGACAGGTAGGGAAATGAAATCACCACTTGGCCGTGTGTGTGTTTTTCTTTTCGTTCCCCTTTACTGTTTCTCCTTCCCATTTATGAGACCCTGCTGCAGGGCTATTTTTAGTCGGCTGCCACCTTCTCACTGGCTTGTAAAACCCGACCGCCAGACGTTCACTTAGGCAGAAATTTTCCATAATGATTGCAGGATTGATGAATGATATCGTTATCTGTAGTTGTGTTTCAGCATTAATAGAAAAACACCTTTCTCTCTTGCTCTCCTGCGTGGTCATTTTTTATAGGACGAGGACTCAAAACTTCAGGAAATCCAAGCAAACTTTCTGCTTTTGGCCGATGATAAATTGATCCAATCTTCTGGCTCTTTCCCTCACATACATGTTAATGTTGTTATGTACATTTTCAGCCACGCTGCCAGCTTGGCTCCGAGAATGACAATGTCCATCTGTCTACTATTGCTGAGTTTCAGACTGAAATATCTCAGAAAATATTGGATGGATCGCCATGAACTTTTGCACAGACATTCATGGTCCCCATAAGATGAATACAAATGATGCCAATGCTTACATTTGTATTTTTGAGTGAAATATCGTCACATTCACAACTGTTAGACTGAGTGTGATGACATTTTGGTACAAACATTTATGACCCCCTCAGGATGTGATCCCCTGAATTTTGCTGCAATGCCAAATGCCATCAAGTCTAAATTGCAGTTTGCCCAGAAGTTTGGATTGTAGCCAAATACCTGCAAAAACTACTGACACTTCAATCACCCTCAGCTTTATTAGATATCTTAACTCTTAGGTAGATTGCCATGAAATGTTTAAAAAATGCATGGTCTCCAGAGGATGAATCTGAATACTGACATAGATTATCTGCTGTATATCTCTATCCTCTGTTTAGTGTCGTGCCAGTGAGTTGACATTTATGGTTTGGAGTGAAATGTCTTTAAGATTGAAAGGATTGCCATTACATTTGGCACAGATATTCATGTCTCCCACTGGATGAACTGTAATCACTTTGGCGATCCCTTAACTTTTTGCCATCATTACAGTCAAAATTTGTAATTTGTCCAAAACCTGCAATGACATTCCCATCAGCCTCAGTTGTAATTGCTGAGACATATCATAAGATCTGTGGCCACAAAGCGAACAAAGAGAACATCTTTGTATCATACTTAAAGAAAGTTGAACTGTTTGTATGACCCAGTCTTGATTTTAGATGTGTCCAATATGGCTGCAGATCAGGCAGCAGGGGGGCTTTTGTGGATGCAGCAAAGGACGTTTGTTATGCTTTCACTTCCCCCACCAGTTTGTCAATCTCATGTAAAGTGTCATGCACACAGTTTGTATATGTAACAGGCGAGTTCGTCACCCTACATCTCAAACAGAAAACGGAGGATTATGTTCCCTGTAGGTCTCCCGTAGCTCCATGTTTTGTGCCCAAACAGAAAATGAAGCAGTGGTGTCGATTCCGGAGCTGTCATATTTCATTCAAAACATTTCACACCCTCTGAAAGGATCCCATGCCAGTCCCCGGCCCATAAAACTCCTATGTGGATCGATTTGCTCATGCTTCCGTAAAGAAGTGGGTGTAGTAGCCTAGAGGTCGGAGAAGGAGGTGTGGATTGGATGGTTGCTGCTGGGAAAGTGTGGGGAGAGTACAGTATAAGGTGCTTTTTAAGCAAAGTAGTGGAGGATGGAAGAGGACGGGTGTGAAAGTGCCAAACTCTGAATGTGAAGCAGGGTGAATATAACAAAGCTTGTGCATGGCTGGAATAATTTACAGCTGAAAAAAAAAAAAAGAAACTTTTCTGAAATGGCTCTTTGTGAGAAGAAAAACACTGCTGCTTTTCTATAAATCAAAAAAAAAAAGCTGGTTCTTTGCAGAACCCTTTTTTTTTTCATGAGAGCATTTCCATCTGCGTGTTTTTTTCTCCGAGCTCAGGGGCCCAGCAGGGGTGACAGATCGGTCCCAAGGAAAGGACAGGCTGCCTGATGTTCAAGAATGGAAGATGTGTGAAGTTCTGATCCGTAAATGTCATTTTATCTCTTGGCTAACTTTCAAAAACTCTCTCTATCTCTCTTAAGGGTGTAGTTTTACACTCACGCACACACACACTCTCTCTCTCTTTCTCTCTCTCCTCCCTCTGTCAGATGCTTAATCTGATATTAAACGTACTCCCAAATGCTACACTACCCTTCAGAGCTCCAATTTACCTCTGAGACATACGCACACCTGCCAATGACACTCCCTCCCCTCTCGTCTTTTCTCTCTCTCTCTCTCCCACTGTCTTTCTTAAATGCAGGAACACACCTGCCGAAGGCATCGATTTCTCCCCCGCCTTCTCTCCCTCACACACACACACACACACACACACACACACAGACCGACCTGCCATCGCCACAAAGCATCCTTTCCCTTTGAGCAGCCTTCATACAAATGTCAGGTGGGGTAGTGGTAGGCTGCAGGAAAGAGGAAGGGTGCATGTTGGGGGTGGATGGGGATTGAGAGAGATGCATACATCAGACACGAGGAGGATTTCACTTTTGCGTGAAATCACGTTATCAGACTGGCGCAGGGTATGCCAGCCGGGAGAAGCAAGCAGGAGGAGGAGGGGCTGAGAGACAGGAGGGCAAGAAATGTTCTAGACACTGTAGGCTTTCATATCCTGGCTATGAAATATAATGCATATTGAAAAGCGGAGATGTTATATTGATGAATTATTACTTGAAAGGCTTACATCCTGTGCCCAGGACTGTTTAAGTGGTTCATTTGGATGTGGATGTGGTCCGGCCAACAGGATTGGGTGTCAATTTCATGCTTACTTTGTCTTGTACACCAACCTAAGCTTCAAAGAAATGTCTCAGATAGAAAGAGAAGCGTATAATCGCCGACATAATATGCGCTCACACATGCTCATGCATACTATACACAGTGTTGGCATAATCTCCTCTGCGTTGGCATGTGGATGCACAGTCAGAAGTGCTCACATTTTTTATAGTATGTGCATCATATTAAACACATCATTTCAGTACTTACGGCACGCATGTGAAATATGAGTAGCAGATGTGTTTAAGGAGGATGCACAAGAGCCACACACACACACAATCTGAAATCTACCCTCCCTACAAATACACACATCCTGCTATATGCTATTTATTATTTTTGTTATTCTTCATTTTGTATGGGTAATATTAATTATTCATTGCGTCTGGCAGCCCACAAATATCGTCCCAGGAGATTAATATAAAATTTATCTGCCCCACTTCCTCACCGGCATGCACACACTCGCGCCCATGGTGTACCTGACACTGAGCACGAAGCCTATTTGCTATGCGGGAGAACCTCTGACAAGCTGAAGACCTAAAGTTGAGTTAATTAAACATTACGCATTAATCAAAATGAGATCGTTAATCTCTACACGATTATCTGTGATATTTTGTAAATCATGTGTTCGCTCCTCAGGCATACTGAGTGGAAGGGGTATGCACACTCGGGCACGCACACAAGTTGACAGACATGGTGAAGACAGTTTGCAGTGTGTGTGTGTGTGTGTGTGTGTGTGTGTGTGTGTGTGGGCCGATAAGGCAGCTCTCATTGCTCTTTGATGCCCTTTTCCATGTTTCAATCAACATCAATCAACACTTGGAATGCAGCTCTTCATATTAATTGAGACTGAAAAATGCAGCTGCAGGGGGAGGGAGGACATTCACAGATCAGCGGATATTGCTTTTCATTCAGCCCGAACATAATGGGGTCAAATGTCACTGTAGACCACAGTAACTTCGCTGACCTACACACAGCACACACACACTTACACACACACACACACACACACATCGCACAGACTCACAGCTGCTCCCTTTAATTGAAAGATCACACATTGCGGAGGTGTTTGCCAACTAAGGAAATTAAGTTTGGCTCCTAAAAGTCCAACTACTTGAAAGATGTGACGCGTGCAATCATTTTTATGAATCTAAATTGAAGGTGACTTTGTAGAGTGTTAAACTCTGAGCTGGCATTTACAGAAAGATTATTGCTTTCTCTTTTCCCTTTTCTTTCTCTGCTCTTCAGCTTTGAGCAGCAGAGCTGTAGTTATCACTGGGTTTTGTCAAGAGAGGGACGATGTCTCTGGCTCTGAGGCGAGTCTGGGTCTTATCACTGGCTGACTTTGTTTCTGGATATGTCTGTTGCCTTTTAGCACACACACACACACACACACACACACTTCTACACAGCGTGGATTTTCTTTTATGGACTCACACAAACATCAAAGACCTGCGTTTTGTCGAACATGCGTGGACACCCGGGCGCGTCTGCTCACACACATGTTCACATTCCACACTGAGCACCAGAGAAGTTGCCATCTAATCCCCTTACTTTGCTCTGAACTGACAATGGTTGCTTCACTCTAAGTGGGCCACCCTTGCGCCTTTGTTGATGATAACACCAAGTTATTTTCCACAACTATGAGCTGCTCCAATTACACCCCCTGGCAAGAAGCACTAATGGCAGATAAGTGATTAGGACCTAGTGCAGAGATTTGCCCCATTTATTTGATGCAGCAATTAATATTTAAACCGAGGTAACTGAGCCAGATTAGTGATTTGATTTTTCTGTAGCTCATAGAAGCTAAATTTCCAACAATGGTATAACGATGACATTTGTACATAAATGAGGGGTTTGACAATCATTTGGATTCTGCCAGAACATTGTCTTTTCTAGGCGCTGCATCCGAGACGACTCAGCCAAAACGGTATCTTAGTAGAGAGAAACTGCAAAGGCGTCTGGACTCTCCCTGTTCAAAACCTAATCAGACAAAATGCTTATTGGCTAAAATATCTATTATGAATCATTATTTGAAGGAAGATTGGAGTTTAGTCCGTGAGATTGAAAGATTCAACCCCATCCAGGGTCTTCAAATACCTCATGTAACTGTTTGGAGATTACGTAGTGTGTGGCAATTTGACTGATGGATTTTTATTTGACAACCTCTCTCTGAAAATCTTGTTTTAATACCTTTATTAATTAAGCTGACACTCGCATGATGCATATTTCTAAATACATTTGTGTTTTTTTTTAGATAAATTATTAAAACAAACTCGCACACAGCAAACGACGTACAGGGAAATATTAGTTGGTTTCTGGGAAAAAAATTAATGGACCTGGTTAAATTGTTTTTCACCTGGGAAGACTTTTTTTTCTCCAATATGTTTCCCAGATCATAAATGAATAAATGCATAAATAAATAGGGAATTTAGAAAGATTATCCTGGGAAAATCTTTTTTTTTTCTTTCATAAGACTGGATCACATTTTTTTTCCCCCTCACTTGCCTCTCAGTGCTTCTGGAGCTTAGGTTTTAGGGAAAGGTCATGGTTGGATTCAAACAGCTAGTTGGTTGAGGTAAGGCAGGAAGGGAGTTTTTGATCTTTATGAGCCCTATAGATTTTTAGTCCTTTCATGAGTGGGTCCCTGTTTTGTTTGCTATGCCGTACACAGGCTTCCACGCTATTGATCGACAGGTAGCAGTAATGTACTTAGAAATACGCCAACAAAGACGTGCAGCAACAAAGGGAGGGAACGAGAAGAGTGCAACCATGTAAACATGCAGGTTTCAAATTGTACTTTGTAAATGTTTCATGAGGAGGGTAATGCATTCAACACATTTGTTAGACCTCAAGAATACACACAAGGCTTTGTTGAGTAAAGCTGAACGTAAACACGACTTTTATTTTTGCACATGAAAACGCCACAGGAAACGTTTTTATCACGGTGGCAATAACTTGGGTTAGGGTTGGAAAACAATCGTGGCTAAAAGAAACCAACACTGGAATGAAAATAAGAAGCAAGACGTTGATCCAGTGTCTGATGTTTTGTTGACCCATTTAACCACCTTCCTCTATAGGTGTCATCACACAAGCGTCAATATGTCTCGTTTTTGGACGTTTGCTGAAATAACCGACACTGTGGTTTATCTCGGCCTCTCTGCCACGTGCTGTCGATCGAAACAAGCCCACAGCTTATTTTTGCCCCGAGGCCCCCCAGCGGGTTAATTGGCTCTGTCCATGATATGTGCACCAGCTACCAAAGTGCCAATGAACAAGATCGGATGTACTAACAGGTCAATATTAAACCGACAGTATTGACATATTCTCATGCTCTTTCACCTACAGTCAGGTTTGTGTGTGTGTGTTGACGCAGGTGTTATGAATGAAAATGAAATAGTACCTTTTTTTTGTCTTGTAAATAAACCCACGTGGCTCTTTAAGGTTGTGGAAGGGTTATATCTGAAGGGAGAGGTTGCTGCAGACAATTAGACCTGTGTGTGGAGGATGACTCATCAAAATGACTAATAGCATATTTACAAGGAAAAAAGGGCTCAGGGGCTGCGTGCTAAGTGCAAAGTTCTTGTAATTTTGCTTGCGATTTTTTTTTAATCTGCATCATCCCCCCAGAGTATGTTAAGTACACCACTTTAGCCCTGAAAAAAATAGTCCTTGTTTATTTAATGGATTCCTTAACTGAGCAGAGCGACGACATATTATCCTGTTCAACACATCAGCTACATTCACCGTTTATGCATTTAGATGTTGCACAAATCTGGTGTGACTTACTGTGAAAACTGTGAATGAGCAGGTGGGGATTCGCGGCTCTGCTCTTAGGAGGGAGGAGGATAAATGCACATAAAACTGTGGATGCACAAACCTGATATTTTGCATTTTGGTTATGTGATAGTGTCTGTAACCACTGGGGCATTCGGCCAACTTTTTTTTTATCGCAGCAACAGAATGCATAATGATTGTTTTTTAAAGTTTACAATGGCATTCTGTATGCAGGTGAACTTTATTCTACAGAGGTTTGACCCTGAGATCAACATAAGCCTTGAGTGAACTGTACTCCTCCCACCGTTCGGATGAATAATCAAGCAACCTGCAAAAATATGACTGTTTATGATTATCCGCGGAAGGGGAACAGGACAAAATATTTTCCTCCTGAGAGATATTTACCGCATTTTGAAATCTGCATTTGACAGCTGCAGCGCTGTTGTTTATGTTCTGTAGTTTTGGCTCTGATGAAAAACATAGTGCGAGGGACGCATAATCATAGTGTAACAGCAACAGGGCAAACAGCTGGCAGTCAAGGTCATTTGGTTTGAATCCCACAATATGTTAGGTATGAATGAACGTGAGCGAACGCGTGCTCTCCTGATCTGTATAAATGTCCACTGTATTGTCCTTGAGGAAGGCACTTACTTCTGTCAAGGTTAGAGGGATGTGCTCGTGCCGCACAGCCCTCTGAACATGGCTGTGTGTAAATGCATTAGCGTCAACCGGTGTGTTGCTGTGAAAGAACATGCATGCTCAGCAAATCGTCCCAGGATAAATAAAAGTTTAAATATAAGCCGCGTTTCCACCACAGGGACCAGGCTCTAAATTAAGTTCCAGGGACGACTGTTACCCCTCAAAACGTCCCTGCTCGGCGGGGTCGTACTTTCCACAAGTACAGGAATTTTGGAGCTTGGGCTTGCAACTTTTCTGATTGGTCGAGCACTTGCAGCATTTTATCTTAGCTGCCATTTTTAAAAATCTGCAGCTGCCAACCAGGTGTTTTTTTGTCCATTGTGCTTCAACACATCAGCATGGAGTTACAAAAGAAAGCACACGATGTTTGTCTTTGTTGTATCGTCAAAAAGCTCTTTACAGTGTAAAAAAAGTCATCACTTTTTCTTCCATCAGCAGATGAATTTGCCTCATCTTGAAGGTCTGAAGAATGGGCTGAAGGAGCCTCTTAGTTCCCTGAAAAGTAGTTCCTCAGACTAAAAGTCTCATGTACTTTGGGTGGAAATGCGACCATAGATATTACTATAGAAAAATGTCTACATCTATCTTAAATTAATGCTACAGCAACAACTAAGTAATCTTCTCTTGAAAGTTACTCATTAGAATAACATTAACCCAATTTATTCACAGTTTATTGGCAGACTGAGTTAATGACAGGCCCAGATGCACAAGCTTTACACCTTATGTTTGCCCATGTGTCTGGATGGGAAAGCCAGTAAATGAGAGTCTAGTCTTAAAGGGAAACCTGAACTTTTAATTGCTGTGGCTGTCGCTGGTATCAGTAATCATAGCGCTGTATTTTCCAAGTGAGATGTGGAGACACTGAAAAGAAATGTGACATAAGCAGTGAGATGATTATAGAGGTTTTAAATTGGCAGGTTAGAAAAAACTTATTTGGAAGAGAAAACAAAGGCAAATGGTGAAATTACCCAAAGTGTCCAAACTATCCATCAACAGTTTACAACATCAATGAGGGATTATTACAGTTTCACTTTCCAATCTGTCACTATCCAACTTCGTAGTCGTGATGTCTGCATGTTCCCAGGTCTCAGCACTTTACAGAGCACAGTGATATCATAACCAGCCAAAACTACAAAAATAAGTTGTCATTGCTACAGGGACACTACAGAAAGAAACCTTGAAGGAAAAATCCAGTCAGAGGTTTCAGTGCAGCCATCCTGCTTGCATCTATTTCTATCTGCATCTGTATCCGTGTCCTTGTCCCAGGTTTTCTAATACAGAGCTCTTGTCCTTTGAAATTACTTTCTCGGAGCCATTTTCTCGAGCCTTTTGCCGAAAACTAAAGTTGACGCCGAGAACAAATCAGAAATCTCAAAGCGGTTCCCCTGAGGGTGGGTGGTGAAGTGGGGACAGTGGATTGGGTTGAGTACAGCAACAGCACACCGCAAGGACATTTTCTGATTTCATTTCCTGTAAAATCCTATATGTTCACCTAGTTGGAAAATCAATTTGCTCATGTTTATAATGATGCTAATCGAAAATGTGCCTCACGTTGGTGTCTAAAATCATTTTCAGACTAAGTGCCAGTTTTTTTCATTCATACTCTACTTTGGAATGAAACTCTTCATTTCTACATACTCTGCTCATTTCTGCATTGGCTGCTTCTGCAGGTTCAGCATTGCATATTTGATCATGTAGCACCGAACAACATGCTCATCTGCGCCCCAAATCAACTCACCCCAAATGGCCCCTCGATCGACTGCAACTCAGTCACATTAAAGAGGCACTTCTGGCGTGAACGGGCTGTCGTTTGTCATGCACATTACCCCAGATTCAGATTGGAGTCTAAGAGTCTTTTTGTTCACTTCTTCTGTCTCCGTCGTGCTTGCTCCCAAATTTTTCCCTCTTCTCTAATTAGCCCCTTTATGTTCGCTCTTGCACTTGAAATCGTTCACTCTATTCTGTGCATATTCATCTCAGTCTCTCTCCCTCTGCCTCTCCATCTCTCCGTCATCTCTCTCTTATAGAGATGGATGAAAGGGGATATCAGGGAGTCTGGGTGGAGAGCTCAGCTGATAGGCTGAATCAAGGCAGGTCATTTACTCACCGCAAGCTCATCCATCCTGGAACCCACACACACACACACATCCTTGACTTAACACACTCTCTCACACAAACACACTGCCCCTAAATGACTTCCATCTCTCTAGGTGTATTATTTCACTCCTGGGAAGTCTGTGAGTTTCAGTATTCAACACAATCGGAGCAAAAGGATCTTTTCCATTAGGTTGTTCGGTCACACATCTGAGCATGCACGCTCACCAAAACAAACACACAGAAATGCACGCACACACCCTAAGACTAAGAAATATCACACGTACTCAGACACGCACCCGGTGCCCAAAGCTCTAGACACCTCATTACTGGCATGGCGTGCTTTCACCGCTGGGGTGTTGTGAATAAATGCGTCCCCCCTGAAGTTGTTGCTGTTTGCGGCTACGCTCCCCGTGGGCTGACTGTTAATGACATCAAGCCACTCTGCATCTGTACTTGGGAAACTGTTGGTATCATTTTTCCGGTAACTAAATAATGTTGCCATCTCATTGGTCCAGCTGCCTGCTGGTCGAATTACAACCCAGCAAGAGGCTATTTTCTACCCTGACAGCCTCTGCGCCAGGCCTGGAACACCCAAAACAGCTTATTTTACCCCCAACATGATGGCGTGATTACTGCAAATGCTTGACGCCACCTCCAGCAGGTTAGCGAGTCAGCGAGAGCGGAAGATAAACCTGGGCTGTGGGGAGGGAGAGAGAGTTATGATCGAGAAAATCGCAGTGATGGAAACCCAGCGCAAAGCGGTCAAGAAGGAAGGTTGCAGCTCCATCGCGGAGCGTTCGTTATTGACAGATGTGCGTCGTAATCAGAATACGACATGTATGCGCTACTGTAGAGCGGATGGATGAGTCAGGGGAGAAAATGCGATTACAGTGGCAATCATAACTCAGATTAGCCTTCCTCTGTACCTCTCTCCAGTGTTCAACACGGGAATCAATCACCATCACATTCACTACGCCGCCTCATATCACACACAGGGCCGCACCAAAAGGACAAATATTATTCTCTCCGGCAGAGAAAACAACATTGTCTATAGAGCAAGGACAACAATCGCTCTCTTTAATAAATAACGGCAGCTATTATGATCATAAATAGTGAGGGGGCCACAGGCTGTTTGTAGGGGGGAGGATGATACATGAATCCATTCAGCATATTTCTGCTGTGGGCTTGTATCTCTGCAACTGAGGGGATCAAAGGAGCTCCTGACAAAAGAGGCGCCGATGCAGCGTGCTGAGATGACAGCCTTCACCAATGCTAGCAGTGCACTCAGCACTAACATTGGCTGACTAGAGACCTGACTAACCAGTCCAGAACAGCACATTCAGTCCCCCCGCTGTTTCCTCTATCTGATTATTAATGATGACATCAGGACATTTCAGGACCCAGAGGAGGCTCATTAAATCAGAAGTCAACTGATAATGAAAGCGAACAATCTGCACTAGATTACTTCATTTACTCAATACTACAGACAAGCAGCATTTGCATACTCTGATATGCACTTGCATTATATTAAATTCCTCTGGATTGCCATTTAATTGAAGTGTGTCCCTAGAAATCATGTGGCAAAAACTTCTTCACAGGCAGCGTTCAAAGCCCAAAACACTTGCCTGGTTTGATCATGTGATCAAGTGTGTCTGTATGTGTGTAGTAGTCCTCAGCAGCTCGCAATTCTCTAAGGGTAAAAAAAAAAAAAAAAAAAAAAAAAGCTGGTGTGCTCTGTGTCTTGATCATTCACATTAATTTGGAGCCATGCTGAGAACAATATTCCATTAAACTGTTTGTAAATTACAGACATTCACATTTACACACACAGTTTTTCGCAAGCACTCTCAAACTCATGGACGAACCAATACTTTGTATACACCGTTTTACACAAAGCCACACAAAAACATCCACCTCGCCACGGTTGGTTTGACGCCGATGTGCAAAACGGGCGAATTTTCTCTCAGCTTTCTCTCCCATTCGCAATGATCCCCATAAACCCGGAGCCTGGAGGAAGAGAGGAGACATGGCTCGTCAAGACTTTTATGGCTTTTCCCACAATCACTCAGGACTACAATGGTGTTTTTACGATGTTACTGTATAACCCCCCTCCCTCTCCCGACCGGCCGCACCACCAAGGAAACTAACAAGGTCCTTATGCTTAATGGGCTCAACACACTCGTACCTCCAGCAGACACCAAATTTTCACCGCTCCTGGGAGCCGGAGCGACGAGCAACCATTTCCCTCTAATCAAACATAATTCGAAGTGTGCTTTACACTTTTCGCCTGCTGTTTCATCGCGCTCCCCCATGGGCTACAATCTCCAGCGCACTTTCCCGGTCTCTCACTGTACGGGAGATGGGTGGGTGGAATTGGATAGAGTCAAGGTATTTGCATATGTAATTTAGCGGTGACAATCAGAGAGACATGGCTCCATCTCCATCAACTGTTAACTGTGAAACAAGATTTAGTCCCTCTTTCAATCTGTGGTCAGTCCTGCGGTGGCGTCTAATAGTGTGTATCTTACTGCTTATCAGTCCGCTTCTCTGAGCCAACAGGCTGTTATGCTTAGATAACCATAGTCATTTGCTGTGTTAAGTGGCTGATTGCTTCACAGTTGTGATTCGGCGTGCATGTGTGAGTGTGTGGCGTACTTTCATGCATGCGTAAGCGCGTAAATGTAATTCGCCGCTCCTGCCTGTATGTTTATTGCAGTTTAGCGAGCGTGTGTGTGCATTTGTGCGTGAGCCTGTGTTGCATATGTGTCTAACAGCAACCAGCCTCTTCCTCCCCACCGAGCTTAGCTCCAGCTCCCCGGCAGCATGGCTGAGTAAGATTAAAGTCAGCCATATTACACTTAGCGCCGGGAGACGTAAGGAAATTAGGAGAAAATTAAACAATGCTATTTGCATACAATTACACAACAGCAGAGCTAACAGCTCGGTGAGCCACCGTCTGGTCACCTAAAGAGCACTGCTCAACGCTGCTTCATTAACTATGCAAACTACTCTGGCTGGCCTTATTCAATCACGACTGTTTATTTGGACTCTGAAAAAAGGAATTCAAAAAATTACTCACATTCAACAGTTTCTTTATCTATTATGTATGAGCTAATGCAAGAGATGCAATGATGGTAGTTGCTCCTGTTTTACTACATGACCGGAAAAAGCGGGCTCTGCACTGCAGGTTAAATCAAATTGCTTAGGTCGAATTTAGATTATTTTATGCGTGTATGTGAGCCCACGTCTGCTGTGACATTTCAGTCTGACATTCAGGTTATGATATGCTCAGTTTTCATCTCAGGTGTGTTGAAATAAAAGACTTGCACCCCGCTGAGAAAATCTTCTCTGTCTTCCTCAAGACACATGCACGCTATCATCTCCGTCTCTCATTCCCGCGACTCGCATTCAGATGCAAACCATCACCTTTTACCTCCTTTCACAAACACGGATATTAAACCACCTATCAATTTCTCCTCCATCTTTCATCTCATACTTATATTCACATTCGCACACTGATCCCCCTCAGCCTCTTCCCATGCTCCCTGCACGCAGCCAACTCACCTGGTGACAGTGCTGGTGAAATATGAATGTGTTCAGTGAAGTGTTGTTGTTGTTGTTTGGAGTGCTGCCCTGACCATGAGCTTTGTTTCTGGGCTGAATAGGAAGCTAAGCACCCATTCAGAGGCTCAGGCAGAGGTCCACACCGTTGGATGTAAAAGCGAGAACAACATTAAAGAACCGGGCCCCTGCCCTTTCCACCGGCGTTTTGCACGATGAAAACGATTCATGAGTGTAATGTTAAGCCCCAACTGGGCTACACTGAGCCTTCGCTATAAGTCAAGCTGCAGCAAGTTAAAGAGATCCCTCGCCCGAAGCTGTGGAGGAAGGACGAGAGGAGATACTCGGTTTTTTTTTTCACATTTCACATCTTAGGCCTCTTTAGCCTCCACCAAAACCCAACACACACACACAACACATGCTCCCAAGTCCCACCTCCATGCTTTTTGCTCCAAGTTGCTTCTAATAAGCTCCGAAACTGCAGGTGCTGCTGTTTCTCCTGTGCTCCCTTTATTGTACAGGGAAATCTTTTTTTTTTCCTTTCTGGCATTGTGCATACGGTTGCACACCTTCCAAGTGTTGATGCTTTTCTTATGGAGGCCTAAATAAGGAATGAGCTTAGTAACTGGGAGCTGCTCCCTCCTGTTCTGATTCAACGCACTCCTGTTGGTTTGCTTACTCTACATCGCCCAAAGATCCCTCTGGGTTTGTGCTCGAGTTTTCACGCCACAGTGTGTTTGTACTGTATCTGTGTGTTCTTGCACTGGTGCCCGTGTGTGCTTGTTTGTTTGTGCCTGCTGCATGTGTGCTTATCCGCTGTCAGTTTGTCGGGGGTTTGTTGCATGTATTTGTGCGCATGCAGTGTATTTCAAAAGCTGAATATCTTCGGGCCAACGCATCAAACAGCGCTCTGGATATGTTTAGTGGAGGCAGAGGTTCAGTTCAAGGCTCGTAATTTGCAGATGTGTGAGAAGGGGTATGAATTTGATATTTTATATCGGAATAATGCTGACATTCCTTTTAGCTGTGCTTATCTTGCATCCTTAGTTCAGAGTCTTAATAACCTCATGCTTGCAGATTGAGCTTTTACCTGAGAATAGAAGAAAGATAAGAGCATGCACACAAAAATACACACACACAAGTACACACCCTGGAGGTCCTTACAGGTTGGAAATGTGTAGCTGCATCGAGAAAACATCCATTACATCTCTAACCAAGCCTGAACAAGACCTGTGTACTTTAGGAAAACATCAACCTGGGTCTGGATTGACCTGAGCAGTAGAGCTGGACTTAGACAGCACCATGGCTGACAGGATCAGGACTGTCTGCGTCCCTGCACACATAGACATGCTTCCGCCTTTCAGTTGCCAAGAGTCTGCAAACTTTCCAGTTCCAGACAGCGCAGCCACCTTTTATCTTGTCTAGACTGTGACATCATAAAAAATAAAAATAAAAAAAATACTGCCTGCATTCCTCCAGAGATCAAAACTCTGCTCAGGTTCCCTAAGGTCTGCTAGGGGAAAAAATGACATTTTAAATTCAAATGTTCGATAACTGCAACAACAAAGTTGGCCCCGAACCAAGGCAAAAGCACCGCATGTCAGAAACAAACACAAATTCATGCAGACAGCCCCGGTGGACCTGAAGATCTGTCCTAGGCGTTCACGCAAGTATGCAGACATACACGCAGACATCACACACACACATACTATACATTACTTCTGGCATGTCACGGGGATAAACACTTACACTGCCAGCTTGTTTTTAAGACACGGATTAAGCTCGAGCGATGACTGGCGGGGATTTCACCGCTCTTGATGCACTGAAATACTTCAAGATGCTACATGGAGGATTTTGTCATTGTTTGATTGAAGATCGTTTCAGCCTGTTTTGAGAATGAGCGGCAAAGGCCTCCTCATTAATGTCCATAAAGAACATGAAGTGTGTGTGTGTGTGTGTGTGAAAGGAGAGAGGAATGATTGAAGGAAAGAAACAGGGGATGACTGGCAGCAGGCTGTGTGGGCACAGTGGGTCGGTTCTTGAGTCGACCTCTGATGCCAGCTCATAGTAAGCCCACACCTCGACTCCAAATAACCTCATCAACTACTTTTTGCAAATGCCTGCTTATTCTGAATTTGATGGCAGCAACACATATCAAACAAGTTGGGACAGGAGCAACAAAAGACTGTGAAAGTTGTGGACTTATCCAAAAACACCTGTTTGGATCATTCCACAGGTAAACAGGTTCATTGGTAACAGGTGATAGTATCATGATTGGGTGTGAAAGGTTCATCCTGGAAAGACTCAGTCGTTCACAAGCGAGGATGGAGAGAGGTTCAACACTTTGTCAAACACATGATTATATAAAGGAGACTAATACATGGACTCAGGAACTCTTTGTAAAACTGTTATTTATTCTGTTTTTATTTAAACTTTTTGTTCAGGGTTGTAATAGAAGCCTAACACTAAACCTAACACAGCCAATCGATCTCTTGGTTGAAACCACACACATTCTGTTACATTTCAAACACACAGAGCTGCAGGTTTGTGTTTACACAGAAACTTTTTAGTGATCCTTCTTACTCGACGATGTCTCCTGTTATTATTAATGCACATTACTTTGAGCAAAACTTTGCACCGTACATCACATTTGTACCTATAACCAACCTACACAGCAGAAAACGCTCTCTTGGGAGTTATTGCTCTAATATATCACTAGAATTAATTGTGCCAAAACACTCAAATGCAAAGAGGCGACTGCAGTTCTAATAGGCAATAACTCCAGTGATGTGCTTTTTTTTTTAAAGTTTCATTGGGTCCACTTTGGTGTTTGTCACGTATGATTGCCCACAGAGATTTTTGAGTAAGTCCTTCCTCCACCACTCTAAACTGCAGAGTGCTTCCCGTCTTATGGGCTGGAACTCATGTCTTCACGAAAAGGATCATATCACCTTATCTCCTCAGAATCGCATCTCCGCTCCCACATCTGCCACCTCCTCCATCCAGTCTAATTTGCTTTCTCTCCTAACAGCAGCGACTACAAATACGACTTCTATAATGCTCCGGTTAGCTTTTATTATTCTTCTCACGTCCTCACTCTTGAAGTAATTCGACTGTTGTGCTCATTGTGAGTCACTCTGGATAAGAGAGCTGGCTAAACGCCTCAAATGTAAATGAAATTGTAAAAGAATCTCTTAAAAAGTCAAGCAAATTAGAAGTTAGCTGTAATTGTCAAGCCAAGAGAAGTAAAAAAAAAAAAAAAAAAATGCTGGTGCAAAACAGCTGACACAGCTGTGGGTTGTAATTCAGATGATCATTATTACAATTAATTTGACAATGATATATTTAGTGAGATTCCATCTCTGGTTTTCTGACAAACATAATTTACGTCTTTTTGTGCATGACACACACTCATCTGCTGATTGGACTTCACAATGTCTAATTTTTATCTTTTGCCATTTTCTGTGCACGTTTTCCAGCAACATGACGTGTACATACATTAACATTAGCCGCACATTAATATTTAAAGGATAGGTGTCATAGATGGATCTTTCCCCTGAGCAACCAAGAGCGAGAGCAGATATAGATTTACATACTAATTCCTCCAGCTGCCTTGAGGCTCTGTTTTGATCCTCTATTGTCACATTTTGGGCTCTCGGAGTCCTTTGACAAAATATGCATGATGTTAGTTTCATCTCCGGCGGTAATACTCTGAATAATGCTCACACCTGTAGCAGGCGCCGCCTTCCTATCTCCCCTCTCTGTGCCACCGTCTCGCCGACAACCCCCACCCCTCACACCGCCGCCACCTCCGCCATCTTTCCGGCCCCCCCATTGAGTTCAAACGAAGAGGCCTATCTCCACTTGTCCCCACACACACACACACACACACACTCCTAGCCTCTCCCAGGAGGATAAATACATACGCTGCATTAATTCATCCATGTCTTTGCAGACTTCAAATATTTTTTTTCTTACACTCTTATGGGACTCAAGGACTTTCAGCAGTGGGCTGCTCTGTTTACCTTGTACTCCCGGGTGGGATATTTCCATTTGAATGAAAGTGTGTGGGTTGCAGTTGGATATCCCATCTTCAGACAAGCATGTGTGTATTCCACAAGTTTCTCTATGCATGCTGTATGTGCCCGTATGGATTTATATGTGCATGTTTTTGGAGCGTGCGTATGCATGTGAACTTCTGCATATGTTTAAAAGTTGCTGAATAATCTGTATACATTTGTGCCAGAGGGTGTTTATGTGCATCGCGTGTAATGCATACCCATCATTTCAGTTCATGTTAAGCTAAACTTTGGGCTCCCTATACAAAAGCAGCCCCCCTTTCAACCTTGCCTGGAGCACTGATAGGATGAAAAATGGATAGAAGCCCCAAAGGAAGGAGGGGGAAGGTCCATCTGTGAGCTGCATTCAAGGACAACAGTGTTATCCATTTTGGAACAGTATGAAACAAGCCAGTGTTTTCAGTGGGGTTTGGAAATGCAGGCTTCTGGATGAACTATGGATGCTACTGTTGTCTTGCCAAGCCAACTGTGATGTTGCAGATTAGATGCGAATCATTGACTCCTTGTTTGTATCAGCGCGACTCTTCTCATCCAGAGTGAGAGATAATGAACAAATGTGACTGATTGTTTCTGATCAGTGTTGTGGTGAATTACTGTAGCAACAGGGATTGTTTTGCAGCTCTCTGGTGTTCACAAAAGCTGCGTTTAATGTGATTGTATGTTATTCAGCCCTGAGGTGTCGGGGTTTCTCTCTGTCTGTCTCTGTTTTGATCTTGTTTTCTCTTTTCTCTCCTCCCTTTCTCCTCTCCCTCGTCCATCATTTCACTTTTGGGTTTTACCCCCAACTTCCTCACTTCTCTTTTTGTCTCTTATTTGATTCTTCCAACTCTCATCTTCTGTCCTCTCTGATAGAATCGATTCCACCTGCAGATGTCGGCCCGTGTGCCTCCGTCAACCCTGGGCAGTCTGCTGCTGGCCGTCTTGCAAGGAAAAGAAGGGGACAGGGACCGAGGAAGTCGAGAGGAAGGCAGCTGGGGAGGAGCAGCTGTGATCTGCCCCGGCTGGGAGGAAGGAGGTGAAGGGTTGCTGTCTCACCTGCAGACCCACAGCGGGTCTGCCTGGCATTTGTGGGACATCATCAACCTGACCCGCATCTCCGGGGTCGGGGATAGAAGGGGGGAGACCAGCGAGGAGAGGAGGGAGGATCAGAGGGAAGAGGAGGCTTTGAAGATCCTCTCCACTCGTTTCCTGCGCTCCCCCTCTCCCATCTCCTCTGTTCTCCTCCTGGGCTCTGACCCCGAGTGCGTCTCCTCCGTCCTGCGGGCCGCTCAGCGCCTCGCTCCGTCGCTACCAGCACTGCAATGGATCATGGGATATCCCTTGTCTCCAGATTCACTGCACACTCTCGGAGGTCCCCTCGGACTCTTGGCCTACGGGGAGGTCGGCCGCAAGCCAATCAGCTTCTACATCAGGGATGCTTTGCAGCTGATCGGCCGGGCGGTCACTGCAGCGACTATGGTGAGGCCGGATTTGGCTCTGATTCAGAACATGGTGAACTGTTACGACAAGCCAAACCGACACGAGCTGCCCTCTTCAGGACAATACCTGGCCAGGTACATGCACACATATACAGAATATGCACACTAATTTAAAGGGTCAGTTCACCCAAATTACAAAGACATACATGTGTTACCTTTAGCAGTATCTAGTATTTATGCAGATAATATTGGTTTAAACTTGGTGTTTTGTTTATTTGTCTCTTATGTGGTCAAAAATATAATCAGCATAATGGAGAAAGTTGTATTCATTTTTCTTACATGACGGTGCCTTCTGCATTAGTGTTCTCAAGTAAATGTGAATTTTTGGGCCTGACTGACAATTTTTAGTCATTGTTAAGCTCAATCTGTGACTTCAGCACTCCCTATGTTAAGACATGACTTTGTAGCTTGAGATATCTGCCGCTGACATTTCTAGGTCCGCCCCAACACAATGGAAATATTGAAAATTTGCATTTAAAAAATTAGACGTCTCTCTCCAGTAGTGTCCCTGATTTTTAGTAGTATTTAAATGTGTTTGTGTAATTTAGACGAACCAACCACGGATGAATTATCTCAGAACAGCGTTAATTTGGTGGCCCTTTGCTAAAGGTCAGTTCCAGAGCATTACCCTGTAGAGATTTGTTCAAGAAAAATGTCTGTGAGCTCGTTAGCTTTCTGAGTGACACTTTGGCATTTTTATGAGGAGTTGCTGGCTCCACTTGTGGTACTGTACGCTCCGGTTGCTGCCCTTGTCTGTCCTCTGCACCGCGGGGGTGGCGCCTTCTCAATAGCGCTGTCATACTGGGGTTGGGGGGTTGGGGAGGGGGAGGTCTTTATGGCATACAGATTCACAGACTGACACCAGAGAGTTTTGCCTGTTTCTCTTCGCCGTTGCTGCTGCTTCAATCCCTGCAGCTTTTAAAGGGGCGTCTGACAGCTCTCACGGGCGCTGTCAAGGTGCGGTTTGTGATAACGCTCACACACACAGGAAAAAGCATATTGAAATACATATTAAATCATAAACAGTTTCACGTAACGCAGGAAAAACTAAATCCCCACGTTTGTACACAGCGAAAAAAAAATTCACATTACAACCCTTTCCGGCTGATACTGAGTGATGCACTGAAGCCCCGTGCCATAAACTCACTCCAAAGTTAAATATCTGTTCTGCCGGTTGATGTGAATATTTTTCAAACGGTGCAATGGATAAAACAGCGTGTATCCAACTTCTGTGGTCATGTGGCACTGGTGAGAGAAGGATTTGTGGTTTGAGCTTGGCCCACAGCAAATATTGAACACACACGGCGCCTGCCAGCCGAGAGTGATCATCAACACCACCCACATAATCACAAGCTGGATTCTCACAGTGTTCCCTCCTCCTGCAGTTTAGTTGAGCCTTGGGATGCCAGAACAATTTGGCATGGAGGGCCAGAGGGTAAAACAAGCGGAGTGGGAGTTGGGTTACAAAGCAGCATTATTGGACATGCATTATTAGAGTTCAAACAAGTTTGTAAAGTTGAATGTGATTAAGTTGTTCATTCTTCGCCACACTTGCAGAGAGGCTCCGTGGATGTCTGTTACCTCCACTTTGTGCAAAATTTAAAATCAATAAGAGCTGAAATATTTCAGTCTCGCACAGACATTAATTGTCCTCAGAGGATGGGGCCAACTATTTAGTCATCTGCTAACTTTTCCTCTTGTGCCACCATGAGGTTTGACATTTTTAAGAGTAATATCTGAAATCTGGTATTTGCATATGACTGTGGATGAATTTTAAAAACCTGAAAAACTTAGTCTTGTTATACTTTGAACTGTAAAGAAAATAACAAGTAATGCTTTTAAACTGACTCCAACTTCACCAGGACACCAGGGAAAGTCACAATCTTTCTTGGGAGGGCCAATTAGGACGTGGACGAGACTATCAGAATAGACTATTTATAATAGAGTCCTGCACAGTACAGTGTCACTAACCTTTGTTCCTGGCCTGTGAGAGACTGATAAAAGAGGTTGTTCTATCGCTCTATTCAAACCGGCCCAGGTAGACTCCATGCCCTCCAGTGTACTCCCTGATTCTTATCCCTCTCCTGCAACAGCTACGCATGCCATTGCTCCAGAGAGGCCTAACAAAGCTGAAGGAAGTGAGAGACTTCCTCATGGAAAAGGCAATTAACAGCTCAATGCCCGAGGGACGGAGCGAGGAAGGCAGGGAGGGAGAGAGGACGTCTGGAGATATAAGCAATACAGGAAGGTACGAGGGAGGACAAGAGCAAAAACCGCACAATTTTACTGTTTATGATTCAAAGCAGTGAAGCAGAGAAAAGATATGACAAACTGGCCACTTCTGATGTAGCTCTTCCGAGTGTCCAGAATCAAAAAACCCCTGTGTGCTTATTCCCAAAAATACATTAGAGAGAGAGGAGAGAGGGGTCAAAGACAAACAGATAGATGAAAGACAGGGGAAGTAGGAAACAGCTGAAGGAAAATAAAGTCAAAGAAAAGGAAGAAGGATGTGAAAGGATGTGAGGGAGGAGAAAAAGAGGGGAGAGAAGGGAGGGAAATTGATGGAGGCTTGTTGTTATCAGAGTGAGATCTGCCAGTCAGTGCCATCTCACTCGACACAGCTGCCACGCTGATCCCATCTCTCCTGAAGAGATTAAAACCACTGAAACAAGCAAGCCTCGTATCATCCCAGACAGACAAAGACAGAGGGAGTAAACTTTCCCCCAAACTAAAAGGAGATGGAGTGATAAGGGAGTGAGACACATGCCTGGGACTCTCTTATAGAGCCATCATTTACTGGCCACTCTGCTGACATTTACTCTCCGAGTGCGTAAACCGGGGCCAGGTGTTAGCGAGACGAAGCCATCCCTCTCTGACACCGACGGCTGACTTATCAACCCGCCGCGACATCCACAGTCATCCTTTAAAACGCAGCCTCTGGCCCCAAAGCAACAAAACAAGCCATAACTAAAAAAAAAAAAAAAAAAAAAAAAAAGGTGGCGCCGCTTGAAAGTGTGCCGCACTTTTCAAACCCCTGCTCTCATCTCTATAATCTCACACTCCTATCTACACGTTTTTATCTCCGGGCGTGGATCCAAAAATGTCACAAACTGCAGGAAAAAAAAAAGAGAGGGCTTCGCGCTTCTCTGCTCAGATAAGAGATGTAGAGTGAAGCCTATGGTTAATTTTTTTGTGGCCAGCCGCAGCCACTTTAGTAATAGTATATGAGTCTGGAGTGGGTTGGCTTGATGAATCTGCTGTCTGTGGGATATGATGATTCAGCCGCGCTATTACCATGAGTGATTTCAGCTCAAGGCGAGGCTAGCACTTCCGCTTTATGGTCACAGAGACAGAGGGAGCTACTGATGAGGAAACATAAGTTAACGTGGAATGGGATGGGAACGACTTTCAAATCAGAGGCCTTTTTAATCAGGCTCTTGAGAATTACGGTGGCAGGAATGGGTTTATAAATTGATATCGTGCAGTTGGAGTAAATTACAACGTGAGGAAAGAATGAAAGCAGAATGCACAAAAAACCTTCGAATGTTACGTCGTTCTCTGTAGGCAGGCTCAAGTCCAGGCTTGGAGGTGAAGTTAATGACCCCGATGATCAATTTAGTCTCTTCATTTTACTTCGCACATCCCATATTTAATGGAGAAAGTTCCCCAGCAGTGTTTACATTATATGCTCATCAATTCAGCATATAACTCGGAGATGAGAGAGGGAGAAAAGGAGAGAATGAAACAAAGAGCGAGAGGCTATTTTTCTTCTCTGGGAAAGGGCTACGGCTTCACCAACCTTTTCCATTAACAGGAAGGGAAACTTGCCATTTCTAGCCTTGACCCAGACATAATCAACAGTCACCACACGGTTCAACACCCATACCGAATGCAGTGATCCCTGCATACTTTAACATTTAAAACAACCACTCCTACGATTTCCAATGACCTCCTGACAATCCCCCCGCTAATCAAGACATGATCAAACAGTACTTGTATGGCTTCACATTGAGACGTCACCTGACGACGTGCACATGATCAAATGCTAAGGCATGAGCTAACAATCTCTGCATGGTTCAAGAGGTTGGGGCAGATTTATGTGCCGACGGGGATTGCTCGTCCTAATGTATTCCGCCGTAAAGACCAATGTGGGGCCGCGAGGCGAGTGACACGAATAGCAATGACTGTCTGTATGGACTGTCAGATAGGAGGAGACCCTCACTGCACTGCATTAACTTTTAATTATGATTTTCTGGGAGATGCAATTACCCATCTGAGACTAGACTTGCAAACTGGACCATGCCTGTCTGCACCATCATTTGCAACTTTCTCTATATTTTTTTTTTCATCTGGCGAGTTTAGTGTTGTGTATTATTGCAGGCTGCATTTCTGAACTGGACTGGAGACGTTCTGTGTGGAGTTTGCATGTTCTCCCAGTGCCGTGTTCTCCCCTGAGTCCAAAGGCATGTAGATTAATTGGTGACTATAAATTGCCCGTAGGTGTGAATGTAAGTGTGAATGGTTGTTTGTCTCTGTGTGTCAGCCCTGTGATGAACTGGGGATCTGTCTGCCCACCTTTCGCCCAATGTCAGACTGGGCTGCAGCTGCCCGTGACCCTGCAAAGTATAAACGATTAAAGATAATAGATATCTGAGCTGCAATAACCCAGCATGGATATTGTATTTTTTTTCCCACAATTTTCTCGTCTCTCGCTTATTGTCTTTTTATCTCTCTCTGTCCCTTGAGGTTTCTCTCCAACACTTCCTTCACCGGGGCCACAGGATTGATCCAGGTGGATGCTAGTCTTTCTCGGGTCTTGTCCTCCCAGCTGTTCCACGTATGGAGCCTGAAGCGGGGCGCTCTTGGACAGCCGGCCTGGGTGACTGTAGGACAGTGGACCCGAGGCCGGCTGGAGTTAGAAGGGGGATCCTGGGACTGGTGGGTGGGTTCAGGAGCAGCCAGGGGCAAGGTCTTGGAGCTGGGGTGAGGGGAGGGGATGGCCAGGGGGACAGTAACATTGGAGGACGCTGGAGGCCAGGGCTTTCTGTGGAGGGACACCGCCTGAGGGTGGTGACGCTGGTGGAACATCCGTTTGTCTTCACGCGAGAGGTGGACGAGGACGGATTGTGTCCAGCTGGTCAGCTCTGTCTGGACCCCAGAACCAACCGATCAGACATAATTCAGAGTCTCTTCAACCAGCTGCACAACCCAAACTCGACAGCTACAGAATGGGAGGGCAATGGTGAGTTTTCTGTTGGCATTTGTCCTTTAAATACTGTAGCGATGAAGCACTGGTAGGCCGTAAAACTCCCACGCTTGCTGGAGGACATGCATGAGTTTTAGTCTATGAGAAAGAAAAGAAAACTCCGAGGCACTCTATTTGACCTTTAAACAAACTTTAGCACATTTTGGCATCAAGCTTTGTCAGGAAGACAAAAGTTTTCAAAAGGAGTCTTGACTCCCTGATGAAGGCTGCCACGACAATATAGGCACTTTAATTGTGTTAAAAAGAGAGCTTTGGAATTTTCTTGTCATTTTTATGTCTGCATGTATCCCTATGCAAAGAGCACCTCAGACAACTTCAATTTCAGTCCAGGATGTAATCATGACTTTATTGTTAAAATGATTGTGAAGTGCTCTCCTCATGTAAACTCAGATCTCTTGGCTTAGATCTCATTTCTGTGTCACTCGCCGCATCTCTACTGCGTCTCCTCAAGGCTGAAGTGCATTTTAGAACTAAAATCAATGAGGGATCACAGCTGGTCAGTCCAGTTCAAAAATGCACCTGGTGCAGTGTCAGAAGCTCAGCTCTACAGCTACATAACCGTTTCATGAATGAGGAGGATTAAAGGTTTTAAATCAATAAGAGAGCAAGACTACAACTGTCAAAGAAATGCAGGTGCTATTTCTCTGGCTGAGGAGAGTGTTGGCCAAGTACACACACAGTCTACTGCAGAGCAATGAATTATAAGGCATCCAAACTTTCTTTTACTTCAGTCAGCACATTGGCCAAAGAAGATATCTAATAAAAGGTGACATTTGTATTGAGGGTGTAATTAAGGAATTGAGGAAAGTAAAATAATTTTTATTCAGCAGCCAAAGTTCAAGAGCGACTATAGGCTGAGCTGTAAAATATATGGCGATGGTATCCCCTTTGATATACAGCAATTATAAAATATCTGATCACAAAATTCCATATTAGTAGTGCAGAGATTTGTGCCAAGTTTCCAGAACATTTGGCATACTGCTGAATTTTGATTGACTGAGTTTGCAAAAAAAAAAGAAAAATCAAAATGGCAAAAATGGCAGAAAGTGTAAAAATTATATAACAGTGTGTCAATCTGCCAACCCTTCTTTTTTCCATTGTGGAGTTCAATGCTGCATTCTTCCAGCCCAGGTTTGAATGTGATTAATAAACACATTCCTAGCATGGGCCCAGAGGTCATTAAAAACACTCAGGCACAAGTGTCCTGTGAGGATCCCCGAACATTTTCTATGATCCATAGTCAACAGTTGTGTATAAATCCCCCGAAGTGCAACTACTGCACTTCCAAAGCATGCACATAATAAAATGGATAAAATTCACATCATCATCATCGTTTCTTTGCCGTCAGATCTACCAGAGGACCTGAGGAAGTGCTGCTACGGGTACTGCATCGACTTGTTGGAGAAGCTGGCCGAGGACATGGGCTTCACCTTTGACCTTTATATCGTGGGAGACGGGAAGTACGGCGCATCGAGCGGGACGGGACGCTGGACGGGGCTCGTCGGGGACCTGCTGAGCGGAACAGCTGACATGGCGGTCACCTCTTTCTCCATCAACTCTGCCAGGAGCAGAGTCATCGATTTCACCTCGCCCTTCTACTCCACCAGCCTGGGCATTCTGGTACAATTGCTTGAAGTCATCATTAGTTTGCTGGAGTTTGTGTTTTAATGATCGCAGAAGACACGACACGAGTCATGTCCTGAAAATATTTCGGTTTTGAGTCAGTGTGGCAGCATTGCAAACTTCAGCGCTACTTTGATTTGTCAATCTCTCTCCCTCTGTGGCTCTTTTCAATACGATCTGCAAATACTTAATTTCTCCCTCACGCCCCTGCTCACCCAGTCTTCTGGTGAGGAACAAGAGATCATTAGTTGCGTATAATTAGTTTCCTGAGTTTAAAGTTAACATGCTAATTATGAAAGTTCAAAATGAACGACAGTTTAAGAGTTTATAATGAGTCTGGTAGGCATTTTGAGGAGCAGCAGAGTCAAGCACGCTGCAGTTACACTTTGATTTGTTAACATCTCCCTCTGTGCCTGACAGGCTGCAATGCATAATATGATCTGACAATACGATATGAAAATAAGCCTGTGCCTTATGCCTCGGAGTGTTTAAGAGAAGTTTGCTGGCATGATCCTACTAACTCGAGCTTGAACTATAATGTAACTCTTGCAGAGAGAAATCAACTGGATCAAGCCGTTTTTCTTGGACTCTGTTTTTGACCAATCAGGTTCGCAGCCGGGACACAGCAGCCCCCATCGGAGCCTTCATGTGGCCCCTCCACTGGTCCATGTGGGTGGGTATTTTTGTCACGCTGCACCTCACCGCGCTCTTCCTCACCTTGTACGAGTGGAACAGCCCCTTCGGCATGACGCCCCATGGCAGGAACAGGCTGCGTGTGTTCTCCTACTCCTCCGCCCTCAATCTCTGCTACGCCATCCTGTTTGGACGCACTGTCGCCACCAAGGTAAAGTAGCTCTCCTCTGCGTGATAAATAGGCACCATGCAGGGTGGGGCAGGGAATAGAAATTGGAGTGAAAAGGAGGAGGGGATGTGCATTATGGGAAAGAGTGCACAAACAATGAGGGCAAGTGGAGAGGGGAAGTTAGAGGCATTGAGGAAGATGATAGAGATGGCCGGGGAGTGAAAAGATGGATAGGGGAGAGGTTAAGAAGGTAGGCAGTGATGAAGTAGAGAGGAACAGGGAGGATAATGCACATACAGGGAGGGAGAGGGGAAAGGGTAAGTGGGCCGACAGAGATTGAAAGAGTTAGAGTTTGGGGAGGGTGATGGGGATGGATGAAGGTGGAAAAGGAGGGAGCGCGTAGAGGTCAACTCCCCGAAGTAGTCGGATACAAAGTTGAAAATAAGGAGGCAGGGAGAAGATGGGGAGGGGGTTGGAAAGGTGAGAGTGCGAATCTGGAGATGGGCTTCAAAAACAAGGTAATAGGGAGGTTGACGGAAAGATGGCGAGAAGGGGTTGAAAGGGTAAGTGGGTGAGCAGAGATGAGAAAAGGAACACAATGACGTGGAGGTGGACAGACAGACGATGATGTCAAGGGGAGGGGGGCGAGTGGGCGGGCAAAGTTGGAGAGGCAGGTTAGAAATGTGTGAGACAAGCGATCAAGACGAATGGAAGTCAAATCCTCAGACTCAGGCAAATCTGTCCATTAAAAAATACATATCGAGATGAAAAACTCTGTTTTCCTTCAAAGATAAAACCAGCGTCTTATTTTTGTGTCATTTGTTCAGTATGAATACGTAAAAAGTATTAAATGTATCTTTGCAGTCACAGCATTCTTCAGAAACCCTTCAGATTTGACTGATCGTGTCACACTTACAGTCACACATACCCGACCGCGACGCAGATGAAAAACTACCGTCCTCTGCAGTCTTTGTTTAATAAACAGCAACACGCCGTGCAAAAATCCATCATTATGATAACTTACTGTACGCTTGCTCTTCAGATTTCCATGCAGCACATTCAGATAAATATCTCGCAACATCATTTGCTTAAATTATTCCCGTCCAGCCTACTCCGCTTAGTGAATATGCAATAATATTTCTTTAAATGCAAAGTCACAGTTTGTCCCTAAAGGAAGCGGTGCGAACGACTCGGGTGGAACGGAGGCAGAGTGATTAGAGAGACCTTCCCGTAATTGAAAGGTCGCAGGTTTGATCCTTGCAACTGGCAATGCGTCAATTAACAGGTTGTGTCCATTAGCAGCCTTGTGACCTGTTAAAATGCCCTTGAGCAAGACTCTGAACCTCTGTGTGCTGGGTCACAGCCAGAGAGTCCTGTTTATTTAGGCTATGGGAAAAGACAAGGGGAAGTAAATTGATTGCTAGACTTGCTAATAATAGCTTGAGTTTCACTAAGATTTAAAATATTAAAAGGCTTCAAAACAAATCATCCTTTCTTAAACCAAAAATACAAGCAGTCCAATGCTGCAATCGTGAGCACATCCAGCTACTATCTTATTATTTATTGCACAGTTTTAACCGAGCTTTTCTTCCAAGGCCGAGGAGCATAGTCATTAACTGACTATGGTAATTTGTAGGATTACGGGTTACTCGTAGGTTAAAAAAACATTTGTTGAACACTTGCACTTTCACTGTGGAGTATTACCTCAGAAGCTCGTGCTGGTTATGTAGCAGCTCTTTCCTGCTCTGTGTTGGATTAGATTAACACCTCAGCAAACCCGGCGAATGTCACCCAAAATAGTGTCACATTTGCAAAAACACATTAGTTCGTCTCATCCTCAAAAAGCCTTTTCTCATGTAACGTTAAGTTGCAACATACAGCGTGAAAGTGACAACGAGTCTCTAAGTTGTCGTTTCTTAAATTATACACAGATTCGAGTTGTAAATCTGCCCTTGTTTTTGTTGTAAACTGCATATGGAAGGAAAAAGCTTGACAGGCAGAACAACAGTAACTGATGGGGACAGGTCTTCAAGCACATTTCATGTGTTAGCAGATGTGTTATGTTCCTCTAAATGGATACCGCAATGTGAAATGAAATACCTTGTGAAGAAAACACATGGGAGCACCTCAGCATTATATCTTCAACTAAGAAAAATATGTCTTCCCAAGAACAATATTGCTGAAGCATCTACGCTTACAGTTTGGACACCATCCTCCCGTTCTCCTCTTTCAATACACCAGCTCATTATGCTAAGAGTGCTAAACATCCCGAACACCTTCACAACAATGGGTTACAACCTTGTTTGTATAATTAACGTCTCATTAATCTCGAGCCTTTAAAAACACTAGAAATTCATCTCTTTTCTCCCTTTGAGTGGATTTTAATTGGTGGGATAAATAAATGATCCCAGTGTTGAGGTGGATTCATGGCCCCAGGCAGGCAATTTCATGGAAAGATACTTCTGATATGTCTCACCAACAGTCACCCGTTGTTTTCTCTTCTGCTTTTCACTCTTGTGTCTGTTTCACTCTCGTGGTCTGTTGTGATTAACTTCATCACCCTTACTCATGGCTTAAATCGTGCTTCTTAAGGAGGAGGGGAGTGAGTGGGACGAGGTTGACAGCCTGAGGGTGGTCTCTGAGTTTATGTCAACACCTGAAGACACCTTTCTTCACACGTGTATTTTTAATTATTTTAATCCCTGCCCTTGTTTTTCCTGCGTACAATTTGTTATCTCGCTTTCCTCCATGTTGTTTGTTTTGATTCGTTTTTGTCTTGACATCGTGACATGTTTTTCAGTTTTGAGCGTCGATATTTTTAGACTCACTCTTCAAAAAGCTATTTTCTCCCCCTTTTGATCTGTTTAATTATTACAAACAAACCCAAATGACATCTCTTGGCATGCACGCAGACTCCGAAATGCTGGACCGGCCGCTTCCTGATGAACCTCTGGGCCATCTTCTGCTTGCTGGTGCTGTCCAGCTACACCGCCAACCTCGCTGCGGTCATGGTCGGGGAGAAGACCTTCGAGCAGGTCTCAGGCATTCACGACGACAAGGTCAGGCCTTGCAGTTGCAAGGACGCAAACTTGCAACTGCATGCATGTCAGAACGCAACACACACACATACGGACCCACAGCTACATGTACACACACAACTAATCTTACACAAGGACGAGCTAATGAGTAAAGAGCGGAATTATTTGTGAAGGATTATCGCTTTCCATATCCCTAAACCCTGTAGGGAGTTCAGGGCTAGAATGAATATGATATGAGCCCCATCATGATATCCATCCCCCACTTTCTCTCTCTCTATCACCGCTAACGCCATCTCTTCTCGTGTCTTCCTGTGTCACTTCCTCAGCTGCACCATCCCTCCCTGGGCTTCCGATTTGGGACGGTGCGGGAGAGCAGCGCCGAGGATTACATGAAGAAGAGCTTCCCGGAGATGCACGACTACATGAGACGCTTCAACCAGCCCACAACCCCAGAGGGCGTGCATATGTTAAAGTAAGACAAACATATACATGCACGCAATGTACATTTGTAAGTCTAATTTACACTCAAATGCAGCCCAGGCCTAAACAACCCAGTCGTGTTTCCATTTGTTGTCTGTGGTTTTCTGTATTCTGTGCACTTATGTTTCATGCGCACTGTGCATAACAATTCTGCCGACTGACACAAGAGCAAACATGGCAGATGCGTGTGCAGCAACTCCGAAATGTGCCACCGGATGACATCACCAGTTCAGATTTTGGATGCTTTGATTTCCAGCTTAGTGAGGATGTTTGTAATGTGCGTATCTACTGACTTTTCTATCTAGAAATCAATGCAATAGCTCAATGCCGCTCAATTTAAGTGTCTGTTAGGGTTGATTTTCCCTTTGATTTTTTTCGACGTGCAGTGATGTCTTGTCTAACCCTTTGGCGGATGTTTTCTTATTATTAACGCGCCCTTAGCTTTCGCATCTGACACAGATATGATCAAATGCTCGTCCTTGTGAGCTGCAAATATTTACATCCTGCATCAGCGGGAGCATTTCCTCATCCAGAGATACATTTTAACACAAAATGTAAGTGAGGTGAAGACCTATGAATTACACCAAAAGTCCTCCGCAGCTGAGGTGAAATACTTCTATTCATTAAAAGTGCTGAATGCAGAGATGAACGAGGGTCAGGGACAAAATGATGTAATAAGGGCCGAGGGTGACTGAATGAATCAGGTGTCGAATGAGGATTGTAAACAGCTGAAAGCAGGAAGGCGAGGCAGGTTAATTTATATAACAGATTTAATTCAAAGAGACAGTTTAAAGTACTTTACATAATGCACTAAAATGCTGAAAATAAGATACAACACAAGACACAGAAAACAAGCTGGAAAAGTAAATTAAAAAGATAAAAACAGCGAAATAAAAATAAATTAGTTCGGGATGATGGAGAGTGGCGAAGGTTCATTCAAAGGCAGTCTATAAAATAAAGGTTTGGCTTTAAAGATCCAAATCGGGTCAAGTTTTATATCTTCAGGAAGTTTAACTAAATGCTGCTTCCACACGTTTGGTTTGACTCTCAGTTAACAGCCTGTTATCTGCTGAGCTGAGAGACTGAGAAGGTCGAGTTGAGGAGATATAGGTGTGGGAATCATTTACATGCACACAAGTATCCCTGTTATGTGTTTTACGTTACCGTTCTTAATATGATCAAACCTTGTATATACATATAACCTGGGTATTGAGCCCTGTGTGTACTTGATTATAACATGCATCAGTTTTCTTCTTGTATGCATCAGTAAAGACGCGTCCTTAACCCCACATACAGCAAAACTCATTTCTCTACTAACTGAGTCGCCTCAGCAAGTGAACCCACTTTGGTTTCTGGCTGCCGCCTGAACTCTGCTGCATTTAATGGTTTTTCTGGATTTATCCTCTCCATCTGATCACCAGTAATGGAAGACAGGCGTGATCAGAAACCTTGATAAAGCGTTTACATACCGCAATGCCCCGGTGTCTATTGGGGTAGATCAGCTACCGTATTCTTCAAAACCAGGATAAGTGCTTATCCAGGTATCTGCAATCAGGGTATAATGTTTACACCTATGCAACAGCCTGTATACGCCCACATAAACACACTCATTGATGTGGCGTCTCATGGCTCCATTTATTCCCCTGTGATTTTTACAGAGAAAGAAAAAAGGGGATAGGCAGCACACTCAATAGGTTAGTAAAGGAAATTTCCTATTACACGGTTATTTTAATTTCATTTTTCTCATTTTCCCTTAATTTAAATTCAAATCCAGTGTTTCAACAGCCTCTGTTCTAATAACTTTAATTACTAGCTTTAATGAATTCAATTAAACCCTCATGTGGGTCATATGAACTCATTCACGGATACACAGAATACATGACTTTAGCACTAGTGGAGAAAGTTATCAGATCATCAGTATCATTTGCAAATGTACTTGAAGTCTCAAAAGTATTAAGTGCACAATGTAAAAAATGGCCACTGTGTATGTTACACTATTATATAATATATTGCTGGATTACTATTACTGATTCATTTGTGAAAGTAGCAGATTACTCTTTGTTGAGGTGGAGCTAATTTCAACTAAATTCTATACTTTTGAATTTAATTGATAACAATCTGTCACAGTTTATGAGCTCAGTAAATGTTTTGTTTGCAAAAACCTAATCTCTAAAGTAACTAGTAAACCAAAGCTGGTTAGGTTCCCTCTAAAATGTAGTGGTGTAGAAGTATAAAGTGTCATGAAATGGATAATACTCAAGTCAAGTACAAGTACCTCAAATATGTACGTACATATGGTACTTGAGTAAATGTAATAAGTTACATTCCACCACTCTAACAGAGACATGCTAGAATGACAGACACGTGTTTATCCTGGTTTAGCCAAGTGCAGATACACAAACGCAGCCAACTGTACCACACACAGCAAACACTCACAGCCAGAAGCACATCGGCCTCTCAGACACAATGCCTGCTCCATAGAACACCAGCAGAGATGCTGAGATAGTGCATGTGCTGACTTTGTGATACAAGTGGCGAGATACAAAGCGCTTGCTCAGAGAAAGAGGACGAGAACGGGGGGAAGATGAAGGCGGCGTTTGTTTGCGTGCGAGGCGAAGCAGAAGTGGAAGTCACAGCAGTGCAGAGAACCGGAGTGAGGCTGTAAAATACTGTGTTGGCAGAACTACTGACCCCAATACTGCACTCAAATCTTAGAGGAAGAAAAAAATCCTCGCAAGCCTTCTCCTGGAGAGACAGAACGCCCGGGGCTACACATGCAGCTGCGCATGAACACAAATGTATGGGCTCACAGGAAATAATGCAAGCACATACCTACACACAAGCTTACAACCTACAGCCGTTCATACACACTTTCATCCCTTCACACATGCACGCGCGCACACACTCCGAGGCCAGGCATCGGATAACTTCCGACCCCCTTTAGTCCCAAAAGAAGTCTCTATCTTCTCTCTTCTCCCTGTGCCTCGTGTTTGACAGGTCTAGGCAGAGAAAAACAGACTTTTCTGCTTTGCCAGCACAGCAAAGACTTTGTAAAGTCAACCTTTTGTTTAGCAGTATACATCCTGAATAACAAGGAGTGTCAAGTAATTTGATCAGTCTGTTCTATTTTTTCCATTAGACTGTCTGTGTGTGTGTGTGTGCTTTTTCCAATACATGCATTTACGCTTGTTTGTCTGTCTGCCATTCAAATTTGATGTACGCGTGAATGTGTGCAGGAAAATGTCTTTGTAATTGTCAGTGCGCTCATTTCGATTTCTGGTGTGTGTGTGTGTCATGCAGTGTGTATCTTTTCTTCTTTATCAGTGTGCTTGTTTGTGTGTTGGTGTATTATTCAAATCCAGCAGGTTGTGCTTAGTGTCCTGAAACTTATCTTGTGCCAGCCGTGGCCAGCGGCAGAGGCTGGACACAGAGGGACGCTCTGTAATTAGGGGTCAATTAGGGTCAATTGGATCGATATTGCCCGAGTAGGAGAGTCTACGGCAGTGTGTTTAATGCCTTATCAGTAAGCCACAGAGGCTGTTGGTTCAGGTAATGATGTATGTGTTTACACAGTGTATTAGAATGCAGTTAATCTCATCCTCAGTATAAATGACAAAGTGGGATGACAGCCAGAAATGGAGGGTTTCCTGCACGGGTTCTGCGAGTGCGAGAAAGTTTGGCATCAGATTTCTTCAAAAAGTTTGAGATTAGTCGTCTTCATTTAATGCTTCTCTCTCGCTCTTGTGATGTGTGTGTGTGTGGTGGTGAAGGACAGATCCTCCTGCCCTGGATGCGTTCATCATGGACAAAGCCCTGTTGGACTTTGAGGTCTCTATCGACGCGGACTGCAAACTGCTCACCGTGGGGAAGCCCTTCGCCATTGAAGGTACACACAAAGACACACATGTGAGAACATCGTATTGATTTACAGCGATTCCCTGGTGGCATTTTTTAAAAGCATCTTAAAAATAGTCTGATGTTGTAACATTTTGCGTCCTTGATTTTATATATTAACCAGCCTGCTTATTTCTATAAAGCACTTTGCAACACTCGTTGAAACGTGTCATATAAATCAAGTTTGCTTTAACCACTTCACTTTAACCAAACCCGCTACATGTCTGACCTCAACATTTACACCGACCTTGACCTTTTAACTGTTGTTTTCTTAACCCTGGAATCTAGTCTTAATATCCTAAAATAAATTAACCTTGTGGGGACCTGATTTTTGTCCCCAGATGGCAGATTAGTTCCCACAATGTGACTGTATGAAAAGATGTGTCCCCATAATGTGATTAAGGACTCGCACACACATTCACACTTTGCATGCACATACACACATACTGTATAAGACCGCTGCTCTCTTTCATGCAGCACCACACACACACACACACAAGTATGCACACACATACAGATTACACACATATAAAGAAGCATATGTGCACATACTCACATGCACATTCAGATCAGATACTGTAGTTAGCTACATGACTGACAGAATAACACAAGGATTCACTGGATGAACTTTTAATGCTGCAGGGTGAAAGTACTCAACCATCTATTATTCACAACTGTGCCCAGTCAGAACACTTTGGACTTACAGGTTGAACTAACTGCAACGCAGTCATGAAACATATAGACAAATCCACTCCCGGTCAAAACCAGCTAATAATCCACACAGGGGGTTATTATATTCAAGATCTCGTACTATGAATGAACAGGCTTATGCATATCCTGTGTGTGTGTGTGTGTGAGAGCGCTGATGGTTGAGGGCATAGCAGTGTGTATAATGTGTGTGTTCTGGTGTTATTTTTGAAGAAAGAGTTTTTCCTTTTTTAGAGGGAGGATATGTTTTATTTTTTGAAACACGCTGGCTTCTTCTTCTTCTATCTGAAAATCACCATATGATCCACAGCAAGCAAAGGCCACCGAATAGAGCCATGCTGTCACGCTTTCATGTTTAACAAAGTTGAATTTTCCAGCTTTCTGCTTCTGTCTCCTCACCCCCCTCTTTGTCTTCTACACCTATAACTTGAACTAAACAAACTAAAACTATTTTTAAAAGTCCAACTTCTGTACATTGTTAATAGCCTAGCCTGTTAGAGAAGTTCTAAAATACTACCACAATATATGCTTGTCATAGTTGAACATGCTGATGCTGGGTGCACTTACAATATCCTGCAAGCACTGACATGAAATCATTAACTATTAGGCAAACATAACTGCACCTGCACCTGCTTTGTCATAAGATCTGATTTAATTCTGTTAAAGATATGGATACTTTAATTATGAGACTGATTGCCATTGTGTTCAAACGCTAATTAATTATGAGGAATAAATCATGTCTTTGATAAAGTAATTGTTTTGCACAACCTTCCCAGTCAGATGTTCACTATTATGACTAGTTACCACAATAATGACAATCGTAGTAATAGTACATTATAAACTCATACTGTATGATACATATATGCAGTGTTTTTAAGTCGAACAAGGCTAAATTGTATCACCTTTAGAGCTAAAGGCTGCCGGCGACCTGTCAACAGAAATTATGTCTCAGCTCTAATAAAAGTCTGCTGCTCTCTTTCACTGAGGTAAATAAAGGTTCCAGCCATTATTGCAAGTTTTACAGTATTCTGGTCACATGTCAGCTGCAGACACACGCCTACTGAAGGTGACTTTGAAGTGAAATTTTCGCTGGCAGAACACATTTATTGGATGTATCAAGCATTTAACCTCTAACCCAAACGCAGCTTAGCCACTAGAGGATTTTTTTTTACAGGTGTAGTTGCTCATATCTGGCGCTGACATACAAGTATGTGCATGCGTTTTATACATATGTGTGTGTGTGTGTTTGTGTGTACTTCTATGTGTATTTATTTCAGTTCAGCCTTTTGTTTTCTCCTCCCATCTCTGAGACAGGCACACACCGATACAAAGACAGTAAATAGACACTAGTAAGGCTGCCACATGGGACCAAACACTGACTTTGATTCCATTTCTCTGTCAGTCAAAGCGCAGCCTCAGAAAGACCCCACTCCCACAATCCCTCCTCGCTGTTCAACTCTCGCTCGCTGGAGATTGTCTACCGCTTTCTTCGCTGCATAAGACAAAATGAGCCAAGAGACATCGCTTGTATCATCACTCATGATTGTGAGGATGAGAAAGCAGATCTCATTGGAATGTAGAGTGGGTCAGTTTGATGACTGCTTGATTCATTGTCGACATGAAAAGGCGGGCTGAGGATCCACGGCGCCTTTGGTAGCCGGTCGCCCCCACAGCCTGCGTCAGGAAGAATGAGATGGGAGAGAATAGCTCAATAAGTCTGAACAGGCGAGGAAGAAAGAGCAGGAAATGGCCCAGACAGGAAATGTGAGAGAGGAAAACACAGGAGTAGATTTGAGGGGAGGGAGAAAAAAAACGAGATGACTTGAGAATATGAGATGAAAAAGTAAGTAAGGGGAAGAACAACAAAGGTAAAGAAAAGGAGGGCCAGCGAGGCAGGGTGAGCGAGGTGGGAGTTGAGCACAAGAAGGAGATAGAGGGCTTTCATTTGCCCACTGCCAGTGTGCCTTTCTGCACAGCGAGTGATAAAAGAGCCAGCCAACAGAGTCCCCTAATCAAGACAAACCTTCACCCCCAACAGATGGAGCGAGGGAGGGCGAGAAAAGACAGAGAGAAAGGATAGAGAGGGGGGGGAGGAGAGGAAGTGCTGTTTGGTCCATATGAGGATGCAGGCAGGATTTATAGAACGGTTTGTGGTCAGGAGATACAGCGAGGAGGAGGAATTGGGACGCTGCGAGCGAGGTGCTCTGCCGAAATCTTCAGGCTACTTAAGTGGAGGGAGACGCGGGGGTGTCGCTGCCCGTTTTCACTGAGTGCTGTTGGGAGATGTTTACGACAGCCCGGACACACCCCATTAATAATATTGCCACTGAACACGCAGCCGGTCGGCGCTTGTTTGTATGTGCGTGTGGGGTGTGTGCATACGTGTGTGTCCCTGCGTGCATAAGTGGTCTGCACGAGCTCAGTCGAGCAGGACGGAGCGCGTCTGAAGATCAAAATGAGGCTGGGCAGAAGATTTTATTGTTGGTCGGGCAGCTCACGTCTGGCAGGAGTGAGGTGCCTTTGTCTGCTTGTGTGTGTGTGTGTGTGTGTGTGTGTGTGTGTGTGTGTGTGTGGAAATGTGAGTACAAGAGTTTAATTCTAAAGCAATAAAGCCTCCATTTTAAAAAAAAATGTCTTACAGAAGGCACTGGTTTAAGTAAATCAAATTATGTAGAGCTGAATCGATTTGTCTATTGGCAAAAAAAATGAATAAGCAACTGTTTTGATAATTAATCATGAAAACCATTTTTCAAGTAAAAATGCCAAACATTCCCTACTTCCAACTTCCCATTTGTCAGATTTTGGTGCATTTCTCAGTCTTCAGAAACTGCATATCTTTCGTTTTGTTGGACCGAAGAAACAATTTGAAGATGAAGATGTCACCTTGGGGCGTTGGGAGAACATTTAAGTTATTTATCGAGAAAATAATCAGAAGATTAAACGATACTGAAAATAATCTTTAGTCGCAGCCCTAAAATTGTGGCTATTATTCATCCAAAGCACTTTAATATAATTATACTTACTAAGGCTTGACATTAAACCAATTTATTGAATCACAGTCATTATGAATCCTTTATCAACTTAAATGTACTCATATTACAATTTTTAATAAATGCCTGCTGTGTAAACTGCCAGCTACTGATGGATACAAAAACCAATGACTGCTAATCAGACGTCCAACCAACCGATCAGCGGCAGCTCAGTATCTTTAATTGTTCATATTGTAATTTAAAAGGACAAATGTACCAGAAAGGAAATGAGTGCACACAAGCAAAAGTTTGAGAGATTATATTTTTTGGCCTATATTCTGCAAACCTTATTCATAAGATATAGAATTGCTCCATCACTGACACCAAGTTCGTAACACTTTCTACATTTGAACGAAACACACAGCAATCTGGCGGAAATCCTCTGGCACACAGGAACTCATGTGTTTCACATTTCCAGCAGCAATTAATGAAAGACCAAAGGAATGTTACATGCAGAAAGTCAAAGTCCATTAACAGATATCAAAGGCTTAAATAACACAGGCCGCAGTGTCTGATTATGAAATCATCTTTTTGAACTACAGCACAAAAAGCTTTGCAGAGCGGCTACGTTCCCGACCTGCGTCTCAAAAATAAGGCAGTAACATTTTTACAAACCTATATAAAGTGTTTTGGAATAAAAGTTGATGTGCCCGGGTGTGTCTGCGAGCGAGTAGGTGTGTGGGAGATTTGAGTGACAGCGCTGGGACTTGAGGCTTGTGATGGAATATGCGGACGTCTGGGGGAAAGAATCAAAACAAATGACAAGCGGCTGCCCACTTGTATTTCACCGTTTGACTGAGCGCTGTAAAGAAATGCGGATGGAGATAGGCTGATGACAGAAAAATGCTGTCTGTCTGCCGGGAAAGAAAAAAAGAAAGAGGAGGGAGACGCACGGAGACAAAGCAATGGACCCGGGAGAGGAGCCGAAAGATAAAGAGAAGAATGGAGTGAAGCAGAAATTGAACGAAATTGAAGGGATGACAGAGATAAGGAGAGGACTAACGGAGGAAGAGACTACTGGCAATGGTGGGAGAGAAATGACCTCGGACAGGGGGAAGAAGGAGGGACGGGAGGGAGAACTCGGGGGAGAGGAGGAAAATGAGGGAAGGGGGAGGTAAAGGAGGGAAAGAGCAAAGCGAGGGAAGCTTAGACAGTCTTTGTCATGTAGGAAGCAGAGTGTGACAGTTACGTGAACCTTAGCTATTCTCTCTTTCTGTCCGCAACCCCCATCAGGCTCACACACCTTGACAGCCAACGCACACACACATAAGCACACTCACAAACAGCTGCCAGGTCCAAGTCAATCACACACACACACACACACACACACACAAACCAAAGAGCTGTTGGCATGACTGTCTTTGAATGCAGCACAGATGAAATGAAACAAACAACCCCGGGAGATCTTGTATAGCAATAAATCTCAGAGAGGGTCTTTTGATTCTCAGCTGAGGGACAGATTTCCCGTTTTGTACCTGCAGGAATGTGAGCTGCAATGCAAAACTAAAGCAAAGTCCAGGCAGGGCAGAGCGGCATTTCACTCCAGCTTTCAACTTGTGTAATGATACACGAATGTGCCGCTTTTGAAATTAAAGCAATGAACAGTGGTGAGGGAAACGTACTTAAATCTGCTACTTAATTAAAAATATTATAGTTGTATAATTTCATTGCTGTAACTAGCGAATATTTTATTGCTGCGTCTGGTTTCATTACTCCACATGCTGCTAGTGTTTTACCTCAACGAGAGAGAAATAAAGAAGTTCAAGGCAATACCAATCGAGTGATGATGAAACGATTTCTACAAATCAAGCGTGGATTAATATTTAATGTACTATAACAATGATTTGCATTACCGACTGCATAATTAAAATTACCTTTTGAAGTTATTAAATGAATATCTGTGCAGCAGCAGGTTTGAACTCTAATTGCACATAATATTTTATTAGCACGTCATGTTTTTGCATGTAAACCATTATCCTGCAAAGTTATCAACAAATGGTCTAATGAAGGTGAAAAGTTGAAGTTTGAAAGTTTCACAACACCTAGAAAGGTTGAATGTAGGACAGCTGGATGTAGACATCTGAAGATGTCTCTTCCAAGGGGCTTCTTCAGTCCTAACTGGCTGATGGGAAGTCCCAGGTTTAAACCTCTGTGGGGTCATTATCAGGGTCGTTGATACCTCCTGGTTCGTTAGTGCTCTTGGCTCTTGTAATGACACTCATTAGAGTTGGTGGAGTCTCCTGAGGCCAAGTGTGAATGGATGTCCAGTCTCCCGGGAAGGGATGAAAGGACAGCGTTGTAGGTGGGGGGGAAGTGTCGCAGACCTCCTCCTCTCTTGAGGGAGGGTTATTCTACTTTGGCGTAAACAGCCTCCTTCACTCCTCTTTCA
The DNA here is from genome assembly GCA_025331565.1 of Holacanthus passer. NCBI lineage: Eukaryota > Metazoa > Chordata > Actinopteri > Pomacanthidae > Holacanthus > Holacanthus passer. The sequence continues at coordinate 605,438 of JAFREQ010000143.1, forward strand.
AACCATCTGTCCTCCCTGTCCAAAATATGTATGTTATTGTCCTCTAAAGAGCGTCCCTTCTCCTCAGGTGTAGGTAAACTGCTGAGTCTTGACCTGAGGAGTTGGCCCTCCTGTGCTGAGCCATGTGTTTAAACAAGCCTGTGTGTTCCTCACTGCATTGGTTTGCCTGGATTGCTTTTCTTGTGTTTGGGTGTGCGGCCTTTCAGGTGGACCAGTTTCTGTGTTAGTGTGTTGCTGGGTTTGAAAAACACAGTGATGCATCCTCCTGAGTTTCTCAGACACATATGGAACAATATTGACATAGCTAATCGTTCACACTCCATCGACGGCCGTTTACACTCAGCGACTCTAATGAGGGTCATTACAACAACCAGGAGCACTAATGAACCAGGTTTTATCAATGACCTTGAAAATGACCCCACAGAGGTTAAAAACCTGGGACCCCAAATCCAGCTGCTCTAGATTCAAAAACCTTTTTGTCAACATAAAGTCAAACTGTTGTAAAACTAGTATAAATGTGTTATTTCATTCAGTGTATTAACTTACGACTCCTCTCGACATTCAACAAAAACCAAGCGTAAAACCAGAAGGAACACCATCAACAAAAGGACAGAAAGATCCACAAAGAGCTCTAGTGTCAGCGTGTTATCAAGCTCCCGTGTAAATGGAGTGAAACTGGCCTTTGTACAAAATTGGGTCTTGTATCTATAACTGGAGGCGACGAGTATGAATGGAGCATGGAGTGGATGATCTGCGTCATAGACTACAATAAGTGTTTCGCGCCTGGCGGTTCCAGTGATTAGGTCAAGGTCGGTAAGAGGTCCAATTATTTTTGATGCTGTGTGGGTGACAAGAGAGCACGTAGGTGTAAAATGATGGTATTCTTACACGTTCATATGGTATTATGTTTATATTGTAGGTCATTAAACTGCCAGTAAAAATAGAATTAAACATACGACAGGTTGATGGCTGAACGAGTATGAGGTGTCGGGTACCTCTTAATATTCTTCAGGCAAACTCCAGGGGAACGCAATAATGGAAATGCAGTGAAGGAGCAAAATAAAAACAATCAGGCACGCAGGGAAGAAACAGAAGAAACTAATAACGTTAATTGAGGTTGACGAAGGAATGGAGCGCAGCGTGCAGGTGAGAAAAGAGTAATTTAAGAAAACCGTCTCCAGCAAATGTTGTTCTTTGTAAAAAGGTACACAGCGGAAAACATGACCGACATTTCTTCGCCTACGTTTGGAGTCATCTCTCATTATACGTGGAGGTGCTGCACCAGCTCCTCCCACAGTGTTTTCACTTACACACAAGTAATTTATATTACACTAATAAATCACCTCAGGGCGACCGCAGCCATGTGAGTGCGCACGAGGCAACATAAGAAAGCACAGTCAGGTAAAATATGAGCATCCTATTCACTGAAGTCAAACTCGATCTCACTCCAATCCTGGATTCTTGATATCAGCCCAAAAAAATGGTCCGGCCTGACAGACGTGGAGTGCAGGGAATGGGAATGAGCATCGTGCTCGACGATTTGTCATTTTATCTTGTCTTTCACATTGGAAGACGAGTGTAGGACAACTCACAAGGCTCCGACAGAGAGACTACCTGCTGACAGCATCTACAGAGTGGCCCCCATGATGCTTCAGACGCATTAGATGCTGACATTGACGCCCGAAATCTATCTCTAGCCTAGAAATGCAATAATCCATCTTTTCTCCAGATATGGATTCCAATACCTCAACTGAAGGTAGCGATCAGATACAGACACTCTCTTTTTCCCAAGCTGTAAAAAATTGTAAACCTCACAGCTTGGAACTCCTTGGAATCATTTTTATGTATGAGACCAGGGATTGCTGGAGCACTGAAGACTGATGTGGAAGCTGCTGCAATAATAAATCTAACTGGTCGTGGAAACACTGATTTTTCTTACAGTGACTCTGGTAACGAAACTAAATGTAATCTTTGTATGTCACATCTGGCCCATACCTGATTCATTTAAGAACGGAGTCAATCCTCAGCACCTGTGCACTTCACGCACGACAGCAGGATAATATTTGCTGGAGTTCAGTGTATCATCCGACATGGACCACGACCGCCTACTGCAACAAGTGACCGTCTGGAAATCATCCTCTCGTCTTATCCTGGCATTCGACTTGTCTACTGTTGTGTAGTGAGAAGGGCAAGTCAGGAAAGCTATAAAAGGAGCAGACATTCAATACCAGAATTTGATCCTCGAGTGGTTTAATCCACACGGCTTTAGCGGTTGTGTGCTTTGTTTCCCTACACAGATTCTAAACCAGAAAAAGCACAGGTCAATGTACTCACTGCACTTTTCAGGAAAAAAAAGTCTTCTGACTCCAGCTGAAGCCTGTAAACACATACGTTTCCTTTTTTCAGAGGGCATCTGCCCTTTGGCTAAGTGCACCCGGCAGTGGCTTCCTACACAAAAACACCTACTTAGACTCCATTTCTAGCCTCTTCTTCAGGTTTTTGCTCTCAGGTTCGGTTACCTTCAGCATGTGTATTTACATTGTGCGTCTCCTCTTTCAGGCTATGGTATAGGCCTGCCCCAGGGCTCTCCTCTAACCCGTAATGTGTCAGAGTTCGTGAGTCGCTACAAGTCAGACGGCTTCATGGATATGCTACATGACAAATGGTATAAGGTGGTGCCCTGCGGGAAGCGAGTCTTCGCCGTCACAGAGGTAAGTCATTGGCGGGAGAGAGTGTTCATGTGTTGTGTACGTGTTTGGTGTGTAAAGCGAAGCCTTCTGTAGCTGTACTCCTATAAATGAATTTCCCTTTGGGACATGGGCAGGATTGGCTGCCAACTAAGTGCACGTACACTGGCCGCACCATTCACACACACACACACAGATACACACAGACAAACACACACACACAGACAAAGACATACAATCACATAAACTCAGGCCTATTTACAGACCTTAACCAGAGTTACAGGCACGTACTGTCTGAGTGTCGATACTTATTTGTGTCTCATGTGTGCTGCAGCAGAGTACTCTCAGTTCTCGCCCTCCCTTTTCATTCTTTTTAAAGAACTGGGAATCTCTAGACAGAGCACACTGTCTGTATCTATATCTCTTGTTTGCGGATAGAGAAACTATTCAACTCCCTCTGGCCATCCCTTTTAAATCCCACTTCAAAGTTGAATTATATTATAGCAACAAACGCAATTACACAGTCATAGGTTTCTCCAACAGAATGAAAACCTTAACTTCACCCTGCATCAGGAAGTCATTACTATTCATCTCATTTGGAGCCTAGAGAGTGGACTACTCTCAAACAATGTGGGCGTCAGTGCGATCTTGCCCTCTGGATTGGGAGCAAAAGGAGGTCAGTGTTGTCGCTGACGAATTTGCCGAGTCAGCATGGGGCTAATTGCCATCAGAGCCAGCGCCGGGTGAAGGAAACATGATTAGAGAGCGATGGAAACCCTCGCCGCTGCGTCTTCCACTTCCTCCAGGCCCATGAAAGCCTCATAAGAGATAGACATTATGTCAGGGGGAATGTGGGCGAACCAAATGGGAACAAACTGCTCTTCAATTAACCGTCGTCTCTTTTTACCATCTCCCTGCTAACTGCTGTTTCTATCCATTACTCTCAGTTTTGCTTCCTCCCCATCAGCTCTTTATGTTCTCTCTTTGCTTCTCCACATCCTTTATTTTCCAAACATGTCTTTTACGCTTTGCCCTCTCCTCTTTACTTCCATTCTTATGGGCTTACGCAGCCAAACTAGACATACAGCAGCAGAATATCAATTGCACACTCACAAAAAGTGGCCTAAATAGTAATTATGTAAACACAAATCATCAATCTCTGTATTTTCCTCTCTGTCAGCTTAAGTCTTAACAAATCTGTGTCACTCCCCCAACCTCTCTCTCTTCCTGTCATTGCCCACGCAGACTCTACAGATGGGGATCCAGCATTTTTCAGGCCTGTTTGTGCTTCTGTGTATGGGGGTGGGTGGAGCCTTGCTGACCTTGGCAGGTGAACACACCTTCTATCACCTGGTCATCCCCCGCCTCCGGCGCACGCACACACTGCAGTACTGGCTGCACACCAGCCAGGTGAGTAAATACATACTGTATGTGTGGTGGCGTGGACTCACGCTCTCACACACCTGCAAAATCGCTCATGCACACACGTAAAAATGATGCGCAAACACAACTGTAATCGCCACATTACTCACACGTGCGCATGCATATTCAAAAACACTCACACACTCATTGAATTAATGCATTCCCAAGCACCTTAGTTTAATCTTAGCCATCACACCTGAATGCCTGACCCTTGCCCAAGATGAAGCCTAAACCCGAAAAAAAGCTGTCCCCAGTTTTGTCCCCTCGGTGACAGACAGCACATTGACTTACATTAATTTCCTGGAGGCATTCCCTAACCCCAACCATAAGCCAAGTCTTCACCCTAAAGATTAATGAGTTATATTATGGGGACTTCCTTTTGTCCTCATAAAGAAGGCGGGTCCCCACAATGTGACTGTGGAACAGATTAATGTCCCCACAACATGAGCAATACACATCCACACACACACACACACACACACACACACACACACACACACACACACACACCAGATAGTGAGACATCCTTAACCCCTGGAGTTAACTCTTATTCTGCAGGTAACCTACGCCCTCTACTGTTGGAAATTCATAACTGCAGCCAAGAAGAGGACTCATATTTTACTTAAAACTGAATTAGATCATGTTATATAAGACAGATTTCAATTAAACAATTTTAACTTAAAGCTAAATGGACTTATGCTATTCAAGCACTCCTAATTAACTCATTAGTGCTTTAATTGTGCTCAATAAATTAACTTGAATACTTCAAATTAATTAACTAATTAAATATAAAGTTATTAAACAGTGCCCACTGGCAGAGCTCTGTTAACTGGTTCATGACCAAACAATATGTCTTTGTGCATTTGTTTGTTTCGCTTTGTCTGAGGCAGCTGATTTTTAAACAGATTATACAGATGTTTTCATGCAAATTCCTGCCTTCTATCACTTTTCACTCTGTGCAAAATGGTTTTTAAAAATTGTGCTTGACATGCACATCACATCTGTTCTGCAGAGAAAAGAACATAGAAATGAATAAATTAGATCTGCAGAGGCTTTTGTTGTAATTAGACTGCGAGAGAATTAGTGTGTTTACGACATTGTACACCAAAGGAGCAACAAACGGGGGATTTAAAGGTCATATTTTGTTGTTTACGAAACTCTTGCCATTACCAAATGAGGTGCCCCTGGCAATATTGTTGAGTGAATAATGGGACTAGCTGTGTGAATATGAAGACTGCTTACATTTGTTTGCTGCATCCCTCTAAAAAGGGCAACCACTCCCGGGCAGCCTCCAGCATTCATCACAAAAACCAGCTCAGCTATCTGAGAGGACGGCATCTCAGGAGAATCCTTATCTAGAGCGAACATCTCCCTTTTCTCCAGACGTCTCCACACATTTGCTATATCAGGAAAAATGAAAGCACAGTCACCTTAAAACTTAAGAGGTCGGTCTGGAGAACACTTGGGCACCAAAATCAAAAAGGGCTTCATCAACTGATACTTTAACCTCTCTCACAATTTGAGGCAGAAAAGAATCCGTCTGGCTGAATTACAATCATTTGATTGAATTATTCAAAGGAGCGCCACAGCAGGATTTGTGAGGAGTAGCTGTCACAGATGTTCTCTACAACGGTGCGGAATAATGGCTCTCAGAAATTCAAATTCATTCTCTCCTGAGTTATTTCAGAGCTGATGAATTGATAACAAATCTCACATTACTAATAATCAGTCTTCTAAATGTTTTTTTTCTTCTCTGCTTGCAGAAAATTCACAGAGCCCTTCACACCACATATGAGGATGTTGGAAAGGAGCTGACAGGCCTCAATGAAAAGTAATGAAGTCGCTAACTGAGTCTCCACACTTACTTGTCACCTTCCATTTGAAACAGCGAGAATAAGTTATAAGATTTGTTTTAAACAAGTTACACTATTTCTGGAAAGAAGTTGTTTCAAGAGTTTTCTACAGTCAAATGTCTTATTCTGCCCTCTTTCAAATCACAACCCCACATTTATTAACATGCTTAAAAGGAATAGTTTGACATTTTTGGGAAACTCACTGATTCGATTTCTTGCTGAAACTTAGAAGAGAAATCATTCATGTCCGTTCACCAAGTACGAACTACATCCAGCAGCTGGCTAGTTTAGCTTAGCATAAAGGCTGGAAACTGAAATATGGCCACCAGGACCTCTAAAGATCACTAATTTACACATTTTATCTTGGTTGTCTAATCTGCTCTCGGCAGCTGCTTAATATTTACAGCGCAGACTGTTAATCGAGCTCCTCATCTCGATTGTCTGCAAGAAAATGAAGAAGCCAAAATATCAAATTATTTCCTTAAATCGAATCAATTTGTGCTTGAAACAGATTGAAATACCCACACTGACCACACTATTTTCACTTTAATACCTTATTATTATATATCATATTATAATCAAGACAAAGTGACATGAATGTGATTGAGGTCAGATAAAGTTGCTAAGTCAGCACTTGATTCTCCCTTTATACTCAAAACAATATCAACTAGATTTTCAATCTAATTATCTCACTTACATATACAGTATAAAGTTTGTATTTTCAGTTTGCATATAGGAAAATGTGTCCATGCATACTGCTGTACAGTGTATCTCACTGGATATATGCCCTTTTCTGTGATCTTCCCCTCCTTCACTAGCCCCTCCTCTTGTATCTCAGAGAACTGCACCCTGCACAGGAAACAGCATCAGCCTCCTCCCCCGTCTCCTCCCACATCCCTCAACGCTTCCACCACAGCTGGAGACACCGGCAGCTCCTCCCCGTCCCACGAGCCCAAGGAGAAACGCGTGCACTTTGACCTGGAAACCCTCCACAGCTACCGCCTGCGCACGCACACCGCCTCAGTGCGCGGCAGGCCCGGCATGGTCGGCCGCCCCGGGCTCGGCCTGGGAGGGCTGGGGCTGGGCAACCTGGGGAGCTTCGCCTCCCCCCCTCCGCAGATTAGTCTCCATGTTAACGGGGGCCCCGTCTCCACACTGGCCTCCACGGGCTTGGTGCTCTCTCCTCTGGGTAGCAGGGCCTCTCAGACCAGCATGTGGGAGGGGGAGCTCCAGGACCTGCAGGGGAAGATCGAGACGTTTCGCACCCAGCTGAGAGAGGCTCTGGCCAGGAGAGCTGAGATCCAGAGCAGCCTGGAGAGGGAGAGGAGCGGACTTGTGCGCAGGGATACGAGTCTGGAGAGGGAGCGGGACAGACAGAGGATACAAACTATTAACACAGACAGAAGTAGCTCCACTCAGCCCAAACTCCCTGACAGAGACAGGACCAGCCAACTGCAAACCCTGAACAATCAGCAGACAGGGAGGGCTAACCAATCAGGCGGTCCTGTGGCTGTGGAGCAAGGGAAAAGCAGCAGATTAAATACAGTTAACAGTTTGGACAGAGGGAGAGCCAGTCAATTACGCTCCGTCAACACTTTGACAGGAGAGAGGACTGTGCAGTCACGCACTTCCACCAGTTTGGAGCGAAGTCGAGTCAACCAACCCGGTGCTGGGAACATAACTGTGCAATCACGGAACACTTCTAGCCTGGACAGACAGAAGGCTAACCTATCGAGCACTCTGAACACTTTGGAGAGGACAAAAGCCAACCAATCAAGTGTAAGCAGCGGGACTTGATTGTCTTTCTGAAGCCCCTGATGTGTAGGATTGCAGAGGGAGCAGTGCGGTCGGTGCTTGCATAGCCGTGGGAAGATGGCTTTGTGGGAGTGGGTTAGGGGACGCTTGCTGAAAAATTACAATATATGTTAACTCACACCATTACTTACTGCAACCTAATGATTTTCACACTCAGAATCGTTTCCACACTCACTTAAAATTACGACTAAAAACCTTTAACTGCAATTACATTATCCATGAAATCATAAATAAACTGTGTGATCCTGTGGAATGAAAGCAACCGTAATTTCAGTGAAATCTCAATATACTTTCGCAAGCGCCAGACCAGGCCATCTGGCAATGCTCAAATCACAGTGCTAATTGAGGAGACCAGTGGTTCGCATGAGGAACCGTAAACCACAGCTGTCTGACGAACACAAGCCTATCAGATGAATAAATACACGGGCCGGTCACGCTGGCTGAGGAGGCCTGCAAGCACATAGACACATCAGCGACAAGAGCACAGGAAAATTTAAGTTAGCCCCATGTGAATAACAAAATTTGAAAATGCACATCTGTGTTAACCGAGTTCCAGCAGGAGGTAAAGATGCAAAACAAACAATATATTTTAAGTAATAGTTTCCCAAAAAATGTGAACAATAGGGGAAAATTGTGGTACGGCTCTGAATCAATGTACCTAAACACCCCATGAAATTTTTTTTTTTTAAAAAGTCTTTTGTGAGTGGATACCTTGTATTTTGTATCGTCCCACCATCTTATAGCTCCGCGTCGAAAACGCAATTTTGGATAAACCCTCGTAAAATGTGTCAAAACTAAAAAAAGGTGTCACGCATACTGAGCCAAACAGACACTTTGAGATGGTGATTTTTCCTCTGTGATTTGATGGACTTCATTTAAAAAAAAAAAAAAAAAAAAAGGCAGGATGCTAAGCCAGGAACATTTACATGGAAGAAAATAGGTTTGTTATACTGTGTGTTGTGAAATGAATTCCAGCCATTTGGAGCCAGATACACTCCTCCAGCCCGTTTTATGGCTGCGAGGTTTAGTTAAGCTAAGGTGCCATCGTTTAAATTGTTGTTTCCACATTGATGCCTTGTGTCACTGTTGTTCTGTGCAAAACATCAGGCAAATCTGCACACATTTGGGTCAGGTTAGTCTCTGCTGCTTTGATTTTGATCCTCCCTTTTTTTTTTTACAATCTGTCCCTTGTGTGTCCCCAAACTTAGCCCCTGAAAACAGTACAAAGACAATATATTTCATGTTTGACCTCAACTACTTTTTGTAAATATCTGCTCATTCTGAATTTGATGGCAGCAACACGTTTCAAATAAGCTGGGACAGGAGCAACAAAAGACTGTGAAAGTTGTGGACTGATCCAAAAACACCTGTTTGGATCATTCCACAGGTAAACAGGTTCATTGGTAACAGGTGATAGTATCATGATTGGGTATGAAAGGTTCATCCTGGAAAGACTCAGTCGTTCACAAGCGAGGATGGAGAGAGGTTCAATACTTTGTGAACACATGATTGTAGAAAGGAGATTAATACATGGAAACACTGCGAAAAACAGTTTGTTTGCAGATGATTGCATTCTGTTTTTATTTATGTTTTACACAGTGTCCCAACTTATTAGGAATCACAGTTGACCCATCCCACTACTTGCAGGACTACCTTAACATTTGAGGTAGTTAATTCATCACCAACTGCAGCAACATGGTTCACAGTTTTTCAGTGTCTGTGTTCAAAATTGTTTCCATTTTCCAAAGCGCTTTAGTTGACGTCTAAACTTAGTGTTTATATGGAGACATGCAAAACTACAGAACAAATTACAATCTCAAAGTGGTTTCCCTGGAATCTTACTATCTGATCAATCCCCCAAACAGCTCAAAGCAGTTGCATATCTGCTTGGATTGTGGTTCTGGCCTGTAAACAAGAGCCGCCAATTTGGAATTAATTTGTTCACCACATTCATTACTGAAGGAATTTAACATCAATTTTTCGCCGAGTGACTATATCGCACATGATTTCACACAGTAAGGACGATTACAATTGACTCGCTCCCCGCAGAGCCGAGCGAGCGCCGACCAGTGAGGCCTCATGTTGTTTTGTTTGTTTTTTAATCATTAAAATAGATCTACACGTTCACACAGCTTCCACTCAGATAAAGCAGAATGAATTTTTGTTTTCTGCTAAAGCAAAGGGTAATGAGTTTCATGCCTCTTATCAATCTGGAAATGATGGCGACAGAGGGTTTTTCAGAGGGTGACTGTGTTGGGACTCCACCAGAGGGCGCTGCATCCCTGCTTCCCACGGCTATGGACAATGGAGAGTTTATGGATTGAGGGTTTTTTTTCCAGCAAAACCACAGAAACAAAATAAATGTAAGGAATTGACTGGTGAAGAAATGGTGGCAGATGGAAGCTGTGTTTGGTTCTGTTGTTCTCATGCAGCAGCAAAGGACCAGGGGAGAGAAGGCCTTTATGAAATCACTCCAGCACTATACAATGCAATGTCACCTAATAGTACTCAAATCTTGTGTCTCTCAACTCTCTAAACAGATGTTGGGAATTTCACCGGCCCACAGGTCTGAGACACAGACAGCGATATTTGTGAGAGAGAACTTTAGGGGGGGGTTTGATGGTACTGATGTACATTTAACGTTTCAAACTTTGCTGTGGTGTGAAGTGGTTGTGTTCACATGCCATGGTGTCTACGAGGAAAAAAAAATCTATTTTAAGTCTTTAAAGAGAAAGAGCTTGTGGTACTGGATATATAAACAGATACTTTTAAATTTACCCCTTATAAAAAATTGTATCAGCATATAATTAAATTTTATCATAATGACCATTCTCATGTTTTGAAATAAACATTTATATACTTATTTTCTTGCATTATCTCATATGTTGAGTGCAAACTTATTTTTCAAAAGGACAGAAAGCAATGACAATACTGTCCCAAAGCTTTGACCACCTTGAATAATGCAGTGAATGCAATGAGCATATTTGGCCCCGTCAAACCCATTTAAAATCCATGAATTCACTACTTTCATTGCACTGTCATTGAATCAAATGTTTTAATGGATTTCCTCTTCCTGCATGATACACAAATTTCCCACAAATGACACTGGCTTAAAAAAGTAAAAAGCACCAACATAAAATGTGTTGTCAGGGGAAAAAAAAAATGTGCATATTAAAGTGCCAAATGTGCAGGCGCTCAGCCATTTCAGCCTCTCAGTTCATCAAGAGTGCAAAACAGAGCATCTGCCTCGACACTAGCTTTTATATTGGACGAGCTATAATTGGCAACAAGTAACAGGTGTGAGAGGAGCGAGTCCCAGAAAAGTGTTAGCAGCTTCTTATGATACCGTTTGCTTACAAAAAAGACTGAAAAGAAACAATAAGAATAATTAGACATAATTAGACAAACCACAATATACTGATCGGAAATAACTTAAAGATAAAAACAGTCTAATCACAGAAAAACCTTTGTCTACATTCACACCTTTAGGGAATAATGTGAGAAAGTAAGACACCCTGCATCCTTCATGTGTGATCTTTCAACATTTATTTTATGTCTGGTATTGTGATATTGTTTTTATTTATGTGGGAATTATGTAACTTAAATTCAAAGGTGGATTTGCTCTCATTTGGACCCGCCTCGCCACACCTGTGACTTGTTAACGATCACCAGTATAAAAACATGAGACAACACTCCTGCTCCGTTTAGCACCGGTGGGAATCAGAGGGGGTTGAAAGAGCTGCATTTTTGGGGCACAAAGTCTGGTCTTACTCGAGCATTGTAAGACTTCTAGTTGCACTGCTTGAGTCTCTGCAAGAAAAACTAGTACTGAATCGCATGTATGAGCCGTTTGTTGCATACAAGCTCAAGAGTTTAATGCGAAAGGGCAAAGTCTCTGCTCCACACTAATTCTTTTGCATGATAAAGGTGGTGCATCATCTCTAGTGAGGGAAAATGAGAAGCAGCTCCAAGGCCAAGTCCATGTTAAAGACCCGTGACCTCTTGTAATTGTAGGTGAACATTTTGACACAATAGGTCAAATACAGCTGCACAGAGAAAAGCAAGGTGCATTAGAGACTCCAGTCCAGAGTATGAGCTGTATTAGCTGTCTGTCTTGAATGAGAAAAAGTGTTATGGAGCACTTAAGCAACTGATCACTGTAGGCTGTGTGGATGATTACAGTATTTATCTTGTCAAAAAACTGATAAAATTTGAACAGTCTGTAAGCCCTCAAATCAATTTATCACTTTTTATTAAAGCCTGTCTTACAAAGTTATATCTGCTATAATCTAAATTAGACACAAGTGCAGTCAAAGTGAAGTGTGAGACTTGTCTGAGAAACGCCTGTGTTCCTGGGGCCACTTAAGAGGTTTAAGCGCTCCTCCATCTGGGGGTATAACGGTGCTGTTTAACCTGTCGTGTAATGACAGCGTTCAGCCACACAGAGGCACTTGAACCTGTCCCAAAGCTCATGAATGTGGAGTGTGGGGTGGAGATACCTGCAGAGAATTCACATTATGGATGCTTTAGTTACAGTGTGATGCAGAAACACACTCATTTTCAGTCATTTGATCTAAAAGATAAGAAAGTCAATGTTTTATCTGAGTGTGTGTTTGCATGTATCTGCCCCTGTGTGTGTTTGCCAGTCACACTTGAGTCACCCCATGAAGCAGTGGCCTACATAACATGGCAGAGTTCACTGTTACACATTTCATTGCAGGGGTGTGTTTCCTAAACCACAGAATTAGTGACATTGATACTCTTAAAATACCTTTTACTATCAAACACTGAGTTGAGAGCTTATATGAAACCTGACACTCGTCAATGAAGGGGGAATTGAAATTGATACCACAAAATGTAATTCAGTACAGATGAGAGCGAACAGCATGTGGGATGTTTGAAGAGGATGACAGAGAGAGAGAGAGAGAGAGAGAGAGAGGAGGGAGTAGCATGCTGATGATTTAGTGCCGGTGCATCGACCAGAGTGTACAAAGTGAAGATAATCGCACAGTGATAAAGCCAATCAATCACATGTTCTTTGCACTCGCACATGGTTGGATTCTCCTTGTATTGTAATAAACAATGGGCTCTTTGTCAAGTGCCGGGGTGCACTGAATGGGTTGTAAAAAAAAAAAAAAAAAAAAAAAATCAATGCAATGGCAGAACTGTGTGGGCTCTCATATGCACATGTCCACATGCAGACATCTACCTAATCTAGATGCCTTCATGCAGCACACTCTGTTTGGGAAGTGTGTGCTAACATGTGTGCATGAATTCCTACCCTTGCTTTTACAATGCAAACATGCAGATGAGCTGCATGCGTGGGTGTCTGCATGTGGGTGTGCACGTGCAGACATTTTAACTCGTGGACCTGCACGTCCGTGTGCGTGTGCGACTGGAGATGGCCGGCCTTTTGCTCAGACAAAGTAATTGGGTCACATGTGTGAACAGCAGTCAAGAAGAATTTTAATCAAACTTAAGAATCCCCAATGTACTCCCCCTCTGGCAATCAATTACCATCCAACTGAGGTTAATGGTGAAGAGTGCTGATAAGGCACAAAGTCTGCATTAAAGAAAACACAATTGTGGTGATTTCTGCATCTCTGAGGGACCCAATTGTTGAGAGGAGCAGCAGAAAAGGGTGTTCATCCACCTCCACCTCGCATGTCCCTCCCTCCCTCTCTCTAGTGCTTTGTCTAGTAGGTAAATAGGAGCCAGCCACTGTGAGTGATGAGTTTATTAGCTCCTGCCAGCTGTGACCAACCCTTGGGTATTATTGGTGGCGGTGTGTGTGATGATGTCGGGGTGGGGGCTCTGGGCAGGGAACAGGAGGGGCGCAGGGGGAGGGAGCTGAGGGAGAACCCCATGAGAACCAGAGAAACTCCCTGGCAACCGGAGACAGGATCAACACTAAATGGGGTGCCCCCATTCATCCAGCGCCGAGCAGCGACACAGAGCCAAATGACAGAGACTGGGAGAGGGAGGGTGGTGCTCCTGTGTGCAAATATCTGAATGAGTGTAAAGCCATTGGAGGCTGGTCAGCAGGAGACTCGCACTCTCCTCAAAATGAGTGCACTGATATTAACACACAGGCTGCAAGTGTCCCTGAATGTGTCACTCAACAGTGATTGACATGAGGGATGCAAAAATAATGCCGAGAGAGAGAGAAAAAAAACATTTGGCTGCTGAATGGATCAGTTTTGAGCCCCATTAAGAATTGATAACTGTGGGAGGAAAACATGGATCTCTTGCAGACACCATGCACAGCAACCATGATAGTGCACGTGTGCACGAACCACATGCGCGCGCACTGGCTCTCGACTCTTTGATGTTAATTGCCGCAATGTCATTCATGATGAGTCAGTGGATCGCAGAGGTGTCTGTGCATGAGTCTCAGTGTGGATGTGGGGCTGCAGGAGCTGCGCACCGGATCCTCTGGGGGGATCCAAATGCACCACAGTGGTCAGACACCTGCCACACCCTTATGGAGTAAACAAAGGCAGGGACATGTGAGCAAGCAGCCCTGCAGAGAGAGAGAGAAGTTGAGCATCACGCAAGCCAATCTGATGCTATGTGCAGTATCTGGTGCTGAAGCCTCATGTTATAATCACAGTGAAATTGGCTCTCGCTTTTAGATGAGAGGTTATCTCCAAAAAAACCGCCCCCTCGCTTTTACGCACACATGCGCACTTGGCTCCACACAGTCCCAAAAAAAAAATCTCCCCCTTTGTCTCACGGCTGTAGCCCCGAAACAGGAATTCAGCAAGGAAAAAGAAGTGTGTGTGTGTGTGTGGACCAGACTGTCTCCTCCCCCCACCATAACACCACACTCTCTCCTCCCCCTGTGCCCCCCCCACCCGTGCATCCCTGCTCGGCCCCCGTGCCTTTGTGTGCGTGTGTGCGCACTGGGAAGCCGACTGCGCACCCGAGAAGCGTGTGACGGATCCTGTGCGTAAAAAAAAATCAGCTTTTTTAATGCTTCTGGTTTCCCAATTTGATTTAATCATCAAGAGGGGGGCATAGGAAAAACCTGCAGGTGCAAGCAAAGGGGAGGAACCGCTTTTACGCACGGGGATCTCTCACTTATCCAAATAGAAGGAGAGGAATTGGACCAGCTCTCCTCATCCCTGCTCCTCCTCTCCAGGTCTCCCCACTCATCCTCCCAGTCTCCTCCGTTCACTGCTCCCAGAATAGAGAGCTCCATAATAACAGTGTTTGGATTTTAGACTTGGACACAGATGGATTAAAAAGGACCGTGCGTCGCCAAACTGGAGCAGCACGCGCGACCACGCCGCGGGGGAAGGGGGCGACGGGACTCGGTGAATTCACGGAGCCCCCGGGACAGAGGTGAGTGCTCGGGCTGTCCGGGACTGATGTGCATCCTCCGGCAGCACATGGTTTTCACGTTTTCCATAATTGATGCTCATACGCAATCTGCAGCTTTCTGCTCGTGCAGGAGTAACAGTTCTGTTATCAATAGGCCTGCAGCAGCGTGCCTCTGTTGTGGTTCATTTTAATATAGTGGCTGCTTAAATTCTATATTATTATATGCATTTAAAATATAGCAAATTGCATGTTCACAAAACAGGCTTTCTCTCCAGGAAAGATGCAACTATCTCTATCATTTTTATGCACCTTATTGGATTTATATTATCAGGATTAAATGCAGCTTAAAGTGGTGCTTGAGCTGTTCTCAGTACAAAGGCAGGTGGTGTAAGTTGTGTCAACCCTCCTCCACATCAAGAGCAGCATATGGCCCTTTATGTCCCTCCTGGCTGTTCAGGGCCCTGCAGTGGACATGGCTCTGCAGCCTGCACTGTAACTTTGTTGGTGCATGGACATGGAGTGAATGGAAAAATGGATCAACTGTATGGTTCCACTTTATATTCACCTCATTCTTTCATTTTCAAGTTCATGTTTGTGATCCAAGGGTCATGAAAGACTTCTGACTTTACACTGTGCATTCTGATTTTAATACCTAGTCAATGGGCTGGACACACCTTGGATCCATGTCTGTACTGTAATATACTTTATGGTTATATTGTAAATACAATACAGACATTTTTGCCAGTGGCATGTTCACATTTTTTTGACTGGTCACTTATTTATGCAGGGGTGGCTTGAAGTACATGCACACACCCCACATCAGAATATCATTAATATATTTCTACCTCCACAACTCATTTCTTCACAAATCACATCTGAGTGGCCTTAATGTAAAGCTTCCATACTTTAAGTCCTCAGAAAGAAATTGTACCTCCAAAAGTGGCTACATACAAAAGAAGGTGATGCACATTCAAAAATAAAATCTATGGAGTATAAAGTACTAACGAAATAAAAATAAATAGCCTGTGTGGGCAAAATGTTGAACTACTCTACAATCCAAATCTAGAAAATGTGCTACAAAAGCTACCAGCTGCCTTTTGCAACAAAGCCCAAGATGGATTTCTTCCTCTAACATCTTAAAATATTTCATGAAGGAAAGTCCAAACAGTTGGTTTGAACTAAGGTCCTGATCAAAGTTTAGAATAATGGGGTGGCCAATCAAATTTCTGGGCTGGTCCACCCCAGGCCACCTCCTGGTTACACCCCTGACCAAAGCAGACCTTTGTGGAATTGGGTGTATTTTTTGCACTAATTTGACAGAATTCAGATTCATAGTAATGTTATGAAAATAGGACGCTCGTTTTTCTTTGGACACAAGTAAATAAAAAGTATGGTTTTCCTTTAAAATACATGTCTTACTTTGTGCGACCAACAGTCCATAATCCAAAGATATCTAGTTTACTGTCACATGACCTGAGAAAAGCAGCAAATCATCACATTTGAGAACCTGAAACTAGGCAATTTAAAATGATCAAAACTGCTGCAAATTAATTTCCTGCCTATTGACTCTATGGTGAATATTGTATGTATAGTGATATACTGTGCTCAAATGTGTTATAATATCCAAAGTATATATGCTATGTTACATCAATTGGCGACAAACTAAAGAAAAAAACTAGAACAAATGAGTGGAGAAAGCTAACAAAGGTAGATGGTTCCCAACAGCACATGAAGGGTCACTGAGTGGTTTGGACATGATGTGAGTCATAGACCTTCAGTCACTAGATCTAAACTTAGCTGAACACATATAGAAGGTTCTGGATTGGTGTGTCATTCTTCAACACTATTATAAAAACGCCAAATGAGGGAATAACTTTCAGAAGAACGATGGCGCCCCAGCACCTGACGAAGACACTCGATATTGGGTTTTGATATTGTAGCACACTTGTATACATTAAATATAACGTTTATAATACTGCACCATATCATTCTATCTATAGTCAGCATCTCTAGCCTGACAGACAAAAAACTCATTGCACTACGCTGCACTGTGCAAAACCTTATTACACTACTAGTCCATACTAGTCTGCCTCTAACACCCCCACCCCCCACCACTGTCACCGAGCCTTGTATCTTCCTCGCTGTCTGACACACTGTTTCTGTCCACCGCAGGCTATACAACCCACCTCGCTCACACACACACACACACACACACACACACACACGGCCAAGTTCAAATTGCTTAGCTTATGCACGCATGCAACCACAGCCATGATGTTTTGCAAGCATACAGCAGCTACACACACTTTGCAGTCTCACACACACATATATGGCGTGCCCCAGAGGACAAATGCTGGTGTGACAGATAAACGAGGCCCTTTCTTCAGTAAAGAGGCGTCCTCTGTGTGTGTGTGTGTGTGTGTGTTGTGAGGTTTAAGTGCTGACTGGAGTAGGTCACTGAGACCAAGCGGCTGGGAGAGTGAGACCCAGGACCCTGCGTCTTCCTAAGCTGCTTTCAGCTACACTGGAATCCATCCATCCCAATATCCTCCCCGTCTCTGATCCTCAGCCCCCCCCACCAGCACTGCCAGACATCTACCAGATACACATAAACTCAAGCTGCACTCCTCTGCTTTTCGTTTTTTTTTTTAGCATTCTTCTTCTTTATGTCTTTGATCTCCGCTTATCTCGTCCTCGCTTCTCTCCTATTCTCCTCCTCTTCCCCTCGTTTCCTCTCCTCTTCCCTCCTTTCCTCTCCTCTTCATTTCTAGCGGTCATGGAAATTAGACCGTAGAAGTCTTTGATTCTCTGTGCCTTACACCGCCTCGGGGTCAGGCCCTCTTATCTTGGAGAGAAAGAGAGGAACAGACAGAAAGAGAGAAGGGAGAAAAAAAAAAAAGAAGGGGGGAGAGAGGTAAGAAGAGGTGTTAAGACAGAAGGACAGATAGCAAGAGAAGGGAAGGTGTAGAAAGGTGGGGAGAGCAGAGGCGGGGATTTGTAGACAGATATACTGCAAGAAGACAGAATTGGGAAGAGAAAGGGCAAGTGAGACAGAAATAAGCAAAGTCAAACAGAGCAAAAGGCAGAAGTTGACAGAAAAGGGTAATGATGCCTGGACAGCTTTCAGCCAATATGATTTTCCTGAATGAGAGTATTTTTGGATTGAAGCCTCATATAGGAGAAAATGACATTTACACACTCATGGGAGAATAAAAATCTCTCCGCTGAAGCCAATTCTAAAAAGTGTAATTCATTTTAATTGGCCTGTGACACGAGGTGCATGTTTTAGAGAGTGACACCAAAACCAGATCACGTTCATCACACTGACGAGGATGCAATTTTGTATTAAAAAGCCAATATAAGAAGAAGCAAACAGATGTCAGAATAAGTTAGGGGGGGAAAAAACTAGAGATAATACAGAGAACGAAAATTGTAAAATGAAGGCAGATTGGAAGGAAGATGAGACAGATGGAAGGAGATTGAGAAAATGATAAGTAAAATGGGACGTGGCGAGGTGGGAGAGGTAAAGGGGGTGAGACTGAGTGAGGGAGATGGAGGGAAATGGGTGGAGATGCAGAGATAGAACGAAAGGCAGAAATGGGGAGCTGTAGGAAAAGCTGTAAATATTTAACTCTGTTTAGTTTTCCATTTGGGCCCTTGGCTCTTATTTCTCTCTGAGGCCTTCCGATCGCCTACAGGTTACTGACGGCAAGAGATGTCTGAGTTTGTGAGGAAGATGAATTTAGTTTTAACAGCATTTGGAAGTTTTTTTTCTAGTGGAGGATTCGGTCGAGCAACTCAAAAGCTTCCTTTTAATTAGATCTTTTTAACCATCTTTATGACCTTGTGTGTCGCTCTGCACGTGTATTTGCGCACATGTGAGAAAATCAGCCAGCGTGGTTATTAAATGTGCATGTGCAGGGTTATCGGTCTAATTATTGAGTGTGGATGAGTGCACAAAAACGAATAACGCACCTCATTACCAAACACTAATAAAACTGCTCAGGATGCATTTTAATTGACTGTTTACCAACACAAGGACTCATTTTCAGACTAATGCATTTGAGTGTGAGCAATATAAAACTTTGCGACCAGCTTTTTTTTTTTTATGTTTCATTCATCAGATGAGTCCAGTCCTGGCAGAAGTTTTAACATCTTTTTGAAGCTTTCAGAAATATTGATGGTGGAAATGCATGAACGCGCCCTGAAACTCCTCTCTGACATCTCTTCGCAATCTGTTATCCCGACAGGCTGTGACTGGTCCCACCCCAAGATGACGTCCCCCAAGAACAAAGCCAAGAAGAAACCACCCAAAGACAGCATGACGCTGCTGCCGTGCTTTTATTTTGTAGAGGTATGTGTAGATTGAATGTATTGATGAATTAACCTTGTCACATTACCAGTGCTTGGTCGACTCACCACATTTGCTGAATCGATCCGTAGCTGAATCACTGCCTCGGCTATAGAGTCAGATGTTGATGTTCTTCACAAGCAAATATTATGGTGTCATCACTTCTTTTCCCCTGTGTGTGTGTGAAGGTGTGTATTGAGATAAAACACTAGATGAATCACCTCTTTCCAAGCAAATATTAAATGCTAGTCACTCTTTGCTTTGCCCTTGTCCCTGTGCACGTGACTGTGTGTGTGTGTGTGTGTGTGTGTGTGTGTGTGTTTGTGTGCGCTCGCCTGTCTAGCTCCCTATCGTCCTGTCCTCCTTGGTGTCCCTGTACTTCCTGGAGTTGACAGATGTGCTGTCCCCGGCCATGGTGGGCTTTCGTTGCCATGACCGCGACCTCTCCATGCCCTACGTGGAGACGGGCGATGAGCTCATCCCTCTGCTGATGCTGCTGAGTTTGGCCTTCGCTGGTCCTGCAGCGTCCGTGAGTCCATCACACACACACACACACACACACACACACACAAGGATTGTTGGTGGGGATACAAGGGAGCTTCATGCAAAATTAAGGGAAGTTTAAGGAACACTTAATTGTGTTAGCTCCTCATATATCTTCAAGTGTTCAGCTTATAAATAACTTCACATGGACATGAGGTTGAAACTGGATTTTCACTGAAGCTGGTCTTTAAGGTGTGTGAATGGTGATGTTAGACATGTATGTATAATGTATGTATGTATAATTTTTTTGCACCTGAAAACTGATGCCACTGCTGGAAAGTGGACTGATGAGAGCAGAAGTTGGCTGAGTAATAATTCCCTGTGGGTCTGTCACTGAGTGACATTGCTCATGTGAAAATGCACAATCTTCCCGTACTGTAGTCACAAGGATAAAGTCTTATCTCAGAGGATCAGTGATGTAATGTGTGTCTTGGGGGTTTGACTTCTACACATCACACAGGAATCCTTGTGTACAGACAAACACATAGATCACACGAATATGCAAACGTACAGCTTCTTGAGCACTCACAAAGCAAATTCAATCTCCCCACAGAAATGCAGAATCGATGGACACATTGATAAATACACACCTGTCATTCCAATACACACTATCAAACACGCCCCGATCGATACACACACACTCGCACAGAGACGCGCACACTCCTAATCCATCAGCAGCATGGAAACGAGCAGACCTCTCCAACACTCATCTATCACTCTGATTGGAAGTGATCACTATTCAATAACACCCTGCATCCGCTCTCTCTCTCTCTCTCTCCGTGACGCTCTCACTGTAGATCACAGTCACAGAGATGGGGATTTGACATTGATAGAAGTTTAGACGCCTTTTTCCTTTGTTTCTTTTCCATTTTCGTCTCTTTGGGGTTTTTTTATAATTATAACAGGGATGCCTTGAATATTCAAAATCTATTTTTTGTGTCACCTTTTACCCACTTTCCTCCCTCTGTCTGTAGATTATGTTGGGGGAGGGCCTGATGTACTGCATGCAATCCAAGCTGAAGACGTGTCCCAAGTCGGAGAGCAGCATCAACGCTGGAGGCTGCAGCTTCAACTCCTTCCTACGCAGAACCGTGCGCTTCGTCGGTACGTCCAACCACCAATCCTCGTGGGGTTTTTTTGGAAAGTTTTGGGAATTAAGGTCACATTCAGATCCACCATATATTTTTCAGAGTGTGAACAGAACTAAAACTTGGAGAGGATACATACACGTCTGTTGTTATTGACACAGCAATATTTGAGTTGGAGCTCGCCCCAGGCTCTCAGTAACAACATGATTTGTCAAACGGCATTATTTTCCTATATATGTGCATTCTGTTGATGATTAAGAGGCCCGTAAATAGCATTTTTAGAACACGATCCAAAACAAACACCTCGCTGAAGTGATTTCCGATGCAGCTTATTTAAGTAAATTGGCAGCTGCATAAGCGTGACAGCATTAAAGAAGCAATCACTCACAAGATTTTTTTTTTTTGTTTGAGCATCAATGTTTCTCTTTTGGAGTTGCATATTGCTTTGTGTTTCATGTCCGCTTTTATTATATATTTATTACAATAATTAATTCTGCATTTGGCCACCGGACAGAAGACTAATCCTTCAAAGTAAGTTTGGGGAAGATGAATTTTATTTACGCTAACATTGTAAAGTCAGTAGTTAGGAACAAAATGCTGTTGTTTTTAAGATGGAAATCAGTTCTGGCTCAAATTATTCCACTTACCGGCTGAGCCCCCAACCTGATTCCACTTTAGTGGGGAAATAAGCTAATTACATGCATTTAATGAAGGGTGACGTAAAATGAAACAGGCATGATATAACGCTCCGTGGGAAATATCTGGAGGCCGACTTTGAGCTTTGAAGTGAAAAGAGTAATAAATTCACCTTGCCAAATTTCACTGTCTGCAGAAAAGCTTCAAAAAAACCGAGGGCTGATGGTGTCACTTCAGGTTGTTGGAGCAAATTCAACGTTGTTTTCCACTGCAGGTGCTCATAAATGAACAGCTCATGTGAGGAAGCCACCAGAGGCTTTTAGTTCATTTACCAAGGTCGACTTACCGTCTCCATCTCCGTCTCTCCCTCAGGTGTTCATGTGTTCGGTCTCCTGGCAACAGCCCTGGTGACAGATGTCATCCAGTTAGCTACTGGTTACCACGCCCCTTTCTTCCTCACCGTCTGCCAGCCCAATTACACGGCCCCGGGAGTGTCATGTGATAACAACGCCTACATCACACGGGACATCTGCATGGGCAAAGACCAGTATGCCATCATGTCAGCGAGGTGAGACATGCACATATGGTTAGAGTTGATCACACAGAATGTCTCCATCTGCCTGAATTCAAAAATGTCAACCCTGGATACAAAATAATAGAAAACATACTAAGATGCACAGATATAGCGCATTCATTACTACAAATGATCTGTTTATATGCACAGGATCGTACTCACATGCTTCTCAGCTCTCTCCTGCTCTCATGCTTTTAAATAATAATTCAGTAATGTCGGATCCTTTGATGCACAAAACCATAAACACACATACCATATTTTGTATAGTCACAGTCGAGGCTCTGCTCATGCAAATATATCAGAAAATGCTACACAAGACATAAAGCTACAATGATAAAAGGATTCACAGTGGTTGCACGTCACTATCTTGCAGGAGCATACATGCAAACTACAAGGTGAGTCATGAGTCAGGAGTCATCGAAAACCAATTTGCATTTGAAGAGGATTACAGGAGATTAAAGTAACAAAGGAGAGAAGTTGTTGTTGTTATAGTTGGATTTTTTTAAAATAATGCCAGATTGTCTTATTCATGATATGCCGCTTAGTGAAATTCGTACAACAGGACTTACAATGCCCTTACAAATTCTCATTGTGCCCAGCTGGAGCATCTCACTCGCAGGTGCTGCGGCTAAGTTTGGCTCGCGAGATGCTCTTTAGCAGCCGAGTGTGTAACGAACAGACGTAGGTCAGACAAACAAGCTACAGCATATGTGAAGTAGACGGGCATAATAAGGTAAGATAAATATAGCTCATATATGCATAATCCCAGTAGTACAAATGCATATGTTTGTACTTTTATACCTGTGAGGACTCTTATTGACAAAACGCATTCCCAAGCTCATTACCTTAAAGGAATAGTTAGAAATTTTGTTTAATATGCTTATTCACTTCCTGGCCGAGTTCATTGAATCTATACAAAAAAACTCAAAACAAGTGGCAATTAACCTTTTTGCAAGGGGTCATGTGTTGGACTACTTCCACTACCTCCAGGAAGTTACTGCACCAGGACAAAAAATAGTCGGGCACAAAACCCCTTGTAAAATTACAACATGTTGTTTTTATACTTTGGTATTTGTCCCGATTTAAAAATTGAGATAATGTGATAAGATACCCAGAATGTCGAGCTATTGATTTAACCATCCCAACTAATTGCCTCAGCCCAAAAGTTAGCACTAACTTAACCTTAATGTAACTCTAGCAAAAGCCTCTAACCAAGCAGACCCTGGCGCAGAAAAAGTGAGAACCAGTGGAAATGTAAAAAATGTCCTCACCTTGAATGTCTAACACTCCAGCAGATTATCACAAAGACCTGCCAGACATAGAAGAGCACTTATGTAACCAACACATGCACACACACACACACACACACACAGGTTCAGCCCTGAAGACGTGGGAGAAGGTAAACACAATAGTTCAAGACACGAGGATAAATACACCCACACTCAGAGCGGCTTAATGAGACAAATAAAAAGACATTTGTGATTCAGCTTTCTAAACTCTAATTTAGCGACTTTGTCCGCGACTTGTTCGCCATCCTCTAATGTTCCCGCTAATGCCCCGTGGTATTCTGTTTGTGTTCATTAATGCTCACATCCAAGGACGCACACTCGCTTTGACAAACACGGTCGGGCAGGCACTCGGGTTTTAATGTCAAATACAATCTAGACATCAGGAGTAACTCGAGCTGCCGTGACGGCTTCATCCAGGTTTACTCAAGAGGCAAAAGACTCAGAAACCAAACAGACTTTTTTTTTTGTGAAAACATGAATCTCTTTCTCTCGCTGCCTTCACCCTTTCACACCTAACTCTCCCCCTTTCTCCCCTCAGGAAAACATTTCCATCCCAGCATGCAACGCTCTCTGGCTTCGCTGCTGTCTATATCTCCGTAAGCACTTCTGTGTCTTACTTGCTGTGTTTGTGTACCTTGATGATGATGTATTTGCAGTACTACTACTTATGCTGTTTACTTGCATGTGTTTATTTATTGTCTAGTTAACCCTGTTTTGTATCCACCGACATCCTCGGTCAATCATGAATATTACAGCAGTGATTTTGCACCACATTTCTTTATCATTTTTCTTTCATAAATTTTCATGAGTTTGTTGCAAATGATAATAATTTCTTTATCTGCTCAATTATCTGTGTTCATGATAACCATCCAGACACTCTTCCACTTATTCTTAATGAAAGTTGCTGCTGGCTGCGTAAAATTAATTCATTTTTGCATATCATAGGATTTGTAGCCGAAACGAAATCACTGTCACTTCATACATGAGTCACAATTGCATTATAGTGTTTACTCACTGAGAGATTTGAAGTGAAATCCAAAGTAAAAGACATTAAAAGAATGATTTAATGTCAGATTTCAGTGTTCGTTGTTGGTGCATGCAGGGCAGCTTTTTAGCCATTCTGCAGTCCGGTGCTGACTGCAGCAGTATGTGAACCATACAGGAAAGTAGCACTGTCATTTTTCCATGCGGTAACACCCTCCTACACACACACACACACACCCTCCTCCACCGATGGCTGTTGCGAGCTACTGGCCATATCACTGCTGCCTCGCTGAGCCCTGAGTGTGCTCATTAAAGCTCACCAAACACATTTCTTATGAGAGAAAAGGCAGGAGAGGAGGAGGAAAGCAGCTGTTTTGGTTGCCAGAGTTACAACATGTTGCCTAACCTCTGCAAAAACACTGTTGTCAGATCGTTTTTCTTCGGTCTTGTTCTTCGCTGCCCACCACATTAAGACGTGTAATTCTTGCATTCAGCCTCAACAAACCTGGAAAATTACAGCCAAGTGAAATGATTCCACTTGTTTCCGCTCCACCTTCGCAACACTTGAATGCAGAAATTTGCTGAAACTGATCAAGCGGATCACTTCACAAGCATCGAAAGTAAATGAAATGTCACCCTGCTGTTTTTCTTTTCTCCGGCTTCAAGAAGAGCAGGATTTATATGCTCAACACAAGATGGACGAGCTTGCAAAGGCTGCTTTTCTGTCACTCAGCTGTCCTTCGCTTCGTGTAATTGAAAATATAGTGTGCACGCAAAGAATTTTAATGTAGCTGTAAATATCTCCCTGCTTTCTTCCCCACTGTCAAAGAGTATTCATCTTAACGACCCAGTTAACCTCATATGAGGAATTTTCAAAGAGCAAAAAACAATATGAGACAGTTCTTTTAACTTTAAAGAGAATTCTTCAAAAGTGCGGAGCTGCATTGGAAACAAGTGAGATTTTATCACCCGGCTGGATAAAGGTTTTTGTCTTTAGAGGAATAAATCTACATTTTGGGAAATACACTTTTTTTGCAAGGACAGCAGAACATGTTTGGCTTAGTTTAGCAGAAATGGAAATGACTAGTGTCCAAAGGTAAAATGAAAATGTGCCACCCAGGACCTCTAAAGCTCACTAATTATCATGCTATATCTTTTTTGTTTAGTCAATATTAAAGCTGAAAAATGCATAGATGACAAGATGTGGTTTTGCAGGAAGTCTCCTATAATCCAACAACACTGTTAAAACACAATTTGTCATTATTATCCTTTATTGTTTTACAGATTAAATTGATTGTGATCAGTTATTGAACTTTAAATGTGATGATAGGTTCTTACCTCTGTTCTTATGCAAATTAATAGTTATAATATCGTAATAATTTTCAACAATAGCGTATCAGTCTTCCTTCTTGTCAAGTGCATTTCCCAACATGTCAAGTTTTAGATGCACAGGACAGAATTTTAAAACTGTAAATCCTCCACTGTCGAGGTCAAACTTTTTTGTTGTCTCCACCCGTCACCATGTCTGTCCATGACTGTGGGTCTTTTGCATATTTACGTGTCTCTGTCTCTCCACAGATGTATTTCAACGCCAGCATCAGCAGCACGACCAAGCTGCTGAAGCCGTTGCTGGTGTTTGCTTTCTGCATGGCGGCAGGCCTCGCCGGGCTGACGCAGATTACTCAGCACCGCAGCCACCCGATAGACGTGTACGTGGGATACCTCATAGGAGCCGGCATCGGCGTCTACCTGGTGAGCTCAACAAAGTGCACGAGAGTATGAGATTTATAAGGCTTGTCAAACTGTAATCTAAAGGCAAAATATATTCAATGATTTAATTTATGTCGCCGCTATCAAGATAATTGCTCCATTTTATGATAATGTAACTCGCTGAAAGACATTTGAGCAAGTGAAATGGATTTCCTATTTCAGGATTTAGTTTGCGAAACGGGCGCCAACATATGTTTGTGCGTATTTAGGGATTTGTTTTGTCCCCAGGGAGCAGTTAACAGTCAGCATGCAGCGCGGTGGGAATGACCGAATACACATAAATAGATTTTTTTTTTTTTAATAAAGTGATTTAGTTGTTTTGCTGTGACTGAATTGTCCCATTGTAGCCTAACACTATCACAGCGTGCGCTAACAAATGCTTCTTTTTTCATCACCTCTTCTCTCCGTGTGGCTTCCATACTTTTCTCTCCCAGCAGTTTTTTTTTTTTTTTTTTTTGGCAGGCTCTATATATAGCTTTTTCTATTACGGAGGGAAGAGAGAGAGAATGAATAATCCGATAAGAATTCTCTGGAACAATTTCACACTTCATTTTAAGAAAACTTGTCGTTGCCATTTTCCACGCTTCCCTCCTCCTCTCACTCTCTCTCGTTTTTCAGTTTTTAAGTGAGGGAGCATTTCTCCCCCTCATTAAAGGATGAATTCTGAGAGAGGGGGAACAGAGTGATTCATGCTGACCTCAGACTAAACAGGAAGGGGAAGGAGAGATGCCTATTCATGCACTTGCTCATCACTAATAGGAATATAATTTTTTTCCCTCCTCAAGATTAAAGAAAATACATTTTCACGCTTCAGTCTTTATTCAACATGTTGGGTGTGCATATCTCATTTATTCCTCCCTCCCACCTCCCTCCCTCTACCCCTCTGTCCTGTCAGGCTGTGTACGCAGTGGGGAACTTCAAAGCATCAGAAGAAGATGCTCACTCTTTACAAAGACTGACCCCAGCTCAGCAGAAGGATGGCCTGAGGGTGCTGAGTCAGCGGAGTCACGACTCTCTGTACAGGAAGACTCCCAGGGTGTCTGAGAGCCGAGAGGAGCTGGGGGCGGGGCTGGGGTCCGGGGCCCGCAGTAAGGTGAGGAGGGAGAAGGCGTCGCTGGCTTCCCTCAAACGAGCGAGTGCGGATGTGGAGCTTCTCGCAACCCGGGGTCCCATGGGCAAGGAAACCATGGTTACCTTCAGCAACACCCTGCCCCGAGTCGCAAACGGCAACAGCCCCATCTCGCCCTCAGATGAACCGGCTACCACGCAGCGTCACATGACCTTCCACGTGCCCTTTGACCCCCAGAGGTCTCGGCAGCTGGTGTCTGAGTGGAAGCAGCGCTCACTGGAGCTCCGCAGCCAGAGCTCACGAGACGAGGAGGAGGGAGTGGACGGGAGAGACGCAGATGAAGGAGGAGCGGGAGAGGGAGGAGAACAGGAGATGCCTTCGTCTCTTTATCCCACGGTGCAAGCCAACAAGGGCATGGCCACACCGACCGGAGCCAGGATGGTGGTGGCTCCCCCGCTCGTTCACATCCCCGAGGAGGCCTCTCGGCCGCCGCCGGTCTCCCCCAAGAGTGCCAAGACCCGTGCCAAGTGGCTGTCACTCACCGAGGGAGGCGGGGTGAAAGAGCCGGGAACGGGTCCCATCGCGGTGTCGACTCCTCGCGTGCCCAACACGCAGCCCAACCTGCCGCCCAGCCAGCAAAGGGTCACTCAGGTGAGGAGGAAATTAGAAAGTGAATGCAAAATATGACTACGTTATTTTTGCACAATGATTTTAAAGTGGCGTGCAGCCAGTTCTGAGAAATAGACTTTTATATAGAAGAGATATATCAGCTGCCAAACACTGTGTGCTACACAACTATGATTTAATTAGTTGGTAAAATCAAAACAGAATATGAATGGAGGCAATTCCATTGATTAGTATCCAATATACAACACCCACAAGGGTTCAAACATTGATCATAGTTGGAGATGAATTTTATTAAAGGTACACTATATAAAAAGGTTTGCCAATGTATGAAAAGATAGACATAACTTGTACTTATTGGTAGTAGTAGTATTTTCTGAAAGGTCCACATAGTACCTTTTTAAAATGTCTGTGAGTGATATTGAATGTTTCACTACTACCCTTTACAGTGTTTGCTGATTTTTAAAAAAGCTGCTTTTCTTGAGATCTGAAAGCTGGAAACAACAGTTTGCAAACCGGTCTCATCACAAGGTCCAGTCAGTAGCTGTTTTGGACCTTTCAATGATGTCACATGATCTTCCTCAGCAGATGGAGTTGCCATTTGTCGTGGATGTTGGAAATGTTCAAATGTACACTCCTGAGAGTATCACCAACAAGGTCCGTTTGGCTTTGTACATTCTGACAGGCTTTCCTTCTGTCCTCCAGGTGATAGCCATGTCTAAGCAGCAGGGTCACGGAGCCATCACTTCGTCCACTAAGACATCAGAAGGTGGCTCCTCCTCCGGCGCGGGTCCAACTGCTCCGAGTCGCCCTATTACCGAATTCCGTCTGATCGAGACAGCTGCACTGGGAGCAACCCGGGGAGCATCGCTGGAAGTGGGAGCATCGTCACGATCGACGCTCACGCCCCTCACCACCCAGTGGTGCGCGTGTCGGCCAATAACGGCAAGCCCTGGGAGTGGAGAAACACCATCAGCGGTAACATGATGACCGCCGACACGGCAGCGGACAAACACCGAGCGGCGCTGCAGAGACAAGACAATGTCAGTCACTACCGGGATTACCGGACGCTCCCAGTGAAAACTGACTCGCTCGGCTCCTCCTCGGCCAGCGGCAGCGCCGAAGGAGGAGCAGAGCTGCCCCCCCCACCTCTCCCCACCTCCACCTCCCCTCTGCCTCCCCCTCCTCAGCTGTCATCATCCCCTCTACCTCCACCACCTCCTCACTCGTCCGCTTCACCCTTGCCTCCCCCTCCGCACCCAAGCTCCTCTCCGGTGCCTCCTCCTCTGCCTCCCCCTGTCTCCTCTCACATGCCTTTTCCACCTCAGCTGTCCTCTCAGATGTCCCCACCACCCCTTCCTCCGTCCTCTCAAATGGCTCCACCTCCTCACCCATCCTCCTGTCAGATGCCCCCACCTCCTCACCCATCCTCCTGTCAGATGCCCCCACCTCCACACCCATCCTCCTGTCAGATGCCCCCACCTCCACACCCCTCCTCCTGTCAAATGCCCCCACCTCTACACCCATCCTCTTCCCCTTTGCCACCGCCACCTCACCACTCATCCTCCATGCCTCCACCTCCTCACCCGTCCTGCTCCAGCATGCTTCCCCCTCCTCCCCATCCCGACTTACTGATGGACGGCCACAGCCAGGCACTGTCCCGCTCCTCCACCCTGCCTCGTCGGCCCTCTGTCTCCGCCCGCAGCCACGCCGAGCAGGAGCACTACTACAAGGCCATGCAAAATGAGAGGATGTTATAGTAATGGGCAAAGACAACAGACATCATTGTCATATCAGTGATTGTACTTCAGAAGACTCACCTGAGAGAGACAGTGAAGTGAAGTAGGTTGTGGCAGGTGAATAGAGATTTTTATGAAAAATGACAAAAAGGTTTAGAGACTCTGAAACAGCAGCTTCAGTCAAAACGTTGGAAACGAAAAAAGGCATTAGGAGGAGGACCACTGGGAGGTCTGGCAGTTCACACACACTCAGCAGGGGATCTGGTTTTTCCCTGCTCGCACGTACTGCCCACAGCGCCGGCTCGACGGCCCTGACTGGGAAAAGAACCGACAGGGGAGGAAAGGGGGAGTCAAAGAGAGCAGGGTGAGGAATGAAAAACCCCTCGCTCAGCTCTAGTTTCTGCACGCAAATCCTCCGTGTTTCTTTATGCCACATTCAAAGAAGGAATGGAAGAGGCTGCAGCTGAGAGAGATATCACAATGAACGGTCTGGGATTTGCTAACTGGAGTTTCCCTTGAGAGGGGGGATAAGACCGAGAAAACAAAACAACTACAGGCAATACTAGCTCTCCTTAAACTCGCGCAGCTGTTTGAGGTTGCCAACCATTACACACGGAGAATTTGCAATTGTAACCGGTTGAAAGACTCAAATTCAAAGCATCCAAAAGCTATGAATACAGAGAAGAATGCAGTAAAGTTCAGTTCAACAACAGGTTGAAGAGTATTAGCCACAAACCACCAAAGCATGAGAGCCATTTAACCCCCTCTGAATAAACAAACCAAACGGGGAATTTTATGTTTGACGCCAAGCAAATCTGTCGGTATCCACCAGAGAGAGCCGGCTTAGGATGCGTGGATGGGGTGTAAGGAGGAGGAAGAGGGGTGGGTATAAGGAGGATCACGCACAGTTGGGCACCCCTATACAGACGTCACTGAATGGATTACTGCTGTAAACATGCGAGGCGGTGGAATGGAAAGAGAATAGTTCCCAAAGTGAAGAGGGTGGCTGGGCAGCCAGTCTGGTCTGTCTTCTCTGTGTGCGAAAACCTGCCGCGGAGCCCGAAGCAGCACTAAGGAGATTAACGTTTGTTTATCAAACCACGCGAGCGCTCTCTTCCCTCCGTAGCCCTTCACATTTGGCCCTCTGGCAAATCGCAATGGTGAGGGGAATGTTAATGTAAAGCCGCCTGGTCGGTGCTGCAGCCTGCTGTCACCAAGAACAGGCACATTGGCTCATGCAGGTGCCGCTTGGATGTGGTTAACTGGCATGTGTCTCTAATTATACCTGTTGGCATTTCAAAGGTTTTGGTACCACTTTCTAACTATGCATACTTTATAAGGGGTTCATGAGCTGTTGCTTTATTAATGAGCATTTATTTGTGCTTTATAGGTCAGGTAATAGAATATTGTTATGGGACAACTTTTCGGTTGTAAAACATATTTGATTGGTGTCTTTATATTAAGCTTTGTTATTTTTCAGGAAGAATATTTACAACTCCAGATTCACACTCCTTTAATCATCCATCTCTCCATCCATTATCTCTAACCGTTTATCCTTTGCGGGATCACAAGAGATCTGTTCAAGGACACTTATTTAAGTATGCCTCATTAGAAAGTGATACCAAGATTCAAGGTCCACTTGCTTGCTCCCTCTAGAGCTTTTGACCCGCATCACACCGTCTTCATCGGCAGATGTTGTTCGCTCAGATGCCATGAAACTGTCGAACAGATTATGAGCAAGCTGCTCTGCTGATGAGGACCAATGCGGTCAAAAGCTCCAGAACAAGCCAGCTGAGATGAGCTTTGTCAACTACTGTGTCAAGAATGAGCTGTGCACCTAAACGTTTACATTTAGTTTTTGACATTTTTAAACAAAAAAATGAATTATTAATCCTAGAAATAATCGAATTATTAACCAATAATGAAAACATTGCAGCCCTAAGAAATTAATCGACATCTGCAAGTTGAGAGGAAACACGTGTTCTTCCTCTTGTGTGTATTTATACTATATTGTATAAAGTCGTTATCTGGTACCTCTCATTTCATACATCCAAGTTTTTTCTATCAGAAGATCTTCTGTCCAAGTGCTTTATTTTGGATCGTACTTTGATCATATTTTCATGAAACACATTGATGAAATAGTTGGTGCTCACCCATGCACCACAACATCTGAAGGGTACATACTGATTTTGTAAAGTTGTTGCTAGAGAGAGGCGAGTTAAGTGGAACAAGTTGTATTTTGTAGTGGAGCTCCTCGGAAGAGGAGCTGGTAGGTAATGTTGCTCGTCGGTTTGTGCTGCATGTGTGTACGAGCGTGTTTTTTTTTTTTTAAACTTCTGTGCTTCAAGTCTGAGCCTACGTTGACAGACAGACATGCAGCATTTTTCAGTGCTGGTGATTATTGTACTACTTTCCCCCATTTTGACTGTACAAATACTTGATATTACTTAATATTATTAATACTATTGTTATTCCACGGTCCTCTTTTATGGGCTGCTGTTTTCTATCTGTGGTGATGTGTAACATTAATAACCTGATTGAATAAAAAAATGAAGGCTTCTTAACTGAGGTTTCATCTTGTGTTACTTGACGGCAGGTGGATACAGCTCGGCTCAAAATAGAAAGAGGGTCAATGCCGGAGCAGCTTTTACCGCCACTCTAATGAAAAGGATCTTCTCCATTGATTCCTTGGGTTATGAGTACTTTCATGCTCATTCATACTGTACGCTCACACATTGACATACGCACTCACAGAAATACACACACAGCCAGACGGAAAGAGCACATGAACACATTTGCAATGCAACATTTGCTTTTTTTTTTTCCTGTGGGCTAGTGTCAGGTTTCCGTAATGAATTCTGCTAGACCGGTGGTCAATCCCAGATGACCGCAGGGATGCAGCAAGACTTGGCTGTGTGTGTGTGTGTGTGTGTGAAGAATTGTAGGAAATGTGTATTTAAATTTGATTGTATTTTTGAGTGTGCACAGGCTGTGTTTTTTTATAAATAAAAACACACGTTAGTTTATTCAGATGTAAATTATAGTATGATTCATGTGCATTAAGGTGGATTATTATGCAGATATTAATTTGCGTGTGCATTTGTGTATAAAAGCAGTACATGGTCCAGGTGTAGTGAGGTCATGTGTCCATTCAGATATGTGTCAGTACTGTGCAGTTTTTCTATCAGTATGCATGTTTGACTGTTTGTTTCGGCGTGTGTGCATACGTGTGTGTGCGTGTGTGTGTGTGTGTGTGTGTCCGGCGCTTTGGAGCATTGAGCTGTGTGATGAGGCCGTACAGGCGGTGGGGGTGCAGATGGTGTACTGAGGCCCGAGGACAGTCAGCCTGTCCATGACTCACACTCAGCAAGCCAGCATCTCTCTCTCTCTCTCTCTCTCTCTCCTTGGTGGCCCAGAAAGCACAACACAACAAGTGTGTATGTGTGTGTGTGTAACTGCGGGAGGCAACAGAAAATGCGGACTGAGCTGTCTGTACGCATGTGTCTATTTTTGTGACTGTGTGCCTGTGTGTATGCTTATAGCTTTGTGAGTGTGTGTGTGTGTGTGTGTGTGTGTGTGTGACAGTGGCTGTCCAGGGGAAGCTGCTGACTTTCTTTTCAGGACTGATTTACCACTGCAGAACGGCACAAAAGCCTTTTGTCTGCGGCGCCACTTTCACTTTGTCACTATCATTCTACCTTCTGCCACCTCGCCCGGCTCCTCGTCAACCTTTACGCATGGAGGGAAGGGATTTGGAGCTTTGGAGCTAATATCCTGATTTTCCTCCAGCTCTCAGTTTCTTGAATGAGGGATTAAGATTCTGAAGGGTCACAGGGATGATTTTACTTTCAGCCTGATCAATATAAAAAAAAATCTAATATTGATCCATTTTTAGCATGAAAATATTGCCTCCTGGTTAGAATCCTCACAAACTGACTATATTGACGAGGGATCTCAGCCTTTATTCTCTATCAGGTTTCATCGCTGAGACGGTTGAGGAATCCCTGTTTAACATCCCTCTTGAAGGGCTCCACCAATTATGAAAAGGAAACGAAAGTGATGGTTTCATATTCCCATGGTGTCACGGCTGTTAAAATTTTCAGCCTTGCACCCGCAGTACATTACATTTAGTCTCAGATGGGCTTATTAAACCATGTTAGAAATCCTGTCCTTTGTCGGCCCACCAGACACAGACCTTGTAGCGAGCTCTTTCTGATCCTGACTGATAACCAGCCTTAACGTGCCAGTCAGCCGACTACCGTCCACAGCCGGGGGCTAAGACTGACATTTCTAGGAGGATGGCTTCACTGAGTCAGTAGCTGCATTTCCAAAGCTTGTTCCAACACAGGGGTACAAGACAAATTTCTAAGAATTTATATTTCATCAGTTTTTATGTCATCAAAGAAAAAAAGGCAGCCATAAAATCATGACTAACGTCCTGCCAAAGTAGCTGGTAACACAACATCCACAACCATATAATTTGCCAATATTTTGCTGCTAGGGAGAATTATTTCCCTCCGTGGATATAGTCCTGGAGTTGGGGATATACTCCAGCTCGCTCGCTCTTTAACCCGCAGGCTATAGAGGGTGATAAATGTCCTACCAGGCGACCGGTCACACTGTTCAGTCCAGGTCCAAGCCTGACATTTTTATAGGGTTGTCCTCACCTCTCAAGGCAGCGGCTGCTTCACAGGAGCTTGATTTTCAACCACATTGATTCCTTTGATATTCATGACCTGGACCTTTTTTTTTTCTCACCTGAGCTGAGGGTCTACATAGCAAGTATTTTAAAAAAGACTCTTCAGACATAGCAGCTCTGTGAGGTACGGCACTTTGAGCTGAAGGACAACATCAGCACGTTTTGGACTAATTAAAATTTTGACCCAGTGATGGAACCAGATGAAAAGTTAATGGATCAAAAAGTGAATGCAATTCATCCTCATTTCACTCAAAATCACAAATGTCAACCAACTGGCGGCGCTAGAGGAAAAGTCAAGATAAACAATGATAGTACGATTCATCCTCTGGAGACAATGAATGCCTGTCATAGCAGTCCATCTAATTGTTGTTGAGATGTTTCTGTCTCAGGAAAAGTGGTGGACTGACCAACAAACTGACACTGACGTCAATAGAATCACATCGCTGGCTGAAAATTCATGAAAAGTGTCCATGGCAAAAAAAAAAAAAACAGTACATGGCTGAGAGTCTGTAAATAAGACTGTTTCTAAAAATTCCTCAAAAGTTGACTTTGCGAGGATGGGAGGCTTTCATGTGACAGCTTAAAGACACACTCTACCGAGCAGAGAAAGTATGCAAGTTCGGTCCCCCTCTCTCTGCTTCTCCAATTATACTTGATGCGTCTGCTCGGCTGTCTCCTCGTGCTTTCCTCTGAGAGCTGAGGAGATGAAGAGAGAGATGGAAACAACATACCCCTGTACTCCTTTACCTCGCATGCATGGAAGAAACACATGCGTATATGTCGCCATGAATATGCACAGTAACAGACTTTTATGCATTAAGACAAATATCCGACTACAAATAGACACAAATAAACAGTCGTGCCTACTTTTGCCCTCGCGCTATTTGTCTACATTAAGAGGCAGAAGAGGGGGAACAGTGCATTTGAGCATGAGTGGGCTGATGCGGTTGTGGCCTTACATGCATGAGTAAGACTTTACAGTACATGACTTCAATACCCCACAGGCCTAGCGATGGGTAGTAACACACTGACACAGTTATCAGACCAGACTAATTGGGTCTGGGACTATATGTGTGTGTACATGTGAGCAGGAGAACTTTGGTTTATGCATGTCTTAATGTATGTGTGACCCTTTGGTGCATTTGTTTGGAACCGTGCGCACAAAGCTTCTGTTCTCCTTCACTGACCTTTCACCTCTAAACCTTCTCAAATGAGGATGTGAGAAATCAAGTAAGCGCACATACGTTCATCTGTTTGCATGTGTTGCACCCCACCATGCATCTGTCATGGCTGCATACGTTAAACGGCAAAACCACGTCCCTCCACCTCTGCTCCCGTACGTCTTCTCAAATTCACAAATATCTCTCCTGCCAGGAAAAGCTGTCAGATGTCTCAGTGTTTTTCTATGGAGGCTCTTGGCAGAGGATCACGCACTCTTGCAACCGTCTGACCCAGTTTCAGTCCTCGCATCCCCACAGTTAAGATGCTGAGGGATATTATGCATTATACACACAAACACAAACATTTAGCTTACTCTGCGTCGTTGCACATCACCGCACGGCCGCCACTGTCGCCACAGTCGAACAGTACACTTTATGAAATCTGCAAATGCGCACATGTAGTGTTTCACCAGTGCAAATAATCCAGTATGAAATTGAAAAAAAGACAGTCTCATCGTTAATCCAGTCTAAATCAGTCGGTCTAGGAGCATCAATTTAATGAGTAAATTAGAGCGCTGCGGCACAACACTCATCTGTACTCATGCCTGTGATCCGTCCTATTTCATATCAGCTACGAGCAGGGGAGCAGAGACAAAGGCTGCATCTAAATGTAGCTGACTGGGTCTAAGTGTGTCTGACTGTTTCTGGGTATTTTCTAACCTTGTAGTCTTTTTACATCTTGTCACCGTCTCGTATGCGGTGAGTGATGATCAAAGATGGAAGATCTGGGCAGGTGTATGCATTGATTGATAAACGTGGAACAGAGGAACAGAGAAGCAAACAGCAGAAGGAGGGAGGAGAGGAGTGAAGGCAAAGAATTAAAAGAGGGAAGTAGGACAGAGAGACGAAAGAAAGGATGAGAGATGGAACACAGAAGAAACAAATGAAGGAATGAATAAATAAATGAATGAAGTGTGATGCAAGGAGGGATAAAAGGAATGAAGAGTGGAGACATAAAGAGGGATGATAAGAGAAGCATATAGGAGGAAATGGAGGAAGGAAGGAACAAGTCAAATGTTTGGCACAAGGATAGATGAAAATAATGAAGGGAAGAGAACGAAAGAGGGATCAAGAAAGTGAATGAAAAGAGAAACAGGAAGGATCAAAAGGAGGCAGCAAAAGAAGGAAGGAGCAGGAGGAACAAAAGAGGGAAGACATTAGTGACGGTGAAGCTAACAAAAGGATGAAGGAAGGAAACAAAAGAGGAAAGAAAGAGGTGGGAAAGGAAGCAAAAACACAGAAATGACCAAATGAAAAGGGGGAGAAAAACATCTTGTCAAGTTTCGAGCGACTTCAGGGGTGAAAGACAGAAATAAAAGAGCTGTCAGTCCACCGTGACTCCCAGTTGAGCCCATGAATGGATCACTGGCTTCACCGCGATACTCGCTGACCTGCATAACAGCCACCGATTAACACATTGTCACATCTGATGCCAACTTGATCCGGCAACAAAGGGGAGGGTGTGTGTGAGAGACAGACAGAAAGGCAGACAGACATTGAGAAAGAGACAGGGAGAAAATGGGAATACAGCTACAGTGTCATTAGCCAAACACGAGTGTGTGTGTGTCTCTCTCTCTCTCTGTGTGTGTGTGTGTGTGTGTGTGTGTGTGTGTGTGTGGGTGGGGTGGCTGCAGTGACGGGACAGTGACAGTAGGTGTGCAACTAATGACGGCGCCTTATAATGATGCCGACACATCCGTTCACACTCACACATTTCCATTGCACGACCCTCATTATTCCCCTGCGGATTTACGGCAGCGGGCCCGATGTGCATTTGTGTGCATATTCAAAAGGACGACCAGATTAAGAGAACGGTATTAAAAACTGAGTCAGGCACAGACCAAACGCTCAGCTTTCATTATTCATGCCTGGTTTTAGTGGCTGTATTCTGCAGCCGTGGAGAGTAGTACAAAGAGGAGTGGAAAAAAAAAGGGAGACAGGGAAAAGAGACAAAGTGAAAGATGAGGAAGAAGAAAATTAGACATGGACGATGTTAAAGGGGGGGGGTTAGAGAGAAACATTATCTTTTGATGTACTCCAGTGAAACGGCTCATTACAAACCAGAGCAACACAAGAGAAAGTACAGAACTCCCACACACACCCACAAACACAGGCAGAACAGAAGCAAAACAATCCACAGTAGCCCACAGAGGCACAATTGACATTTAAAACATACAGGGAGAGACTGAGGCAGGTAGATGGAGAAAGAGACTAAAGAGAAGTGAAACATTTTGGCATTTTTCTGGCCCAGTGCACTGAGCGTATTCCAGGATGGAGGAAACTCTTTTACTTCTTCTCCCCTAGGCCTCAATCTGCCTTTCAGCTCCCTCCCTCAATACTTTAGTCCCCCCCCCACTCCCCCCTCTCTCTCTCTCTTATCCATTCACTTTCTCAACACCCCCCCTTCCCCTCCCCTGCTGTGGATTTACACCCGCCTCCTCCAAAATTCCTCTCAGTTATTTTCATTTTGGGTAATTTTTATTCCGCCGATGTTTATTCATGACCGAGGTTCTGAGAGAGAGATAAGAAGCCAAGTGCTGAGCTGGCCCAGAGGGCTGCGAGGGCTCCGAGCGAGTCTGCACACACACACACACACACCTACTGGAACACACAGCGCATGTTTGCATATGCACACACACACACACAAATGCTAACCCTCCCACAAACGCACACCGTTTTCAGTTTCTCGTCACGTACAAACGGAGGCGTTTTGTCCGTGAAACTCCACCATCGTTATCAGATTGAGACCGAGCTGCCTCCCTTCGCTGTTTCTGTTTGTCAGGGAGAAAAATCTTCTTTTGTTTTATGGGGTTTTTTTTTTTTTGAGACGTCAGTGCCAAAACATGCCTGACCCTCATCTGTCAGCAGTGTTTATCATGATGTCATGACAGACACACACACCACAAGGGAGGCTTTCTTCTCCAAAAAAAAAACCCCCTCATATGTGTGCTTGTATTTGTTCATTGCCTACTTGGTGCCTGCGTGTAGACAGATTTGCAGTTAAAATGGAAGGAGAGAGAGAGCGAGATAAGGGACGTGATGCACACAAAGTGAACCAGAGAAAATGATGCATTTGTCTCACAGAGTGGGTTCAAATCCTTCTTATTCTCCCTCACCGGCGCCCAAATCTGCTCAGCCACTTTCCTATTTCTACACCTTTCTCTAAGTCCCCAGACAATACACACCAGTCTGATCCTTTCTGTGTCTCTCCTCTGCACCTTTTCCACCTTTACACATTATAAGAAGAAGCCAGTGACTCAGGTTCAGCTTGTGTTCTGGTGCCTGACAGTTCGATCACAATGGTGGAACGCCCTAAAATAACTAGATTGACTATATGTTAAATCACTAAACCATGTGTTTAAAAGTTTGGATTGAATTTTGAGGACGTATATAGATGATAAAATGCCCATTGTGCTCCCATAGATTAGTTCCCATGTTAACAGTTTAGGCAACACTATATGGAGTTATAATAATAATAATATTAATAATAATAATGTTATTTATATGAAACTTTTCAAAAACAAGTTACAAAGTGCTTTTCAAAAACATGTAAAGCAAAGTACAATAAAAATGGAAGAATGACCAATTCAAAGAAAAGCAATTCTGAAAAGTGCATTTTTAAGAGAGATATAAAAGAAGAAACAGTTTGGTAGGTCATTTAAAGTTGTGGGGTCCTGACTCCAAAGACTCTGTCTCCTCTGGTTTTTAGCTTTGACCTGAGAACAGACCTGTGCTGGAGGATCTCAGGCTTCATTCAGGCTCATAAAAGGTCATAGGTCAGTGATATAATGAGGGGCCAACTCCTAATAAGATTCAAAAGTAATCATTAAAATTTTAAATCCATTCTAAAATATAGAGAGATCCTAAAATAGGCATTATGTTCACTCTTCTATAGGAGCTGAAAACCTATTTCCTTCAACTTCTTAATATGAGAGATGGGGTCCTGCATGAACATACAATTTTCTGTTATAAAGTGTCGTGTTACTGTCTGTGCTCTTCTGATTCAGTACTCTAAAAGTACTCTTCTCTTCTCACTCAGCTGGAAAAAAACGCAAGTGTGTGTGTGCACCAATCAGATTTGAGCAAGATCAAGCGTTGCTAAATCTGAAAATCTAGTGACACAAATATGATCAAACCACACTCTCTCACAGTCCTGATGAAGCAGATCAGCTGAGTTTGTGAGTGTTAAACTCTTAATGAATGACATTTAAAAGTGCTTTTCTCCAGCTTATCTATAAATATTTAATGTTACAGAGAAATGCTACATCAACAGCAAGAAGACTATAATAAAAATGACAAATATTTGTGACATCATAGTCTTATTGTATTATTAATGTAACAGGGACACATGGATGTTTTTGTGTTTATAAATCAACTGATGTGATGAGGTTAACAGACATGACTTATGTAATTTTTGCACATGTAATAAAATATTTCCTGGTCTTACCATCACAGATAAATTTGCAGATAGAGAAGACTTTCAAACCTTGAACGAGAAAGACACATATCTGGAACGGGAGCACCACCTGCTGGACTCTGGCTGCAGGTGCAAGATATTTTGTTTGACCTGAGGATTGCAGATGTGAAAGAATAAATTGGGTCAGACAATAATAGTGTCATAATAAGAAAAACATGGATCAGTGTGATTCATTTAATGTATTTTCCAAGATAAAAAAAAAACAGATAATGGACCAAGCCCTGCTTTCAATTCCCTGCTGCAGGCTGTGAAACCATTGAGCGCCTGAGGTTATTTATGTAACAGAATGGATGCACATGTTGAAGTCTTTCCACCACTAGATGGAGAAGTGGGACAAAAGAAATAAAGGTCCTATTCTCCTCTGGATGTGATCCCACTTTCAGACTCCTCTGCAGCCCTGAAGCAGACAGCCTGGGTCCTTGCACGTCATATGATAAGGCTGGAGAGGAGCCAGCAGGGCCCCCGTTTGGAGAGGAGGACCAGGGCCCCCTTTATCTCCACAAGGCAGGGGAGGCGTATCCGTTTCCCCCCCTCCTCTCTCTCTCTCTCTCTCCCCCCTGCACATACCACTCTGACTCCCCCCTCTCTCTCTCACTAACTCGACTACAACCTGCTTCAGACGACGCCCCATCGCCCACGAGCTCTCCGCCGCGCGCAGAGCCGAGCGCGCCGTGCGTAACAGTCGCTCCATAAAGGAAACCATCTTATTATTATTACCATTATTATTATCGTGGGGCTCGTGAGCTCCGGCTGCCTACATCACATCAGCAGTAACAGAAAGAAGGGGGTGCCAGCCAGGAGAGGAGGAAGAAGAGGAGGAGGAGGAGGAGGAGGAAGGGGGTGTTAGAGGATTCCGATTTTTACGCGCAGAAATAAACAAGGAGACACCCTGTTTGGAAGACGTCCGTGGAGGGATCTGCATGTGAGTAAGTCGTGATTTGTGCTTGTGTAGCCCCCCGTGTTTGTTTGTTTGTTTTTTTCCTAAAGGCTGACCTGCTTTTAGTGTTTTGTCCAGCTTGCTTTGGTCGTGCAAGCAGGCGCAATATTTGAGCTTCCAGCCCGGCAGCATCCTTTGGCTCGGATAGGAGGGATGACAGAGGTGGGACAGAGGAGATGGAGAGAAGGCGGGGGGGGGGATAAGAAATAATGGTGTTAGATGTTTGCATTGGTGAGATTTTTTGCTTGTAAACATGGTTGTATTGATGTGAGGTTACAACTGAGCATCCTTCAAGGGACTCATTCTAAGCCTATAATAAAACTCGAGCGTTTATTTGGGAAAAAAAAAATAGTGTCAGGGAAAAAATAATAGCTGCATTATTATGTCATGTCAACATCCTTTACTAGAGGCCTGCTTTACTCTACTGTACTTTCATGCTATGATACATCCAGACCGACAGGTGTAATGGGACGACATGTTTTCGCCTTTGATGATCCATCCTGTATCATCGACCTGTTTTTTTTTTTTTCCATTTTTTTTATTTTGCATGGATTTCCAGCTGCATGCTCGTCCCCGCATGGGTGAGGGATGCTGGGTGACTGCAGGCTGTGCAGGAGAGGAGAGCAGAGCAGCAGGGGTTTTTTTTTTTTCCCCCTGTGTTGTGATGTGAGCAGTCTGCTCCAACATGGCGCGCATGAGCTGAAAAAACCTTGGCCATTACATACTCCTGTCTGGAATTCACAGTGTGGACCAGGCAGTTTGGTTCAGGGTACCAGAGAATAGGAGCTGTGCATCCAAAAAAAAAAAAAAAAACTGCCTGAGGTTTTAGCAAATCCAGCTCAGGTTGCCACTGGTGAGAGTCCGGCTCCTGTGTCCTGCAAAAATAAGAATAGAACATCAATTTGGATCCAGTTCTCCTCCTAAATTCAATCTGTTTTTCTGGGTGATTATGTTTGATCACAGCAGGTAAAAGCCCGACCAGACAAAGAGAGTGTTTGTGTTTGGTCTCGACTCCATTGTTCCTCTGGCCTGTGAACGTGACTGTTTGTGGACAACATCTTTGTTGACAAGACCACCAAGTTCACAGTGATAGCGCGGAGACTATAAACACAACACACCCAGTGCATTTCTGGCAGAATTCATGCGAGTCCTGGAAGTGCGGACGCGTCATCAGCTCTTTGTTTTGGTCGTCTAAATAGCTGCGAAGACACCTGTTTGATTCCTGGAAAACAAGTGCAGCGGAAGAGATTGACTCTCCTTCCATGATAGTTTGGTCTGAGGTGACAGATCAGGTGTGAACATGAGAAAAGACAAACTTAGAGCGTGGCCCAAAAGTGTTGTCCAAAGGTGGCGCACCATAAAGTTCGATTTGGCCTGCCAGATGTTTCTAGGGGAAAAAAGAGTTAAATGTGAGGTAAAAATGCTCTTTAAATAGTAATGTAATTATTATTATGATTATTTTTCTCAACCTGAGGTGTTTGCTTTTGACCTGTGATCCATCATTAAGTTTTAGTTTCGTCTCTCCGAGGGAAAAAGTTTGGGCATCTCTGTCTTAGACCATGTTTATAAGGTCAAGATGAATGCAAGAGTTGATGTGTTTCATTTTGACTTTGTTGCTGTGTTCTGTTAGTAATCTCGAAAAAAAAAAGTGCAAGATAGGAGCATTTTTCTGATCAAGAGCCATTAAGCGAAACACTTTGCAGCACCCTCGATTTCAGGAAACGTAGCCTAGAAAACGACAGTGAAAAATCACAGTGCTCTGGTTTCCTGTGCATCACAACTTCTGCTTTGTTAGATTATGTGCATTAGTCTTCATTATCCAGCACAGTGGATGCTTGTTTATTACAGAATATAAAATACACAATCAGACAAAATGCAGATGTCAGAGCACATCGATTACTCATGAGAATATTGGCAGTAATTACACTATGTGCTCTTTAAGAATCACCGTGAATTCAAACCGTCAATGAAGATAATACAAATACAAAAAAAAAGATGGACAAATTACAATATCAGCAGCACGTCTCTGCCCACTGTTTGTTGTC
Organism: Holacanthus passer; assembly: GCA_025331565.1. NCBI lineage: Eukaryota > Metazoa > Chordata > Actinopteri > Pomacanthidae > Holacanthus > Holacanthus passer. The sequence continues at coordinate 648,586 of JAFREQ010000143.1, forward strand.
TGTTCTGTCATTTTATTGTCTGACTGAGACATGTTAAGTCCACGTTAGGCCTCAGCCTGGCAGCGTGTGAGCTGAGGGTCTGTATCCGGTCGGCTGCTCTGTGTTGTGTCAGCGACTCGCAGTCGAGCTGACAGCACTTGTCTCATCCAGCCAATCGTCGTGCGGCATTATGACTCTGGACAGCCATGTTTCTTTGTGCTTGTATGTCCGTGTGTGTGTGTGTTTGCATATGTGCAGCTTTGTGTGTGTCTTTGCATGTACGAGAGAAAGACAGATGGATGGTGTGTGTTTGTGTGTGTTGATGCTTGTCTCCTGGTCGGGCAGGTTGGGCACTGGGATGGATCTGCTTTCACCAGGTTAGACAGGGGGAAAAGTGCTGTTAACCAGAAAGGTCGTTCATCCTAATCTTAGCCTGTCAGTGAAAAATGAGGCGTAACATGAATTAGTGACCCTCTTTACCACCAACTAACTACACTCAAAGTGCCCTTTAGTAAACTCTGACGTCCGTATCGCTCCAAACAGATATGCTCAGTTAAAACTGTGCTTTCACTTTCACTTCAAGGAGCAGCCTAATGTGAACCTCCACCTACATGCTGGAGCTGCAACTGATTATTTTAATTTTCACAATGAATCAGCAGATTATTTTCATGATTAATTGATTAATCCATTAGTCTATATAATGTCACAATTTTCCAGAGTGACATCTTCACATTGCTTCTTTTGTCCAACCAACAGCCCAAAACGTTTATTTACTATCAGAAATGACAAAGTAAAGCAGCAATTAATTACGTTTAAGAAGCTGGAACCAGCAAATGTTTGACGTTTTTGCTTGACAAATGACTGAAATGATTAACTGATTATCAAAGCAGATTAATCGACTAATCGTCGCAGCTCTACTCACTGCCCAGACAAAAACCTGGCGTAAAAAGGTGAAGGACATCTAAGTGACATCAGTGTTGTTGTGATTTGCTTTGTCACAAATCCTTCTCTACAACCCCACTTACCTGTGAAAGGTGTCAACGCTGCAGTTCCCCTCAGCTCTACAGAGAATTTTAGCATCTTTCGGCCTGTTGTTTTGGTTGCACCATCCTGGAAGTTTGCTATTTTGGTTGAGCCGTCTGCTGCCTGCCCAGCATCACATAGCAAACAGACAAAGTTAGCAACTAGCTGGTGAACATAGTGAAGTATAAGCAAATTAAATCCTGAGCTAAAAGAATATTATCTTACGTTCATCCGGCCAGAAATCCATCTCCAAATGAAAGTTAAAGTTGCTTCCTATCTGCTGGATGCGTAAATCAGCATCTGTTTTCTAACACAATCATCTTATCCATTTTAAAGGTGTTGTGTTTCCACTGCCCCCAAGTCACCAAAAATCACTTGATGCGGATTTAAAGAAAATGTTAGAAGGTTAAAGGTTAAACTCCTACTTTAAAAGCGAGAGTCAACATTTTACTTCCAACACTAACGCTGCTGTTGTATGACTGCAATTTGCCAGCATCTCAGTGGCAGAAGTGGTCGGAACAACATCGTTACCAGAGGGTAGCAGGCCTCTCATGGGTTCACATCCTGCCCCGAGCGAGTCGCCCCGGAGTGATGGATTTTACTAATTACCCTCTCTGACCTTGCTTTCATTAAGAAACCATCTATGCAGTGGTTATAAAATCAGCATGCTAGATGAGGAAAATGAATGTCACGCCTTACAAGAGCCCTCACTGTTAGTGTTGTGTGCTGCAAAATGGTATTGTAGGGCAAAAGAGGAAGTGGAAGTGAAAGCTTGCTCAGCGAGCATACAGAGATAAGGAGTAACAGCTGGGCAGATAGTAGAGATGTGAGATATTATTTGATAATGTGATGCAATCCACCTTGCCCTTTCTGTCTCCAATTTTTTTTTCTCTTTCTATTAATCTCTGCCTCCTCTTTTCCTCCTGGATAGTCACTTTTTCTTTTCTTTTTTTTCTGACTATCTCCCATTACAAACCCTCCTCCTTGCTGCTTTGTCATGACAGATAAGACGAGAGAGGATTTGTTTTTTTCACTCTCTTCCCAGCAGATAGTCTGTCTTCTGATAAACTGTCATTTTTAGCCTCTAAGTCATATTAATCTCGGAGGGAAGTGTGCTCAGCAGTGCGTGTGTGTGTGTGCATGTGTGTCTCACACCCCTCCTGAAACATGTGCACAGCCACGAGCTCATATGATGATCACCAGTGTTTTTGCAAAGATGATATCAAAAGCGCTATTGATAAGCAGCAGAGAGGAATCATCCATCTTTTTGCCCTGTGGATAACCTTAACCTAACACACTCATACACACTCTCTCTCTCTCTCACACACACTCACATCTGCTCTAAGGAAACGAGGAGAATGAATATGAGGCCTTGTTCCCTTGTAAATGAAACATATTTGTTATAATCCCTGCAGAGATTGGACAGTGTGATATTGCACAAACATACTCAGCATAAACAATTCCTGAGCCTCTTGAGAGCCTTAAGTGCAGATTGGGATCTTGCCATGAGGGAAAGCACCTATTTGGCCTAATGGTTCCTGTGTTAACGTTGAGAGGCTGCACCAATAATGCAAGTCCATAGGCTTCCTATATCCGGATATATAGAGTTCGCTGATTGAGAGAGAGAGAGAGAGAGAGAGAGAGAGAGAGAGAGAGAGAGAGCACGCCAGGACACAAGAGACAGTCCACTATAGACATTGACTGTCTGTAAACATAAAAGCAGCTGTCAGCAGGTCATGCTGATGTTAATGCCGGTGCATTGTTCCCACAGAGAGATGCAGACTGAGGAAGAAGTCAGTAATTAGAATCACTAACCTATTTGTTCAACTCTGGTAACTTCTTAAAGTGCATTTAAGCCTTAATAGTTTGAGGCAACATTTGTGCAACATTTTTGTGATCGATTCCTGATGCGCTATTCGTTTGTCAGGACATTGTTTATTCACCCAAGGGTTTTTGTCATTGCAATGCTTTTTAGTGATGCTGCTATATACAACCAGATCTTTAACCACACTTCTTATCTGTCAGCTTATCTCCTCTTCTCCTCTCACGGCCAGAAGTTCACAAACTCCTGCATCTTGCCAGAGTTTTGTAATCAACTAATTGATTAATCGACAAACGTTGCATCTCTAGTGTGGAGTTAAAAAGTCTTTATATCCATCTCTGTGGTGGTCGTGGCTCCAAACTGTTGCCAAAAAATGGATTTTCTGAACAGTGAACCAGACTCCACGCTTTCAGACATCCCAGCACAGACCTTTCCGTGACATGGAAGACGCCGTGTACACGTCTCTCTGCCGTCTACAAGCTGAACCCGTGTTCCGACCTCCATGCGGCGGCTGTAATCTAAACACAGGGATCGATAAAGTGTCACAGGAGCTGTAGACTCAGTGTGAGTTCCCTGGATGTATGAAAATCAACAGGCACAGAACACGACTCAGTGCAGTGCAAAGGTTTACTGTTGTGAAAGTAATGAAGGTCGAGTGTGGTCAAGTGAAGAAATGCGGGCGTGAGGCAAGTCGATGAGGAGGCATCCAGCGAGAAGAGATGCAGCTCAGTGTTTTTGAGGGGACTTCAGGATTCAGGAAAACAAGTGAGAACTGTGTTCTGCTTATCGAATTGTCGAATGGTGTCTGAAACCTCCTTTCCCTCCACACTCATTGGGGCTGCCTCCGATCATTTTTCTAACTTTCCAAAACCCCAAAATCTGACAGTCACAGCAACTTCACACAGCAATCGCTCAGGTGTCGAGTTGAGCCGAGTCCAGTTGTTAAGCGACCTTCGCTATATTCACTCCCAACCACAATCAAACTCGCTAACAGTTCCCTCTCCGTCTGCACTCATGTTCTCACTCCACACTGTTTCTGTTGTTGTGTCACATGTCGATGGTGAAACCGACCAACACGTGTTTGTGTCACTCATAGCACGCTCCGTAATCAAGGGATATGATATGGGCCAGGCCGTATTTGTTATGTGCTTTCATTGCAGTTTGCTTTTAATTAATTTAAGTGCAACTATAAAACTTCCTATGCAACAATATTCTTATTGCTATTGATGAAATGTCCGTCACAGAAACATGTCGCTATCATTTTATCGCCCAGGCCTCGACTCAAAGCGTCACAACAAAACAAAATAATCCTAATGCCAGGGTTATCTTAGCTTGAGCTGGATGTTATGATATGTAATATCAAGTCACATGAGAACTTAATCTTTGTTAACTTGCATTAAGGCCTTAACGTCATAGGAAATCTTAGATTCAAAATCAGACTCCTGACTGACTCTTCTCTGACCTTCTCCTTCCACCCCACGTGTCTCCGTCTGAGCGTGGCTTCTCATTTGCCCTCTCAGTGTAGATGTTACGCAGTGTTTCGCTCTCTTCTGTACTGACAGAGCTGTTATTTATGGGCGACCCCTGGGGGAAAGGAGTTTTACCCTCTGACCCCTGGAATACTAACATGTGACCTCAGCGGACTTCCTCTGGTTTTTATTGGCTGTATTCACTGTTTACGTTTGGCAGAATTTGTATTTTGCCTCAGATAGAAGGATGCGTAGCTGCGTGTGCGGTGGTGGAGAAGTCATGGTGTGCGTGTCGGCCTGGGACAAGTGTGTGTGTGTGTGTGTGTGTGTGTGTGAGTGTGTGTGGCCAGGGCAGAAAGGCATGGAGGAGTATTGTTGTCCCTGTGCTCTTTTGGCCTGGAGGAAGGAAGCCGTGGAAGTGGGGAGTAGAGACAGAGAGAGAAAGAAGTGCCACTCCAACACAGTGAGTGTGAAGGGGATTTGAGATTAGTTTCCTCTTCCAGACTCTCTCAGCTTTCTAATACAGGTTCTGGGTCATTAAGCCCAAGAGTCATTTTCACAGTCATCATTCTTTCTGAAGAGGAAGCATTTTTGTGCCAGACAGTGTTATTTTGTGTGTGTCTATGCACTCTTTTCATTGAGGAATACTCAGAAATGCCTTGATCACATCTGGAATCTTTCCAGGTTTTATGAGTAAGTAATAGTAAGTAATTAGTTGGATAATGTGTCCTTAACCTCTATTTTCTCTTTTTTTTTGCCTCTTGGTTTCATTAAATTTCTACTCAGGAGTTAGTGTGTGTGTGTGTGTGTGTGTGTGTGTGATGGGGAGTTTCATTATGGCTGCACATTATGAGTTAAAAGGTTCTTGTTGTTATGAAGTAACACCGAAGTGAATGCACTTCTCATTCACAAGGCAAGAGGGGCTCCATGCCAGTGTTGTATAACTGGAACCATTAGAGGCTATTTTCAAGGTAATTTGTTTTTTAACTTGTAACATTACATTAATAGCATAAGATTAGAATGAGTCTTTCATTTTTTACTGTTTGACTACTGACTTCTTCAGTACTCACATCAGCTTCAAATACATACATATTACAGTTACATTTTAAAGTATAAGGGCAGTAATATTATATCAAATCACAACTCTCATAAAAGGAACAGAATCGAGAATGTGTTAGTCTGTGTCTCAGTTTGTCTGCAGCTCTCTTTATTTCCACGTAATCTAAATCTTTAAAACAGGGTTTGTACAAAGTCTTGACAGTTTGGAAAGTTAGGAAGGTTCGGGAATATTTTTGCATTTAAATATACTCCTTGAAAAATGCTTGATTTTCAACGTGTAGATTTCAGCATCTACTCAGTCACTGATGTAAATCAAAAATATTTTAATATTTGAAATAATCCCATTGTCATATTTGTTTATTGTCTCCTTGTGTCAGCGTTAATTAATCGTGATCAAACATACAATCAAAGTTTATATGAACAGCTGGTGACAGGACACAGTCATTGCTGTTGGGATTCAATAAACTTTACTTTTCATAATTGGTTGTAGTAAGAGAGTCTGGAAATTGTTGGTTTACTTTGGATGTGTTTGTTTGAATTTTACTCTAAAATCTGTACGAACCCTGTTGAAAATGGGTCATGAATATATAAAACATGAATCATTTTCTCAAACACTAGTGTTCAGCAAACGTTGCTCGAACAGGACTAGTCGTTTTGACGGCAACTGGATGGTTTATATGGGATTGACTCAAAATAAACTGCATTGCCCGTGTTCACTGTAATGAAGAAACATGTTTCAGAGATGCATTTTAAAAGTGAAATGAACTGTTAGTTGTTAGTTTTGTTGACAATAAGGAAAATATAGAATATCACACAGCCTATCCTTTAAAAACTCTGTTTAGTTTATTAACTCTCCTTTTGAAAACTCGTATGTTTTTCATGTTTTTGTTTTAATGTCATCTTTTTTCGTCTTGCCCGGGGCCATCACGTATGGCTGCGATGTTGTAGGCGTTCGATCATTTCAGGCATTGTACATTGAAGTGTTTACTATCTAAGGAAGCACAGATGCTGTAAAAAACAAGCTTTAAAAAACAATCTGTGCATCTGAGTATGTGTGAGCGTGGGAGGCAGGATCAGTATCAGTGTGTCGAGGTGTCCGATTCCAGGTTTGTTGTGGTGTTTGTTTAAGATAATCCTAGATTAGCGGCGATGAGACCTGGTGTAATCTGCCCCCGCCGCCGACTGATAGACACGGAGATGGATGTGCCCGTGGCCGTCCCAGAGCCCTGCAGTGTGACTGGTCTCGTGCACACATCAGTACAGCGTGTACCTGCTGACCTTTTCACTCCCAGACTGTGTAGCGTAAATAATTCATGCAATGTTTCTCTGACTTTTCTGAACGTAATCGTGCAAACAAACTTTCTTTTACAGGCATTAATGAATGAATGTTGCAGGAGGGTCTGTATCTAATTTGGTGCATCCTGCCAATTCAGCGGAAGCAATTCTTTCTCACCTTGTAAAGGAGAGTTTTAAATCCAGGTCGGGCTTTAGATCAACATGATATCTCTGAACAAAGATGCTCAGCGGGATTATTATTCATCTAGCTCCAGAGGCATTAAGGTAATCACTTTCAGGGCGTCTCAGTGTAAAGTGACTGCTGGTGCCAGAGGACCATGAGTACAATGCCATTAGCCGGGGCTCTATGCGGACAGTTAATGTGTTCCTGGAAAGGCTACGGCAGCAGTGCACTCAACAGGGAATTGGGCCGGTCATTAGTCCGTTTCCTTGACTTCTTCTACCGCGCACCTGCCTTCACATCCCTAGTTTTAGTTTGCTGTTTGTGTGTAAGTCTACCAGCTGAGACCGCTTCCTCTCTCGTCTGACTGATATTGTTAATCTATTATATTTATCTGCCTCAGTGTGTTTCTGCTGGCCTGTCTGTAAGTGGCTCCCTGGATGTCTTCCCTCTTCAGCCATAAATGTAATTACTCCTCTAACTATGCTGCAAACATGCCTGTCTTTGTGTCTGCTTTGCTTTCTGCCCGGTTTGTTCATAATTTATGAGAGAGGCAGCAGGACGCAGGCCCTCCATGTTCCAACAAGGTGGACATATTTCTTCTGATACACCTTAAAAATTAATGACAGCTGCAGCCCAGAAGTTAGAGGAGCAGGACTGGCAATGAAATTCAGGTTTGCAGAATCTGAGCACTTAACCCCCAGTTGGTCCAATGCTTTTAACTTGTGCATGAAGTGGATAGTCTTGATCACAAGTCACAGAGCCACACAGCAGATTTTCCACTTTTGTTGAGCATTGATTGTTTTAAGTTACATTGCTTTAGCTCCAAACCTGGCATCGGTCAGATTCTTGATCTTATACACTTATGTTTTGATTTGGCAAAGTCATCTTAAGTCAAGGTCAACTAACTTGCTTTGTTCTGAATCAACTGTGTATCATAATTTTCATCAGCTAATAGAGTTTGCTCAGTTGTCGTCATGTGATGTATGGAACCTATGGAACTAAGTTAACGACCATTCACAAAATCAAGGATAAACATTCAGGCTTAAACCTTTTGATAATTTTAGACTATTTTATTTTATGCAAAGATCTCTACAGCTTTATGTTTTCACTGGTGAGTCTGAGAGGTTTGCCCTATTTTGTAGAAACAAGGTATTCAAAAAGTATTGTAATAATACTTCAAACAATAACCACCTCTATCTAGATGCTTTATCTGTGTTCAGCATTATCTATTAAGAGTTAACACTGTAAGACATAAAATCTGTAGTTTAAATTTGCATATGAAGATTATGTCGTCATGATTTCAGTTTTTTTAATTATTAGCTGGAAAATTAAAACTATGTTGTCAATTTGACTTATAAAGATTCAGTATATAGTGCATTTGTATGTAAAATGAATAAAGATACAAATAAACTTCCTGTAACCTGATAATTTTAAGTCATATAAACTTTAGAGGAGACTTACAGTATAGGCTTTTTTTAATTGTTTTTTTTTTCATTTTTCACAACTGATTCATCCAACAGAGGTTGTTAAAATTAATAGAAAAAGTTTCAGTTTGTTCAGTTTTCTGTCGTAGCTACAGCTGTGGGTGTGTTCTGCTGTTCTGTGACCTTTCCCAGGTCAGGATGGTCGGCCGTCTCTCCCAGGCCTCCTTCATACCACTGATGAACTGATCCAGATGAGTCCCCCGATGCTCAGTCAGCTTACTGCCGTGCTTCCACTGTGACCTGAGGGCTGGGAAGGGAAGGAGGTTTAGAAAGAGAATAAGTTCTAAAACATTATCGACGCAAAACATAAACATCACCTGACTGAAGAACTTAACAACATAATGTACTTTTGAATTTGCAGCCTTTATAATTGATTAATGAATTTGTTTGCTTCTCTTATCCAGCCTGATTTTACTTAGTGCATCTCCAGATGTTTTTTCCTTCTTCCTGTTTGTGCCGGATCAGTGGGGTAGGCGAGAATTAGAAAGAATGTGTCTAGACAGTACAATGTGTCTGTGTGTTTGCTTCTGTGGTCGATCAGATGATTGTGGTTTTATTTTTTAACCGAGGGGATCTCCATGTGATGATGTGGCTTTCTGTGCTAAAAAATGAAATTCTGCATATTACAGAGTGTCCTTATATAATACACCCCTGAGGTTTTTATCAGTCATATACAGCTCCTGTGGTTGAACAGCGGACCCACAAGCATTGCAGACAAATGTATGCTTCTCTATACTTTGAGAGGAGTCAGTGTTGTTGCATCGCATGCCTTTTTGTAGCAATCAGATGTTCCCTACAGCGAGGGCGAGATAGGAGGGATTTACTCTATTGATATGCTCACAATCCGAGCTTAATGAGTACTTAGTTGGGAAATGATGCAAGCAAATTTAAACAGCGTCAGTGGGTGTCCTGGCCACTCATCAGGAGGTGGAGTGACACGATGAAACAATTTTAACACATTTCACTGGCACTGGAGAGCGGTGGGCGGGGAGTGATGCTGAGTACTCGTTGTCATAGCTCTTTTGTAAGAGTTTGGTTTGGACCAGCGCAGAGAAATGAGAATGCCATATGTGTTGTGATGCAGTTTCGGTTTGGGCTGGAAAAGGCACGTCGCTGCTGAGATGTTGTGGCCACTTTGTGTGTTTCATAAACCGCCTCCAATCTGTGAAAAACATTTTTTTTTTACACATCCACAAAATGGCAACCTGAGATATGAATCAGAGTCAGATGCTCCTCGTATCTGCAAATTGAGTAATCAACGCAATTAGACACCAAGATTTTTACAAACGTGCAAGTGTCTTCATTTGTGGGCTACATTGCTTAAGGCACTCCAACCATACTGTAAAGACAGAGACACATCACTCCTTATGATTTTATATGAGTCGTTCAACTCAATTAACTTTGTCAAGTGGCCAAGACAGTCTCAGCCATCCGTGAAAGTATTATGTGGATTCATAGAAAATGATCATACATCAGGTCAAATAGAGATATTAAACCATAGGTCGTCCATTTGTCTTAAATGTACATTTGTGATATCATAATTAGGACTGCTTTTTCTTTTCTCAAGTAATTGATTAATTGTTTGGTCAGAAAAGAGTGAAAAGTGTCCTAGAAGATGTTTTCAAATGTCTTGTTTTGTGCGGCCAACAATCCAAGACCCAAAGATATTCACTTTACAATGATATAAAACAAGGAAAAGCTGAATTATGATATTTGTTTGACATCTGTGCTTGAAAACAGAATTCAACGATCGATCAATAATCAAAATAGTCGATATTTGATTTATTGTTGATCAACTCATAGATTAATCCACTAAATGTTTCAGCTCAAGTCTTAATTTCAACATAAGAGTTGTATCAGATTTATTTAAAAAAAAAAAAACACTTCCGTCATAGTTTTATGCAGTATATTACACTTATAGTATATCATAAGAGAATATGATGCCCTTGTATATATATTCATACAGAATATAAGTTCCTCTAATATAGGGATGTCATTTCAGATGATATGTCCGTCCCTATCAAAGAATCAAAGATCAAAGGTCATGATCAATTTTCTTCTTGCTATTAACTACAGAAAAAACATTTAAAACCTGATGCAACACGTGATTTTTTTGAGGGAGCCTGATAGTAAAGTTTTGTCCCGGTCTCAGCGGAGCAACAGTCGCGGTCCTTCGACTCTTGCTTCATCTCTGTTTCCGTCCAGCCTCCATCCTGGAGCTCTGGTCTGGAACCTATTAGAGCAGGAATCTCCTGCAGTGCCCTGCTAGCACATTAGCATTCGCTTACTGAGTCTCCCTGACAGGAAAGAGACACTGATTTAGTACAAACAGACAGATATTTAACCTCAGTCACTGGGAAGTCGTCGGAAGCTAAATGGCCGGTGAGCGAATGCTGGAAAGTTGTTTGTCACAGTGTGTAATGTCTGATGTTAGTGATCATGTGTGCTTATAACTCTCTCTCTTTCTGTCTGTCTCCCCTTCTCCCTCAATCTGTCTCTCTCCCCTTCCTTCAGGATGGCTGAGGTGTCACAAGAGGAGAGACTCCAGGCCATCGCTGTAAGTTCTGTCTATACACACACACACACACACACACACACACACACACAGAGGGCACACTGATGGCTGCAGAAACAACAAATCACCGCTGCTGGTCAGGATCTGACCGCCCGTCTTAATGACTCAACCTTTTAGATCCCATCTCCTTCACCCATTAGAGGACATGGCAGAAAATGAGCTGTAGCTTCTGCATTAGCTTTCTGTCTCAGTGTCTCGTCCCTTTGCTCTCTACCTGCGTCCCTCGAGACACAATATCAAGGTTCCTGCTCAGTATGATTATGTCTATTGTGATTTTCATAAAACATTTACACTTTATTGCAGACATAATTACAGAAACACATTTGGTTTGTTGTGAGTGGTTTTATAACCCGATAACTCAAAATCATTACAGCGATTCAAAATTAAATCTGAACACGGTAAAAATTTAATGTCTGTTAAAATATATCTGGCCTCTATGGAAGGTACTTTATGTACTATGATAATTAGTTTGTGAGTATTACTAAATACAACTTTTATTATCAACAGTACAATTGCAACACCAACTTCCACATCAGTTTGTCATCAATATTTCAAACATTTTCCTGAAATTAACTTGATGTATGGAGTAAATAATATATTAATATATAGTGCATACAGTAACTGTGCACCAAACTTCTATCTCTTTTGCTTTTCAAACACGCTGAGCAGTTGCATTAACTTACACATAATGTACTCAGTCATCAAAAAGTTAACATTAAATCATCAGCACCAGCTTTAAAGACTCTATATTGTTCAAAATGTTTCGATATCGATCTTGATAAAATGCCTACTGATGCCTAATAAATGTGGTACCCGGCTCTATTAAGGCCACAACGCAGTGTGGTGCTTTAAGAGCATCTGTTTTTTAATGTTCTCAGTGTTGTTTTCTGAACTTGCAGAGTAATCGTAATGTGCATGTGTTGTAACAGGAGAAGAGGAAGAGGCAGACAGAGATCGAAAACAAGAGGAGGCAGCTGGATGACGACCGACGGCAACTCCAGCATCTCAAGGTGCTCACTCCCACGTTCGGCACATTTGTACTACTGTACGTGTGGGAATACTTATCAGGTTGTTTGTATAAAACCTCAGTGTAATGTAAAGTAGTGCCAATTGGTGGAGCTTTTTCTTGCTTTGTAATCTAAGCAGGCAGGTGACAACAAACAAAATATGTTCTCACGGGCAATTTTGCAGATTTGAGAAAGAAAATGGCGCCATGCTGAGCTTTAATCACAACAGTGTGCGCAGGACACAATCAAAGCTCGACCAGAGACTGTGAAAAAGTTTGGACTGGCTTCACTTGCTTAATACTGTTACGTCCTTAACAGTGAGTTTGAGTTAACATGTTTCTGCCTTGACACCAGGATGAGTCTGTTCCAGGAAAGACATCCATCCTGCCCTGAATCAGCTCGAATGATCAAAGAACTAGCAAGTGTTATGTTCCATAATGCACAGTGTCATTCACAACAGCTCAGGAACATCCTAACAATGCACGTGGTAATTAGAGTATCTGTGTTCATTGTGAAACTTAAACACACTGAATTAGTAAAGAACAACGGAGAACAGCTGGAAAGTTGACGTCCTCTGCAGACTGTCAGGAAATTTGCACCATATTTAAACAATATGTCTCGGCCCTCCCCCGCGTTTTTCAACCCACCTTCGACTATAAGCGTTTGATACCCAACCATAAATCTCCTGATCCAAACTCTTCATCTCTTGCTCAGAATATCTGTCCATCCTGTTTGGTTTAGCGACAAACCCACCATCCCTTTGTCTTTGTTTTTTCACCCTCGACTCCCAAATTCCACATCTTGCGTGGACAGAGAGACCCCAAGCTGCAGGGAGTGAACGGGTATATCTGCAACTGTACTCGACATCCTCTGAGAACACTTTGTTTGAAATGTGCTGGAGCCTTCTCGCTGATAAGATTAATGTATTTATGAGTAAAATTCTTTCCAAGCGTAATCTGAACACCCTACATGCCTCTCCCTTACTCTTACAAGAACTTCAAACAAGCTGACTGAAATACTAGTCTGTGTTTTCGGGAATCGTGCTCTACGTGCGGCCGCTTTTAGACGCTTAAACTACAAAATTAAACCCAGCAATTCCTTTCAAATCCATCAGTAACTCAGAGTCAGATCCTCCCTAAACGCTGCTGTCACGGAATGTTCAGAACGGACCGATAACACCGGCAGCTCCTCCACATGCTGTTTATACACACACACACACACACACTCCCAAAAAAACACACACGTTCAAATCTGCATGCGCGCGGACACACACTCATTATATCAGAGCCAAGGCTTTTGTCAGCGTATGTGTCAGCACTATCAAAGCTATTTCAGCCGGACAATCCAGCAGGTCACAGATATGAGCAAAGGTTGCGCTGTGTAGACGTGTGTGGTAAAAAAAAAACTGCCTGTGACCCGCGCTGCTGCCCTTGCGTGCTCCCACTTTTTCTATTTTCAGAGCAAACCTTTGTAAGTGTGTATCTGTACGTGTGCTCGTTTTTTTGTGTGCGTCGCTTCACGAAAGAACACAGAAGCCTCGGACAATGCAGAGGGCTTTGGCAGAGGAAACAGGTTTTTGTCCCACTCCCACCAACAGGAAACGTCTCTTACACCCACCGCACCCCGCTTTCGTCTCACATGCCGACACACACACACAGACACAAATACACCGAGGGGAAGTGTAATCACGCTGTACAGAAGCATTAGAAGACTCTTTGTGCAAACCACAGCAAGTATGACTTTTCCAGAGGCGGCGTTCATGTGGAAAACCCAATAAATGTCTCCATTTACATGCCACATTTTTTATAAGGGTGTACCTGCCCCACCATTAAACACACTAATACAGGCTCATACACACACACACACGCCGTCACACTCTCACGGCGCAGACAAAATGGTAAGCTGATGTAATACAATGTTGTTAACACAGAAGGCATTCATTGGAGTCTGTTTTTAATTAGCAAACCTTAGCAGATATTATTATTCATGCAGGCATTCTTTTAATTAAAACCTCTGAATGTCAGCATCTCATATTCTCACCTTCTAAATATGTAAAACACACAGGTCATAGATGTGAAAGGTAATGTTCCCAGTACTTACCACTGACATATTTATAGTAATTAATAAGTTAAATATTAATTATGATTATGTATTACACACCACAGCCATAAAGATACATACACATGTCTTTTATGGAAATACACTTAGTTGCTTCGTGCCAAGAGTTACATGAGGAGATCAATACTTCATGTCTGTATGTATATGAAGCAAGCACACTAACCTATTGACAAATTTAAAAAAAATAACAAATAAATATATACAATTAGCAAATACGTTTTTTTCCCAAAATGTGAAACTGCTCCTTTAAATGTTAAAAGCAGATTGAGCAACAGTAGCTGACAAAATGTTGAGAATTACATAGACTGGACAAACTTTATTTTTCAAAGAATCTCTTTGAAAAGTTTTGGGATGTCACTTTGTAGAAGGAAAGATGCTGAACGAATTGTGAAATGAAGCTCTCTTCTCTACAGCTGCTCGGTCCATTTGTATATGTGTGTGTGTGTTCATGTGTGTGTCTGTATCACAATTCCGCCCTTTGTCTGCTACGTTAGCAGCTTTTACTCCAAAGAACAATGGAGAGAGAGACGTAACTTTATGAGCGCTCGTGCAGACTGGTGTGTGTGTGTGTGTGTGTGTGTGTGTGTGTGTGTGTGTGCATGAGTGAGTACATTAAGTGATGTCAGGCGTTGGGGTAGTAGGGTGTGGCGAGAGAGTGAGCAAGATTGAGGTAGAGAGAGTAGAGAGAGAGAGAGAGAGAGAGAGAGAGAGGGAGGGTAAGATTCAGGGCCCGAGAGACCATGCAAGGCCGGGGTATGAAGAGTGTTGAATTACACCATGTGAGTGTGTGTGTGTGTGTGTGTCGTAAAGCTCTGTGCAGCTGGGTGTCTGTAGCTGTATTACTTAATGGAGGAAGTAAGAGTTGAAACAGGCACTTTAACACATAAAAACAGATAAATTGGGGGAATGCATCCTGACATTCACAACCTAATTCAGTGGAACATACACAAAGCAAAAAGTTCACGAACTTTATGATGGATAGAGACACGCAAGAGAGAGGAAGGGGCGGTGGTCGAGTCGGGGAAGAGGGAAAAAAAACGGGGGGAGTTTTTGCTGTAGAAATTCTCGTTGCATCACTGCAGAGGAATTCACATCAAGCACGGGTCCAGATTTTCACAACTTGTGAAAACAAGAGCTTTTTCTAGCACTTTTCCATATGGACCGAGCTGGGTTGTCTTCCTCTGCACGGCCTGACAGCTGCGAGTAAGACACACTGTTGTATTTACCTCGAAGCACGCCAAGTATTTGTTTTGATGTTAGCTTATCCACAGGAGAGGACGTGGACGGACAGTCAAGATTAGGATGTGTTTGTAAATTGGAAACACAGATTGAAAAAGAGAGAAAGAAGTGGATGGTAATAATAGAAAGAAAACTCCACCTCAGAACACTTTAAATTTTTATTCCCGTTATTCCCATGTGAGTGTTTAATTTTGTCCGCTTCAGCTACAGTAACTAGTTAACAAGTTTAGAGTGCTTCTCATAATCGTTGTCGACCCGTAGGAAGTGTTTAATATTAGTTCTCCTGTGCTCAACTGAGTATAATAGGATAATTATATCTTTTTTCTGTTCAATGCCAGAAGCCTTGATGCGCTGGCAGGGTGCCACAGTCCACTTGGCAACAACAAGTTGGCAGCAGCAGACGTATATGACAGAATCAGTGTGCAGCAGCTGGACTAGATTTTTGTTGTGGATTAGCTAAAGGGCTTGTCGTTCTCAGTGAAAGTGCCACTAATCTCCCTCTGAAAGAAATTACACTGACGTTTGGGAGATTGAGTTGCTGCTAATGGATCAAATCAAAGACACGTGATCAAAACTCCTTTACCTGCTTAGGCTCGTTTCATTATAGCTGAAACACACTCGAGGGTGTCAGGGGAGATTTCCTGAAATGTGTTCTCTCTTTTAAGAATGAATGAAATAAATTCTCTGCTTACCTAACACCTTTTCCCCATGTTCACTCTCAACAACACGTTTATATTTGTCATGTCGTCTTGCAGTCGAAGGCACTGAGGGAGCGCTGGTTGTTAGATGGAGCTCCAGCGGAGGAGGAGACTCAGAAGCGGCTGCAGGAGGACGAGGTGAAAACCAAACTCCTGGAGCAGGTCATCCTCAGGTCAGCATCTAAAAACCCCTGCATGTCCAATCTTTTGAAACAGTACAAAATTTTATTTGCAAGTGCACAGGTCAAATACTGAATGTGTGGTTGTTATAGTGAAATGTAGGCGTGTATACATTCAATGAAGATGCTTTGACGTCATGTCAGGCTTATACATTGCATTAGTGACTGTCCAGACTGAGACAAATCTCTTGAAATAAAATATATATACTATATACTGAACATTATAGTCCAGCTTAATTCTAATTGATTTGCATGTGTGTGTGTTTCTGAGCCAGGCTGGAGCAAGAGATCGAAGAGCTGGAGACAGACGCACCAGCCAATAAGGGTGTGGCCAAAGAAAATGGAGGTAAGTTCAGTACCCACGGCGATGTATGATCACGCAGGAAACCATGGCAGCGCAGCCTGACCACCTGTGTCAGACGGAGAGAGCGAGCTAATAATGGCTTCTTCATTTGCTCTATTAAATTGTTCCTTTCCGCCGGAGGTCATTAAAACAATATTTCCTTTCTTTGTCTCTATGACTTACCCTGACCACCCTCTTTCCTCTGGCACTCTCCTAACCTCTCAATGATACTCTGGTGCTCCCTATAGGTGAGAATGGAGTAGTGCAGACCTCTGGTCAGACCCCCAAGAGAGAGGTGACGGGGATTGAGGCCAAACTGCTGGGTCCCAGTCCTGACCAGGCCAGCGCAGACAACCCCGTCACCCTGGTGTTCATGGGCTACAAGACCGTAGAGGAGGAGCAGGAGTCCCGCACGGCCTTGGGAATGGAAGGGGTGGATGGCAACGTCAAGGCCGAGTTTGTTGTGATCGAGGATGGGGAAGGGAAAGCTGGAGGAGAGGCGGCCACAGCGGAGCAGGCTCCACCCAACGGGAGCATGGCGGAGAAAGAGAAGGCCAACGGAGGCGGAGAGGAAGGAGAGAAGGAAAAGGAGAAGAAACAGACCTGCAAATGCTGCACGGTCATGTGAGCTGTGTGTGTGCGTGTGTGCGTGTGCGCCTGCCTATGTACTATGTGCGTGCGTGTGTGTGTGGGTGAGTGCACACCTGCTTGTGTGCAGGCATGTGTGCGATTGCATGTGTCTGTATTTGCAGATGTGTGTAATTCTGTGTCTATGTGGGAGTGTGTGTGTGTGTGTGTGTGTGTGTGTCAGGACTGGAAAAAAAAACAACAAAAAAAAACAAAGTACAGTTCCACAGCCAATATACCAACAATGAGAGCCAATACAAGCTCCAGCTACAACAACAAGAACCACAAAGACTCATAAGTACACTTTTCTCTGTATACTTTCTCTGATATGTATTTGACTTTTGATTTCTATTGATATTTTTCTATTTTTCTGTCTTGACATTTATATTGTATTCAGTATGTATATCTTTATTATGGGACTGTGTACTGTAAGTTCATTGTTATTATTGTTGGAAAAAAAGAAAATGTATTAGCTCTCTGGATTGTACTGCTACCCGCTGGGGGAAACCTGGAAACTTTAAATCATTTAAGTCAAAACAGCAAACTATGAAGGACACAGATACTTAAAATATATATATTTCTCTGTGTAGGCCTACCAACTATTTATCGGTCAATTTCATATTGCAATATTGTCTAAGATATTATTTTAAATAGTATTTTAATATATTGATATGAAATTATGTTTTATACAATGTATTTATTGTTTTGGGTTCTCTATATCATCTCCAACCATTAACTGCATGTAAGCTTGTAAGCACTACCAGATTCGCGTTACAATCATAACAAGTGTCTGTGCTTTCTTAGACTCATATGTGCTCATATCTTTAGTCACACAAGTCTTTCTATCGGTAACAGTTCTTATAATTGGCAGTGTTAGAGATGTGCGTTAAGTTTAAAAAGAAAGCAGCACGGAGACAAAGAGGCTAATTAGAACAGTGACCATATTGCAAACCGCATTAGCTTGTCATAGATACTATATGTGACACATGTACATGAAGATCACAGCTTTTGTGTTTTTTCAAATAAGACGCTCACTTTATGATCAATAGAGTCATGACGAACCATTGCACAGGGATTAGAAATGCTTTCGTTCTCTCAACAGTAGAATCAATGTAAATCTTATGAGGTAGCACTGCATGAAGCCTTGCAACTGTTTTGACTGTCTTGTCACTTGTTAGGTCTTTATTATAACGCTATCACGTTCACATGAATGTAAACCCAGGGGTTAAATTGGGATTCGTGCTACCGTAATGAGAGGAGGCGCTCAGCTCAGAGTTTAAAGAAAAAAAAAAAAGAAAGCTTTTTGTCTCTTTATGAACCAAATAAAATCTGATGATACTGTAATTTCACTGTGTGTTGGTCGACTGCTGCTGGTTTCTGTCCTGCTCGCTCCCAGTTTAACCCCTGACTCTTTGTCCGTAAACCTGGGTCCAATAGTGCTTGAATAGATTTATGGAAAAAGAAAAAAAGATTTGGGGCTTTTGAATATAGTTTTCTCACAATTAAAAATAGTCTCTAGGGACCGTAATTAGTTGTGCCCAGACACCCAAGCTTTTTAGATATAGGAAATAGGCTATATTCTATATGAAAAACCAGTCTGAACATTTTAGACTGTGCAGATTGTTAGCAAGACAAATCGTCCGGATGTAAACTCAACTCAAAGCCCTGAAAGTCTGTTTTGGTCCAGGAGAGGTCATTGGAGGGTCTGGATCAGTGATTCAGTGGCACCAATGTTTCTGCTCCCCCCCCCAGGCTCACCGTGTCTCTAACTCACCCACACACCATCACCATCATCTCATCATCACTGAATCATCCTCGTCGATCGTCAAACGTACACAGCCCCACCTTCTATGCTCGGAGAGACGCAGCTCAAAAAACCTCTGAAGTTGGTGCTAATCCTGAGTCTCCTTCTAACTCGCTCCATCCACCAACTTTTTTTTTTTTTTTTCCAACTCGTTCCCTCTGTCTTACTCAAATCACTGGTGAGGGGGATTGTGGGAATCTACTGCCTCCTGCATACATTTGTCGAATAAGAGAGTCTTTCGCAACCTTTAGTGCCAGATGCATTCTCTCAAGTCCTGCCTACATTTACCATCAGAGATATGATCCCTTCTAACATTCCAAAGGGAGGTCAACAGGCGTGGACGGATGAAATATAGTCTATGCTTTCCATATGTACAGTTCCACTGTAATTGTACAACTTGCAACCTTGTTTCTTATATTGACTCTCATGTTTTTTTTTTCTTTCCTATGGCCTCTTTGCAAGGCGGTATATTGTATTTGATGTGTGTATTTTTAAAAAAAAAAAAAAGAAGACTACATCTGTGTATTGTCGGTGCCTTTGTCAGGTTCAGTTGGTTGGACTTGTCTGTCTGCTGCCATTTTTAGACCGGGGTTTTTACTTGCTCTGCTCCTGGTCATGATGACCCACTGGAAACACTGCCTTCTAGTCTAGAGGGTCATTACGCAACTCTGATGAAATATTATACTCATTTTTCACATGACGAATAAATGCAGCTCAGACAATAGATAATATGCAGACTACTGTTGGTGTCTTGAAAAAACTACACATATGAGAAACTACACCCAAAGTTTAGCATTTGCTGGGATACAAACTTTATGCAGTAGACTAACTGACAGTCTATGTATTTATGTACAGCATATACACATGTATATATGTGTGCATATCTATAGGCATACATACATCTGTGTACATAGAAATACATGTAAATTTGTTGAGCTAAAGCTTTGCTTAATAGTGGGTCTCTGGGACAGCAGCAGAAAAAGCAACCTTGTGTTAGACCAATGCCTGTTCATCTATTCTGTGGTTGTCTAAATGTTTAATCTTGAATAAAACTACTGTTTGTTTACGGCAAGTCACATAAGCGTGTATGTAATTAACCAAATGCACACATACTGTAGATAGAAGCAAGAAACCATGGTTAATGACGTGTGTGGTTTTGGCTGCTTTGCTGATGGGGTCACACAGAGCCGGCCCAAGGCATAAGCGAACTAAGCACCTGCTTAGGGCCCCGCGGCCACTAGGGGGCCCCCAAGAGCAATTAAGAAAAAAAAAAATTGCACGCATGAGTGACGATTTATATAAGATCAAAATTATACTATTGTACTAAAACACAATTTTATGTGGTGCTGTTGATTGTAGGCCTAGTGATTCTTACTGCCTCTCTTTAAATGTGAAAACTCCGCTGCACCGTAATGTGCGCCCCCTGCCGTGCAGTGCGCACTACGCATCCAACTCGCGAGTAATTCCAATCAAAGCAGTGTCAGAAAAAAAGGATGTACCCTTCTGGGCCTGTTCCGGTTTAACTGGTGGCCGAATTAACTGGTGATATCCCTTGCATTAGGCAGATGTGCCGTAGGCTTAGCTTTGGAGGATCCCGTGTTGACTAACCAGGAAATGTACTTTCCGAGCACTTTGTTTGTCTGTCGCATTAAATTGTCGGTGTCTTTTGAGACATTACGATAGAATCAGCTTGCAGGGACACAGGTTTGCCCTTACAAACGTCGAACCGCTCCCTGTTTGCTTTGTGCGCATGTCCTGCCCGGTCTGCTGCAGAGACAGAGAGGACTCCCATCGGTGAACTCTAACAACAACAACAACAACAATACAGCCCGTAAACATGTCACATGTGAGTGGATTGTGGTTTTATATGTGTTAGCCATTCAATACATTGTAGAAATGCTGGCTGTATTTCCTACCTCGCATCAGTTAGACCCTCAGCTCTGATCATCGACTCACCTGGACTTAATTAACTGAATTAACTGGTGACGTTGTCCGACTGTGTGGCTCTGTGGTTGTGACGGTCTCAGGATGCATCTTCATTTGAAGCGGTGTTGTAGAAAAATCCATCATTAAGATCTCCAGAAGTGAGCAGTGAATGTATATTTTTGTCTTCTTTTGAATCCACTTTCTGCTTCATTTCCCGAGGATTATAGGCAATGACAATGTGACTGTGGCGATTCCTGTTCAAAACACTGCACACGTCAATAAATCATCCAGATATTCACGTTGTCAGTTTTATATTTGTGTCCTGGTTGATTTTAATGTGCTTGTGCTCACATGCAGACTGGGGTTAATGTTAATGTCCAGCTCAAACACGCTGTGGAGATCAGTGAGATGAACTTGTGATGCCACATCTGTGTCTACTATCAGTCATGTTTCTGCTCATAACACTGGATCCAAGTTACCTTCTATATTCTATTGCAACATTCTGCAATATTTCCTTCCTCTCTGAACAATAAAAAAAATACATCTTTCATTTACCATTCGTTCTGTCAGTTTGTATATGTGCAATGTTACAGCAACTGAGTCACAGAACTTTCTCCAGTTTGTCCTTTTCATCCATCTTATTGTCCTCTTACTACTGCCTGGGTTTTTTTTGTACCCTGACACTTGTGTTTATTATAAAAGTTATTAAAATTATAATAAGTTTAAAAAGTTCGTTTGACTATATTATAAAAGGTGAACATTTGATTTACAACTGTGTATTCAGCACAATCACCCTGTTGTTCTTGACAAAAAACAGGTGAAATACAAATTTCCAGTATGAACAAAATGAGTCTCTCCAGAAACTGCAGATAAACAGTATTTGTATTTCTGATTAGTTGGTCATAGTCAAGTGTTTATACACTAAAATCAAAAGGTGGAATGTTTGAATTTGCCTGGATATCAGGTGAATGACAGACAGAGACAGTTATTGTCCCAAAAGTCATCCAACCTTAATATGATGATGATCGATGTAGAAGATTCATCAAACTGTGGACAAGCCAAGAAACATGTTGTAGGACTGAAGTGTTTGAATGTAGTTTGTTTCTTTTACAAATGTTTGAACAGCCAAAAACATCTGAAACTCCAATAATCACTTCTGTGGACGTTTGATCTGAAACACATTACAAGAAGTTACCCTCAGAATGTGATCAAGTACAGAACACTGGTTATAACCTGCACAATGAGAACATTTAAAGATGTGCATTCTTATAAAATGTATGAAACTAATGACACATGAAACTGTTTCCAGATTAAAAGCCCAGCAGGAGGAATCTCTGCAAAACCGTCAACATGATAAATCAATAATAGGCTAATTCTAAAAACATAAATGTTATTATCATTCAGAAGCTGCATGCATGAAGGAGATATTCTGTATCAGTAGCAACATTAATTCATTTCCTGAGGTTTACAAAACAAGATATGTCATAAGGTTAGAATACAAAAGGATTCAGGAATATAATAGCTCTACAGATTTATATAATCATTTTTAAATGTTTCATTTTCCATCAACTACAATACAACTATAATACAAACCTATGAAAGTAAGAGCCATGTTGTAAAACAGATTTTCTATAAGATCTCACATGATTTCACATAATACATGGGATTAATGGTTAGACCTGCCTGCAAACAGCAGCTCTATCAATTGTACCTGGCTGCTTCTTTAACTCAGCCAGGTTTACGGCACTCTCCTTATTTGGGACATTTACTGTGTGCTTTCTGAATCTGGGCTTTTCTCTGCTTTTGTTTTTAAACTTTCACCTAAGGAGGGCATGCAACTGTACTGAAAATGAGGATCCCTTAGCTTATGGCCTGTATAAATCATATATTTTACTTCCTTAATGTGAGG